>OZ030399.1:8741912-9429412 GCA_964023965.1 Melinopterus prodromus
GTGCGAGGGGTTATAAAAAATTTCTTGTTTTACTCTTCAGATTTAGATGATGTGAGCCAGCCTGATAACGGGGCCCATTTCAGCACAGGCGATTGCGAGATAAGTGATACAGACTCTGATGTTTCGTGTAAGGAAGAGTATATTGACGATGAACCCCATGAAACTCCCTACGTTCCAAATGTTGAAGAGGAATTTGGTGATGTGTGTAAATCTTATCCTTATCGATTTTTTTTTTGATATTATGATTGTTTTGTTAGGCTGGGGCCCAAGTTGAAGAGCTTGCCGATGAGCACAAATCTCTGATTTGGTATCTCGTGAAGCAAGTGCGGCCTGGAATGGACCTCAGTAAAGTGGTCTTACCAACTTTCATTCTTGAACCACGGTCATTCTTAGACAAACTCACAGATTCGTATTATCACGTTGATATACTTTCCAGGTAAAGAATTACATTATTTTTTGTCAATAGCTTTTTTGGAGTATTTATTAAGCTTAATTAACCTTAATTATTATTGCCGCTCTATTTGAATGGAATACTACTGTTCTACACACAAAAGTTAATTTGGTTACATAACCTATTTCACGTTTGACAGTTCTTTGGGTATTGCGGCACAAAATTATTAACATTGACATGGCCTACTTCGACTGCAATCATTTATAATGACCCTTTATTATTACTTTTAGAGCTGTATTAGAAGATGATGCATTTACTCGTATGAAAACAGTGGTAAAGTGGTACCTTTCTGGTCTGTACAAGAAACCAAAAGGACTCAAGAAGCCCTATAACCCTATTTTGGGGGAAACCTACAGGTGCTATTGGCTACACCCGAATGGTTCAAAGACGTTCTATGTTGCTGAACAGGTGTCACATCACCCACCAGTAAGTTGATTTATATTGCATTGATTGAAGTTTGGCACCATGCACAGTGTGAGAATCTAGCGGGACGAAATTGCTAACGCCTTTATTGATAAAGCTACACAAAATAAAATTTTGAGGAGTTTTATTAGACACAAAAATGCATTTATTTCGTTATTCTCAACGTCATTATGACTTCAGGATTTTCCGGAAGTGGCGTCATCTTTAAGATCATAAATGGCACAATTTTTTTTGCGATATATTTAATCAGGATGATATAATGAACACAAAAACACAATAATCGTCATTTTTTTTTTCACTGGGACAACTGAAAATAGCGACGAGTGTGAGAATTTGGCAATCCAGCAGAACGTGATTTTCAACATTATTGAAAGCGTAATCGTAATGTATATGTAGTTGAAATATTGAAATAAATTGATAAATCAGTAGATTAAATGAAATCCACGGCCTACTGCGATTGTGATTTTTTGATAATTCGTCTTAAATTAATGAGTTTAATGTTAAAAATGGGTAAGTAATATTCTATTAGGCTCAATAAACAGAATAAAATAGGTCTGGTTAATAATTGTATGTAAAATCATTGTTCAAATAATGAAATAAAGATGCATTATCGCGGTGCGTGTTCACATTGCCGCATATAGCAGCACGATGCGTAGTTATGGTAACAGTTGAATACAAACAAGCACTGTGGCACTCTGTATTACTTATTTTATTGTTTTGGAACATCTATCATAAGACACAGTTATATGATATACATACATATACATACGTTTTCGTTTCCATTAAAATTCCGTTGTTATCAAACATTAAAAAATAATATAATAATTATAAAACCACGACCTATACATTCTGTATAGATTTATATCTCAATTTGTATTTTCTTCCTTTAGGTTTCCGCATTTTTCGTGACAAATCGCATGGATGGCTTCTCAATATCCGCCTCAATATTAGCAAAATCAAAATTCTACGGCAACTCTACATCGGCAATTTTGGACGGAACAGCAGTACTTTCGTTACTCCCGCGTGGGGAAAATTACACTCTAACTGTTCCTTATGCTCACTGCAAGGGCATCCTAATGGGGACTTTAAGCATGGAACTAGGCGGTAAGGTAAACATAGAATGCGAGAAAACCGGATATCATACGGAAATAGAGTTCAAATTAAAACCGTTCCTGGGCGGTTCCGAGCATACGAATTGTATTACCGGTAGATTAAGACTTGGGAAGGAGACTTTAGCAACGTTAGAAGGTTACTGGGACGGGATAATCAACATAAAAGATCGTAGAACTGGGGAGCAGCAGGTTTTTTGGAATCCAACGCATCAAATTAGGAAAAGTCGGTTATCTAGGCATACAGTGCCTGTGGACCAACAGGGGGAATGCGAATCTGAACGGCTTTGGCAGCATGTTTCCGCAGCTATTTTAAGGGACGATATGAATGCAGCAACTGAAGAGAAGACCACTTTGGAAGAAGCTCAGAGAGCTAGTTCGAAAGAGCGTAAAGCAAAATGCGAAGACTGGGTTCCTACTTATTTCCAGCAGGATCTAAAAACCGGGCAGTGGGTTTACAAGCACTCTGATCTACGACCTTGGGATCCTCGTAACGACCTCTACCAGTACGAGCACGAGTTTGTTATCTCTACGAGGACACGGCATCCTGCTCCGATGATAAGAACCTCTAGTTTGACCAGTGTGCAAAGGCAAAACGATTCGACTCTGAAAAATACTAAGCGTATGTTGAATGTGAAGCCTTCGTCTTTTGACGTGGAAGGGAATGATACGGGAACCGAGTCCGAGGAGTATCATTCTGATTCTACGCAATCTACGAAAAATAATAAGACGTCAAGCAATACGTAAGTGAAATTCTGTTTTTTTTTTAATAGATACGCATGGAGTTTCTGTCACGTTTTTGTTTTAGGATATTGTCTGCTATTTCGGAATTACAGAAAGGTGTCCGAGAGCATGGTGACCGAATACATAAGCTGCAAGAGAGTCTTGCCAAGCACCTCGAGGTGGAGAAAAATCGTACAAATCTTTCCTATTCTAGGTTACTCGCAATCATTTTTATATTGGGCGTATTCCAAGCTGTGTCCTTTTACTATAGATAAACCAGTCTTAGCCTTTTTCCGTTTGTGGAGATAATGTTAAAAAATCTTTATTCCTAACACACCTTATATCTACTACTATACAACAATGACATGCTTTTTTATACTTATACATGTTTGATTTTTATAACAGTCACACAACAGATCATATATTATATAATTAAATAATACTTATGGAAAGGATGTTTATTATAGAGCGCTCTGTATGTTGAAGGTGGATTTAATCTATTGGATCCGAGGTGTATAAAGAACTTATTTATTTAACTGTGTATACTCTAGATAGTTATTTTGTACATTTAGTTGGTCCTGTTTATTTTATTTTTGTATGTTACAACGTATATCATTCCCTGTTTTATTGGAATCGATAAAATGCAATTTATTATATTAAATAAATAAATATAACGTTTTAAAGTTGACTTGCATTTATTTAATAAGATGTGCATATTAAAAAAATCTTTTATTAATCATTTATATACATAGAGATTTATTTCCTCATACAGAGATATAATACACCAATACAATTTTACGTCAATCATAGTATAGAGAAGAGTGGTAATTGATTAGTTTTGAGATTAAGTTGAAGAGCAAAAATACGCAGCATAGAAAAATAAATAATTCGTCACTGTTATTATTAATCAATCTTTACGGGAATGTAAATCGAATATAACGAACATCTATATCGTAACTACAAACTATATCATTCGACCCATGTACAGTAATAATAACATAATAAAGTGTATATATAATCACAGAAACATAGTAATAATAATAATAATAATAATAATAATAATAATAATAACGATTCGAAAAACCGAGAAAATACTGGCCATAGCATCAAGTTCGACCATAAATACATGGAAACTGACTAGTTCTATTTCTTTGTATTCTTGCGATAAGTATTCTGCAAATTCGAGATGTACAACGCGCATAAGTGTCCGTAATTCTTATGGTACCACTCGGGCATTTTGCCCTTGATATCAATCCGAGACATATGAACTATTCGTGACCCGTGAGAGCCTGTAGGTTCAATTAAATACCTAGAAGCTAGAATGATACCTCTAGCGCTATTTGGAATGGTAACCGATTCTTTATGCTCCACTGAAGTTTCCACTAACAAACAACCTCCTTTACGGATATCTGTTTTCCAACTACGGATCACGCAATAGTCTTCCAAGGGAAGAGGAATCACGCTTCTTCTGGTATATTGAAAAATATCTGTCGATTCGTCAACTTGGGAAATAATCCTGGTTGATTGCAAATCTTCATCCCATAAGTGACGTTCTTTCAATAGCCTATTCAGAATTTCCGTTGGACTAGCATCAACTTCTGTGGAGATCTTCCATAGGCGTAACGGGTGATTATCAGCTACCTTTTTGTAAGCAATTTCAATCTTATCGTAATGACTTGGAATCAGAATCCAACCTCTTGCTTTCTCCCTAATTTCATTTAATAATGCTTGTTGGCATTTTTCTAAGTATGACCGCCAATCATCATTATTTTCGACACTTAATGGCACCACTTTCATCTCACTATAATTGCACTGATTTAGAAGATCAGCAGGAATCTAAAATAAAAAGAATTATGGTTTAAACAAGAGTTTACTTCAATGTTCATAATGCCTGCATAAGATACAAAACCACAAATAAACTTACGTTAAATAACTTTTCGTAATTCTTAATAAGGAATAGCAAGCACTCGTGCGCAGCACGATTTTCGTCTAACTCTCTAGGATGCGGAATACCAGTAACTTGTCGGTTTGCTATTTGATTGTGATGGAATAAAGTTGGTGCAAAGCATAAAGCGAGGTTGCTCTCGTTCATCTGATTCTCGGAGGAACACTCGGCTATTTTTGAAAGAAAATATAATAGGACTTGTAATACTTCGCGGTGTTCGTCGGGCATTAGGAGTAGCCCGCATAAAACAGCTTCTTTCCGAAGCGATGGTGGAATGTCTAAAACACAAAAATAAAGATTCATAAGATTATCTTTATATTTCCTTTGAAGAACTTACGTTGGAAAATTGATATGAACGTTTCTGATAGTTTATTTGTGAGGACAGCTTCTGGCAACTCTCTGAAGTATTGCTTAACGGTATCAGCAACATCATAAGCCTGATGCTCGTTGAAATTCAAACTCTCCCCGAAATCTTCGATAACAGTTTTTAGATGTTGGATCCTCGACCTCACTCCTGGCTTTCGGAAAATCCCAACATTATTCGGGGCGTTCTTTACCAACCAATATAGCGCTTCTTGAATACCTTTCGGTAGTGGTAACCCTGTTTTTTGGACTATGACCGTTATGGGAACTCCAAATATGACTTTGTCTTTATAAGCTGGGCACTTCATCTTTCTTATGAACTTCGATATATCCCAGTTCCAACCTGTCTTATGCGTAGGACAATATTTCTCCATGTGGGCGGTCAACCTCAATAGTGCTAACTTCCTTAAGACTTGCAATTGGTTCGCTGATAATGTATAGATTCCTCTACCACCCTCTTCAATTTCAATAGGAGATTCATCATCTAGGTCTTCGCTTTTTTGAGGATTTGGCCATAAACTAAAAAAGAAGTAGGTTGAAGAAAATAATGAATAAACTATAAAAACTCTTGTTTTTGGTTACTTACTTTTCAGTTGGATTTGTGAGCTGGAACCAGGTATCTGTCTTATCAAAAGACCCAGTTTTGCGCCTTCTACTCAACCTGAAAGGAGATTCTGGATCTAAAGTTTGAGAGCCTGAAGTGTTGAAGTCGCTCAATTGCTTAGAAAGCAGTTCCAAAACTGTGAGTCCACTGTTATTTATCACTATTTCATTCCTTCTCCTTCTGCAAGATGGAGATAAGGCTCTTCTAAATTTATTCCTAGGACTTTCTGGAGGTACCTCCAACACGTCTTTTTGGTAACTGCCTCTTCTTAAAGTATTGGCTTCATCTACTTCGCTTGCTAAAAATTGAAGAATTGTAATATCGTCTTAACATTGGAAGATTTGCAGACTTACGTAATTCTGCGTTTTGGCAGGTCCTGGACCATCTTCTTATATCCTTTTGGTAAGCCCAGTTTTCGCTTAGAGCACATTGTTCGTCTTCAGAGTCATCAGAATGAGAAACGCGCTGCTGATGAAACTGCGCGCATTTGTTTAAGATATGCAACCTCCTGTATAAAGAATGAAGCACGCTGGATTCCAATAGGGGGTGGTCTTGCTCCACTGCTGTTATGTCTATAGGAAACTGCATGTCTGTGAAGAGCAAAGGGATGAATTTCAAATCAGCCGCCATGATGCGATCGATATGATTTAAATATAGACCGGATCGTGTGAACGGTTTCAAGAGAATGAAAATGAATGAATTGAAGATAAGACCGATTTGGATTCAGAATTGCGAAAGGTCAAAATTTCGTAGATTAAAGCTGCTATTAATAACTGGAGGGGTCTTAAGGTTATCTTGTGGTTGGTTGGTTAGCTTACCTTCGTACATTTGCGCATATTGTGGGAACCCCGCGGCTCGCAACCATTTGCATGCTTCCGTGGCTTCGATTTCTGCAAGAAAAACGAATTGAAAAATCAAAAAACCTTCGAGTTGCTTGGTTGGGACTGCTTTTTTGGTGCATGCAGCACCAACCTGCTATTTTATGGGCGCGTAGCTGCCTCCATAGCTGTTCAGCCTTACGCACCGGCCAATTGTCGTTAACTTTAACACTAAGACTCCGGAAGAATTTGTACTCTTTTATGCGGACAGACATGTTACTCACCGGATAGGTGTCTATCTGACTGCGATCGGATCTGTGTCTTCACCTGGAATCATTAGAATTAGTCATACATGAGCGCCCAAACGTGTGATCCGTAGTTCAAAGGACCCGCTACCTATACTATATATATAATAATACGCCGTACCTTCGTGATTTTTTTCAACACGGACGTGGAAGAAGACTTCAGCCACTGATGGCGACGCTTCACCCTCTCGGTACCTTCGATGTCATCTGCATCCGATGCCATGTAAGGGGAGAGCGATGAATCTGAGGTACATGTTAGATTCGTGGAACTCTGAGATGGGGATGTTTGCGTATAAGCATTTATCTGGGCCTCCCCTATCGCGTCAAGGTGTATAGACTCCTAAAATTCCAGAAAAAAGAAAGATCTCTTACTTTCATTCCAAATTGTGACCATAGGAAGTGGCAAGTACGAAGGACTACAAAGGAATACAAGCTCTGGCGGTGAAGAATGGTTTGCCTGATTGTATAGGCTGTGAATATACTATGAATTTTGTGGGCAAAGCTGCAGCTATTTTGTTTGCTCCCGCTGTCCATGTCGAGCTAATGCAACAAAGCAGTTCGCCACTGTTACGACAAAATAAAATCCTTGCTGATATATCTTCTGATAAGGAGCAGAAAGTAGTCAAGATTAAATCTGCTAGACTTTTACAGAAGACTCTAAAATGGTTCTAAATTCTGCAATATAATCGATCAAATCGTTTAGATTATTTGTAGGTATGTACAAAAAAAGAGGGAGAGACAGGTTTAATACGTCAGTTTCCTGCATCTTTCACTGAAAAAGTCGTGCCTATAATACTGTCTAAAATCGACTTAAAAATTTTCTGTTTGTAAAGTGCTGGTCATGCGAATGTCTGGTTTAATATCTTCGAAGTTAGTTTAATTTTCTGAAGATAGGAACGTGTTTGTCAGATAACTGAGCAACTATTTGCTAAACTTCTTAGATAGATACGTAAACGGAATTGATGACTATACCACGGTAAATATTTGAGCAAATGTTTGCAATGTTTGAACGTAATTCGCAATCAGATTGAAAAACACTCCTTCTTGAAGGATTTTAGAGGAGAAAAGACTGTGACCGACTTATAGAACTATATAATATCTTACCGTTGAATTAGTGAAGTAATCGGGATTGGTCAACTCCTCAATGTTCCATTGGCTGTTTTCCTCTTCTTCTTCGTTGACATCGCCACGATCCTGATGGCTCCTATTGAATCTTCTGCAGTCTTCAAGAATGCAATTAAGGTCGCTAAAGTGGGCTTCCCAATCGACAATGGTATTCCCAGTGCAACTTTCGCAAGCACTATTGACGTCGACCTTTTAAATAAAAGTTAAATAACTCTAAGGTTTCGTACCCAAGGGACTGAGGGCGCACGAAACGGAAAGAACTACAAGAAATAATCAGCCCATACGAGGGAGGCCGCAGAAGAACTAAATCCCAAAGTCCCGGTACTAATCTGAGATCACCTGGAGCGAGACAACAACAAGATGTGGCCGAGATTATTTAAGGGTTGCACCCCGCTGTTGGTGGTCAGTGGTTCATACGGCCTATCGAAGGAGACATGAAGACCTTGCCCATATTTCTCATTTTGGCGTGCTGTGCGGCCATTGAGGTGATTTCAACAGTTTTAAGTGAAGAAATTGATAATAAAACATTGCGCGAAGTATTTTGGTGTATATAAGATATAGGTGCTTCAATTCATGGAGATTGCTTCGCGCAATGTTATGGGCCTGGCTAGTCGTGTGTCATCAAAGTCTTACTGGTTTTCTAGGTGAATCGAAAAGCAGATAGGGGCCTTTGTCGAACGGTTTCGCCGATTACCTGTAGTGACTGGTTTACAAGAGCCTTGAGGCAAGTTGACATGGGGCCATTTTGGGCCAATAGGGGTAAAAAGAGCCCTAAATATATGAATTCCCAGCTTTACGCTGAGATACCGCATTGGGTGCTAGTGAGACGCGATGGTGATGGTTCAGATTATGACCCTTTTTTTACTACTAGAGGCAAGAGAACACTCGGAAGGATCTTAAATGGAATCAAGACTAATAAATACAAACAACTTCGATATTTGTAACTATTTTTTTAGTGAGATTAATAGTTGTGTGGTTAGTATACGATTAGTAAAATGCTTCTTTGATGTTTTAGAATGCAATAATCCGTCCTTAGTAAAAAGGATAGGTACTATTTTAATTTGAATGTTCATGGGTGTTCCCTCATCTCTAGTCATATATCTAGTCAACAAGTGATTTTAAATTATCTTTTTATTTATTGTGATACACCCCTACAAATAAATATGTGTTATAATGTTTTCTTGTTTGTTTTTTTTTCTTCGAACTGTAGATCGTATTTGTCATTCATTCGTCATTTTTTAGGTTTGGTGGAAAAAGTGATATAATACAGTTCCACGAACGTGACTCTTTAAATCAGTGGCGTACATATTCATTACATATTTCAAATACTTTCTGAAAATTCTGTACATACGCAATAAAATAAAATTACATTTAAAGTACATAATAAAATAACTTATTTCGGTTGAGTATAATATGTACTTATGTAGACTGATGTATTTGAGAATATTAAACGCTATCGATTTCGGTCATTAAATGACCATCTTCAGGCGTATAAAGTATAAAAGATAAAATGGTAATTAGAACAATCAAAAATTGAGAAGGGTAGGCCAAATCCAGGACAATAAATTACAGGGGTCAAGAAGTGTTACAAAATAACTTACATCGTTGACAACATTTTTACAGTTCAGGTGCCACGTACGCTTTTCTGATCTTAAAACCCCATACAAATTATGTCTACTGACATGTTCAACAAGTTTTTTTATAGATAATTGTTATTATTTTTGTTACAGTTATTTCGACCACAAAATTTTGCGATTGGCAACTGGTTTGTTTTGAAATGAGTAGAAAATTATGTATGTCATATTAAAAAAATGTAAGTAGTTTAAAATTATAGATTTATGTATAAAAAACGCACTAATTTAGGAAAATAAGAAAATATAATACATAGATGTTTTTATGTTTTCAATGTATATAAACATATATCGCCATTGTGCACAAAACATATAGCTCCTTATAGTTTTATTTAGAAAATCTAAGCTGCGCCATTGCTTTAAATTATATACTTATATAGTATATTTCGAATACACTAATTTGAAAACCGGTTTGAATGTTCAAATTTTCCGGTGATTTATACAAGAAATTTAAAATTTGTTACTCAATGAGTAGGTATTACAAAAATACTGTTGACAAAAACAATATTATATAACGAGTCGGTTATAGTTCTGCGTGGGACGAACCAAGAAATTGTTATTACAACATATTTATTTATAACAATTTTTGCATTTCTATCCTCTCTCTTGTTTAAGTTTAACTGTTAGTGATGAAGAACATCTTACACACTTACTCTCGCTTGTTGGAGATGGAACTCGAATTCTTGATATGGATCGTACAGACCCATCGTATCTTCTGTTGTAGAGCCTCAACGTGTGGGACACGCTAACCATTTTCTAAAGGCCACCATATCTGTAACAAGTAAATATTGATTATGGTGTTGTCCTTGGACATACACACATATTCACGTATGCAAGTATTATAATACTACTTGGGACTTTTCACGGCATAACATCTTTTCAATTCAATCATTTCCCACAAGGTCAGCTACCATAGAATCTCAAACTCTTGCATCGCACGCATCTATATCTATATATATTTACGAAATAACACCAACCAGTTTCTGTTGCGATTACCCGGTGACGTCATGCCAGTTTTCCGAAAACAAAAGCCCACCGATGCACTGCCGGTAAGTCTAACAACGAAAATACCAACGGACACTGTAAAACGGGCCGTGGTTTCAACATAATTTCTTTTTTAAATGCGAGTTATGTAAGAGACGCATTATAGATGTATTAAAATGCCACACACACACACACATGTACGCTAACGCACACAACAACACATGTTCAACACTTGAAACTACTTCCAAAGCAGCTCAAACGCAATATACCTATGTATGCGCTATAGCACCGCGATAAAACTAACACTATTGGATTCAGACGAACAATTTTCTCTAGTGAAACACGCTAATTTTCGCGCTAATTCTCTAAAAAATCCCACAGACGTAATAATGTTCTATCCAATTGCTTTGCATGCTGAGTCATCCGCGACAAACGGGAATAGGTATATGAATAAATAAATATATTAAATAATTTGTAAAGATTGCAGATTACTGAATTATCTTGCAAAAATTTGGGGAATGAAACAAAAAAGAACAAATGGTGTTGTAGGGTTACAGAAAACTATGAAGACAATCTTAAACATTTCAAATCATTAAAGAATGAATGCGATGAACCTATATCTTAACCCTAAGTAGAAAACGGGAGTGAATTATGATGATAAGAACGCGGGAGAGTATTTATTCTCCTAGGCATTTGCCTCGGAGTGTTTTAACTACATCGGTCAACAAACCGGTGTACTTTTATCTACACGAACGCCGTTTTCATTTACATGCTCATCAATAATAATGAGATTACGCGGCTGAGTACAAAAAGTAAACTTACCGTAGTATTTTAGTGCGGGCTCAAATATCCCATTGATAAACTTATTCCGCACACCGACAAAAGGCACGGTATCTCTCAAGATGCATTTATCTCGACGAATTTATCGTAAAGTTTTGGTGTTTTGAAACTCAAACGCGTCGCATACACAACACGTGTCTCGCCTAAAGAATTATGAATGAATCAAGCGTGTGGATTGTTGTGTGAACGCTTGCATTCACTTCTATTAGCAGAGATAGATGAATTCATTAAAAACCCGCCGTTCAGTTAATTCAGGAGTGTCCCAAAACGCATTGCACACAAACTCACAAACTAACGCAGACGCACTACTTAACGAAACGGACGCTATTCATTATAAGTAGCATAATTAGTTGGTCATGCCTCAACTTTTCGCGCAAAACACAAAACTCGAATGAATTTTTGAACCGAAGATAATTAGTTACCTCACAAACTAGTTTCTAAAACATTCGCTCATCGTTGTTTTTAGCACGCGTTGTCGCGACGGAGGTGCTCTCAACATTATGATAAACAAAATCGTTCATTCTCCTTTTTTTCCCTGTGTTTACATCGTTTACAGCAGAAACCAACTGAACAAACATAAAAAGAAGCCGGAATATACTCTGACAACATCCGCGCCACTAATGTGACTGCTGTAGGTAGTAAATGTGGTGTCTACCACTGCGACCAAATATGTATAAAAAAGAGATAAGATAACGACTTAGAGAAAGCCTTAAGGTGGTTGATAATTAATCCACTATCTCGCTTCCAGCATAACGCAGAAGTCTTGGACAAATAGCCGTTAACCAGAGGCATTTGCGAAGGAATTGTTTGCATTATTCGCGGTTAATCTTATCGCAAAATTCTTTTCCCGTTTTGTATTATTTCGCGCTCCGCGTACGCGACCAGCGCCATCTATCGGGACAGATACCTAACTTAGGTTGCTTTTATTACAGATACCTAACATTTTTATTTAACTTTACATGCGATTATGAGCAAAATATGGATTCAGCCCTACATGTTTCGCGTCCCTCGTAAAACCTCCTCCGCATTTTCCTGGTTTCATTCCGATCGGCCGCAGAAATGCTACTATTCTATTCACATTTGATTTCCTGATAATTCGGAAACTATTGGTCGTAAAGGGGTACGGTAAATCTTGTGCGGTAGGGGATTACAGACAGGTTTCAGAATGGTTTCGCTTATTGTTGTAGCACACACAAAAAATTTTAAATTAACACTTCTTGCGCCATCTATGAATGAGCGGCGAAACCAGTACTTCAAGTGTCTCGCCACAGATGGCGCCCGCAACGGTCATATGTACTATGCGCGCCAAAAAAAAGGGGAATACATATTTTGAACTTCCAGGCTTATTTGTGAATTTCAATTAATATTGTCGCCTTTCTATTTAGTTAATTTAAACAACTGTTTAAGAAGTATTTTTGTTTTGTTCAGCATACATAACACCAAATTTTATACAAAGCTGATTTGATTTCTCACACATTAATCTGGGATGCCTAACAAACTTAAACTAAAGATATTTAAGAACATAAGCATTTCTACTAATTTGCTAGTAATCGTACTAGAATCAAAATTACTACATCCCACTTCTTGTAATAAAAATTTAAAATAGCAATAGTTTCGGATAATTTTGGAAAAGACTTTGGGTGTGGTCATGCCAATACTTTTTACTATTTACTTAGCAAAGATAAGATTATTTCATTTTACGCTATTTCGAACTGCGTGATGGTTTGCATGCTCTAATGATTTATGTCCTCGTTATCCACATCGCATCATTTATACAAATTATGTGTTGGAGCTGTAACAAAGATAAAGTTGATTAAAAATAGCAAATAGCCACAGCATGATCTATACGCCCTACCTCATTGTTATCGAATTTTTCCTCTTGAAGTTGCGTATCGTCAATATATCGTTAATAATACACTTACTTTTGCCGAAATTTAAAATGTTAATTTGCATTTCTTTCGCATATTATTGAAATGTATTGTCGTCGTGTGCTAATTTTTTAAGGTTTGTGACGGCAACGACCACATTCGAGTTTTTTTGCGGTCCATCGTACCGGTTATAATTGCGATTCTTTCCTCTATCTGCTACCTGTTTGCATTCGATATCTACAAGCGAAAACGATGGCCCAGAGTAAGTAGATTTTCCTGTAATACATTTCACACAACTAAATTTGCGATTACTCTTTTTGTTTATTGAAATTTATTACTTAAAAATTATTAATTAAAAAAATATACAACAAATTTTGAACATGAATGAGGCAGGTCTAGAGACATTCTTCTTTTTATAGAATCGTGCAGCTGCTTAGCCATTGACCCACATTATTAGAAAAAAGAGTTCCTGCACAGAAACTGGTTGCATAATTTTGTAAATTGCGAATAAAGGCGGGATTCGAAAAATTAAAAAAATTAGAGCACGTGATCGTCGTGTAGCCAGCGTCGTGCTCGAGCCGCAATCGCAGAAATCTTGTTGTGGTCATGCTCCGCGTTGTCGGTCATTATTCTCTAACCTTGAAAACATGCCCCGGTAAAAACGAAAGTCACATTTTGGTGTTAAGGTGAAATCGTTTTTTCTCTTTAGTCGTTTGTTGAAGTTATGCTAGGAAATGTCTCTGATCGACTGTGATAGTTGCGATTTAGGTAAAAACAGTTGACATCAACCCAAAAAACAATTGACAACAACCCAAAAAACACCGACATTCCAAAAAGAATCGAATCACACCTAATAAATTGTGTTTATCTTTTTTTTAGAAACAAAGAGGGCTGAGGAATGTTTAGCCCTATACAGGCAATCCCTTAAATCTATTGAGTTAGACCATGATGGGACTCATTTCGATGGACAATACCCACACGTCTTTGTCATTTTGGGTGCTTCGGTAAAGTTTTTGTTACGTTTGAAACTTTCTGATACCAATAAGACCTTATTTTAGGGAGATTTAGCAAGGAAAAAAATTTATCCGACGATATGGTGGCTGTTCAGAGATAATTTACTTCCTTTGAAAACTGTATTCTATGGGTACGCCCGTAGTTCTACGAGCATTCAAGAGTTACGAGAGAAATGTCACCAATACATGATGGTAATCTCTTTTTGAATTATCCTATATTGTGACCCTGGTTGTAATCTTTTAGGTCAAACCGTCCGAAGAGAAATTATACGAGGAATTTTGGTCTCTCAACTATTATGTGGCTGGTAGTTACGATTCAAGAACAAATTTCGAAAAGCTCAATCAAGAATTAATCATTCACGAGCGTGGACCAGCTGCCAATAGGGTTTTTTATTTGGCGTTACCACCCTCTGTCTACGAAACGGTGACCGTTAATATACGAAATGCCTGTATGGCTCAAAAGTAAGATCTCTTTTTACAAAATTATACGTATTACATGCTTAAATTTTAGAGGTTGGACTAGAGTTATTATTGAAAAACCGTTCGGCAAAGATTTGGAGAGCTCGCAAAAATTATCAGACCATTTGGCGTCATTGTTTACCGAACAGCAAGTCTATAGAATCGATCATTATCTCGGAAAGGAAATGGTACAAAATCTAATGACGCTAAGGTGATAATAAATTTTAGAGAGATTTTAAAGAGGGTGCCATTTTTCAGCAAGATAAATTACGGCTTCTAATGATAAATTTATATACGTTAACGGGAAAATATGCATTTTAACGACAAAATATGTGCAGTATTTACTGCTATAACTACTACTCCTAACTACTACTACTATAACATTTTTAAACGAATGACAAAATATGAGTTGTAACAACAAAAATAGGAACTGAACTGCTAAATGTGTTTTAACTACAAAAACTCTTTGTGAAGAATGACTTTTTATCGAGAAATTAAAAATTACATCTATTATAGGTGTAGTTAGGTCCACTGTATACACCCCATTTCAATAAAATTTTTCTCTATTTAGATTTGGCAATAGAATTTTTGCTCCTACCTGGAACAGAGACAACATTGCGTCAATTCAAATATCATTTAAAGAACCGTTCGGAACCCAAGGTAGGGGTGGTTACTTCGACAGTTTCGGCATAATCCGTGACATCATGCAGAACCATCTCCTTCAGATTTTGACTTTGGTCGCGATGGAAAAACCTGCGTCCATCCATCCCGACGATATCCGTAACGAAAAAGTCAAAGTCTTACGTTGCATCAAACCCCTTAACTTCGAAGACGTAGTGCTCGGACAGTATGTCGGAAATCCCGAAGGGACCGGCGAAGAGCAATTCGGATATTTGGACGATGATACCGTTCCAAACGATTCCACCACCCCCACTTACGCCCTTGGTGTTCTAAGGATCAATAACGAACGTTGGGACGGGGTTCCATTTATTTTAAAATGTGGCAAAGGTACCTGGAGCACCATTTTATTCGTTTGTTCCATTTCGTTATTAACTTTTTTATGAGTTTAGCTCTTAATGAAAGAAAAGCGGAGGTGAGAATACAATTCAAGGACGTTCCTGGTGACATTTTCGACGGCCATTCAAAACGCAACGAATTAGTTATAAAGGTACAACCTGGGGAGGCATTGTACATAAAGTTAATGGTAAAGACGCCAGGAATGGCGTTTGATATGGAGGAAACCGAGTTAGATCTGACGTACGGAAGCAGATATGCTGTGAGTTTGTATTATCAGTTTAAGTTATTCCGTAGAAATTTATTATTTCATTTTAGAACATTAAATTACCGGACGCGTACGAACGTTTGATTTTGGACGTATTCTGCGGATCGCAGATGCATTTCGTTAGAGCTGACGAACTTAGGGAGGCGTGGAGAATTTTTACACCGTTATTGCATCATATTGAACAAGAAAAAGTTCAGCCGATACCATACTTGTAAGTTTTTTTTGTTTGTATAAAACTGCGATGAAATGTTTTGTTTCGTTTTGTAGGTATGGTAGTAGGGGCCCTAAAGAAGCAGACGAGAAGTTATACAGCAATAATTTTACGTATTCAGGTTCATATAAGTGGAAGCCGTCAAACTTATAAAGATTTTTTTGGTATTCGTTACACGCTTATTTTTTTTTAATAAATTATTTAGGTTTGTGGTGGTTTGTTATAGAATTTATTTTTTTATACATTGTTAGACTGGAGAGCATTTTAAAGCTTTGCGCTGTTATACACTATTTGGGATTTGTTAAAAGTTGTATTTATCATATTTAAGCTATGCATTTTCTATTGTAGTAAACCTCAATAATTGTAACGACAGTAATAAAGCACTTGTTATTATGATAGTATTTTTTACTCTATGAAACCCTAATAAACAATTTTATAAATTTTTTATAAATGGAAAGTGAAACAATATTTAAAGAAGCAGAAAAAGATAATAGATATATATTATATAATATATTTACCTTATTTCTCATGTTTTTGTTTATAATAGTGTATATAGTGTTTATTTACAGTAAAAAGATTACAAAATTTACAAATCATGGGGTTAATTAAAAATAAAATTCATATTATTTTCTATAAAAAAATGCCCCTGGCAACATATAAATTAAGAAGATGATCGGACAGTTAGAAATAAAACTAAAATTTAATCAGCGGTTAAGTTCATAGGCTGGTCTTCGTCAATGTTAGACGAATCAGGTTCGCTGGAGACGCAGGACATATTTTCGGAGAAACTGCGACGTGATGGCACGCTGAGATCCAAAGACTGAGTATCTGGTTTCAGAAGGTTTTTATGTTTATCGTCCTTTTTACTCATATCCCAAGTGTATTCGTTCTTCATTTTACTATAACTATTCAAGTCAGGACAATAATCGGACTTCCCCAAATCGAACTTATTTTTCATATTCATCATATTCATTTCAGACAGATAATCGGTTTTAGGTATTTTCGTATCGACTGGAATTTTTAACGGTAAATTTAATTTATCGCCGCCTTTTGATTTTGAGTTCCCGATCGGGCTAGTCGACGAATGCGGTTTTATCAATTCTTGCATCTTGAAGAGGTTAGTTTGGAGGAACATATTGTTTGCTGCTAAGGTAGAATGAGCTAGCGGATCGGGAAGCCCTAACATACTCGTAGCGCTCGGAAATTTCCCGGAATTAAATAAAACGCTTGCTATATCCGTTGGTAACATTAAATTCGCGCTTAATGCAGACGAACTCATCCCAGCCAACATCCCGCTTTTATTTATCATCGGAATCGATAATAAATTATCTTTAGCATCAATCGGACAGCCCAAAATCTCTCGAATATATTTCCAGACCATTAGTTCGTTTTCCTCGCGGGGAAATTTCGATATTAACGCAGTTTTTAGTTTGTCGATATACGTCGACGAGCTGTTATATTTTTCTGAGAAGTCGATAAAGTCGGAATCACTCCTAAAAAACTCAACTAACGTACTCAGTTCTTCTTTTATTTGTGGAGTCATCACTGCATCTTGGACCACGCTATAAGACATCAACATTGGCCGTCCGTATTCATTCGGTTTACTTTCCGGTGGAGGAATAACCCAGTAAGAAATTATATTTGATAAAATTTCTAACGACGCATTATCATAATTATATGGAGCTATAAGAAAGTATGTAATACATAATTTTTCTCTTAACTATCTTTACTTACATAATATAAACCCAACGCACGGCGTATAGCTATTATCCGTTATCCCCTTCATTCGGATTTGATAATCTAATTGCATGTCGATGTCTCGTAACGTTGGGGCACAAGGTAAGAACGGATGGGAGTGATACCACCCTACCAAAGTGAGTCTTTCCTTTTCGATGGCTTTCGAAATATCTGATTCAACACGTCCTGCGTTATCTTTGTCACCTTTCTTGTACTTGCAGGGAAACGAGTGCGTAATCTGCAAATCTATGCTTTATTTTTATTTTGTTCCGAAAAATAGTTCCGTATACTTACTATGCGAGTTTACATCCCAGTGTCCCGCCAAATATCCGTACACTTCGGATTTCGATAAATGGCAATGAAAATCCATTAATAACGCTGCATTTGTCGATAGGGTAACTAGAAACGGCTGAATCTTGCCGAGATTTGAAAATGGTACGCATTCAATTAGTGTATTCGAATCACTGTAATAGAACGTACACTCAAATATTTTTCTTAATTTATTAAAACTAATTATTAAAAAAATAAGATATTACTTACTGTGTAAATGTTCTATTTGCAATGGAATTGTGCTTCACTACCGTTCGTTGCATTGCCATATCACAGATTAATTTATTGTAGTTAGTTGTCTTTTCTAAAGACCGGGCGACCGAAATCGTAGATATCTGTAATAACTGCTATTTCTCCGGTATTGAGATACCCATAAATGTTTCAAATAACCGTTATCAATTGTTTATTGTTTACGTTGTCAAATGATATCTCTATGCCGCATGCCAGTGAACTTAGCGTCATATTAAAATTCATGGTAGGTAACCTCAAAAAAGGAAATACCCTAGTAAAACGAGTGCATGTATCCAGCTCTATGTACTCAACTGACCAATCACAACGCGATATTCTGAGTAAGCCGCGCATGCGAGCGCTCCCAAGGTAAAGTGCCGTATGTACAAACAAATGAAAAATTGAGTTATTGATGTTTTTGTACTAGTTATATTTTATTATATCTATTATAAGAAAGTACCAAAAAAAGCCTTACATTTGATACATTTTAAAACGTGTTTTGCCGTTGCCTGTGGGTTTACGTAACGTGATCAAGAATGACTCGTCTGAATATATTTCTGAACACAGTAAATATTAAATCATTGTAATTAACTAAGATGATTTTTTTTGTTTTTGGAATTTTAAACAATATCTAAAATATAAAATATTATTTGTTATTGATACCTACCTTGATTATTATCAATGTCAGAGCTTAGAGTCGGTCAGCTGGTGACCCGTCGAAACAATTGAACTAAAGGAACGAATAGATTCGAACTTCCCATCACTAACTCTGTTGTCCAACAAATGAAACAAAATCAGTGGACACTATAATAGGTACAAACTCGCAGAATAATACACGTATACATACATCGAATGTAAAATTTAATTAAAACGACGCTATAAATATAATAATCACATACATACTTATACAACGAAACGTGAAACAGAAAAAAAATTATAGCTCTACAATAATAGTAAATTCATAATAACTTAATCCGTGTGTGCGGACGTAACATAAATTATTTATGTACAAGGATAAACAGGTGTGTTTTTATTATGTTAAGTAATGGAATTCGGGTTCTTCACTCCGTTAGACAAGAGCTTAATGGGGGGTTGAAGTAAATCACAGAATTGTAGGAGGGCCTCACGGAGGGGCCTAGACACTTGCGACGAAGTCGTGGTGGTACATTCCACCAGGCACGGATAAATGTTAATCAATTGTTCCCAAGACGCAACATCTACAAAAAATATTTTTAAATAAAGTCTACGAATAATGCAAACGTCGTAGAATACCTTTTCCGATAGAAGCTTTCTTCATGGATATAATCAAAGTTGTGATAGCCTTCAAAACAAACGATACTTCCGAAAGACGGTACCTAAAAATGATAAGTAATCATCTCAAAAATTACTTAAAAATTCCTTTATTTACCTGGGTAGGGGGCATTTTCCGCTGTGTTTCTCATCTTCGACAAACTTCTTCAAAACTTCCTGAAAGCGATGCAAAAGAGCAGTGACAGCTAGTCGACCAGCAAATCCACCAGAATTCTCCTCCCCGCTCAAGACTAATGCCTGAGTATCATCGTCAATCAAAGAAAACTGTAAGAGTGTCTCAAAGCACGTCTTCGCAAATTCTTCACGTAACGTAAGTTCCGTTTCTGGATCCACGCTACTGTTTGTTGCCGAGTGAATTGATCCCTTATTGAGTAGCACTACCACCTTCAATATAAAATCTTTTGGAATGCTTGCCGAATATGGAAGCACTTGTGTACACAACAACTCTATCAACTGACAATCAGCTGCTTCGTCTGATACAAATTCCTCTAATCCTCTATCAGTTGGTGGGCTTCTGTAATAAATACATAAAAATATGAAGAATTAGTTTACTTTTGTAAAAAAATTAACGACTTACGTTTTTGGAAACAGGAATTCGTTTAAAGTGTCGCCTAATTGTTTCCACATGGTTTCGAATTGATTTCCGTGACATCTAGCGACGGGTAGTCCTACTTTTAATACTGTTATAAGACTATTCGACGCAAGTTTCCAGCTGCTGTTTGAAATACAATTGTATTTCATCGATAAAGGAACATGGAGAGCTAATATAATATCGTGTAAAACGTTATTGTTGATGCTTTCGGGATTCTCCGCAATTTTTTCGTACAATTTAACGGCCATCGTCAAGGCTTTTTCCCCGAACGGGATATAATTCATCGTAATCCATTCGGAGGAAATTTTGAACTGTTTCGATTCTAATTTGTAAACAGGCGGGTTGCAAATGAATTTACTAAAGACTAGATATTGTTTTAATACTTCTACTAACATCTTGTGGTTATTTCTAGCAAGAGCTTCTTTTTGAATTAAATCGACCGAATGTAATACGCCATCGTGCAAAATGGATAAACTAAACTCGGACGTATTAGCCAACAAATACTGAGTATTATCCCCATAGATTGGAACGTGAACGATGTTTGTTAACACCTTGCAGAGCTGTCGTAGATCTTCTATCGTAAACAGTACTTTGATATACTGAAAAATATTCGGGAAAATTTGCACCAAGGCCGTAAGATACGACTGATTAGGAAAATATGTATCGTCGTTTATCTCTTTCTCGGACGCGGGTACGTAGATCTCTGTACCAATTTTCAACCAGACCTTCCAGCCGACCGCCCAAATATCGTCATCTCCGGCCATCTTCGAACTCCCAGCCTGCGATTTGTTACCGTACAGGACTTCTTGAAACGATTTTAAAGCCGCAAATGATACTTCGTTATTCTTACTTAATGCTGCATTTTCAATAAATTCGAGGAGTATACACCAAGCTCTCGGAAAATCTCCCAAAGCTTGAAGAAGTTGCCGTTTCGTATTGAAGACTCTAGCAACACCCGAAAGGGTTAATACTTGCGTTTCCGCCCACTGCTTCTGCGCTGTGTTCCTCGAATGATGGATCAGAATGTTTCCGCCTAAATATAAACAAAAAATAAAGAAAATACAAATAATGAGATCTACAATATACATTTTCGATACTAGTCACTACAATTATTTATTCATCGATTAGATTTACCTTACTAATAACTAATAAAAGCTAAATCTAAAGTTACCTGCGTCAACTTTTTCACTGCTAGCGGTTGTCGATAAGCTCTTAACTTTTTCTAAGAGCGGAAACAGGACTTGCCAGACGACAGCCTGCCACGTAGCTTGTTTAAGCAGGTTCCCATGTGCGCTAATTGTCGAAAACAGAGTTTGACCAGCTGATTTGCGAACTGCGGGCCTGGGATCGACGCATAGCTCGCCTAAACGTGCATATAAGCACATCCATAGCTTGTCGAAACTTGGCATGTTAATTGTGCCGGGAAACTCCGGTAGAGCTGTGCTGTCTTCGGTTAAGGTTTGACTTAACTTTGCCTGGTTTTGGTGGAAGTAGTCGGAAATGTTCCACTGTTTTAAAAAATGGGAATTATTAATTATTATTTTGACATGTTGGAATTTTTGAGTTTACCATTAATCCGACCGCGGTTAGGGAGATGTTCAATTCTTGCGTTTGCGAACCAAATTTAGCAACGGTGTTCACGCATAACGGCAGATAACGCCATGGCATCACAGGGAGGAAATCAGTGATGACCAATTGTAGACACTGGAATGCTATTTTGATCAAATTTTCCCTGAAATGACATTTGTTAATGACAGTTTTGTACATTTTAGTTATATTTTACAAACTTACCCCTGGTGATCAGATACTGCTCCGATAATTCCTAAAACGAGTGACCATCCATGGGATAGTGTCTCTCCAGCGCCGTGCAGTATTTGAAGCACACATTCCAGCTGTCTCTGACGCACATCGGCTTGACGAATGTTCGACAATTCAGCCAAGGGCCCCAAGAGTAACGTCTGCAACTTCTGGTTATCTCGAAGAGGCACCTGATGCTTGTGATGCAACGCGGACTTCACCAAATATGTAATGGCTTCGACGCCCCATTCCCTCATTCGAATGTGAGGATGATGAC
Source organism: Melinopterus prodromus (assembly GCA_964023965.1). Classification (NCBI taxonomy): domain Eukaryota; kingdom Metazoa; phylum Arthropoda; class Insecta; order Coleoptera; family Scarabaeidae; genus Melinopterus; species Melinopterus prodromus. The sequence goes on from OZ030399.1 coordinate 8,764,339, forward strand.
AGACTTCCAATAGGTGGTTGGTCAAAGGTAGCCACAAAACTTCAATACGTTTCATATTCACAAGTCCGGTCTCTAATAGTTTCGCAACAGCAAATAACGACGGTTCCTAAAAATCAAAATTTTAAAGAAAACACAATATTATAACCGTGTTTCTTCTTACCCTATTTGTTGACGCTAATTCCATAGCCTCCTGCGATAATTTACATAAAGCGTTGATCAGATGATGCAAAGCAACGTCGTCAAGATATTGACTGGACTCGAATAACCTGCTTAGCATAGTCGATAAAACTGGAAGGTCAGCCATTACAGAGTTTATAACAGCGCTCGACTCAACCAAATTTCTTCCGGCTTTTAAACTGCCCCCAGTTGATGGCTTCAAACCGAGGATCCAAACCAAATGCTGAAGAGTCGTTAGCACCAAATGCCACGATGTTCCTAATATGCTACCGTGGCAATGTGCTAAGCTTAGTAGGGCTCTCATTGCTTGTAAATTTTTCGCCGTAAGCATTACAGGACCTTGCGAAGCACCTAAAAATATTTTTTTCAACATATTTCTTTTATTTTGAAAAAGATTAAATATCAAAACTTCAACGACCAATTCTGATAAATAATCAAAAAAATTACCTGCTGGAATTGCAGAAGTTGGTAACGGTGTACCAACCGCAACAACTTGCTGCCTATAATCAACTTCTCCATATTGATTAGCAAATTGGGCAGAAATTGAATCAGAATTATCTAATCTCTGCCGGAAACTAATATTAGGCGTAATAGTATTCAGAACGGTCAACGCGTAATGTGGCGGTAACGACGATTTACAAATAGCCGTAATAAACGCGTCTCTAGCTGTCGACAATTCCAACTGGCCGCAGAGCGAAGCGTATGTTTGTACCGACTTCAAGATACTCTCCGTGACTGCCTCGTCGGTGCTTGCCTCCGTGAGGGGCCCCAAAGCGGCTAATAGACCGCACCAGCTGGAGTTGATCAATTGGCAGTGTAATTCTTTCTCTTCCTCTTTCGGGGGCTTGGGTGTCGATACTATCGGTTCTTGTTCGTCCGGCGGTCTCTGCGGTATGATCGTTATGTGAAGAGATCGAATTATTTCTAGAAGGCAACCGTAAGCTACGGAAATCCCGTATCCGTCTGGTATCGTCGGTGGTTCTATTTTGTCCAGCATCTCTAAACTAAACGAGAAAAACTTTATTTACTGTGAGATTATTACTAACAACACTCGTCGATCAAAGGTTTTGGTAACTGATTTGGGTAGACCGAAAGTAAAGTATTTTTAAAACAAAATAATAAAAATATGAGTTTCATCTGACGATATATCAACAGCAGACATTTTCTTGTCATCAACGTCCATTCAATCGTGTGAATCTTCGAAGACGATTTATTTATGGCCATATTCGAAATCAAAAGTTATACGATAACAAATTCAAATTTATCGACCAATGTAATGATTACTAATAGAAATATTACTTACTAATACGGCTTTGTCTGCCCAGTCGGAAAAGTAATAACAATTGGAAGCCATACATTCCTGGATAGAAATCCTGGAGGTGGGCTGATCCCCGGGCCAGCAGGGATGTTAAACGTCGGGTGCTGCCCTTGAGTAATCGGAACTATAAACAAATGAATAAAAATAATTCGAGGGAATAAAACAAAAGACAACGCACCAGTACTTGTCATGTGATGTTGCGGCGTAACAAACAGAGACTGCACGTAAGCTCCTAACGAATTAACGATATCCTGGAAAATACTGGTCGTGTGCTTCTTTAAATCATAACACTCGCAAAAGGAGTTCAATAATTCCGGTTGTACCGTCATTTTATGCAAGACCTCCAAAGCTAAAGATCGCTGCCATGTTGGTTTATCGGGGTCTAAGAATTTAACGATTAACGATAAGAAAATTTCGCACTCGGTCACTAATAGAACGTGATATTTTTGTATCAAAATCGAGACAACTCTTAACAAACGCATACTAATCGGGAAATAAGGCTTGTCGAACGGTGTGGCAGACTGCACGTTAGCGGGCACCGTGCTGCGGTATTTTATGTTCGGGGAAAATAATTTTATTACGAGAGCACATACACGCTCTTTTAGAAGGAAACTGAACTCGGTGTTTTTGAAGAAAACACTCGAAAATTGCGTTAAAACCGATTCTAGGAGTTCTAGACCAAACGTTCGCGTCATTTCTGTCATTCCTATCAACCAATAAGGTTGGTCAGCGTTTACTAGTTGTACTAAATCTTGAAATAGTAAGAAAGCATCTGCTGCACATGGCGGTAAGGCTAAAAAGATAATTTTATGCTATAAATTAACAAAATAAATAAAAAAGAGTAGTTTGTACCTTTTGGGGCTACACCACTTGGTGTTTTCAATTCCTCCAGATTAACCTGCTGTGGTTGTCGTTTACTTTCTAATTTATTTAATTGTTCGTCTTCCGCAACAACTCTTTCGAAAACCAGGGAAACTAACTGCCGGACAGTTGCACCAGCTGTGTTTATTGTGGTTGAATTTTTCGCAAAGTGTAAGCGAAAACACAACACTAAAGTCTAAAACAAAACAATCATTTTAAATAAACTCCCTTTGCTTACAACAAGCTTGGGAACTACTGGCTGCAATAGTGACAACAGTAATATTGTAGAGATGATATTATTTTAGAGATAAATACAGTACGGTAACTCACCTTTGCTAATGTTTCTCCATGAACAACGGTATTTGTCGTTAGAAGTAATGTCACAGACTGTAAAACTTTAACTTCTTCAATACCTGATTCCATGAGTACCCATAGAGTATCGGTAATATATCTGGCTCCTTTAGAATCAACAACTTGTTGTTTTATAAGCCTCTGGATAATTTGCAAACAGCACTACAAGAGGCTAAATTATTTAAATTCGTGTCGAGCGTATAGAAATCGTACCTTGATAATTTTAACATCTTTCGATTCACAGCCTTGCACCAAAGGATACATTATCTGGTTGATGACATAATATAAAGGTTGCTGCGGCGTCGAATTTGTATTCCGTAGTTTTATGATCGCTTCCTCACATGACTGAAACAGACGTATTAAAATCACGTATAATAATCAAAGAAATAGCTAATGTTTTGAGTCCTCTTTGAGTACCTCTTTGATCTGTGGATATTTCTTTTTGGTTTCTGCTGAAAGGGCCTTAAAATCATTTTGTAGGGACTCTATAAAGGCCGGCGGGGCATCCATGCCGAACGTTGCGGTCTCCATAGCCATAATTCATTCAAAAATCCAACATTAAATAATGTTTATTATTCAGGACATCTAAAACGTAGCTGAGCTGGCAATGAACTGTCAAATGTCAAACGTCTAGGTTATCTTCAATCGTTATTTTCGGCCTTACGGTCGCTTAATCTATCGACCAGTGGGTCCTATTTTGTATTTTACTTACGTAAGTCTATAAATTCGCTCAGCACTTCGTCAAAATCATTCGAAAATCACCAGCATCTATCAAATAATCACCGCCGTACTATTGATAAACATTATGGCAATTGGACAAAGTGACATTTCTATTTTTGTTTCAGATAGGCAACACATCGGCGCTGGTCGACTATCAAAATTTAAAAATTAAATTAGTATTATTGAAATTGCATATCTTTACAATTATTTTCAGAAAAAATTACCAAAAAGATTAAGAATATATAGTGGGGGTGTTTGATTATCGTCTCAAGATAGGCCACCATCTTTACGTCGGTGGCTATTAAGTTATCTAACACATTGTTATTTTTATTACAATTACACCTGAAAACGAATATTATATTTAAATAAAATACAATTGCATTATTTTGGAAACTTTCGTAGATGGTGATACTGAAAAAAGTGTCTATATCCCTTACTTTTAACACTCTGTATTTCGTATGTTTTTCAATCCAGCTACCTGGATAACCGGTTATTATTTTACAGCATAATTATGCCTCAGTAATAATTACTTTGTTGTTCTTACAAAATTTCGTCTGGAGAAATCAACAAGATAAGTGTTTAATTTGAATTTCCCGCTGTTAGTTTGACAGAAACCTTGACAACCTTGACGTCACGTCGCTTATTATTTTGAGAAGTATGTATTTAGTAGTGCACATTGATCTATAGAACTCACGTAAGGTACCACTACCAGGTACACAGGTACAGCTGTCGAGTTACAAGGCCAGTAGGAGATGTGTTATGAATCGATGTATTTGTTAACAGTGTAGTTTTGTTAACTTTTATGTAGTCGTGCTAAAACTTCACGACTTTCCACCTTGCAACCTGGAGAGATCACAAATAGTGGCGAGATATGTGTGGAGTGTAGATCACAAATAGTAAGCATTGCAACCGTTTCAAATTAATTATACACACAACACCGAATAATTTCTTAGTTGTAGTGTGATGTAAAGGTCAGAGTGTCTCCAAATTTAAACAACAGCAAGGTTAATTTGTATAAACAACTCGACAATGGACGACATACAGCAATCGGTCCTTCTTACTACATTCTCGAGCAAAAAGAAGAGATACAAAGTGTTTTTTCATCAGAGCCGCATAATTTGGGACACAGAGAAACCTCCTACACGTATGTACCCACAAATATGTTTCTGTTAGTTTGTTAAAGTAATTTTTTAACACAGAACAAGTCACAGTTCCCATCGAGAATGTTATATCAGTGGAGCAAAACATCTTACCTTCAAGACATCCCATAGAACTACCAGTAATCGATCCTAACAACTTTACTATACACTACGCGGAACGGGGCCCGAAAAAAACATGGAAATACAAGTCGGTAACGTTTAGGCATACTGACTCTTTACAAGTTGCGTCTTGGGTTAAAACTCTACAAAACCATCTAAAGAGTATTTTTTTCTCGAATGAAATTCATCTGTAAATACTAATTGTTCATTTTTTGTAGCTTTTACTTATAGACCTAAAAGAGTTTTGTTGTTCGTTAACCCCTTCGGGGGTAAGAAAAGCGCTATGGATATTTACGAGAAAGAAGCAAAGCCTCTTTTTAATATTGCCAGTATCGATGTTACGGTGAATGTGTCGCAACGTAAGGATCAAATTAAGGATTTCGTCACGTTCCATAATCTAGATATGTACGATTCTGTTGTTTGCGTTGGCGGAGATGGGACTGTTTCCGAATTGTTCAATGGTTTAGTGATAAGAGAATGCAGACGACAATGTATTGATTTTAACGACGCTATGCAACCCTTGCCGAAACCTAGCTTACCCGTTGGGATAATTCCAGGTAAGAATTAAGATTTTAATTTCGGAGGAACTTGTTATTTAAACCTTACTCATAAGTAAAACTCAAATCTCAATAAAAGAATAACAAATATTTATTTACAATTAAAACAAAAGAATTAAAACAATGAACTGGAGCTCTAAATCGACTTTTTGAGGAGTTGTCAGATTATACAAAAGACATTACATTAAAATTAAACACAACGTAAGGAAGTAATAATCGGCTTTCCATTTACAAAAGCACACACTAAAAAACTATATTTTAATATTAAGCAAGCGGAATGCTTGCAACTGGTTTGATTTACATCTCAAACCGCTCTGTATCTCTTCTGAATGCCAACGAATCTACGCCTCACCTATTTATTAAAACTTCCCCCTCGATGACTTCATATTAGGAGAAAAAGGACCACACGACAAGTTAAATAAAACGTGTAGATGGCAAGCCAGTTACCCTAAAAGCATAAGTATCACGCAGTATATTATACAGTTTGTGACAAAAGTCATAAATCTGTTACCAAAGAAATCCCTTAAATGCATGGGAATAAACACCATTAAAAAGTTTCACAGGGACCTCGTGCAGAATAATTTGTGTTATAAAAAATATAGATTATTGCCACATAATCGACCGTGATAAGTATAATTCATGTATGGCAAATTAATAATTAATAAAGCAATACATTCATGCAAGATTAATACAAAACCTGCCAAACATTAAAAGAAACAATTATCATGGCTGATAAGCACCGTACTCAATGAGTAAAGCTCCTGATACAAACAAATTTTGTTTAGCCTTCGTCGATTCGTCACTCATTTGAACTTCGGAAATTTATTTATGGAATTTATTATAGTTGCTGAATTGCTGATTGAACAAAAATAATCAGTACAGTAATCACTGCATTTGTAATGACACAGGTGTTATCTCCTGTTTATATAACTCACATGTGCCAGAAATTAGGGGAATTTTATCTCAGAGTCCAAATATAGCCCCTTATAATCATTCACAATACAATTGCTTTCATGACTAACTCCACTGATACGAATTATAAATTTTTTCATTGTAAAATGTCATTGTCGTTGAATAATTCGGAATAATTTATGTATTACAAAGAGTCGGAAACCAATCGTGCACTATTCAAAGTCAAATCGTCAAATATTATGTAAGATAGATGGACCTAACTATAAGTATACTGGATCTATATTTTATTTTGGCGCGAAAAAATTGTTGCTGTTAAAAAAAAGTTACTGTAAAATGGCTTGGTTTTCTTGCAGTAAAGCAGGGGTTCTCAACCTTTTAGGTTCCGTATACCACATACAAAATATTAAAATTTCTCCGCACCACCAACCTTTATACAAAAATGCATATTAATACGTACACAAATGAACAAAGTTTATATCAGATTTTAAATATACATACCTACATATTATTTTGTACCAAACTAATAACTTTTTAATGACAGTTTACTGGGGATAAAAATAAAAATGTTCATAAAAAGCAAAGTAAAAACATCACCTACATTGACATAATATAAAATAACCTAAATAATGATGCGACTGGGATTGTTTTGCTAAACCTATTTATTTATTTTTTATTTCGTGCTCAGTGAAAGTTAGTTTCAAGCTCAAATTTGTCTTAATAATTAATTTTGCCCTATGTTTATCCTTTAAATTAATATTGATGACAACTATATTTCACATAAATTGGTGGTGCAAGAAGGCGTTAAAATTCGAATATCTTAAAATGCAATTTCTTTAAAATATTTCTTCTTCAGGATCTAAACATTGGTGTGTATTAATCTTAAAATTTTCTATCAGTCTGAGGAAGTTTCTAGCAATTGTTGTTTCTCTTTGGCAGTGAATTTATCTGGTATACTCATAGTTTTTGGAGTTCTGATCCAATTTTCATTGTCATAGTTTTCTGAAAAGTCACTGTTAAACTTGGTTGTTAAGAGGTGTAATGATTTTTTCAAGAAAGCCTTTTAATGCTGACAATAATCTACAATTATTTGTATTAACTTCTTTTACAAATAATAAATTTTGTTATTGTTGGGTTAATTTTACAATAATAAAATTATAATATAAACAATAACAATAAACGACCATTTCTCCCTGCAAAACTTAATTTATATTATTCAACTTTCCAAAAATGTCAGCTAAACATGCTAAGAGGACTATCCACAATTCATCAAAGAAACAATATTTGAACTGGCAATTAGCATCTGCATGGAAAACTTGAATTTCTGATTTAAGTACGAAGAGACAATGTTATCTTTTGTGTCTTTTTTGCAGTTGTCCTAGTTAGCTGTTTATTATTATAAAACAAATGAACAATGAAACAAATCTGAGCATTAAATAAAAAAAAAACTCTTTATAAATAAACACTTGTTCTCAACATTATTATATTATTTCACATTATTTTGATTGTATAATATTTCCAATTTATTTTTAGGTGGTAGCACAGATACCATTGTGTATTGCTTACATGGGACGACGGATATTCCGACTGCCGTCTTGCACATAATATTTGGGGACAAGCTGGGTTTAGATCTGGTGTCGGTCTACAATTCCACGCAACTAGTAAAATTATACGCCAGTGTTTTAAGTTACGGGTACTTAGGAGACGTGGCCTATCACAGCGACCGCCACCGTTGGATGGGGCCCCGTCGCTACGATTATTCCGGTAAACTGTTAGCCTGGTAATAGCTTTTGCCTGTCGTGAGGTACAAAACCCGCTTTTAGCTATTGAAACTATTCGACAATTTAAATATCTCTTGTTATTTCGTGGTTATCTTTTTTTGCAGGATTTAAGAAAATAATAGCTAATAAAGGGTATAAAGGCGAGATATCCGTATTATCATCAGAGAGTTCGTTGACGGAATCTCGGTGCTTTGAGAGTTGCTCAACGTGTTTAGAGCGTAGCTGCGAAGATATCAGTATTAAAGAGGGTGAATGCTCATGGAAAACAATTAAGGGGAAGTATTTTATGGTCAGTGGGGCAAATATTAGCTGTGCCTGCGCAAGGAGCCCTAACGGGATAGCCCCATACAGTCACATCGGGGACGGACACTTATACTTAGTTCTTGTAAATCATACGAGTTTGCTAAACAATGTCAAACTATTACTTAGGATGTGCTCAAAAGAAGGGAAAATTGACGATCTACCGTTTATCGAGATGTATAAAGGAAAGGAATTTCGTTTCCGTTCTATCGACGGTCAAAGTTGTTGGAACTGTGACGGCGAAATACAACAAGAATCAGATATACATGCGATGTAAGGAAAAATTTTAACTTGTAAAAATTATATGCTTAACGTTGTTTTTCCGTTTCAGAGTTCGTTGCCAGCTGCTAACCATTTTTAGTCGAGGTAACCCTGTTCCAGCTGAACCAGTGCAGACGAAATGCTGCGGACTCTATAAAACCTAGAGAATTTTACATATACGGTAGATAATGTCTACGAATCAATTATATATGTTTAAAAACAAAAAAACTATGGTGAATGTGTGGTATACTATATTACTATGAAAATTTTATTCACTTAAATAGATACATTCCTGTTTCTAAATATTTATATTCTATGATATATTTTTAATATATATTTATTTAGTATGACCGTTATTATACTTTGTCGCAATAATTGCTATTTTAATTTGTTCTTTAGACAATATTTTTCAATTTTACAACTGCTATAAACTCAGTGTATATGATATATCAGCCAATGAATTCGTTCCCAAACTAATTTAAATTTCTAAGTTTACCCCTGATATGTCTACACTAGGGATGTAGCGGAGGTGATTTTTTGGTGACAGAATTAGAGGTTATAAAAAAATTTCCTTCTTTAATAATCAATTATTCATAATAGGTAACACATACAATTTTGGGTTGGCAATTTATTGGGATTATATATGGGCGACGAACTTGGTGGCGAAAGGATGTCAATATGAACAATGAAAATCAATCAATCAGATTATCTCGATTATTTCAAAACTCAATTATAATCCGAATGCGCCTATCACATATCGATGGAGTTTTGCAAGTAGTCTTCTCTGAAAATCTGAAATTCTACTCTATATAGAGTAGAATTTCAGGATTGTTTTTATCATATTCGGTAAGTAAATTTATTATTTAGAATGCTACACTTACACAATAACTCACTTCAGCCATGTTCATTAACAACACCATCCAATCTATTAAAAGAAAGTAACTCCACCAATCACTGCTTGACTTTTCAGCTCGACGAGCACATAACTAAGGATGTAAATCGAACTTTATACGCGAGTCGTAGGCGAGCGTGTAAACATGCGAGCGATTTATATCCGTTGTGTGCGAGTTGAATATGACGTTTTATCTATGACTCATAACATCCATTTTATATCAAATATTTTAAATGTAATTGTCAATGATGGCGAGGTGAATTGTCACATAACTGTCATCCACCTAGGTTTTGACAGACTTTGACACTAGCATTGTATAATGATGACAGTTCGTTCAAATAATGAAGCCATTATTTAAACACACTGTCATTATTATACAACGCTAGTGTCATTATAATCATTGGCATGTAACATGCCGAGGGATTATATAGTCATAGATACGTATACAATGACCTTATTATATGTGGGTGGTAGATAAATTTAAACACAAGCTTTTAAAAAAAAACTGTTGAAAACATTTTTTTAAATTTATTACAGTTGGAGAATTACTTAGGTGTTCCGATAATTTTGACTAATCCTGTATATAAGAACCACTCTAGTATATATATATATATATATATATATATATATATATATATACTTATATATACATATATATTATTCTTATTATATATTAATTGTTGCTACTAATCAGCTATAAACACCTGCAACTTTTATGTTTATAAATTTATCTTACTACTCACTAGCAATTGTATCAGAAATACTATAATGGCGTCTACTACCACTCTATTAATGCTATTACCACTAATCGGAACGCACCTTTATTTTCAAAATTCAATACCACGTGGCACCATCTAGTGACGAATAACCTTAATTAATTCACTGATTATCCGCCATCTGGCGGTGAATCCTCCTGTAAATATAACCTTGTTTTCTCCTAAACGACATCCAAGTTTCCTGTTTTATCGACAGTTTGACGTGTGTACGTTGTAGAAGCTGTAATGTTGGAAGTGTTTTGTTGAAACGTAGTGTATCGTGCAGGACAAAATGTTGAAATTGCTATTAATATTACCGCTTTTGGGGTGTCTCACACACGGCGCGGACGTAAATAAGAACCTAGTGAATAAAAACGTAGAACGAATAATAGATTTATCATCGCAACTGGTTAAAGTAACCGCAACTGTAACCTTAGAAAACACCGGCAAGGATGCCGTGTCAAACTTCCTAGTTTACATGGAACCTGATGTTGTAGGCTCCCTATCCTTTATATCCGTCCGGGACGCGGTGAAGGATGATTTAAAAACAACATCGATTCAAACATCGGACAGCACAAATGCCTTCAACGTTGTCCTTAATCAGCCACTCGCAGCCGGAAGAACTGCAAACATATTTCTCGAATATGTCTACACAGACGCTCTAAACCCTTACCCGACATCGATAACCCAAAAAGAACGACAACTCGTAAGATATTTCGGAAGCCATTATTTCTACACCCCTTACACAACCTTAAAACAAACAACGACTCTAACGTTGAACTCGAGAGCCATCGAAAGTTACACAAAATTGAAGCCAGTTAGCCAATCGGACTCGACGATAAATTACGGACCATATAGTAACGTAGAACCATTAAATTATGATCAGATGATAGTTCACTTTGAAAGTAATGCTCCGTTCTTGACCGCTACTCGTTTGGAACGTTTGATCGAGGTCTCGCACTGGGGGAACATTGCAGTACAAGAGAATATTGAAATCTTGCATACGGGGGCCAAGCTCAAGGGGGCCTTCTCCAGGTACGACTACCAGCGTGATACTGCCGGGGCACACCATAGCATTAAGTCTTACCATACAGCTCTGCCAGCGGCAGCCCACAGCATTTATTATCGCGATAGTAACGGAAATATCTCTACTTCGCAAGTTCGCATCAAGAAAGATTGGATCGAATTGGAATTACGTCCGAGGTTTCCGTTGTTTGGTGGCTGGAAAAGTTCGTATACCCTTGGGTATTCTGTACCGAGCTATCAATACCTATTTAAAGTGCCTAATGGGCAATTTCTATTGAAAATGCGTATTCTGGATCATGTTTTCGATGATATGCACGTTAACGAACTGGAAACTAGTATCGTACTTCCTGTAGGCATCACAAACGTTAAGCTGAATACCCCGTATGAGGTCGAACGTCTTGGTGACGCCGTAACTTATAAATATTTGGATACGTTGGGAAGAATGGTCATAAATATTAGGAAGACAAATTTGGTCGAGCAGCATATTCAAGATCTGGAGATTACTTATGATTGGCAACCGATACTGTTACTCCATGAGCCGATATTGTTGTCTTTAGCATTGTATGCCTTGTTTGTAGCTGTTATAATTTATGTAAGACTTGATTTTTCTATACACCGACCCGAACATGTAAAGACGCAATAGGGGAATAAGTTAAGGCCACACAAAAAAACACTTTCCGATTTAATAAGTATGTGTTCTCTCGGTCATTGAAAAATAAGTTGTTGATCATTATTTGTACATTGTACTGTTTGATTTTTGTGTTTTCGAGATAGTTTTTTTATTGCTTTTCTTTATGTGAAAGATCCAATAAAATGATTTTTACACCACTTTGATGTTGTTTTTTTATATATCTAATAATAGTGATTCTTACAAGTACAGCAAGTAAAAGTAAGTATGATATGACGAGGGCATATCAGCTGAAATCTGAAGGAGGAGCAGTTTTTTTGTATGAGTAAGGTACCCAGAATTTTATTGAGTCAAAGCGGAACATTCACGGGGAGGGATAGTTCTTAAAGCCAAATACTTGCGTTATTATCAATATGATTTTGAGTTGTATATAAAGTTTTTGTGATGCTGATCAAAACATAACTATTGTACACCAAACACTGAAGATATTCTTTGTTTTACCATATTTGTTTCAATTAGATAAAAGTTTGTGATATTTTTTTTTTAAAGAAAATTGTAAGTTTTAGGCTCCTTGCAGTAGACCTATTTTTTGATGGAATATTTTGATTAGATGATTTAGTTTTACGTATGTTCGATTGGCTATAACAAAGTCGTTTGATTGGCTATAACAAATCGTGCATTAATAGAAATAGTTCTAGTTTACTAAACTTACTCATAAGTAAACAATTGACAGAAAATAATAATTAAATAATTATCATACCATGACTGAATTTACATGCTAATATGCACTTATCTACAAACAAATGCCATTCGTATTTTGTTGCTAACTTACCGGCTAGACTACCGCAAATTTTCCAACCAATAGCAATAAGCCAACACAATTGTTCGCGCTTGCGCTGTATTCGGCCACGTAAATTCTTCTTCACGTTGACAGGAAAACATCGCATTGTAAAAAGGCCGGCAGCGTAGGAAAGTTGCAATAACAAATTTGCACGCCGAAAATGTTCACGTTCAAATATTTAACGGCACTAGCGTTCATCGCAACCTGTTTTGCCGGAGAGCAAGACGTTGTGGATCTCACAGACAGCGATTTTAATACAAGGGTCTCCGAGCAGGATACAGTTTTGGTCATGTTTTACGCACCTTGGTAAGTTCAAATCTAGATCACTATAATAGTAACTAATAAATCAAAAATTCAATACATATACCCCGATTTCAAACTGAATTTTTGTTAGAAAGACCTTGAAAACATCGACATTGACATTGAATATTTGTACTATCGAGACTAATACCTAAAAAAATTATTAAAGGTGCGGACACTGCAAACGACTCAAACCTGAATATGCCAAGGCAGCAGAAGACCTAATCAGGAACGACCCTCCTGTAATCTTGGCTAAAGTTGACTGCACCGAGGGCGGAAAAGACACCTGTAACAAATTCAGCGTAAGCGGTTATCCAACACTAAAGATCTTCAGGAACGGAGAGATGTCCCAGGAGTACGGAGGCCCCCGTGATGCGTCCGGTATTGTTAAGTACATGAAAGCACAAGTCGGACCCAGCTCGAAGGAAATCTCCGATGTAGCTTCTCTAGAGAAGTACCTAACGGCCGAAGCAGATGTCTCCGTTGTTGGATTCTTCGAAACGGAAACGGACCTTAAAGCTGCGTTCTTGAAACTTGCTGATAAACTTAGAGAGAAAGTCCGTTTTGCCCACACCACAAATAAAGATGTTATTGCGAAATATAATGTTAAGTATGTTAATTTTTTCGTCCATTTTTTCTAGGAATCTGTAAAATACCAATTTTGAAGTTTAGCTATTGCTGAATAGATGGCGCCGGCTTTCTCTGATTTGATTTTTTGTTTTCTTATTCTAGAGATGGTGTTGTTCTGTTCCGTCCTGCGCACTTAACCAACAAATTCGACGAAGACAAAGTAACTTACTCAGGTGATGCCGCAACGGCTGATTTGAACGACTTCATCACTAAAAACTACCACGGCTTAGCCGGACATCGTAAGAGTGACAACCGTCAAGACTTCCAGAATCCGTTGGTGGTTGCTTACTATGCAGTGGACTACGTTAAGAATGCCAAGGGTACCAACTATTGGCGCAACCGCGTCCTCAAGGTTGCGAAAGAATTCATCGGGAAAGTAACTTTTGCCATCAGCGCCAAAGACGACTTCCAACACGAATTGAACGAATACGGAGTGGAATTCGTCAAAGGTGACAAGCCCCTCGTCCTAGCCCGGGGGCCCAAAAACGAGAAATACATTATGAGAGACGAATTCTCCATCGATAATCTTGAAGCTTTCGTCAATGATCTTGTGGATGAACAATTGGAACCTTATTTGAAGTCGGAGGAGATCCCAGAAAGTAACGATGGCCCCGTTATTGTTGCTGTCGGTAAAAACTTCGATGATGTTGTTACCAACAACGAAAAAGATATTTTAATCGAATTCTATGCTCCGTGGTGCGGACATTGTAAGAAGTTGGCACCTACTTTTGATGAGTTAGGTGAAAAGGTTAGTGAGAAACTTTTACATACAAGATGATTTAAGTAAAGAAATTAAAACAGTCAGCAAATTCGAGTTCGATTGCTTTGAATTTTTTAAACAATCTTATTTTCATCTTATTCTCATATATATTTTGTTTTCAGCTCAAAGGTGAAGATGTAGCAGTTGTGAAGATGGACGCTACAGCAAATGATGTGCCATCTCTGTTTGAAGTCAGGGGCTTCCCAACTTTGTACTGGTTGCCGAAAGATGCTAAGGACAAACCAGTGAGGTATGAGAGTGGTCGTGAATTGGACGACTTTGTGAAATACATTGCGAAGCACGCGACGACTGAGTTGAAGAGCTTGGACAGGAAAGGCAATCCGAAGCAGGACAAGACTGAGCTTTAAAGAAGCAGGCCAAGAGGGGTGAAATTAAGTGTAGAGCCAATGTGAAAATTTCTGTTTCATTTGTACCGTAATATTATTATGCTGTTGTTTTTCCTTTTTTCTCTCGCGGTTTATTTTATTATTTGTATTTTTATTTGTACGTTTGTCCCACCGTTCTATTGGATACTGATACTGTAGGCAGTAAGGATTTTTTCTAATAAAAACACGATCTGTAAAAATAATCTGTTTTATTCTAAACATTATGTTATCCAAATTTTGTTTTGCGTTTGTTTTTGGTATAAAAGAGGCCATGTTTATGGTTGCAACCACAATATTTTATGACTTATTTCAGAAACGTCCAATGGATGTGTCTGCAGTTCTAAGGCAACATTTAAACAAAAGTCATAAATAACAAAAGTAGTATTATAAACTTAAATATATTAAAACAAAATGTAAGATAAATGTTTAGCTAACACTGTGTAAAAATATATATTTATTATCAAAATCACTCCTTGGAACACCAACATCTGAAATAGATGGTATTAAATACAATTTTTCTTTAATAATGCTGTAGTATTAAGCATGGCACTTACTCGGAACAAGTTGCTTTGCTTTGGATGTTAATGAGTTGAGGCTGAACATAACCTAGGAGTGGTCTCTCTGCTGGATCCGCAGACCAACATTGTTCCATCAAATTCCAACAGGCCTTATCAAAATGCGGAAGACACTCTGGTCTTATACCTAAATATCAATATAAAATCAAATTATTGCATGAAGTTAAGGTCTTTACCTTTTTTTACGCTGCTCCAGAGTTGTTCCTTGCTCATGAAGTTCTCGAAATGCGCTGGAAGTTCGACTTTACCAGCGCAGAGGTACCAGAACAGAACTCCGAAAGCATAAACGTCAACACTAGAATCGTATCGGCCAGATAATAGCTCCGGGGCCATGTGTACTGGGGTACCAACGACGCTACCGGACATCATAGCTTCAGGAATACAAAATCCAAAATCCGTTAACTTTGCCCGGTCTTGAGAATCCAGCTAAAGAAAAAAAAAATTCAATAAAACAATTTTTAGGGCCTGGAAACAAAACACTTACTAAGACATTTTTTAATTTAATGTCTCTATGAACCAGCCCTTGCGAATGTAAGTACCGAATACCTTCGACAACATCAATAGCGATCTGTATGCGTTTACACCACAATAATCCGGCTCGTAACGCGCAAAACAAGTCCCGTTTCATGCGTTCCATTATCAACAATACAGCTGATAAACATCCGTTTCCGTAGGTGTGATCGATGACCGATCCTCTAAGTTTGACTATTCGAGGATGTTCTGGAATAGTTCTAGTGTAGTAAAACTCCATAGCGAGGTCATTCCAATGTCTCTCATCAGGGGGCACCACCGATTTAATGGCGCATGGATCGATGCCACCCCACGGTTCGCTGGCGAACACCACACCGTACTGGCCCCTTCCGATCTCTTGTAATTGTCGTGGCATGCCCCACCGAATAAGATCACACAATGACGTACTTTCCAAGGCTAATCGTGCAAACCTCGGCGCATGCTTTTTTCGAATAACAATCCTCTGCTCTTCGGTTTCTTCTAATTGGCCGGATAATTGATTTTCGATGAACCTCATGGCCGAATGGAACGATTCGTGAGAAGAACGCACATGTTCCTGAAACTGGATAATCCGTAATAAATGGGGTTAATGCCGAATAATTTATGAATAAACCTGCGAGGCGACAGTTTTCGCTAGTTTCGACGAACTTAAGGAGTCTATTAATTCTATCACAACCTGAGATTGCCACTGTTTATCGAATTGAGTCTGAGAATGCGGCGACCACTTGAATGGAAAACTTTGAACTAGTTTTCGTAACCTATCCATGAACGATTGGACAACCGATATGGAAGCAGTTGATTTTAAATCGACGTTGTACGCAGCATTAACAATCTGCTTTACGGCATCCGATGCGAGGAGACTGCCCTCCAGTTCGTTGCAATTTCTTTCCAAACTTTCGAGGCATCTCTTAAGCGTTCCCGTGTAACTTTCACGTAAATAACCAACTGAGTTGACAAGTTTAGCCGCTACGTAGTCAGTGAGCTTCTGGAATACCAAATGGTGAATTTCCATCGTAGCTACTTTGGCTGATTTCGTTTCGTTCTCTTAACAATAAATAAATAATTTAAAAAAATAGCTTGTATAATATAGTAGAAATAGTGAAAGCAAATATTACCTTTTATTTGATAACCCTCCAGGATAGAGTCTATGTTCGTCCGCATTTGCTCTAATGTCACTTGAATTATCTGTATCATTTCCTCGTGTCTTTCAACAGCAATCTCCATCAGGGATTTAAACAATTTTAATTCAACATCCTGGGCGTAATTTATTCTCCGTGGGGTTATTTGTATCTCACGAGCCATGTCGAAAGCTGACAGTATAAATATTCGAAGGCATATGTTATGAAGTTCGCTAAGCAATGCAGACATCCTTAAAAGATTTGCCTTGAGCACGTTTCTGACGAATACATGCAGCTCATTTGCGATGCTGAGTTGATCCGTTATGCTGTTATCAACCATGCATTCCGAACAAAGAGCTTTTCGTATTGACATGTCTGGTGCACGAGGATAATCGGGAATAAACCCTAAAATTTATAGTTTTAATCACATACAGTTACAGTTGAGTGTAATAAGAAACCTAATCGAGATAGTTGTTGCTTTAGAACAGATATTCCAACATCATCATGTTTATCAGCGACATCCAAGATTGATAATTTAATAAATAATATTGGGACGTCAGAAAACGATTCCTTTAGCACTCTTATGTTGTGAATATCGACATCACCCAGTATATCTTCACTTATCGTGTATACGAATATAGGATAAACGTTATCCAATTGTTTCACTAGAACTTTTTGAAGATCTTCGGGATCACAATCAGGGGGAATCATAATTTCAACGTTATCTTTTAAAATTTCGTGATAATATTCGATTTCGATAGTGGGGCAGTGGTCGCATGGAGATTCCTGATTATTACGTGTTAAGTCTTGTTCTGGCACTGTTTGCCATGGTTCTTCGTTACCTTTTAGGGTCTCAACGATTTCGAATTCGGTACCGAGAGTAAGCCGTAAATTCTTTCGCAAACCGTACTTTATTTTGACCTAAAAATAAATATGATACGTATGTACGAGTATGTGTTTTAATGCATACCCATCTCCAGTTCTGCTTTGGTCCAAGAGGTAACACTTGAGAATTTAATATCAAATTGGCAAACACTGCTTTTGATTGGCAATTTTGACCGAGTAATACAAGTGTCGGCGTTTTTTCTAATATCTTTTTCAGTGACTCTATTGGATATAAATTTAGTTGCTGCCTTATTTCAGCTGCAATAGAATTCAAATTACCGCTTTTGTAAAAGTGCATACATTTTCCTACCTAATACATGGCTGTTCTTGATATCACCAATTGCAGATTCAGTGTCTCGAAGAATTTTCTTCAAGTATGAAGAATGACGACTAAATTTACGAAATTCATACGGTATGTCATTTAACATTTTGCACTTAACACACAATAATACTGCACCTAAATTCTGTCATTTCTGTAAATATTCTAGGTTATTTTGTTTGACAGGTTTGCAAACTTTTGGAAATTTTATTCAAATTACCTAACGTGCATTTGCACTAAAACACTATGCATACACCCGGACACAAAGTAGCACAACACATATTGAAATAAGGGATTGAAATAATCGCGATTTATACCCGTTGTGTGCGAGTCGAATACGACGCTTTATCTACGACTCATAAATTCCATTTTATATGAGATATTTTAAATGTATTTGTCAATGGTGGCGATGTGAAATATTACATAACTGTCATTCACGTAGGTTTTGACCAAATAACTTATACTGGTATAATGCGCCTAGAAAGAGAGGTTTTTCAGCTTTCAAAGCGAAATGGAAGATACTCTATTCTATTTCCTTCTACAATCACAACATGCTCTAAGCGCATGCGCGAGCACTACGCGCATGCGCAAATTAGGCCGCAACAGAGTTGTTTAAAATTCGCGGTCAAATTCAGTCAGCGCGCCTGCGCATAGCGAACCAAAACATTTTCGCCATCGCCTTTCATACGCGGAAAAATATAACATTGGTCGGATAGGGTAAGACGCAGGGACTGGTTTTGACAGACTTTGACACTAGCGTTGTATAATGATGACAGTTCGTTCAAATAATGAAATCATTATTTGAACGAACTGTCATTAACAACGCTAGTGTCATTATCATTGAATTAATCATTAGGTTTGTGCGCATGCGCAATGAAGGTTTTGGACGGGTAAAACCCCCATTCTACATGCACAGAAGTAAGAATAACTGCTTTATGCACTTATTTTGGTGCTGCTCGAACAAACCTATTAATTCAGTAATCATAGATACGTATGCATTGACCTTATTATATGCGAGTCGTAGATAAACATTTTTATTTCATATAGCTAAATGTGGTTTATCAGCAAAATGCAATAATTAATAAGAGTAATAACAAAAGTTTATTATCGTACATAAATATTTGAAAAACGTGAATATGTTCTACACAGATACAATATAATATAACATACTATCTATGGCAAAAAAATTTAACAATAAAGACAATTTTCTGCAAACTGCAGATTTCTGTCAAGGGAATTACTGGAAGCAATTTGGCTCTGCCTCAGATTTGCAATCAAATAATTGATTCTGAGATTCCATAAATTCGTCTCGAACTACATCTTGATGATGTACGTCTAACACCATAAAAAGAGATTCTAAAAATTCCATAGCGCAGGCCAGCGTCCCTTCTCTTAATTTACAGAATCCTTTCGCTAAAAGATTTAAATGCAATTACATATGTTGTTTTAACACATCGACTGCTTACAAGAAGGTATGACGACGTTGTTAATTACAACACACTGGTGGGCTAATGCAGCAAGAAATCTTCTTATGATGTCCATTTGCACTTCCTTTGAAATTGGTTGTATCTTACTCAGAAAATGAAGCAGATACTCGATTAAATATCCAGATTTCTACAAATAAATATATTTACGAGGTATTTTTTTTTTCTATGAACGCTGATACTTACAATATCAAACTTCGATAAGCAATGTTCTGGTTGTTTATAATAGATGACAATATTTTCCATGTTGTCCATTGTTAAAACTGGTTCTTTCAAACTTTCAATCCAATCGAACAGTATTGCTGCTAGCACAACAATATTATTTTCAACGTTTATTCTGGCCCAACCAACTTGAGAACTGTTGATATCCATTTGCAATTTTCTAGCGTGTGCTTTCATCTCAGAATCCATAGACGAAATATCTATCAATAAGGCGCTTATTACAACGCTAATATCGTATACTTTGACTCCATCGTCTTCACAACTGAAACATCTCTGCGTCTCCAATTCTTGAAAACACTTGTTTTCGAGTAATAACTCTTCGTTAATTTCTGCATCGTAAAGCTCTAGGAACAAAACTTTTCTTACACAGTTTGATTATTTTAATAATATAGGTATCTACCAGAAAATGAATCGCTACACTCAGAAGGACTGGGACTGGGCGGTGCGGATGTTACCGATAAAGTATTCATTTCGTCACCAGTCGGAGAATACTGTTGGTCTAAATCTATTCGGGAAGCTAGGCAAACACATGTAAATATACGAAATAAACAAAAACAACCTGGTGCGTACAATCTGATATGTTGCTTGAAATACTGTATATGCTTTCGTGTCTCAATATCCCACTTCCGGACTGCGAACATAAGAACTCCTTCGTTATTGGCATATTCGAATTTTCCGGATATTCATTCTTCCAGCATCCGCTCAGTTTCAAAATCCTTTCGCAGAGAATGTGAACAATCTTTGGAAAATACTTATACATCCGTTCTTCGTATCCGTGGAGAATCACTTTTTGCCTCCGTACAAACCTATGTAGTGAAAACTGCGCCATGTATTTTTCCTTTTCGCATTCTCTAAAAATTATTTTGTTATGTATCAAAATTTGTCGACTAATACAAAATAATCATTATCTCAGATACAAAAGTATGTGTAGTACTAAGGTTGCCGGGTGTCCTGGATGTCGCAGGACATCCTGAGTTCAGGCTTACATTTTTCACGCGCGTTAGCAATAAAGAAGTTGTCGGTCTGGACGCGACTTAAGTGTATCCAGCTCTATGTATTCAACCGACCAATCACAAGACGAGTCGCGAAGAAAATTACCGCGGAAATTAAAATTATTACTTTCAAATATAAATTACACAAATATAAATTACTCATTGACATTTTTTTAATAAACTAGTAAACTTGTAATATAAACGTTGTAATAATATTACAAAAATTGTTACTAACATGTAACAAATTGGAATGTTATATGTCCGCGGTAGGACATAAGAAGTTGTATAAATATAGCAGTTATATTACTTGTTTATATATCATTACATGTAACAAAGTTACAAAAAGATGTTGTATAAATATTACAGTTATATTTCGTTGTTTAGTGGGAAATTGCTACACGCTGCTAGTTTTTTGACATGCATCCTGGATTTTTGGAACCCTTGACCTGCGAACTCGATTTTTTAACCTGGCAACCCTAGTACTAACGCAATTGAAATTATGTGCTACATATAACAAGATCATACCTTATGTAGAAAGTACACTGTTGTGGTAAGACAAATCTGGCAAAATGTCTGACACACAAAATTTGGCCTCTCGTCTGAACCGATCCAGGCCTTTTGTATCGAACATACCGTATAGCATCATTGGCTTCGACTCTTAGAGCATATATTAAGAAGCATGCTATAAGCACTCCTGTTCTGCCTAATCCTAAAATAACATAAATAAAATGTCGTGTGAATTCCCTATGCCAGACAAGTCAGAAAAATATTCCTACTCAAGATCAGTGGCGTATTCTCCATATCGTCGGCTAAGAGCATCGAGATGAAAATATATATATATATATATTTTCATCTCGATGGCTAAGAGTAAACCTTTTGAAATAGTTCTCAAAATAGCCGACAGATGGCGCACACAAACCTAATGTGCTTTCTGGGCACTAGATGGCGTGCAAACAGTTAGACCTTCGTTCCGCTAGCGGCCGACAGATAGCCCGCACATTTACTTTTACAACTGTGAAAGATGTTGCACCAAAGTTTTTGCACTGTTGTGGTCCAATCCCCGTGTATTTTAACTACTATGCAAAATAATAAACGCGCGGCGAAGAACCGAAGCAGTAAAATTAAATAAGCTGTGTTTGTTTTTGTGAACCGAGCGGTTATTCGTTTTGGCACGTTAGCATATGCGCCGTAACTACCGCGGAGTGTCCTACAGAAGATGAAATTTGTTAATCTGTATTGTTTTCAATCTCCCAAACCGAATGTGAACAAGAAGAAGTGGACGAAAATGCTATAGTTTATAGAAATATTGCCAGCTCTAACAAATAAAAAATGCGGAATGCGTTAGATGTTTGGTGTTGTGGTCTCCAGAACGAACTCTACATAAACGCATTTCTCCACAACCACTTGAGACAAACAACTATTCAGGATTGACTCTAATTTTGTTTGTGTACCTACATACCGCAACTAAAGAATCAGTATTTATTATATGTAATATTAACTTTCCGAATAAAGATTTTTTTCGAATGTTTTTCTTTGTCTATTATTATCAATCGGTTATTGTTATCAAAAACTCTGAGCCCCGATGTGATCACATTTACTGCCCAAAATATTAGTTGAAAATTTATTTTGAGAATGGTGGATTATACTTTTCTGACAAACATCTCTAAAAGATCGTGCTGCTACGTACCTGCATGACAATGCACAGCGACTCTACCTTCTGTTAGAGCAAAAGCCAAAACTTTCACCATATTCAAAAGACCCATGGTGGTTGCATCCCCATAGTCTTTCCATGCAAAGTTGTAGTAATATACTATAAAAACAAATATGCTCGATCAGGTTTTGAAATATATTCGGGATATGAATATTTATATACGTTTTGAGCAAAACAGCGTCGTTACTTTTTTGCTTAAAACTCAATTTCTGGGTTTTTTCAATATCCAAGAAAAGCATATACGTAGTTTCCTGTATTTCTGGAATTTGGCCATTGAAATTTCGGTTTTATACCAATCCGATTATTAGTTATCGATTTGCATTGCAAATGATCTGAATAATTAATACTACATTAATACTACGGACCTCGATGCTATACCAATCATATAACTTGTCTTGCCTAACAAATTGATTGATAACTTACTTTTATTTTCCATGAAAATGTTGGGATCATACGAGAATCCAGAATTTTCCAACGGTTGTCCACAACTAGAGTGTTCTTTTGGCGACTGCAGATTAATTACGGATTTTATACCTAAACTAAAATAAACATAATATATATAGGACTTTAATGAAATTTGAAGCATTTTGTGTGTACCTTTCAAATTGTTGAATAATATTTTTTTTTGTGATGATTGCAGTACTGGGGCGAGCCATCGCAAGAATATTATCTGTAATCCTAAAAATTTATGTTTTTTTTAACTTGGGGATTTTATATTTTGGTGATATTTCACAAATTTTGATTATTTTTCGGTTGTTTTGGTGGTTGGAAACACCTGTAGAGTAACTACGGAACAGGCACTCAAGGTCTGAGTCATCCCAGTATATGAGATTCCGGAAACAATAATAATCAGAAATACATTTTTAGCGCCAAAAC
Organism: Melinopterus prodromus; assembly: GCA_964023965.1. Classification (NCBI taxonomy): domain Eukaryota; kingdom Metazoa; phylum Arthropoda; class Insecta; order Coleoptera; family Scarabaeidae; genus Melinopterus; species Melinopterus prodromus. The sequence goes on from OZ030399.1 coordinate 8,787,743, forward strand.
ATCATGTTTGGTCTCCGTGCATATTAAGCCGTAACATTTTATTATTAATATACCTAAAAATAACCAAAATCGATTACAGAATATTATTCAGTGCATTGTGTCGACAGTAGAATCCAAGTCGCAACAAAGTATTTAAGGTAAAAAATCAATAAAATAAGTTAATTTATTTAAATTTATGCTAAAATAACGAATCCATGTACCAATGCGAATATATTCCTTGTATAGCTAAGCAATCGGTGGCCCAATTGTCGGGGTTTTCGTATTTGCAACTAGCACCTCCACAAAACACACTGCACTGTATTCCTTCAGGCGTCAACCGTCGTATATGATCCGATAATTTATTGTAATTTGCCGCAACAAGCGCGGAAGAGCGAATCGGCGACTTTAGTTCCGGTATATTTTCCATTTTTTCCGACAAATTGGCATCACACCGCTCGAAAACAAAGCAAAGAACTACTGAGGCCAACTATGGCGCATGGGCTATGTTGATATACATAGATACAATCTATATACAGTTGTTTGCGGCCGCTACGAAAAGTATATACACTTTACCCGTCGCCATGGTTAATATTACGACACGTCATAGCTTAACCCCTCAAATCCCTTAGCGCAATAAAATCTTTAGCGCAATGCGCCAAACTTACACTGGGGATTGTTCTGCTTGTTCATCGAAAGCAATAGAAAGAAAACTATGTTAGTTGGCAACCACTCGAATTATTGAGAGACAATGTTTAAAACCAAAAATACAGACAAAATGGACAACTAGAAAATAAACTGCTTCCGGGTTATGCCGTGTGTCAAGATTTGTTAATGCTGACGTTTCGCGAACCATGTTGCTCGCTTCTTCAAAGCTAATTGAATACACTGTTTTCAGTATTCAATACAGTATTCAAATCGATCTAAAAAATTAATTTTAAGTGAATTGCAAACAAAAATAGATTATACAAATGGAATTTGTTCAATCAAAAGTGGGCTTATTAGATAATATAGATAATAGGCTTGATTGTTAAAACAATTCGAAGAAATTTTTTAATGAATAATGTAAGATAATAATTTGCCATTTCGAACTTAGAAGACAGAATTCTGACTGTGATTTGAGAAAAATTAATTATTTAAATAAATAGAATGACTGTAAACAAATATAAATTAACTGACAAATGTTTATAAACATTCCACTAGACTTATAGTAATAACTTCTATGAGGAAAAAGAGATTTAAATAATTAGAAGCATCAACTATCTGAAGAATATACAGTTTTTCATTTAAGGGTAGTTTTCAGGGCACTATGGGGATGGGTTGGGGGCGTCAAATAAATATGTATACCTAATAGGTCAAATCCTTCCTGGGAAAATCCTGTACAAGTCCTTAATTAGTCTTAAGCTTTCCCAAACCCCGAACAATTATTTGAAAAATACCAAAAAAAGTCAAAATTTCAACAAAAAAAACACGTGTCCACTTTTTTTGGATTTTGTAACGATTTGAGGGGATCGTTGCATTGTATTAATTCTTAATAAAAATTATTAATTATACATTAATAAACGATAGAAAGGCAGCAAATTTTCTTGCAATTCACTTAATATCAATATGCCATAGGTAATTTGACAAGCATACAGGGGTCACAACCATGGCTAATAACGTAAAATAATGTGTAAAAACTGACACAAGCATAAAAGCAACGGAAACTTTTCAGGGTGAATGCAAGTTAAGTCTAACGAACAATATGGGCTGTACTTTTTATATATTTTTTCTGTTCATGTTTGTTGTGTCTCATTTTAGACTAGTATCTCTAGTATCTAACAAATAAGAATCGAATTATCGATGTCATTTATAACAAATAACACTAGACGAAAACCAATTTGCTAATGCACATTTTGTTTCCAGTTACACCGTATATACAGTATAATAAGACCTGGTAAATTTGTGAGAGGGCAAACACAATAATCTGACTTGTTTGTATAATTCAAATAGTAATTCGCGGTGAACGGTTATGTGGTAAACGACGGTGGCGCCATCTTTCCGAAAACTGCTGAACTATGGAATTCCCGCTCTCCATTCAAACGCACAAAAATCGTCGATGTTGCCGCTTCATACAAAACTTCTAACTAAAAACATTTCATGGATATTTTATTGTATGTATAGATAGGTAATCGTTGTAGTGTTCGTATGCTGTAGGTACATTTAATCAATACCCTTTGAGTGCAAAAAATATCAAATTTAGAACCTATATTCAAAGATATGTTATGAAGTACGTTTACTAAATTTGCTGAGAACTGTGGTTAAAATGTTTATAAATTAATTAAATTGTTTATAACCTATTCTACCTAGTATAAATGATTTGTAAATAATACAATAATATGTATGTATGTATATGTAAACAGAAAACTGTACGTCGGAGGAGTTGTTCTACAGATAATATTCCTCTTCATCGTTATGATAACATTAGAAGACGTATTGTATAGTGCACCTGTATCGTTGGCTATCTTGAGTAGTTAGATATAACGCAATGTAACCGATAACATTTGACATTTGAAAGTACATGCGCGTGTAAATATAGTATTTTTAATTTCTTTAACCGGTTTATCAAATTATCTTGTAATTTACAAGTACTTTGATTGGATAACACTCATTCATTTTATTCTACTCAAACGTGTAAGTAAACGACGTGTCACTTTTCTTTCAACGTACTCTTGCACAACTAATAAATGTTCATTTGTTAGCACATAACCTGGAATTCATAGTTGACATACCAAAACAATGGGTGCGTTCTGCCACTTTAAGCGCTTAAGCGTTTCAGCTCAGCGGACAGCAGCAACAACATCTACGCGATTGCTTACTGAAAACGCTAGACCTTGGCTTCAAATACATGTGATTGGATCTGACTATTCAGCCACCGCGGGCAGAGCAAGCAGCTTTGCCTAGAACTGGCAGAACGCGCCCAATAATAGCATTACATACTCTGTATTGACATATTTAGAATTTTCATTCATTTTAGATTTATTATATGATCACTCCACTGTCGAGAGGTGTAAACTACTTAGCAAAAATGGTGCCAAAAGTAGTATTTGTTCTGGGTGGCCCTGGCGCTGGAAAGGGCACCCAGTGTGCGAAGATTGTCGAGGAATTCGGATACTTACATCTGTCTGCTGGGGACCTGCTTCGTGAAGAACGTTCAAGGCCAAACTCGGAATTCGGCGAATTGATTGAGACCCATATCCGGGAAGGCAAAATTGTACCTGTTGACATTACATGTAGTCTATTGGAAAGGGCTATGTTCGAATCAAAGAAGGATCACTTTCTAATTGACGGCTTTCCACGAAACCAAGACAATTTAGATGGTTGGAATCGAAGAGTTGCTTCGAAAATTGAACTACTCTTTATTCTCTTTTTCGATTGTCCTATGGAGGTAATAATCTTTTTCGTAACACTTCATGCTTTATTTCAAAAAAATGTGGGCACATATTAGAGTTCAGAATTCTATCTATGGTTTAATTTATTTATTATTAAGAAAAGATGTGACTTGAAATAAACCTAAAACAATGAATGAACGTTTTTTTCAGATTTGTACGAATAGATGCTTAAGTAGAGGTGCTGCAGGGAGTGGACGATCTGATGATAATGCCGAGAGTCTTAAGAAGAGATTTGATACGTATTTGTTGGAAACACGGCCGATTATTGACTATTATGAAAAACAACATATGGTGCACCGTATTGATGCTTCTCAGTCTCCCGAGCAGGTTTTCAACCAGTTAAAAGGCATATTTTGTGAATGTAGGATTAAGAAGGGTGTTAGCGCCTAAAGCATTTTAATGAGCGTTATTTCCTAATTGGCATTACTAGTAGAGTGAAATAAATTAAATAAACAGATACGCTGTAGGTACTAACATTCCGGATAACTTGATGCTAATTGCTCCCTAGGTTAGTTACGTTTGGGAGTGGTAATTAAACAAATTTGTATAGCAAATTGTTAGCTGTAGTCTGTTTTAATCGTATTGGTGTAAATTGTTCAAACGTGCGCTTTAAACGTAATCTTATTTATTATTATTATTGAGGATTCGATTATTTTTCTATGTATTTTATTTTATGTCGTACGAGTTACCGAGAGCTCTGGATTAGATCCTATTTTACCATTTTAAACAGTGTTTGTTGTATATGTTGCAATTGAAAAATAATATTTGGAAATATTTAAAATAAAGATGTTCAAACAAAATGATTATTGTTATTTATTATCCTCCATTTCTCATAATTATGTGCGGATGTAGGCGAAAGAAGTTATACATAAAGAAGTTATACATAAACAAGGTCTATAGTGTATCTTTTGAGTATAGATCTGATGATAACAAGTGTTGATTATTTATTACATCACTATCCAAATCAAACATTGACTCACTGATTTCAAACAGGATTTCTAATAGGATTACAAATCATTTTTCGACGACTTAGTACAACGAATTTACAGTTTAACAATTTAACCATTTTCGGCACATCTATCGTTTTAGGTCCGTAAATATTTGACAACACTCCAAAACAACATAACCTAAAAACTACCAAATTGATCGATTTATGTTTTCATTTTATCTCGCACATAATTGATAACCATGACGGAACGTAGGTCTTACCTGAATGAAATGAGCCAAACTCGTGTATTTACTTCTAATTTGCTTTAGGGAAAGAAAAATTAAACATGAAAGAGCTCGATGCAGACTCCAAACAAAAAGCAATAAAGCACCTCAAAGATATGTTCCAAAGCCCGGGACAGCTGGAAAAGACCGAGCACTACAAGAGAACCCTCATTCGTAAGAAACCTTCCGTCGAAGGCTTCTTTCGATTGAGTTTCGGCTCCGAGCCTTGCATGCAGAGTGAAAAAGCCCTCAAACGTTCACTAACAGAAGCGCAAGAAATACAGCAGAGGTATCCCAAAACATCATTATAATTCCATATATATATTTTCATAAATTCGTCAATATTTTAGCCTAAAACTTGCGATGAACGTATTTCCGGAAGTAGACGACTTATGCAGTCGGTTAAACGAGTTACGAGAGGAAAATATGAGACACTCGCAATACGTAACAGCGCGAGAGAATCTAAAACACATCTTCACCGTACCAGAAATTGTCCAGAAAATTGAATCGTTAATTAACGAAGGTAAACTCTTACACGCCCACCAATGGTTGCGAGACTTGGAAAACTCCCGGGATGCGTTACTTTATGAGTTGCATCGTTTACCGCATCAGTCAGTTTACGATAAGAACATGCTAAGCGCCGTTTTCAAAGATGTCGAAGTTCAATCGAATAACCTTGAAAAGCAATTACGATTAAATCTAAGCCGTACCTTAAACACTGTTCGTAAAGAACCAAAAGTTATTGTGAATGCATTGAGAATCATCGAACGGGAAGAAGAATCCGATAGAGAAGCTAAACTTCACGAGCAGAAGACGTCTTTCAAACGGCCGGGGAGACCTAAGCAATGGAAGAAAATGGCTTTTGAGGTTTTAGAGAAGGCAGTCGCGACAAAAATTGAAGGAACGCAAGTTGACGAACGCGAAAATAATAAACTATGGCTGGTTACCTATCTAGAACTAATTAGGCAGCTTATTTTGGAAGATCTCCGGGTTGTTAAAACGTTATGTGTGCCATGTTTTCCGGAGAAATACCAAATTGTCGATGCGTATGTTCAAATGTATCATAATTGTCTTAGGAGACATGTAAGTTGTAAAGAAGCAGTTTAAGTTTGACGTGTAAATTGCTTTATAGTTGCAGGAAACTATTGAAAATGGTTTACAAGGTAATGAGTATGTCTCTGTGTTAAGCTGGACGTTAAACACTTACAGATCTGAAGAACTGATGGGGCACCCTGATTTGAAACAGTCCACGGATAATTTAGAGCCACTTCTAGCTGACGCAGTGCTTGAAGGTCTGCAAGAGCAGTATTTAAAGGTAATTTGCTAGTCATAACTGATAAAAAACTATTTCAATACATGTTATCTGATACATACCTTTCTTCGTATACACTTTGATATAAATATCTGCTTCAGTCGTTATTTTCCTATTGGTATATCTGTATCCCCTCCAATTATCTCAAAAATTAAGCATATTTGAAATGTTTGAATGGTTATATTTTTTTCTTTAACATTTTTTAAATAAAATAGTTTATAATGTCATATGATATGATGAAGATTGTTGTTGTACCTTGTTTACTATAAGGCCCCTCATGTTTTATTAACTACATTTATTATAAGTTTTCCTCAAAATCACGTTTCTCACCACATATAGTGATAATCATTTTGAACCACCTTTCCTCTCAAATCTATTCTAGAACATGAAGAAAGATTATAAAGAATGGCTTGGAAACGCAATAGACCAAGAAAAGAAGGACTGGATGGCAACTGCTGATCCATCATTTGATTCGATATCAAGAGCCACAATACCGGTCATCATATTCCAAATGATTCACCAAGTCTTGTCCGTAACGCAAACTATAAGGTATTTCAGTCATTTTCGTAGCTACACGATAATAAATATATCATTTTTCAGTCAAGAAATTACAAACAAAGCCTTTATTGTAAGCATGGAGCAAGTAATAAGTTATGGAGATAAATATAAGGAGGCAATTCTGGAATATCGAAACAAACTCGTGGAGGATCGAAAACAAGTATTGCACTTTACATTTCATATGATTACCATCGTAAATAATTGCATGGAGATCATTGATATTGGAGAGAAGTTGCAGAAGCAGTATTGGAAGCAAAGTCCGACCCATGAGTTGAACGAGGTTCTTAAGCGACTAAAAACATCTTTTACGGTAATTATAATTATTTAAACAAACGCAAATAACACGTATGTTATAGGAATTACGAAAAACATCAGGAAAATACTTACTCGAAGAAGTCTTCATGGACATCTCAAAACATTTCGATGATTTATTCACGACTCGTTGGTACGGAAACGCGATTCCCGTTAAGACAATCTGTATGACGTTAGACGATTATTTTCAAGACTACAATCGGTTGTCAGAGAATAACTTGAAATTTGTTATGAATGAAGCTAAAACAACTGTTGTCAAACGCTATGTGACTGCGATGCTCTCCAAGAAAACGGCTTTTAAAACTTATGATGAGTGCCAAACAGCCGCAGTACAAATAAACAACGAGATTAGACAATTCCAAAAGGTGTTCAACAGTGTTGCGCCTAATTTAAACGAAGATGATGATCTTTTAGAGACTGTCGTTGTTCTTGCGGAAATACTAAAATCCGAAGATGAAATGCTGTCACTTGACCTGCACACGATTGTTGAAAAATATCCAAACATAACGGAGGATCACTTGCTGAGATTGCTGTACTTGAGAGGCGATTTACCGAAGTCTGATTTAAAAGAGAAGATTTCGTTTGCTATCCAAGCTGCAAAACCCAGTCGGCTCAAGAGAACTATTATTTTCGATGAATTGAAATTTACTACTCTCCTTGCTAAATTAAACGTTACTAAATCCTAATTCACTTATATATCTTTTATGTATATTTTGTATTGGTTATATATATTTATTATAGTTATCCATTTATCTAATCAAGTATTTAAAATCTAATGTTGTATTTGAATTATGTAAAATATATTAATATGGATTCGATGTTTAATTGCATATTATTTATTAAAAATTTTTATCTTACTGTTATGGTCTATCAAATATACTTTAAATTAGTCATTTGGAGTTTGGACAACATACATAATTGTATAATCAGGTTGTTGTAAAGATGAATATCATTAGATCTCTTTCTTCAGGATTTTTATTATCAAATCAGAATGTTGAGATTGAAGTTTTGATGTTTAAAAATTTTAAAAAGCATAATTTTTTCTTTTTCTGATCCATCTAGTTCTGCTTAAAATATATGAGATCGGCAACCCTAATTACTAGATGAGTTGATTCATCCATCGCTAGTTAGTTGTGGTTAGTGACAAAGCCGTCTTGAATACGTAGCGCAATCTAACGGCTTGTAACAAAAACGCCCTACCCATGGCGTCCTTATTACAGATGTCTCATATGATTTGCGTGTTTCCGTTATAAAAGACAAAATCTCATTATTTAATTGAAAAGCAACTTCAGTAATATTAAAGTCATAATGTTTTTGTTTGTAATCGGGCTTATTTACATTATTATTAATTTATAAGTAAGCTATGGTAAATAATTTCAATGGGTGTGCGGTTTGGATCATAGATGCTAGAGGGCGTGATTGTTGGTTTTGTTTCGGTGGCCATGTTGAAGCGAAGTATTTAGTAGCGCCTTTGAGTACAGCGTTTACCATTATTAAAAATTTGAAGTGAGCATTTCTATTTCGAATCGGTTGTGTTGTTGCGGGTTATTGTGTTGGTACGTTTTAGCCCGGTGCGTTTGTTGCGGTGGTGCCGTCGCTATGGTGTTGTAGTGGAGAAGTAAGGTTAACTGTTTGAATTCGGAGGCACAAATTTCATTGGCGTCCAGGGTTTTCCGACTGCAATGTGATCACATAATGGCGGGTAAGGTGTTGAGGTGGAAATTAGTGAGTGACCCGACGGGTCCACAACCTCGGCCACGACATGGACACCGTGCAGTCGCTATTAAAGATCTCATGGTTGTATTCGGCGGCGGTAACGAGGGAATAGTCGATGAACTTCACGTTTACAATACAGGTATTGATATGAACCGTAGCCATTAAATATGGCGCGCGTATGTTGTTATTTATACTTTTTATCTATAAAGGTACCACCGAAATCTTGCATTTAACCCCCATAAACACGAATTTTCAATATCCACCCTATAATTGGAGCGCTCGTACGAACGCTATGTCGGCACGTCAAACAATCTGGCGTTTGTTTAATTTAGAAATAAAGATGGCGGCATATATAAACTCCTCTATCCGACCGGGTTTAAATATAAACAAAAATTGCAAACGAAAATATTTTTTATTCGCGTTTCTTTGCGTTTATTTTCATCTCCTTTCATCTATACCTATACCTAATGAACATCTTCCATTTTATAGCTACTAACCAATGGTTCGTGCCAATTATGAAGGGGGACATCCCCCCCGGCTGTGCAGCTTATGGTTTTGTCGTCGATGGCACCCGCTTGCTCATCTTCGGCGGCATGGTGGAGTACGGAAAATATAGTAGTGAACTCTACGAACTACAGGTAAATACGTCTACTAACAACATACAATCATTTCCACAATCCAGCTTCTAACTACATATATCACATTTTAATTTTAAATAAAACATTTTAAACCGAAACATTACCCTATATATATTTATCGTGCATCCCATCTGAATAGGGTAAAACAAAAACCGCCCTCCCCTCGTAGTGTATTATTAAATTTTCAGAAAACTTGTTCTTAAATTTTAAAATATTGGACTGTAATTATCTGCGTGTACTGGGTGTTACCAAAACTAGGAAAAAACTACCTTGATTTTAAAAGCTATATTTAACCCTATAATACCAGACTATTTTGATATCACGTTGATACCAGACATTCACGTCGTAAAATTTACGAATGTCTAGTGTTCTAGGGTTAAAAAGTTTTGGATTTATAACAATCACAACTCCACTTTGTTTGTGTGTACTGGTCTTGTTTTTGCAGTTGTTTAAAATCTTTAATGTATTTGCAGTATTATTGTTAGTAAGTGTTATGTTGTGGCAGTGAAATATTCTCTTTAACTTGTTGTTGATAGGGAGTAAAAATGGTAGTGTTAAATATTTAGCTGATGGCTTAAGTGGGGGTAAATCATATTTATGAAATTATTTCTTTTTATTGATTTATGTATGGGATACAGGCCTATCTTTGTATATGCATTGTTCAAACGATTCTACTAATATTAATACTGATTTAATTGAACTGAAGTCAAAAATAGCACAAACAAGTCAAAGCTAATTGTTTTTGAAACAGCCAAGGTCATCCAAAAGACAAATTTGAAAAATTCTTCCTGGTTTTAAGTAAGTCTATAAGTCTTTACTTGAAACGTGGCCAGATCTTAAGAAAACATTATTTACATGGTTTTTCTTTTACAATAGGCTTCCAGGTGGGAATGGAAAAAGTTAAAACCGAAAGCGCCAAAGTTAGGTACACCGCCGTGTGCACGTTTAGGACATAGTTTTACCCTGGTAAACGACAAAGTTTACCTGTTCGGAGGCTTAGCGAATGAGAGTGAAGACCCCAAGAATAATATCCCGCGCTACCTGAACGACTTATACGCGTTGGACATTCGCGCGAATCCCGTACAATGGGAGATACCACCGACACATGGGTCTGCGCCCCCGCCCCGCGAATCGCACACAGGGGTCGCTTACATCGACAAGGAGAGGGCCAGGTCGTTTCTGGTCATCTACGGAGGCATGAGTGGATACAGATTGGGCGATTTATGGTTTTTAAATACAGAAACGTTGACCTGGAGTAAGCCGATCATCTCGGGGCAGACGCCTCTGCCTCGTTCGCTGCACACTTCGACGCTCATCGGAAATCGCATGTTTGTTTTCGGCGGATGGGTTCCTGTTACTACGGAAGGTAGCAAGACGCCGCCTAGCGAGAAGGAGTGGAAGTGCACTGGCTCGATGGCCTGCCTAAATCTCGATAGTATGAATTGGGACGATCTCGACATCGGGTCCTTTGACGGGAACTTACCATGCGCTCGTGCCGGTCACTGTGCTGTTGGTATCAATACCAGGCTGTACGTTTGGTCTGGAAGAGACGGGTATAGAAAGGCGTGGAATAATCAGGTATGGGTTTTCTGCTTTGACCGTTTTCGAGGCGTTTTAAATTGTTTTCATTTGCGTTAGGTTTGCTGCAAAGATCTCTGGCACTTGGAAGTCGATAAACCTCCAGCGCCTGGGAAAGTTGCTCTACTGAAGGCTGGCACCAATTCCCTCGAAGTCAACTGGACTGGAGCTCCTCAAACACAAACCTATATCCTTCAGGTGAACACAGAAAAACTACTAATTTAGTACTACTATTTTTCCAGTTGCTATTCAGAAAATAGCAATTGATATTCAGAAAGTAACAATTGTTATGCATATATTACAAATACTATTTAGATAGTAGCAATTGATATTCAGATATTACAAATAATATTCTGACAGTAGCAATTGCTATTCAGATATTGCAAATGATATTGAAATAGTAGCAATTGATATTCAGACAATAGCAATTGTAATTCATAATATGTCCATTGAAATTCAAAAATTAACAAATGGTAATTAGAAGGCAACAATCATGATCCAGAATATAAATTTAAATAATTATAACTGTATTATAACATTTTATTTCGACAATTTCTGACGGATCTATAAATATGCTGTCGTTTGTCCTGCATTGATTTTACCTCTTTAAGCTACATACAAATATAATTTGGCATCTTATAATAATGTTCTATTTTCTATTCTATGCTTAATTAAGTTCTCAATTTAATGTATTTCTAGAACTCAACTCCAATTATCCGAATCAATTGGGACCGCTTCAACTTCGACATTAAGGTCATCTTCTTCCTCGTTACTTTCTTCTCTCACACTTTCAATAAGTTCATCATCGTTTAGAATTTGAAACCCAGGATCTGACAAATCACACACTCTCCTATATCTTCAGCACTAACTTCTGAACATCCAGGAATTTTCAAAAGAATATTTCTGAATCCCTTAAGTGACACGTCATCCTCATCTTCTTCTGTCTCTTCCCTTTCCTTTTCTTGAGCTTCTTTTTCCTTTTTCTCTTTTTCCTTCTCTTCTTCAGTTGATATACCTTTCAACTTGTTCCACGCACGTCTTTATGTGACTGCCTTAACTAAGCTCCAAGCTACCGCCATCATGTAAGCGCAATCTTTCAAATTTATTTTTTTTAGGTTAGCCAACACACCTTCTTCGTCCTGTACCAAAAGTTTCCTTATTATTTGCCTTCTGTAATGGCGTTTCATGGTTTTGTCTTTTCAACAGTTCTTCGGTGGGATGAGTTGGTGCATTATCAACAACCAGAAGCACTTTACTGCCTTCTTTTCCAAGACATTTTTGGTGTTTTTTCATTTCAGGGATGAAAACTTCATCGTACCACTCGGTAAACAATGCTGCAGTCATCCAAGCCTTGGGTTGATTTTTATAAAAGACTGGAAGCTTTTTCACATTTTTAAATGCTCTTGGGGATTTTGACTTCCCTATCATCAGAAGGGGTATTTTATGGCTTCCCGTAGAGTTCGCACAGTTAAGCACTGTAACACGGTCCTTTGTAACTTTACGTCCTGGAGCACGACACTCTCTTTTAGATGCTAAAGTAGTTTTTGTTTGTCGGTGAGTTCATTGATTTTCTTGAAGAGCTTCCGTCTTCGTTTTCAAGCACTGACACGAAGTTAACAAGTGTAGCTTTGTTCCTTTTAATGTCTGAAATCGTTGATTGTCCAACACCATATATCTCAGCCAACTGTTTACCTGTGACACCTTTATCTGATTGCTCTATAATTTTTAGTTTATCCCCTAACGATAACACATCACGTTTTCTTTTAGAAGCCATGGTGAACGATTAAACGCAGTCACGGCGCCAGGGGGCTGGGCTGACACCGTGGCACCAGACGACAGCCAATAGTTAAAATGCACATCGTCCCAATAATGTTCGCGCTGCACCTACGCTAGCTTCACGGATGGAATGACAGAGCGAACAGACAAAACTGTTATTTTTTAAAATAATCTTTATCATTTAGATGTTTAGTATTGCGTTTCTGTGTTAATTTTTGTTCTGAGATTTGAAAATCGATTCGGATAATCGGCGATTCCGATAGTCGCAGTTCGGAAAATTGTAGTTTGTAGTTTATTTTCACTAAAAAATAAAATAAAAATACATAAAAATGCATTGTTGTTATGAATTCTTTAAAAAGAAGAATTGAAATTTATATCAAGTCGTATTGAAAAATACATTTCACATTCTGTACAGAAGGCAGTCATATAAGTGTGGTAACATGCGATATCAATATAAGTAGTATAACAATTGTATAGCAGGATTTAATTCATTTCTTCCTGTAGGGCATTTGTAAAGTCGTTAATAAAATAAAATAATAATTTATTAAAAAAAAGCAAAATTACAGCTTGAGTCAAAATAAAATATACGACATAATACTATTTCAATAGTAGAATAAGTTCATCTACACTATACGGAGCCATCTGAACAAGCAATTCTTTTTAGGTGTTTCTTCATTATAGTTGTGGTCTGTGTGTTGAGTTCTTCTGGTAGCGCGTTGTAGAGTCTAAACCTTATTAAAGTGATTTCCGTGGATTTTAGTCGCCTAAAGAGACCCTCAGCAACCTCGGGCCTTCTGATATTATAAGGCGCTGGTGGTTTTTTCAATGTTATGATGGCAACCAATACTTGCTGAAGGAGGAAGGTTGCGGGTACATTGAGACGTCCAAACTTTTTGAAGAGTGGCTTGCAAGATGTCGTCTGTGGAACCCCCAACAGCAGGAACAGCCTTTGTTTGAAGAAGCGGAATGTTTGCTGGAATCAATTGTATTATCTGAATTACAATTGCTACTTTCTGACTATCAACTTGAAATCTGTAATAATTAAAACTTTTTCTTTATTTTAATTATGTTTTTATATATCTGTAGATTCAAAAGTACGATTTGCCGCCACAATCTGCTGGATTGACCCCGAAGCCAATAGCGCAGGCTCCCGCAAGACCTGTGCTAACAGCTCAGAGAAGTGCGCAATCCATGGTGCCGGCGAAAGCTCACATAGCAACGACACTGCCGAGCCCGCAAGCCGCGACGCCGAAAATCGTACCGAACCTCGAATTGCTAGAATTGTTGGCAGCAAGTGCTACCGCAGATGGAAAGTTGCAGACGAAGTCCGCGCAAGGGAGTATGTCGGGCATTCAGGCTCTTGCCGCCGCTGCAGCCGCTACTCAGAAGATAACCGTCGCCGGGACCGGTCAGATAAAACTAGGTAAGTAGTTATTATTTCGTTTGGCAATACTTTATATTCTCGCTAATCGGATTACGGAGTTGTTCAGAGTTCGGAGTCAATAGATGGCCAGTTTTAAAAGCAATCTCATCTTCAATGAGTACAGAAGCTGTAGTCTGTAGTCTTTGATAACCTGGATCTATTAAAAACGGCCAACATTCCTTCAAAGCTTAAAATAATTTGGTTTTAGTCTCTAAATTCTTGGGCGATCACTTCATAATTCTATAATATCGATCTACTTTTCTAGTTGTCTACTGTTTTGATAATATATTAAATATAAGCCCATCAAAATGAAACAATATTGGTTGTACTATTGTCCAGTTTACAGTTTAAACCGTGGAAGTACACGGTTTATTTTAATCTAAAGTTTACGTACAGTTTAAACCGAGATGGAAAAACTGTGCATTAGTTGTTGGATTAGCGAGAGTATATTTTATTGTTTTGAGTCAAAAACATGCAGATTTCTGTTTTATTCCCCAAATCTAATTCCAGTTTTTTTGTTTCTTCCTAGAATCCTTTCCAATCCTAAATCCTGTCGGCCCAGTTACCAGTGATTCGCTCATTACCAGATACTAATCGTTTTTGTTTGTGTTTCCTTTTCCGTTTCTAATTGATATTTGTTTGTTTGACTCGTTGATATTGTTCACTCGCACTAATTGAAATATATTTATAAAAAAGAAATGAAATATTTAAATTTCAATAAATGGGAGTGGTTTATTAATAGTAACATTTGTTGTAACAACAGCTTCTCCAACAGTAAAAATACAACAAGCGGGCGGGACGATCATTCGTCAGGCAACCCCGCAGCAAGTTGCCGGCAAGCAGGTGATCGTCCAGAAAGGTGGGGGTCTCATCCAGAAGGCAGGGGTCCAACCGCAGATTGTGACCCTCGTTAAGACGAGCACAGGAATGACCGTAGCTACGTTGCCGAAGGGCGCGAAAACCATTCCGAATACCGTACTGCAGACGGCCGGAGGCAATAACACCATCGTAAAACTGGTGCAACCGAATTCAAATAAAGTACTCACGGCCGTCAAGACAATCCCTTCGAATATGATCAAAGTAAACAAACCGGGAGGACAAATTGTCCTCTCCAAGGGCGGTACCGGACAAATTCCAACTCTCGGCAATCAGCAGGTGATAGTCGTCAGCTCGAATGCTGCCATTCGAAATATTCAAACCGTAACCAATGCACAAGCTGTAAACGTCACGCAGACCAAGACCTCGACCGTCAACGTCCAACCCATCACTAAGGGTACTGTTACCAATTTGCAAAATGTCAAAATTGGGGGGAAGCCTCTTATTATGCCTCTAGGGGTAGTCGGTTCTCAAAAAACCGTTACGGTAAGTAATCATTTTAATAATAATAATAAGAGTCTTCTAAGATTTTAAACGAAAGCGATGTAAAAACCACCCAATAAAACGTTTCGAGAAAATACCATTAAAATATTTGTCGAGTAATGGCTTTCTCAAACTTTTAATCTTGCCCACTTCCATTTCTATTGATCTGAAAGGTGTTTTCTGGGACCTCCAGCAAAGTTCTCTTGAACACAGCTCCTATATTATTTTGTCACTTTTCACAAAATAAACACAATAATAAATAATTTATGTACATAATAAATGGTGTGTAACTTCCCTCACAGAAACAGGTGATGATTGGAGGGAAACCAGTGACAGTTCAGATGGCTAGTACTGGTAACAAGACTTTGTACGTCCAACCTCCGCAAGGAAAGATTCTGCGTCTTCCATCAGCTTCGGTGGCATCAGCTGTAAACGTTTCTGGTGACCAACAACCAAAACTTGTTGTGGTCCAACGTCCAAAACAAAAACTTATACAACAACCAACTGCGACATTAGGTACGTTGTCAAAACCACTCCCAAAGTATTCCTCTAATCGAACCGGTTCTTTCACTCACCGATTCAATTCTTTAATTCTAGCATCGACATCCTTTGATGGACCGGCAACTACAGACGCAGCTCTGGCTGCTCTTGCTGCAGAGGCTGGGTTAACAAATCCCGAACCAGATAAAGACATGTCAGGTTCTCACGCGGACGAAGATACAACCATGGATGGTTCGGAGAAATCCGCGGATATATCCATGGATAGTGATGGTGGCTCGGCTACTATTGGATTGTTTGGTGGAAGTTATCGTTATGTCAAGTTAGGATTGAAAGGAGGATCAGGCAGAAAGGTCGGGCCACCACCGTACAAGCCTTTTTTATACCGAGGTGGTCTCAGAGGAGGCAGCAAGGAGACTGCTGAGATACCTTCCGATGAGGCCACAATCGAAGACTTGGCCCACAACCAGGTGATCAAATCAGAAGATTGCGCAGAGGACTTCGATGCTGAAGAGACCAGAGTGAAGCAGGAGGTCTTTGAGAACCAGGAAGAACCGAACAACGATGGAAGCACCACCAACGGAGACGACAGAATTGCAACCGATTTATCCACTTTGGCTTTCGCTGCCATCGACCGTTCTAAGGATATGGACAATAAGACTGATATAAACGCTAATAAGAAAGACGTTAAGGATGTTTGGTATACCGTCGGTTTTATCGAAGGGACCACTTCGGATGTTCAAAACTACGTTTTGCTGGATGACGAAGATATTTCCGTGCCGGAAGACGAATTACCAGACATTAGCAATCTATCCCGGCTTAGTCTCGAACCGGGAACTGCTTATAAATTCCGTGTTGCTGCAATAAACTCGGTCGGGCGGAGTCAATGGAGTGAGGTAAATTAGTACTTCGAATCGATGATTTTATTCGCAATTTCAAAATTCTCCTCCTTTTTAGATTGCTGCATTTAAGACATGCTTACCAGGATTCCCGGGTGCACCTTCAACAATCAAAATTGCTAAGTCCCACGAAGGAGCCCAATTGTCGTGGGAACCCCCTTGCTCAAGACAAGGTGAAATTGCTGAATATTCGGTCTACCTTGCAGTCCGCAATACTACAAAGGTATTTTTTTTATATCTTGCTAAGGTGACCAGATGTCCGGCTTTTCCACATTTTGAACTATGTAGTTTTCTCTCTGTTTAGCTCAAGGGACACAAAATAAAGAATAAGTTTAATGTAATAATACTAAAAAAAAAAAACAATCGTAATAACAATGAAATTGAACTGTAACTCCAATATGTATAGTTTTTGCTAACTGATGTTTCTGCTCCTTAACTGTTGATTGGTCTTTGTAGATGTGAAATAGCCTGATGAAGGACCCCATTATATTGGTCTGAAATATAGCTTATAAATGTCGTAGGTAAATGGTTATTTCTGGCAAAAGGCTTTAGCCTAGGCAAAAGCTATTTGCCATGGCAATTGAGTCTGCTTTTATATGTTTAAAGCTATTTGCCTAGGCAAATGTATTTGCCCAAGCCGTTTTTAGGCAAATAGCATTTTGTTTAGAAATCAATCGGTTACGTTTCGCTATGCTACAATACATTCCATACGGGTAGAAAAGTCCGTAGAGTCATCAATTAATGGCAAATACATTTGCCTAGGCAAATAGCTTTAAAAACAAATAAAGGTTTAATATCTATTTGCCCAGGCAAACAGCTTCTGCCTAGGCTAAAGCCTTTTGCCTAAAATAACCAGTAGTCTACGACATATATACAAACCTGAGTTTCTTTTCCCAAATTGATCAAAAAACTGAAGAAAGCAACATATAAAGTGCTAAGGCTGTTATCGGTACGAAGCGATGCTCCTTCGTGTTTGTAGCACAACAAAGCTCCGGCTTTGTAATAAAACCGTAACTCTGGACAAGTTTATGTTAACTGTTGTTTATACGATTTTTTCAGGATAATACTGCGTCAGCAACTTTAGCGTTTGTTAGAGTTTACTGTGGCCCAAGTAATTCTTGTACTGTTCCTAATTCGTCTTTGGTGGCAGCCCATGTGGATACGTCTACAAAACCTGCTATAATATTTCGTATCGCTGCTCGGAATGAAAAAGGATATGGACCTGCTACTCAAGTGAGGTGGCTACAAGGTAAGAACACCTATTTTTTTGATCGTACGGATATTTGAGGGTGTGGTATGATTTTCAGATCCGTTTACCTTGAATAAGATGGCATCAAAGCGCCCTCCTGAAAATCAGCAGACTTCTACAACTGTAAAGAAAGTAAAATCAGATGATATATAAGATATGTTAAAAGAGTGTGCGTACGCAGTGTGGTTGTTGTAAATTAGAAAAGAAAAATGACTCTAATTAAAAAAAGGGGCTCTGAAAAATGATTTCCTTGTGCTTGTTTTGTACATGAGTTCATTTGTTTTGACGACTTTTCCCATTCAGATCGCAGGTTAGGAAGGGACTAACGATTGCAAGAGGTAACGCATCGGCAGGATCAATCTCTAAGTGACAAATGTCTTCTTACTGAATGTAAACTGCTGTATTTATTGTTTAGGTAACTGTGTTAAAATCTGATGACGGCCACTCTTTATTTTTATAGAATATTCTGTTGGGAAAAATATTTTATTTTGTAAAGTATGATAGCTTTACATATATCTTTTAGAATGTTAATGAGAGTTCAATAAGTATGAATGTGTTATGTAATATTTCTCTATTTTATAATTCTTTGCTTTCTGAAAGTAAATAATAATATTTTCTTTTTGTAATTCGATTTATTGAAGACGTTCTGTTAGGTAAGGTGCTTAGAAAATTGTTAAATAAATAGAATTTAGTACAAAACATGAACGAAGCGTTTCAAGATATTCAATATTTTCGTACTTTGCACTTAGTTTTGGGCGGGCCTTTACGACAGGCATGATGTGAATGGTAAACTTTGTTCACTTCATTTTATTACTAAACTATTGGTTGGTAGCAAAATGAACTGAACACATGCATACAATAATACGAAAATATTGTTTCCAAACTATATTTCTAAAAAAAAAATCGAAGAATTTTGGTACATAAAGGAGTTGAATTTATTTCACGTAACTTACAACCTGAATTTGTGTTACAGATTATATATTTATTTATTAATCACTACTGCAGGTTTGGATATGTTATAGATTAGTGTGGACCATATGTAATGTTGTTCTCTATTTTTTTTTCATATGTTTATGTGAACGTTTTCAATTTTTGGTAAATTATTTTTGTACGTCTTTGTATTTTATACACGCGCATTGCAACCCTCGTAAACCGTTGGGTATCTTCATATAGCGCATGTGTTGAATACGAAACCTTGTAACATTTCTGTCATGGTTGTATTTGATGTATGCGGAAATAATGTAACTTAATATAACAAACTCATTTGCCAAGAGTCATTTCATTTATAAATGTGAATCAAATGTAACTATGATAACCGTAAGTAAATATTGTAATTATTTTTGAGAATAGATTTAAATGAAGATCTATACCAGATTATACAGCTGTATTAGTACACCCACATTACACATAACATTTTTTAAATGGAAATTTGCCTTCCTTTTAAATTTGCTTTCATTACCAAATTACACTCAGCATGTTTCTTTTTTACGTCGATCGATTCGTTTCGGAATATTACATAATCTAATGTGTAACAGAAAATTTTATTTTATTGTTTTACTTTTAATTAGAAATAAATAAAAACAATATTTACGACTTTGTCCCACCCTTCAATCATTGAAACATCACAATAAGCTATAAAAAACAGGTAAGTATCAGTGGCGGCTCATGCATTGGTTTGCAAGTTTGCGCAACCCCCAAAAATAACAAGAAAGCAAAAAATACAATAATAAAATTTTTTCAAAATTTTACTCAGTATGAACGTTTACTATCTGAAAAACAGTTCTGCGGGAAAAAAGTGGGACACCGTGTATAGTACTAAACAGGGGCTTCTACCTCTGACCCAAAACGCTAGACAGCATGCGCAGAAGGCTTTCCGCCGCTGTCAAATCTGGTAACATAATATTGCTTAAAGTCCCCAGAAAACACGCATTCCAAGTAAAACTACCAATGTCGGCTTTAATCATAAAGTGTTCTGGTGCCTACGTGTCCCAACTCAAAGAAGCTTGCCGCGAGTGTACCTGTTTGTATGTACTTTGGAAAATTTGCTGAACTGTCCTAACCTAAAAACACATTCAGTATTTTGGTTTTCATGTTCACATGCATATAATTATTCAGTTTTCAATGAATGCATATCATTCTCAGACCTATCTTTTATCAATTACATTTCATTTGATACTAATTCAACATCAATTCGTAGTCACCAGTTATGGGCGGTGTTTAATTCACTGTTTAAAGCTGCTGCTGTCTGCGCCGGGCAGCAGTAACATGGGCAAATAAATACATTTCTGGGAATTACGCTTTATTATCGCAATTATAATGTTTGGGTAATAATTGTACTTAAAATTGTACTATTTTTGTATCATGAGTTTTAGATGTTCTAGATGTTTTATATTTGAAAAATACCAAAGATGTAGAAGTAAAATTACTTTTTATCTTTCTAACATATAATTTTTCATCCAGCCCAACTCGTTATTTATCTAAGAAGTTACACAACAAATAACGCTTTTATTTGAAAACGCGTTTTACAACGCCCCAAGCTCCAGACCCATAGTCAAAATCAATCTACTCGGTAAAAAGTGGAGTATATTCAAATAGTAATATATTCAACTATGATTAAATTAGTCATAACTGATTTAGTTGTTATTTTAGTCGTTAGTTTTAGCGTCGGCCGTAATATATAAGTTTAACCCGGGACAGTCTGTATTTTGTGCATCAACTTAAATGATAAAAATCAGAATCGGGAGATTGAGAAATATATCAATTATGTAACACCAACTCGGTGTAGAAAGTCCATAACGGGTTCGTATGATGCATGCTGCTCCAGGTTCCAATTATGTATATATTCGTGTAGAACGAGGCGTTGTAACACAATCCGTAGCTCTCATGACTTAAAAGGACAAAAAATATAAACAGATGTTTGTGGTTTTGTTTCAAGGTAATTATGACGACATTACGTCACGTCACAGAGTGGGGGGCATATTAAAACTTTTAAAGGCGGGAAATATGGGGGAAGTTTATGTTTCACCATTATACAATAAAATATCATCTCACTTTTTATCGATCGATCAAATATGATCAAATATCAACAGAGCTAGGAGGGGGTTTTCCAAGTATTTGGTATTTTTGACTGAAAATTTAGTAAAGACCTATTCCCATTTGTGGCACTGCTTCAGACTTGATGCGTGGCGCAGAATAAAATATTCTCTGCGGCATCTTCCTAGTCTTCACATGGCATAGATATTGTTGCCTTATTAAAGATCTCCCCATCCAACCTAATTTCTGAGAAGCAATTGTTATCAATTGGTGTAATTTATATCCTGGTTCCATATACTCCATCCAACGTTTGGATGGTCTCCACTTCATGTGTTTTCCATTGGCTTTATTTCTTCTCAAGTCTAGCCCAGCCTTAGGATTTTTAGAAATGTTGTCTGTCCTCAGCTTTTGTATAATATATTTATTTCTCTTCCATCCCTAATTTAATGGCATAGGTTCGTGTTTGCATTTTTAAAGTGGGATTGGTGTTCTAAAGTTGTTTAGAATTGTTGAATATCTTTCTAATGTTGCCCAGTAGCTCATTTCTCAGAGACTACTGTTTCTTCTTCTCACGAGTTTGAGTTGGTAGATGTAGTTGGGGAATTGGCGACCATCGTGGGGCAGCGTAATTTGAATCGGCCTTTAGAATGAAGGTGGTCCGTTTGTTTGGCATGCGCAGAGAAATGCGCAGAACGGTGCGCAATGCGATTTCCTCGTGCAGCCAATAAGCAAGCCGGCCATATTGTGCTGAATGATTGCGTGAAAACAGAGGGCTAAACGAAGCCGAAAATTTATCTTCCAACATCTGAGCGTTGCGAAGAGGAAAACCGTGATTTGCCATCATGGAAAACACGTACGGTATTGGTGTGGCGAATCGCTACGCACTTTTCCTGGACGATGAATCGGACCCCTTGGAAACGATCAAATCCAAAGAGCAGGAGAAGGAATTGAAGAAAAAGACTAAGGCCGCCGAAAAGGAGAATAAAGTCAAAACTGAGGTACCGGCGAAAGGAAAGCCTGCGCCACCCCAGAAGAAGGTAATCAAGGACGCACCAAACCACAAACTCCAGGACAACAAACGCGAAGGTTCGTAGATAATATACATTTTTCGAACCGCCATAGTTTGTGACACATGTGGTTCTACCTAGTTGAAATAACGCACTAATACCGGTTCGCACAGAGCCGGTTTAAACCGTGCTCGTTTTTTTAATCTGCAAAACAAGTTGTTATTGACTTTTTAGAGGGAAAACCGACCCAAAGGACCAATGATACGAAACCGGAACGCACCTACACTAAATTTAACAACGAAAATCGCGAGGAACGGAATAACAGGCGAAATCGTGAAGACCGACCACCGTATAATGGACCTTCTGAAAATAACAGGTATGTCAGTTACAGTCCCAAATCCTCGTCCAACTAAAATTGCCATTTTAGGGAAGATAGACCACGCAGGGAGCAGGGCGACAGTTTCGAGAACCGAAGAGGCAGGCCCGTAGGAAATAAGACTGGAGGACGAGGAGGAGTGCCAAGGCGCACCTTCGAAGACCGACGTGGCAAACGGGAATTTGACAGGCAAAGCGGGTCCGACAAAACGTAAGCACCATTTTTTTTTGTTATCTTGTACCGTAATATTGGAATATATGGAACAAGAATCACTAAACAATTTTCTCCTGATAAGATTTGCACTATTCATTTCTTGGCGTGCGAGATATCTTGGTATTTCTATATCTGTTGCGATAGTTCTAATCTTTAGTTGTAAACATTTAGGTAGGTTTTACCATTAGGAACACTAATTTAGTTATGTTAATTATTGAAAAGTACTTAAGGATTTTTTCGAACTTCTATATCGTGATTATAAACATCAATCAGATTAATCTTTTGATGATTGATCAGATGTATCTCTTGACCACATTGGTCAAATTGTTCCATGTAAATCTTATATTACGGTATTTTCCACGATGGTCTACCTAAAAATTAATTGTTGATTGGTTCCTTAACAATAATACTGAAAACAGGCCTGGTTACAGAGGAGTAAAACCAGTAGACAAACGCGATGGTGGCGGTGCCCACAATTGGGGATCGCACAAAGATGTTATCGAGTAAGTTAACATCAACTGTTAATTTTAAACTAGACCTATTTTTGTTTTTTTTTTATTTACAGCGAGGCTGACAAGACAAATGAGGAAACGTGGGTTGGGGAAAAACCGGAACCTGCCGAACCAGCACCGGAAATACCAAAGTAATAATAATAATAATAATACTAACCCAACCAAACTTTTTTTTTCAAAACTCAGTCATCATACTTTAAGGGTGCGGTTTATGCGTGCATTTTTTCAGTAGAAATGTGCATTAACATAAATACTTTGCGCATCAGATTAATTAATTTGAGCATTAAAATAATAAATATTTTGCATTAAATAAATAATACTAGTAATAGTGATTTATTCGACGAATTTCATTATTCTTTACAATTATCATCATCCCATAACAAATTTCATACAAATTTAATCACACATAATAATACACACAACCAGGCCCGGCGGGTGATATTTTTATTGTAGTGGATTATATGGTTTCTCTACCTATTACACATGAACTATAATGCAGCCAGCTAAAAATTTTCATAAAAACGAATTATTTTATTTATTGCGCATATAATTTGTACTGTATTTTTAATAGGGGCGATCAACCGGAACAGCCGGAGCCTGAGACAACCCAAGCTGAGGAAGAGGCCAAGGAATTGACACTGGACGAATGGAAAGCTCAACGCGCTGGCCGTTCTAAGCCCCAATATAACCTACGCAAGGCCGGCGAAGGAGAGGACCCGACTCAGTGGAAAAAAATGTACGAGCTCAGCAAGAAAAAAGGCGAAGAGGAGGCAATTGTACGTAAAAGCACGACCATATATTATATTATCTTTCTCTAAAAAAAGGAATCCATGATGCAGGATACAGACGATGAGGAGTACGACGCTAGCGAATATCCCCAACGTGTCGGCCGCCAGAAACACGTTCTCGACATCAACATCCACTTCAGTGACAGCAGGCGAGGCGCGGCTGGACGTGGCCGTGGGGGACGCGGAGGCCGTGGCGGACGTAACACCAATCGTGAACCGCGGGACAGACCGGTCCGAGAACGTTTCCGCAGCACTACTGAAGAACAAGTAAGTACATCTTGTAGAAATTTGAATAAAACATCGTTCACAACATTGTTTCACAAATCAGCTTACAAATGATGAAAAAAAACTCAAATTGGAGTAAAATAGCTAGAAATTAGTATTCAAAATTAATTAAAAAACCTAAAAGCGAAGCAGAGAAACATGGAATATTCTAAAAACGATGTTAAACACCCGGGTATTTATTAACAAGGGTAAATACCCGGGTATTTACCCAAAGTGGGAATTAATCGAGGTACTTATAAACATAATATTGTTAATAAAACTAGCAGTAAAATGAAATATTTAATTACTAAATAAAGGTTTTTCTTTTATCATAAAATCAAAATAAATGTTATTCTTATAAAAAGAAAGAAAGAAAGTAGTTTGTAACAATACAATTTCATTGACAGCATCAATTAGATAAATAGCTCAATTTTATTTTTCAGTTTAACCCCTTAATGTACACATTAATGTGCCCGTGTGACACACGGGCGCGTGCAAAATTGTCGGTAAGGAGCGCTCGTGTCGGACACGGGCATGTACATTAAGGGGTTAAGACAACTAGTGTTCAATACCTTTATTCTGTCGTAAATAAAATCAAATAAAACCGATTTTGTATTAATTAAAGTAATAAAGGATTAAGGGAATAAGGGAAAACGATATTTACAGTTTTTGTAGACTTGAAACGAGTCTTTGAGACTTTTTGTCATTAAAAGTTTTTACAAAAAGTGGAAACTTACGAAATCAGATTAGAAGAATTGAAGTGGTTTGAAAACTATGTAACAAACAGGAGTCAAAAGGTTGGGGGTACCACAAGGTTCTGTTTTGGAACCTGTTTTATTTAATTTGAACATAAACGATGTTGCTTCACTCATTAAATCTTGTGACGTACCCCTATTTGCAGACGATACACTGATATCAATTGCAGGAGATAACTTACCTCACGTAATTGCGACATTAAACTCTGAACTAATGTCGATATCAAATTGGTATGAAGAAAATAAGTTGTCTTTGAATCTATTGAAAACGAAAGCTATGACTGTGGGATTATAGAACCATACTCAAAGTACTTCAATAATTAATTATTGCAGCACAATAATATTTTCATGAACAACATCGACATTCAAGTACAACAAAATCGTGAATTGTATTAAAATACTCCAGGTAAACCAGTATTGAGTCAATAATAATAATAATAATAAATAATAAATTTTATTTGCCCTGTACAGAGTATTATCATAGTAAAAGTACTACAAGTAGAAGCGGTAGCTGTCGGCTCCTTTGATGTCGGCGTCCCAACTTTTCAGATATATCGAACGGGTGCGGACTTAGTTCGTTAAAGGACACTAGATGACACTGTCTTTTCTGTTTTTCTTATCGCATAGGATGCTATTGCTAAGGTTTTTGTAAGTTGGTCAACGTGGTTCTTCCAGGTAATTCGAGGGTCCATAAAGATACCTAGAAATCTAGGCATGCCCTGAACCTGCTGCCATCTGTCCATTTGAAAAGGCAATGCTTCGGTTTTGTTGTTTTCATTGAAGGAACGAAAATGGAGTATGCAAAATTCCTTTTATTACAGCGATATTAAAAACGGTAGTTTGCTATTCTTTTTGAATTATCATGTTCTTTTCATCATAATAACTAAATCTCAAATGATCGACGTCGAAGCGCTGGATTTTCGCGTATTTCTTCGCGAAAACCGCGGACGCGGCCGCGGTTTTGCCTTCAAAATGCCGTTTCGCTGCTGTGTAAACTCGCGAATTGCGGATTTAGCCCCCATTTCTCTTAATTTTTCGCGAAAAATCGACGTACGACGATTTCGCCGTTTGAATTCCACTGCAAAAATTTTTGGAGCGGCTACACTCCGTTCGGCACTTTTCCGAAAATTGGGGCCGTTAACTCTTCAAAGGATCCTAGGAGAAGCAACGATGGGCGCTCTACCGCGGCATTTATGGCTCGAACCACGATTCTTCAAGGCGTAGGCAGTCTTATTTGTTTATATTTTGCCAAGTTTTCGTATTTTTTCCTTCAATTTGAGTAAATTTATAGATTTAATTGTACTTCTACTCGAGTCGCCATGACGACGGCTCAATAACATGACAGTTCCGTGTTTGACATACTCAAAATGACAACGCTGTTGTTCCGTCAGAATAAGCCATAATGTTGTCGTCGGCGTTCCCTGGTAACTATGCGACTATAATTAGGTTTAGTTTGAAGAATTTCCAACGGAAAATAATGGATATGCGCCGCGTAAAAATGTACGTATTCCACCTGGCCTCGATCAGAATCGCCCTGCAATGGACAACGCCCGACAAACACGTAATTCGTATACGTATATTTCGTATTTATACGTATATATTGTATTTTGATATATGTATAACTAAACCGAATGTTTTTGACGATTTTATAACTAAATAAGCATCATTATTATAGTATAAGCCCTAGATAAGATGTGATATTGACGTTTGACATTTTTTTTGTTGTTGTTGCAGGTTGAGGAGAGGGGAGGAGAGGGTCGTAATGCACCAAAAGTTGACGATGAGCGCGATTTCCCATCTCTTGGTTAAGACCGTCGCTAGAATCAACCGGCTGAAAAACTTCGGGTCTCTGTAAATTGAATTCTCCGTTTTTAAACTAAAATTTGTTACATCGGTACAAACTCCATTGAACTAGCCAAGAAAATATTAATAATAGATATTTACAAAGGAAAGGAAAAGCAAAACAAAAATATAAGATTTGTTATTTAGGATTAATAGTGTTTTTGAGAATTAATTTGTAGACTGTGTGCCCTTGTGGGGTGATGGTTGCTAGTCAGTGTTACTACTGCGTTGTTACTACATTTGATAAAATGCTCACTTGGTATGATCTATGTTAGAAATTCCTTTAGATTATTTTTTATGTATATTTTTTCTTTCTTTTTTTGTCTGCGTTTCGCATCGTGTGTAGTTTTCTCATCATCACATGTATTAATATTGTAGATTTATCATCATTTCAGATATTGAAGGTGTATTTCACGGTTAACGTAGATTTGTACCATATGAGTGACTTTATTGGCACCAACACATTATCAAAATTTTTATGGAGAATTATATATTAAAAATAATCATTATTTTCACATGCTTGACTGATATACTTTTTCTTTGTTTTTTGCATATACCCCATAATTAATTTTCAAAACAGGCATTGATAGCATTACTAATTGTACTTTTTCTATCATAGCCTCCGGATTTTTTTTATTGACGTTTTCGACACTGGTGTTCCAAATAGATGTACATAAACTAGTAGTTTACATGTTTGATGTCGTATTGAGGACATCGAATTTATCGAGAAGGGTAAATTTATTTAATTTTTATTTGGTGATATCTTGTGCTCGATATCTAGTTTTGTTTTTACATTTTTTTTTAGTATTGTTTTAATTAATTAATTTAAAATCGATGACATTCTGTTCATCTTTATTCGATTAGGTGGGCAGAATCTCATCTATAGGTGCTAACTGTATTTGGCCGTTGTTACTTTATCTTTATCGTTAACTCCTTTAGTGCCATTTCGCCATTATGATCACACTTCTATCACCATTATCTCTCTCTCTCTAACATAAAATAAACTATTCATCATCACTATTTGGAAGGCACCAAAAGAGTTGCAGCGCATCTTAGTTTTCTGATTGTTTCAAATTTGGATCGTCCGAAAACTAAGCTGCAGAATGTTTCTGTTTGTAGACGGAACAATTATTATCGCTATAATTACATTTTTTTTTATAGAATTTTACTAAATATTGAAGACCTTGTGTACCGAAATAAACAATTCTATTGATTTGAAGAGAAAAGTAAAACTGTGTTTTCGTATAACAATCTTTAGGTATAAGTTAGTAGTAGAGTCTTTTATTGCCAAATAATGTTGAGTGTTGCTAATAATTCGGGGTGGACGATGTTGGAAGAAAGATGTCGATTCTATGGTATCTTTATATCGATGTTTTTAATCCGACTCTTCGATTTAATTTCTTGTCGACCATTGACTTTCAAAGTTTCAATTCTGTTTCATGTATTGTGTATTTATATAGTTTTGTCGCAAACGCAGTGTCGTCATTTTGCCGTTATCGTATTTTTAATTTGTCTGTCGCTAGCCGCGACTGTTAACCCTTCTACGTGGATAACTTAGGATTCTTTGTGACACTATCGCATCTCCCATAATTTATAATACTGTTTATACATTTAATAAATGGTATACATAATATAGGTTCTCGTTTCTTTGCGTTATGGGATGTCACTACTGTTGAATTTTGCCATGAAATTTGCACACTTCTGTTAATATTTAACAATCAATGGATTTAAGGAAATAACAGTGTTTTATTTTGAGTTCTTTCCTTTTTCATACAATATTCCTCATTCGTCAGTCTTTAAGACTTGGTATCTAGATTAGACAATTAATTTGAAACGTACATAAATATAATAAATTTTCAGTGTTTCAATTCCAATCGGCAGCAAGATACTAGTCAATAGTAGGTTTGTTCGAGCAGCACCAAAATAAGTGCATAAAGCACTTATTCTTTCCCCTGCGCATGCAAAATAGGGGTTTTGCCCTGCAAAAGCCAGCCCGCATTGGTTTTGACTGCTGCTCGAACGAACCTAATAAATATCAAAATTTATTAAATATCAAATAAAAGTGTAAATTGTTGCTAAAGACGAAATATCAGTTGATGCAAGGATGGAGTAAAATATTTTATACTAAGTATGACATGTATATTATCTGCAATAAAAAATATTACGAGGAGTATTCGAAGTTTATTTAAAATTCCCGCTCAAACGCGCTAAATAAAAGCGGTGTTTGCAGGGGTTCGAATATTCATGGTGTACGTGACTTTTTACACGTTTCCCTTTACCTGATTTGTGTTTATAGTTGAATAAAAAATATAACCGGCAATAAATTGGTAAGTATTAATCAAATAATTCCTGTTAGATTCTAAAAGCAGCATTAAATGGATTTTGAAAATCTTCAAACAGCGTGTGCAGTGGCGGCGGGGAATTTATTTGACTTCGTCTTACAATTTGTTTTTTACATTGCTGCTTGTATTATAGCTAGCTTAGAACACGTCGGGATTCACAGATTTTTGCGGTGTAGGGTATTTGTTTGTTTAAATGAAAAAAATACATCCGAGATAAGCATCTCGGTCTCGAGCTCCCGAACGGTACGCCGCTGGTTTAGCAAATAACCGGTACAATATGGCGGCAAGTGAAAATGTGTCTTGGCGTTAGCATGCCCCAACAGAAATAAAACCAAAAAATAGACGAGAGTAAAAACATATTACTTTGCTCTGAACAAAGTTTGTGCCGTGTTCAACCGTTTCGTGATATTTCCACGGAGAATTAATGACGCAAACGGTAAATAATTCTATAGTTCATCTCGCCCGGGCTTGAATTTCTGCGTCTGTTGTTATGGCGTCGTCCGTAGAGGAAGACAGTCCGTCCGATGATCAAATAACAGAACAGGATACGGACGAAAATATGATCGCTTCAACTAATTGCACGTTCTGCAATCAACAAACTGATAGTTGCAGGTGTAATGTTCATAATTTACCTGCGCACCGCTCAGGTAAGCCCAGTCACCATCAAAATATAACAACAATATCAAAACCCAACCACTATAACCTCATACACTTGACTAGCTAAAAAACAACACCAATAGATTCAAAAATCTTGTAGGCCCCTTACAATCTAACCAACTTTCTATTTCGTTTTCGCAGATTTACACTTTCCTTACAATCACCCGTTGCTAGTGTCTCCGATTGTCGGTAATGCCCCGGAAGCGATAACCGAAGAGATGAACTCGCGGCAGGAAACTTCGCAGGAGGTGACCATTTCAGAGAATACGCCGTGCCCTCACCCCGACCAGGCTTCATTCAGCAACTCTCCGACTAGTAACGAAAAAGAAAACAACTATAACAATAACCGTCAAACGGAAATCCCATGGCCCAAATTAGTCGTAG
The DNA here is from genome assembly GCA_964023965.1 of Melinopterus prodromus. Classification (NCBI taxonomy): domain Eukaryota; kingdom Metazoa; phylum Arthropoda; class Insecta; order Coleoptera; family Scarabaeidae; genus Melinopterus; species Melinopterus prodromus. The sequence continues at coordinate 8,817,853 of OZ030399.1, forward strand.
TTAAAACCCTCAAGGTTAGTGCAGCACACGACGGGAATGTACCGCGACCGACCGGTCAAAAACGATCGCTAACGGAAACAACCGATTCTTATCATACAGAGAAGAAAAAGCGTTCCTCGTGTGATTCGTCCTTAATAGTAATCAATAACAGCTCAACTAGCTCGGAAACGAGTAGTCCGCTTAATTTGAACGGCACGGTAGAATCTCCGCGGGTTACCATCGAGATAATAACTGATAGTGACGTCGAAACACGTGCTGCATCCCCTAGGAAATCATTCCGAGCTCGTTCGTTAGATTCTTCAAGTACTACGAAGGAGGAACAGCCGGTAGTTCCACGACCGAAAAGTTCCATGGACGCATCAACTGATTTAAACCTCTCCATCGATAAAGTCGCCGAGATTATTGGAGTTCATCCAGGATATGTGGAAGAAGACATTGCCGAATGTAATTCTCGAGAAGTAACCGATTGTTTAGATGTGAAGACTGAAGTAGAAACCGTTTCTGATGACGTGAAACTAGATATGTCCGAGAAAAAGCCAAAGCTTGATGACAAATTGAAGAATAACCAGCATAGGTCTTCTGATAAGAAGAAAGATTATAAATCGAGCAAATGCAGCGGTGATTCGTCGAGGAGGAAAGAAGACGAGCATAGGAGCAGTAGGAAGGTTCACAACAATGATAGGCAAGACCGGAAGGAGAAGAAAGATGATGGCGAGAAGAGGGACGGACATAGGAAGGACGATAAGCATCGCAAGCATGATCGAGATCGCCGCCAGGATAAGCATCGGCACCACTCCAGACGTCACTGTTCGATCGGTATTCAAGTCCCATCTGATGATTCGAAGCACAGACACGATTATAAAGTATTAGAGCCCAGGCCAAAACTGTTGGTTACTGGGAATTATACCCATCCGCCAACTGAGGTTAGATACTTTGTTTTTATGTAATAATAGCTATAATATAATTTTTGGGAATCGGCAACAACAAACATACATATTTACTAACATTCGAAAAACTTTGTTGTTTGATGTTCTAAAGGAGAATTTGCAATTGATATCAAACAATTCTTTTTTAACTATGATCTCTTTTCATGGAGTATTTTTTTCACAAATTGATCCGACTCCTATAGGTTTCCTATGGATTTCTCCCATTTTGGCCAAAAGTATTATAGATAGACTTTTAGATGACAATATTCCAAAGTTGCCGTTTAAATTTTCATTAATTCATAAACACTTGGATTATTTGTGCGTTGCCTGAGGACCAAATTGTAAATACTTTAGATTGTTTTAATAGTTTTAATCAAAATCTTTAGTTTACTGTTGAAAAAGAAAATAATTTGAGTGTTTCTTTTTTAAATATTAATATTATTAGGACAGATGAAATTATTTAGGATAGCTGTTTAATCAACGCTGAGATATAGAAGGAGAAAGGTATTTGTCGGGCAATGTCGTCATCGTAGAAAGCAACCGTAGACACGTGTTTCGGACTATTAGTCCTCATAAATGTTACAGTTATCTGTACTGTATAAGTGGTCCGATCAAATTTATATTATTTATTACAATATTTCATTTGTATTATTACAGTTGATAACGCAACACTTATTGTGTCCCATTTATTATTATTCTTATTATTATTATTATTATGATTATTTGTACCAACGATATGTTATTAGTTCTGACAGATTTGATCACAATATAATGCGCCGTGAACTACTGCACATATGTAGGCATTTTAGTTAGGTATTTCTTCACTACGGGCGCTTAGATCGCTTTTCAAGTCCCCTCCACAATGTATGCACAGGGCGAATACCGTACTGATGAAGACTAATAGTTCGAAACACGTGTCTACGGTTGCTTTCTTCAATGACGAAAATATTTAGTTTTTGGATTGGTTTGGAAAAGTTACAGGTTCGGGTAGATATATTAATTTTTTTCTCATATCATTCCCATGAATCAAAAAATTAACACAATTTTGGCACTAAAAATTAGAAAAAGATAGCAATTCTAAATTTAGACAGAAAAATTTTGTTCTAAATTTTTTTTAATAATGTTTCGCCAAAAGTGTACAGTTGAGCCTCAGTAATCCGAACACCCAAAAAATAACTAATAAAAGATAAATCACTGAGTAACCGAGTAAAAAGCCATTTTGGTCGATATCTGTTTACAGAAATATTTAGCTGCAATGTTTAATAATCCGAACTACTTTCGGTCCCAATTAGTTCGGATTATCGACGCTCTACTGTATTATCGTTTATTATTTAGGTCTTGGTAAAGACATAATAATGCTCCATCTCTTCAACAACGACTTTAGTTCGACTAAAATATTATATGGATTTCGATGATTTTGATTACATGATTACAAACTGGTGAATAAATCATCAAAGTTATCGAACATCAAGTGTTTTCAACACAGTCAAAAATATTTTATTAATGTCCTATTTTTCTAATTGTTAGATGAGGTTGAAATACGGCAAATACTTCCACATTGAGACGCACAGCAATGGTGGGGCAAAAGTGGTCCACGCCTACCAGGACGAAATCAAGCATCTGACGGGACAGAACTTGCGCGATCTCGTCGATGAGTTTTTCCGATTGGCTTTCATTGAAGATTCCTTCGGCCGCGCTCTTCACGTAATGGCAATAGTCCACGGGTCTGCGGAGCATATGCCGGACTTGTTGGACTACATGGCCGATAAACATGCTGGCGTAATCGTCAAGCATGGCTTTCTGAATAGGACCTCCGACTTGGAAACTACCACGTTCCGTCAGTACAACGAAAATGTCATCAAAACTTACGATAATGGCACATACCGTTTCGGACCTTTGCATCAGGTCAGCATTGTTGGTACTGCACACGAGGAAGTAGGAGGATACTTTCAGGACGTTCTATCTATTTTGGAAGAGAATCCGTTTCTACGTGAGGTAAGTTTTTACATCTTCATTTCGATATTTGTATGTACGCTGTAGTCTATTTAATAACCGAGAGAACAAAACCCAGAAACCATGTTCAAACTAGGAAAAAATCACTACAAATTATGGCTGGTAAATTTCTCCGGTGTTAAAGTGTATTTTTATTTCTTGTAATAGAGCATGCCTTGGGGTTCCTTATCTGGGGTCCACATGCACCCTACGGAGTCCAATGATGGCCCCATCTTGTGGTGTCGGCCAGGGGAACAGTTGGTCCCCACCGCAGATACCAGGAGCCCTGCTAAACGAAAACGGTAAGACGTTAGACATTATTTTGTAACTTCTAAATAACAATTAATTAATTACATTGTTCTTCTTCTATTTGTTTTCATTTGTAGTTGTTTTCTTCTAGTTGTTTTTTGTTTGTGTAGGGCTGGAATAAACGAACTGAGGAACCTTCAGTATCTTCCTCGTCTATCAGAGGCGCGAGAGCATCTGTTTGAGGATCGGACAAGAGCTCACGCGGACCATGTGGACCACGGAATCGAACGCAGGACTACAGCAGCTGTTGGTCTACTGAAAGCTATCCGTGCCGGAAGAGACGAAGGCAAGATTAATCGCATCACGAAAGATGTTGTGGCATTTGACGCGAAGGACTTTGAGAATATCTCGGAGAAGATGCACTTGGATCTACACGAACCCCCAACGTCTCAAGTAATTATTAACGTTCGTGTGCTAGATTTGTGTCCTTATTGGTGTTTTTCTCAGTGCATCTCCTGGATCGAGGACGCAAAATTAAACCAGTTGCGGCGTGAAGGGATTCGCTACGCACGTATCAACCTTTACGATAACGATATCTATTTCTTGCCTCGGAGGATTATCCATCAGTTTAGAACTGTCAGCGCCGTCACCAGTGTTGGTACGTTATACCTTTTTTTTTTGTTTTTACTTATTATACAGGGTGCGTCATCACTCGAGGTGAAAAATTAAGTGCTCGATTCCGATAATAACACGGGCCCCCACCATCTAGCTATTTTGGAAATTTCAGTTTAATCTTATGGGGTAATATATCTGTAAATTAGGAACGCTACGATTTAACTCAATGCACCAAGTGGATGGAATCCGGCATATGTGTGAAAACTACCATTTAATCACATATATATATATGTAAACGTGGTTTTGCGTCGGTTTGATTTACAGCAGCGTTTCCCAATCTTCTCCCGTTCTCCTCCCGCTAAGTTAAGAAAAATAAAAGGTACGATTATATTTTTTATTTTATTATTATTAAAATTTAAAGAATATTCAATTTGTAGTTTCATTATGGGCAACAATAGTGATTCAGAACCCAAACATTGTGCGAAAAAAAGCACGAACTGGAACCTAACCTTATATCGTCCATTATATTTTTGTTCATTTTACACCAGTGTCGAACGGAACCACGGAACGCCGTGCCCCGTGTGAAAAGACCATTAGTTTTATATTTGATGTAATTTGTTCTAGCTTGGCATATTCGGTTGCTGTCATACGGAGAACCGATAAAGGCTGGTGTCGGACCGGAGTTCATAACGTCGCTCGGAAGTACAGTTTTATCTGCTAGTTTTGCGTCTCACGAGACCGAAAAGAAACGACAGTTGAAAACGTCCTCGTCGTCATCTTCGATCAAGGAAGACGACAAGTCGAAGCCGAGAGGCGTCGAGAAAGCGGAGAATCCGCAAAGCCGGCACTACGACAAAGATTACTCCCCGGGCAAGCACAAGAGCTCGAAGCGCGACAAAGACAAAGAAAAATCCCATCGGCGGAAGGAGAAGACCGATTATAAACGGAAATCCTCGTCGGAATCGTCCCATAAATCAAAATCGTCGAAATCGACGCCTCAAGCTGTTCAGACCGATGGGGTTTTTGCACCCGCTACAACCCCTCCTCCGTCAAGTATTTTCTGTTGTTCGGAATCGTCTGGCATCAACGCAACACCTTTGAGTAGACTTCCGTCGTCGGCGTATATTCCAGCTTCGCCTCCTTATTCGCCTCTTTATAGGAGGTCGTCAAATTCGTCTGTGGATATTCGTACACCGGTTTTAACGGATGCGGGGGCACCAGGATCGGTTGTGGTGATGTCGTCAACTTCTAGCTCGAGTAATTCTCTTCCAGGGGCAAAACCAATGTCGCGGGATAGCCAGAAGGCAAAGCCGTCGACTTCTCGAGGTGAGGGTGGTGGGGAGATTAGAAGGCCTAAGCAGAAGAAGACGGAGAGATGTATCGACGTGGTTGGGGATATTTTGAAGGTTATGCAGCCGAAGAAGCAGTAGTTGACGGAGTTCCTGTAAATGTAGCGAAATCTTATTTATGCAGGTAGTTTATGTTTCGTAAAGTAATATATTATTATTAGCGGATATGAGAAGGACTTAAAGTTGCGCGTGTACATAATAAGCCTTTGTACAGGTAGGATAAGTGTATAGATTTTTTTAAGTATAGATTAAAAGTTGTTACTGAAATTTAAATGTATAAAAATGTTACATAGAAACTATTGTAAACGGTAACCTTTCACATAATTACATCACATGTCTTATTAAGTTAATCATATGTTTTACTGTTAAATCCGTGGGGTCTGGCGCTGTATGTGAAGTCTCCACAGAATTTCTCTAATAGATACCTTCCAACATTAGTTCAAAACAATCATCACTGTCCTAGTCCTAAGAAGACAAATATTCCCTCAAAACCTCTCCGTAACAAGTTTGTATTGCGGAGAATGTAACAAAATGAATACATTGAAAATGTTTTTTAAGAGGCTGCCGTGTTCTTAATAATATAATAATCCACGCCATAACATCACCCAACAGCTTTCGCCACTACGGGGGCATCGGCAGGCCCAAATCATTATTATTATTGCCCGCGTCTGTGGCACGACTTAAGTGTATGGCTTTCAGCATTCGCCGTGGACTAAAGGAAAACCACAGAAAAACATTTACTCTGAAAGCAGGGATTCGAACTCACGCCCCCCAGACTGATAGCCAAGCGCTCTACCACTCGGCCACAGTCTGGCTTGTTCTTCTTGCAACGTTTCCTGATTTCGCCATCTCCTTCCACATATGAACAACCCTTTTACTCGAGAATTAGCTTTCTGTTGTCAAATTTATGCACAATCCTCTTCTTCTCAGACCACCTTCTCAGCTAATAAAACAACACAAACTTTTTTTGTATTATTGTGTATGCTGATATTTCTATTTGCTACTATTCAGAAAGGTTGTTTACTAGTGCAACAGACAAATCAAACGTTTCTTTTTTGTTATTGTAAATTTTGAAAGTGTAACGTAATTATGTGATAGTTATATTGCAACAAAGCTTGCCTTAAAAGTACTAAATTATATGTCTTAAGTACATTTCAATTAGTTTTATTTTAAATATTAATTACGAGCTTGAAAGAAATCGTTTTGAAAAGGAAATTACTTACACTAACCGTACATTTAGGGCACAGTTTTGCATGCAAGTATATTTTCCTATCGGCAATTCTTTTAAAATATATATATAACTATATAAATGATATATGTGCCCAATATATTTGCATGACCCAGTGAATATCGCTTTCATTCCTTTCCGTTAGTGATGTTAGTTGTATTACGTGTATTTGACTTGTCTCCCCCCACCCCCTATGTTTTAGCTTTAAACATGTGCCTGTCGGTAGACGGGCGCCTGCAATTTATGTGTGATGTGTCTTGTTTGCGTAAGATTTTATAAAAAGTAAAATGGCAAATTAATTTATTTATTTAAACCTAGGTTAATAAATTTGAGGAGAAAATAGTTGACACCAGGCGCATCGTATTTTATTCGAACTAATACTTGAGAAGCACTGATTTATATTTTACCAAATGATTGTGTCTCTGAAGAGTTTATAGTATTTTGCGCGCACTGGTATCGGCGAGTATTTTAAATGTGATAATTTTTTTATATAAAAAAGAGTCGTGTTATTGACAGAAAGTTGTTTTAGTCTGTTTGAAAGTCACTGTGTGAGCAACACTTTTGTATAATCTAAGCCAAACAATTCGCAATACAAGAATTTTGTTCATTTTGTGAGTACTTTTTTAATAGATTTCTACAGTTTTGCCTTTCTTTTCTGTACAGATGACAGATATGTTACCAAGCAGTCTACGACTAGCTTCAAAAGGTAGAACTGTATGAACATTTTATTACATCCCATCTTAAGTTTATTTTTTTCTTGAATAATTTGATTTTTTTATCGTGTATTGTTTAACATTCCACCATTCTGAGTTGTCTTTGAATAAACTTTTTGTCAATTATATAGCTTTATTGTAAATATTTCCTGTTTTACAATTGTTTCAGTAAGTTCCTTTCTAGATACAAGCCCGTCTCATTATTTGTTATGAATTTGTTATTTCATCGATTGTTATGAACTGTGGTGGCGACATCTATTCGAAAAGTGGTGAACTACAGAAAATCCCACTCTTCGTTCAAACAAGGCAATCCGCATAAAAATCATATAAATACAAAATGATATAAAGAATGTTGGCAACAGCAGGCTGTTCCAACACTAGCGTTGCGACATATACCTCTATCTCATCCGACGTACTGCCACTGGACACACAATGCATGCTGTCGGTGGTTTGGCGTTATTGAGCTGTCGCATGTATAAGGTTATCTATGTGCTGTCAGTGGTTTGGCGTTAGTGATGCCAAATATTACCGGCTAACGGCCGCGGTAATACCGACAGCGCACTCTAAGCTACAGTAGCGCCATCTGTCGACAATCGTAATAACTACTGGCCACGCATGCGCAGTTTGATCCCGGGCACCACATCGATAGTCTTGGCTGAATTTCAAAAAGTATTTACTTTTCAATTATCGTTATGCGGTTTTCTCCGCTAGCTACCCTTAATTCAAACCGTTTGAGCATAAGCAATCTCAATTATAAAAGCAACATTTGAAGAATAATTGGAAAAACTGCAACGCCATTTAGGGTACGTTCTAATGCTTCACAATAAGAAGAAGAAGGAGATTGTCAAATCCTAACCTAAGATCTAGATCTTGGCGTGTGACCGTAACTGAGCCAAATTTAACAGCAATTTCGAACTAAATTCGTGGTTTGGAATAATGCACACGGATTTATCTCCACACTTGCATTCGGAGAAGTGTAATGAATTAATTAAGTTATTACGAGCTTGTCACGAGGAGGTGAGGTAAGATTATCCCTGAGTATGGCTTCAAATAAACCTTAAAATTTCTAGCATCCAATACGAAAGTTCGTTGGTTATTGCAATTCTTTGGACTCTCAGATGATAAAGTGTTTAAAGGCTGAGAGATTAGAACGAAGAAATAACAATTTTATCAAGTCGAAGGAGAGGCAAGCTAAGTTACGTGTTGTGAGCGAAGAAGGTGCTTAATTTTTTTAAAATGGCTAAATCTAATAGTGCTTTATATCCCGACATTATAGATTCAATAGATAAAAGCTTATTAAACAAACAAGAATTTATGAATCCAACAATCCGTTATTACGAGCACAAGTATTGTAAGAGGATATCATCGATTGATGAAAAGCTCTATCAACGTGTTAGTTTCCATTCGAATCGTATTTGTCTGTTGTCGCTAGCCGATAATCACCCAATTATCAAAGAAAATAAAGATATTTCGAAGGTAATCTGTCAGGTTTCTAATGTCAATCGTCTGAACAATACTGTGTCTGGAAAGGGGAAAAGAGGGGCCCAAAAATTACAACCGACCTCGGAGATTTGCTATATTGAATGTAAAGATGGTAGTATCTATACGGTTTATACTTGCATTGAAGGAAAGTTGATTGAAATTAATAAGAAATTATTAGATAATCCTGAATTATTGAAGACGCATCCTACTAGTATAGGGTATATTGCGTTAGTTTTACCTGTTTTGGACAGCTATCAAAATTTTAAAGGCAAAATGTTGACAAAAGACGAATACAAAAATAACGGAGTTATTGTTGCATAGCTAAATTTTTTGTTGTATATTGTAAATATGTCTGCAGAAATAAATGCATTTGTAAATTATGTAATGTATTTGTTTTTATTTATAATTTCACCCTTTTTTCCAGATTCCTGAAAAGTACGAATTGCAGCATTACTTTGAGTCCTTTTCTTATATTCCTATAGCGTATAATTTTACAATTTCAAAAGTGATAAAAGTTCAAGCATGGGTGTGATGAAGTAAAAGAAGCCCTATAATGACTGCATATATAGGCGACAAGATGGCTGGTTGTGATAAATTGCTGAACAATACATGTATGTCTATTTGTAAATAGCATTTATTCGTATCAATAATTTCCTGTATACTGTATTGATAAAAGCACAATAATTTCTATACTATATCAAGGGTGGGGGTAAAAATAGCATTATTTTTCTTTAGTTCATGAGTGTACTAATTAATGGGGGGGGGGTTGAGAATGGAAAATATATTTCAGAAATTGTACTGGTAAAAGATGTGATCCTGATTTTTATATCTTCTTGTTTCTGTGTGAAGTATATTTTAGAGTAATTCCATCGAGATGAACAATCTGGAGGTAGCATGCGGAAGGAGTGGGGGCGGTCAAAATTTCTCTCAGCTTCATAGGCTCTTGAAGTTAGACGCTTTAGTGATTTCTAAATCACTAAAACATCTAACTTCAGGTATATAAACAAACCTATGGTTCTAACCTAAAACGTGCCTACAACTGATAGTACATTACCAAGTTTTGGTGTGGAAAATGGTAAACCGATGCTTTATTAAGAATTGTGGCAGTAATTAGTTCATTTTTTACGTATTTAACGAACTAAAAATAGATTATAAATAATAGAATCATTTAAATATTTGAATTTCCCGCGCGTCGCCCTCTGTATGGCCCGATGAGAACTAAACGACTTTTGACCCATTTTACCAGTGGTGGGGACTATTGCATGCTATATACTTCCAGATTATATCTAATGGCTATATGTATATATATTCATCTCGACGAGTAATTCTGTTACTAGTGAATACTGTGATGTCTTTGTTGGTGCAGCAGGCTTGTGGTCGTTTATACATCATTAGGGAAGTAAATTATAGTCTTGTTATCAAATTACTTGTAGAAACAAGTGTGATGTCTGCCGTATAAAATGAAATGCTTGCCGTCAGCTTATCGCACTCCCCCACCACGGCGTGCACGTTGACATGCGCGATTATTGTACTCTATTGCAGGCTGCTCATAGGAATAGAATGTGGGTCTATTTGCAAGATGGCGTCGAATTTCTTGGAAAGTAGCTAAAAGTCAGTGATATTGTTATATTGCACGCAACGTCTTCAGCAATATAATGAATCTGTATAATGGAGATTACGCGCCCAGGCGAAAAACAAAATTTCGTGCTGTAACCGTCTCCGCATAATTATAATAAGTCATTCCATACAAGCAGCATATCTCATACACATTATATAAACAAAAACAAAGTAAGTTTTTCTTCTATCTCGCGTACGATGTATAACCAAGCAGTGATAAAACGTCCACCAGTGCACGCAAAGTTAGTTGAAAGTCGTACTAAAGCCTTCCACAACTTTTAGATTGATCAAAAACCGATCGGAAACTCAAAAGACAACGTACCCCTCGTGCGTGGGGACCACTCGGAACAGTCGCAACCAGAAAAACTATAGATGGCGCAAATCATGAACCAGAAACGGGGGCGCGGGGCCACCGGTGTCGGCGAGGCCTCCGGTTCCAATGCGCAGACAAGTTCGTCAAACCAACTCTCAAGACTACCGACACCTGGCACGCTTACCGATGAATTAGCTGCCTTATTCGAGTGCCCTGTATGTTTCGAAATCGTTCTACCGCCTATCATGCAATGCCAGGTGGGGCACCTTGTATGCTCCAGCTGTCGTCCCAAACTCTCTTGCTGCCCAACATGCCGAGGCACTTTAGGTAAGTAATGTTTTCTAATCTTATATTCAGCAGGAATCTATAATTCTCAGTTTATAACCTTAAAAATACATAATTTTGTATATTTTGACAGCTTTTTTTCCATAAGATTGCTGGTTGCAAATAATTAACCTATAATATTAATTTGACAAAATATGTCGTTAAACATTTTCATTAATAACTGATGCTTTACAACTTTATACTTTTTATAGAATATGACATTAGCTGTGTTTGATTGCTGTCCGGCGATTTGTTCTATTGAATCGGATTACGATCTTTTTGATTGCAAATTTGAAATACTTGCTTCCTATTGGTGGAATCAGTTTAAGTCACACGTCAAACGAGGAATCGAATGGCATTTTAGCCAAATAATCGCTACTCATATTGAACTCAACAGATCACGGCCAGCAATCGAGCACAATTACAAATTATAGTTTCCATCTTGAATAGTTCCAAAAGAAATAGAAAAAAACAACATTCTGTAAACTAATTGTTTATTGAAAATTAAGAATTCTCATCTTAATGCCCAACTAATAATAATTATTTAACCAACAAGTATATTAAAAAGAGCGATTAATGATCAAATTTTTCCGTCGATCGTATTCTTCTAGCGTCGTCTACATAGATTTTTCGTGGCCGAAGTTTTTTTAGGTTATATGACAATTTATGTAATTTGACACTGACAGTTCTAGAGAGCGGTATGTTTTGATTGGAAGGTTTCATTTCACATATGTTCGATTGGCCAATCAAACGACGTCATTGCGTCTTGTGATTAGCTATAACAAATCATGCATTAATAGAAATCGTGCATTAATGGAGTTGTTTAATAAACGATTTTCTATTCACTAAACTGACTCATAAATAAACGATCGACGGAAAAGTATATTTAATGAAAATTTTAACTAAAAATAGTGGAGATACAACCAGTATACTGGGACCCATTTTTCAAGACATTGTTGACATTACAAGAAATATCTCAGACCCCTTTCATCTGAACCAAACAGACATAGTAAACCTTTAATCTAAATAATAAAACGATTTTTCTTTTTAAAAAGGATTGCTTTGTTTTCCTGCCAATTGATATACTGATACCCTTGTTTTAAAACACCTGTATATGCGTATTTTTTAACACTCTACCTACGGATTGCAATAAAAATTAAGCTTTTGTCTTGTAACGCATAACATCATAATCCAGTCTCATTTAGTTGATGTTCTGAACAATCTATTGCTTATAAAAGCCGTTTAAATGTTGTTTTTCTCACATGTTTGCGTTTGGTTTGCAGGTAACGCTAAAATGATTAAAATTCACTTTATTAGACAAGATTTGAATAGCGCCACAAAGATTTATTCGATATTCTTTTTTATACAAATGGCCTAGAAATGATTTTAATTGTTTAATTTTTTGTTTTAGGTGACATAAGAAATTTGGCTATGGAAAAGGTGGCTAACAATTTAATGTTTCCATGCAAGCATAAACAAACTGGTTGTCGGATGACCCTCGGGTTAAACGACAAGGCTGAGCATGAGGAAACGTGCGAATATAGGCCTTATAGTTGTCCGTGCCCCGGGGCTTCGTGTTCGTGGCAGGTAAATACACAAATTCAAATTTCTTCAGTTATTTTGATATTTCAAGTGGCGATTCTCTGCTTAGGGTCAATTGGAGAAAGTAATGGTTCATCTTCAGCATGCTCACCAAAACATCACAACATTGAACGGAGAGGACATTGTATTTTTAGCTACCGAAATTAACTTGCCCGGCGCTGTCGACTGGGTTATGATGCAAAGTTGCTTTGGGCACCACTTCATGCTCATTCTCGAGAAGCAGGAGAAGTGTGACGGACACACGCAATTCTTTGCCATCGTACAGCTCATCGGCTCCCGGAAACAAGCTGAACATTTCGCATATAGGTAATTCCATTCTTTCTGTATCTATATTTCCATAAAGTGTGATTACAGGCAAAGTAATTATGAAAATTGCAGCTTTCTATCTGGTATACTTTAATCAGGAAAGTTTTTGTTGTGGTTGGATAGATTAATTTGTGATTTTCCTTCATGCCCGATTACAGACAAAGTAGTTGAGATAAAATTATTATATTAATAATAATAATTTTTATTGAAACTCAAAAATAACACGATTTAAAGTAAGAAAAATATATAATAAGGTGTGGTTTAACCGGGTCCTTACACAGCATCCTTATACAGATTCCTGTAAGGGACAGCCTCAACCAAAATCTTCTTGACCGCCCTCTTGTAGACACTAAGTGGCAACTCCCTGACAGCCAGCGGTAGTGTGTTGAATAGTCTGTACCTAATAACTGTTATATCGGATAGATTAAGTCGGCGGAGAGGCACAGCCATAGCCTCCGGGTTTCGCACTGGATATGGCCTCTGCTTGGCATGAGTCCCGCCGGGCCAAGATCAGGTGTTGCAGTACAAATGCCGCTGGGACAGTGAGGAGATTCTACTATCGGAATAGCGGGCGACACGATGTTGCTTGCCAGCCCTGGGGTATTGCTCGTACTGCCTCCTTCTGGAGAAGTAGGATTTCATTAGCGTGTGGCAAGTTGCCCTACAAGGACACGCTATAGTTCAGAATTGAGTGGAACAGAGCAAAGTATGTGGATGTGGCGGCCTTTGTTCCCATAATCCTACATATTCTCCTGATCGCATAGGTGGCCCTAGAGAGTCTGACAGACAGACGTTCCCCCTCCTCTCTCCATGTTAGTATAAAGAAAATAGGTAAAATTTTCTATAAGTTGATTAAATGCAAAGCTGGGCACAAAAGCGTTAATCCGTTAATCGTTAATTAATGAAGTTAAATTTTCCGTTAACGAATTAACTTTTGAGTTAACTTTCAAAACCATTAACGGACTCATTAACTTCCGCTACATTCGTCATCCGTTAATTTAAGTACGTTAAATCGGTAAACACCCACCTTCTAAAAATCTTTTTCCTCTATCTCCAACCACCTTAGTTGGTCTTTTCAACGTCTTTTACAAATCTTGCATATTGCAATGTAGTTATTTTAGTTACCATTGTGCCTAGTTTGCAATTCCTAAAACAATTTTAATTTATGCAACAGAAAGGTCCGCAGGTATTTATTAATGAGAACGCACCTTTAAAGAAAGAGTACCACCATAAACTATCACTGTCATCCATATAAAAAAAATACGAACGAATCAGTGCAGCAGTATATGCGAGGGAATCCCTGATTTATTGCGACTATATTTTCGATCAACGCAAATTGAGACCCTAGTGTACTTAATTTTTAAATGAGGTGGTAATATTTTTGTTGTAGGTTGGAACTGAATGGGAATAGACGTCGTTTGACCTGGGAAGCAATGCCACGTTCGAGTCATGAGGGCGTCGCATCAGCAATAATGGGCTCCGACTGCTTAGTTTTCGATACCTCAATAGCGCAGCTTTTCGCAGACAATGGAAACCTCGGTATAAACGTTACCATATCCGTAGTTTGCTAAACCGATTATGATTATTGATTATTAATTATTATTACTATTTTTGTTATTTTATACCAATGTAATGATCATGATGAATTAATTTTATTTCTATGTAACCCTCACACTGTTGTTTATTATTAATTACCCCCCCCCCCCGTTCTATGTTTTATATATATATATTATTCTCTCCCATTTTATTTGAGGCTGATAATTGATATCGTTTATGTTTAGTTTGTAAGGAAAAGTTGTATATTTAAAGAATGGATAAGACGGAAGGATGAAACAAGAAGTCCACTATTTATGAAATGCGTAACTATAGCTATACAATAAATAATTAATTTTTTCGTATCGTTTTTAATCGTCTGCGGAAGATCATCGTGCTTTTGACCAAATTGATTGGGTGTGCGTCGGAAAAACTGATAAACGTATTCCCTTACTTTTCGGATGATAATTTTGTCTGTGTATAATCATTTTGTATATGTTTATGTTTTATATTTATGTAGAGTGGGTAATTGAATTATTGTGACGATATTATATGGAGTTTACGCTATATGTTGTTTACGTTTGATATGTTGCGTTACAGGGTATTCGCCAGTCGACAGTATTACCAATAACGATAAATATTAGCAATATATTTTTACTACAATCATTTTTTCCGGGGAGTAATTATGTGCGAAACCGACGACACGCAACATATTAAATACTACAAAGAAACCGTAACGATAATAAATAAAACAAAGAGTATCTAGGCTGCACATATTTGTTGATGTGTGACATTTACAGCGGACTTATTATTGTTTTGTTTTGGTTAACTAATGTTTGACCGTATACAATAAAGTGGGTTATGCATTTTTTGATATGTACATCTCTACAAGGGCTTTTCGTTGTTTGTGATAATTAGCAATTAGTATTGTAACTTAAATTTATAAGAGTGGTACATCGTTCAGTAAAGATTATCTACTTATCAGTAATGTACAGTCTAGCGATAAGATTACTTAATAAATTTAATCTTTTAAGTTGCTCTAGTTTTATTTATTATCCTCCATTCCTTACAAAAAAATCTCTCAAAACGGAAGAAATTTTGTAAGTTAAGTATTGCCCATAAGTCCCAAACCAATACTAGGGCAATAGTTCCCAACCTTTCTTTAATCGCGACCCATTTTAGATTTTTTTATAAATGTTCGTGACCCCCCTCTTTCCCACCCGCCTATTTCACCAGTAAAACCAAAAATAATGAGTTTGACAAAGTATATTTTATTATGATATTTTATATTGTATATATGACAAATATTAATAATGTATTCTATGATTGTACTTGGATCTTCTTAGCAAGTGTAATAATGTCTGGTTGAGTTTTAGCCAAAGCCGATCTTGGATAATTTTCAACATCCATAGTCTTGATTTGTAGAAGAGTGGAAAATCCACTTTCGCAGAGGTAAGTTGACGCGAATGGAAATAATATTCGAAGAGAAATCATGGAAACTTTAGGATAGGAATGACGAATGGCGCACCAAAATTGAGTTAATGTTTTTTCTTGCTTTGTTGCTTTTGATGTTCATCATGTATGATTCTTTCTTAGTGAAAGGTGAAAACATTGTTTTCATCTGTTCATTTCGGACGAAATTCAAATGAAAACAATGTTTACTGTGAACGAATTGTCCGCGATGAACATCCAAAGTAAATAGTGTAAATTTGTGAAGACACATTTCAACGGAGTGGCGCCGGGGGTTTACAGATAATGTCGCGTACATCACGTGTTACCAAACATAAATAAATAATTAACATTTCATCACTCATATTTATTTTTGCTTTTATAACTGGCGACCCTCCAAAAAAGCCAAAACGACCCCCTTGTGGGTCGCGGTTTTTTGTCAATTTTTTATTAATAAGGTGTTTTAAAACGATAATAGGATTTAAAAAAGACTAATAATAAAACAATAGCTGAGAAAGGGTGAGAAATATATTACAAAATTTACAAAAATATCAAATTCAATACTATAGAAAGAGTACTTTGAATAATTGATAATAAAATGTTAAGTATAAAGAGTGGAGTATTAAAAAGGTATTAATAAATAACAGGATTCCGTAAATTTTGCGCTATATATAATAATACGGAAAATAATTACATCAACTCACAGCCTCTGAAAACAAGCATTAAACTATGGAAGAAAATAATCCATATACATTTATATATATATATATATAATTACGAAATTGATTTATCGACGGTAAAATATAAAAAGTAGGATGTAATTGTCGGGCATATCTGTCATTAAAGAATACATGTGTGGATTTATTAGTCCTCATCAGTACTGATGAGGTACACGTGTTTCAGACTTATTAGTTCTCATCAGTACTGATGAGAACTAATAAGTCCCAAACACGTATATACGGGTGCTTCTTTAATGACGGATATGCCCCAATTACTTCCTACTTTTTATATACATAAATATACATATATACATACATATATATAAACATTTATCCTCCTTAAAGATGTTGTACACCATCTAAATTTTAAAATATAAATGGGCAGTGATTTTTCATTATATGGTAATATATACTTTTGGTCCAAAATAATAATAGACAGTGCTGTATAATTTTTGAGATATTTTTGTTTGTTTTCTGAGGGCGCACAACATCGTTAACAGTCAAAAACGAAATGGTATATCAAACTTACTGTTTTGTAACATATAGATTGTAGCATATATAGATATCTGAAACCTTATGTAACAGTTCCACTTCATAATAATACTTTGTTTATTAACTTGTTCATAGGAAATACTTGTGGAACGCACACCCGTTGGCCTCAAAAATCTTAACAATATATTTGGCCTAAAATGTAAAACTTATAAATCTATTAGACGGCAGCAAAAATTCTGGGATAAATTTGATAATTTTCTGTACGCTTTTCTTGATATTCCAAAGTTTTTGAAACCGACTGAATAGATAATTAATTAATAAACTTACGCCAACAATCTACACTACGGTTTGAGTATTTTACATTTTTATTGCCTATACCAACTCTTTTTCGCCAACGAAATGATACTGAGAAATTACATCACGCAATGTTTAACTTTTTACGTGCATCGATTTTCACAGATCATAAAACAAACAGCAAACCTTTTATATTTGTTCCGCAAATAGTAATGAGTTCTTCAAATATTAATTCTCGCATTATTTACATTCATCAATATAACAATTTTCGATACGGGCAATAAAAATTTCCAAAACGTACATTTTAAACTGCCCTCCATCGACAGATACTTACAGATACACCAAGATTTAAGAAAAACCACTGAAAAAATCGAAAACGCCCTCAATAATTCCTGGCAATCCGAGTCTCGTGATATCGAGTATTATAAGTCCCGGGACCCTTTTCGTGCTCGTAATATTGATTTGTTGGCTTGATATACCCCTCCTCGGCCCCATTCGGGGGCCCTTTATTATAATGCAATGGCTGGGGCATCGAGATATTTTGCGGTAACTCCTGAGTGAAATTTTTCGGTTTCTCCATCGGGTCATTCAAACTATCGACTTTATTGAATAATTTCGCGTTTTTCGAATACGCAGCTGCAATGTGATATGGTGGAGGCTGCTTTCTTTGCACCATCCCGCAGCTATCTTGCAATTCGAGAGAAACTTTTGACTGCTCCGAACCATCCAAACTAACTTTATCGTTAAAGTTCGAAACGAACTCGTTCTCGGCATTTTTTCCGTTAGTTTCGTGTTGTAAACTATTGCATATTTCATACATAATATTTTCGTTTGGAGAGTCCTTCATAGGAGTTACTATGGCTTCTTTTATTTGAGATATGTTCGATAAGTTTACGTTAATACTAGGTGTCGAACCGTCCCGGTTTCGCCTTAGTTGGTTGTTTAAGGAGCGTTGAAACCGCTGAAAGTCTTTAGGGTACGGTGTCGGGGCCCTGGTCAACCGAACGGGAAGCTCCTTCGGAATCCCAGGCTCCGTAAATGCTATATGACGTTTCGGAACGGAGATATTTTGCGGAGGTAACAGTTTAACTTCTTGCGTCTGTTGTATCTGTGGTAGGAGAAAACAGGTCAGGACTAGCTGTCCGGTAGCTTCAACTTTTTCAGTTTGTAACGGTATCTGAAAAAAATTAAAAAGAAAAAAGACATAAAAGATAATCAAAATCAATTCTATTATTATTGTTAAAGGTGACTTACCAAAGGGTGACTTTGATTTTGTGTTAACCACAAGGCCCGAAGGTGTGGTAAGTTAGCTACAGGGATCGGTAAATATTCTAACTTGTTCCCAATAAGTCCGAGTGAAGTTAAATTTTGTAAATGACCTATTTCTTCGGGTAATTTCTTGAGCATGTTGTTATGTAAATTTAATACGGTCAGGGAAACGCAGCTTCCGATTTCTGATGGTAGACAGACCAGAAAATTGTGGGACGCAATGAAATAATTCAACTTCCGAAGATATCCTATCGAGTGGGGCAAACTGACGAGTTGGTTATTTTGTATATCGAAGTCTTCCAATTTCACTAATTCTCCTATGGTGTATGGCAACGTTTCTAGACAGTTGTAGTCCAATTTTAGCGACTGCAACTGCTTCAAATTTCCTATAATACTGGGTACTTCTGCGATTAAGTTATGGCTAAGTATGAGACTGGTCAATTTGATGCACCTGCCAATCTCCTTTGGTATCCTTTCTATATCATTTTTTGACGCGTCAAAATCGACCAAGCTATGCAAATTTCCTATTCCCATACCTATCGCCGAAATACAGTTCCCGTTTATCCATAATTCACAAAGGTTTTCCATATTTCCAATGACTTCAGGCTAAAAATAGACAACAGAGTTTTATTGGTAATTGAACGTGAGTTGAAGTTGTAATATTAGTTAGGCCAGTTATTAAACATTCAACAGGTAACGATTATTATTATTAAATAAGTACTTACCATATCGGCAAAATCATTGTTGCTAAGATCAAGTCGTACCAATGAGACTAACCTCCGGAGTGACTTTGGTAAAGAAGTTAGATTATTGTCGCGTAATTCTAGTATACGTAAATTACAAAGTCTTCCGAAATTGGCCGGCAGAAAATCTATATACGTGTCGTTTAAGTAGAGCTCTTGCAAATTGATTAAACTGGTCAAACTTTCCGGTACTTTTTCCAAACTATTCGAGCTTATATCTAAGACTGTTAATTTCTGACATCTATGTACACTGACTGGTATATCTGTATATTTTAAACCTAGAATAATATTGAGCATTATCTACTATTCCAATTGCACGATTACAACTAGAATTGTAGACAATACTTACAGTTACGGCTTACATTAAACGTTTGTAAATTTATTAGCTTCGAAATCAAATTTGGTATACTTTGTATCTCATTATCGCTTATATCTAAATACCGTAGCTCCTCACATTGGAACAGGGTTCGTGGTAAGTCAGTAATCTAGAATTTGAAGATGGTATTGTCATGCCCATAAGAGATTTCTGATGAGGATAACTTACCTTGTTCCCGTCGAGATATAACGTTTCCAACGTGCGTTCGAAATTAAAAACTTCACCAGGTACTTCCGAGAGTGCTGTTCTGCTGAAGTCTAACGTCTTCACGTTGTCGACAGCCTTCTGTTTGCAGGCAAAACAATTTAACCAGTTCATCTTGCTACGAACATAACCTTTCTGCTTCATGAATTAAGCTATATCCATTTTATCTTAATCTTACTGCATACTGGTACATTTTTTGGACGTCTCGTACGAATTCACTAATTAAGAACAGTCTCCCAATATAGTGAGATGACTGATGATGCCAAGATTGGTTTCAGCAGCATTATTGTCGACGATTTTTCGCAATTTCTGACTGTGCGAGCTAAACTAAACGCACCTACCACCCGCTTATAGACTGTGTTTATGTTTTACCACGTGTTTCTATAAACTATGCGATTTTTTTCGAGAAGAAAAATAAATATTTGTGATCTAACGTTTTAACACTTTCAACTCTGTTTGCATACGTTTGGTTGCCTACACATTTGCCATATGCAGCCAGCTCTACTACAGACGAAAATAGACATTTGCGAACGGATACTGACCAAATTGAGCATTTCAGCGGCCACTCTCGTTTAAATATCTTCGTTAAAATCAATATTATAAACATATATATTTATTAAATAGCGCCATGTACATAAACATAGCCTAATAACAAGTTAGTAGTAGCGTAATGCACATGTAACAAAATACCCACCCCATATACATGTGTCCACGTGAAAGCACTCCCCTCTATATTATTTAACATATTGTTAATTGTTATTGTATCTGAAAGAATTGTATGGACACAAACTACAAGATACCCTAATTTGGTACTTTTTGCTAAAGTTAGATCTAACAATGTTTTAAATTTCCTATGATAACCCACACAACCTTTCCGTAAATTGTTTCCAGCCTAAAAGTTGATGTACTATGCACGTATATACCAGATATTTTTGATCGGTGAAAATGCGATATGTTAAACAACATGTAGCAAACAATAGTAGGTATATTATTTGACGAGCACATAATTAAGATGGGCTTCGAAATGAGTAGGCAACCAAATATACTTCATAATTTTCTTCTCAGTATTTCACCGTAGGTGACGAATTCTGTGGACATCTGCGTTTTTTTTTTTTGTTGAACGCAAGACAACTACGACATAGCCACCAACAATTTTACATCCGTCACCTAGACTCGATAGAATTGAGTAGGATATTTTTTGTATATCGGCAAAGGTTTCAAGTTCAGTTTAACGTATACTTTGAATGGAAATACCTAATCATTTCGGTGAAATACCACAAAATACTGATAAAAAAATTGAGGTATAATTGGTTGCCTACTCATTGCGAAGCGCACCTTAAGGATATAAAACGCGAGCATGAAGTTTATACGCGAGCCGTAGGCGAGCGTGTAAACATGCGAGCGAGTCATCAACGATTCAATTCCTTTTTATATCAAATATTTTAAATGTATTATTTGTTAACGGTGGCGAGGCGAACTGTCATCCAGTCATTATTATACAAATTTCCAAGATCAGATTAGTGATGGGCATAATCGTATTATTTCAAATTCATAACGGATAAGATTACAACATACGATTTTGGGTTGGCAATTCTTTGGGTTTATATTGACAGGTATGACCATTCTGGTGGAAACCTGCGCCCTCAAGGGCTGGCAGCTCGTGATTGCCTGCGATTGTAATGTACACGCCACATCCTGGGGGAGCATTGCAGACAATTATAGAGGCATCAGGCTGCTCGATTTCATTTCCCGCAGCAACCTAGAGATAGCTAATCTGGGCACGACTCCTACATTCGTGAATGCACGGAGTCAGACTGTGATTGACATCACACTAACCACCCCAGGCATCTCACATTTGGTCCAAAACTGGGCAGTGTCGGAGGAGGTCTCCATGTCCGACCACAGATGGATTACCTTTGACCTTGGCTCATGCAAGGTTAATCATAGATTGGCGAGGGAAGCCAGAAGGACCGATGTCAACACCTACCGTGGACATCTTTCTGGTGAGTTGCACAATCTAACCATATCTTGTCCCCAGGACATCAAACAACTGGAGCAATATTCATCCTCCATTATCAACGCCCTCAAACTGTTATACAAGAAGGCCTGTCCGTTAAGGAAGGTGGCCGGGCCCGGGCGCGCCACTCCATGGTGGTGCCCAGACCTTGAGCTCCTTAGCTCCCAGACCAGAAGGGCGTACAACAAAGCTAAACGCTCTAAGACCAACGACTGGACCTCCTACAAGGACAACCTCTCGACGTACAATCACACAATCCGTCAACGACAGAGGAAGTCATGGCGTCACCGAGGCCTTTCGGTTAAAAAAACTCATCTCTGCCGGTCCCAAACGAGAGATAGGAATACTACGGAGGGGCGATGGGAGCTATACCAACAATCCCTCCGAAAGCTTACAACTACTAATGGATATTCATTTTCCAGGTTCAGTAGCAGCTCCCCCTACCTCCACCTCTGTTCGAGAGGAGGATGGGAATGCCCCGACTGAGGAGGACTGGCTGTTTGCTTCTCACATCAGCAAACTGGACAGAATCAGGTGGGCAATCAAAAGTTTCTCGCCATTCAAGTCACCAGGACCTGACGGAGTAATTCCCGCCCTGCTTCAGTGGGTTTGGATATGATCGCACCGCACCTTGAAGGTCTCTTCCAGGCGTGCCTTGCACTCCATTACCTCCCTGTCCGTTGGCGGGAGGTTACGGTCACCTTCATCCGTAAGCCAGGCAGACAGGACTACTCCATTCCAAGGTCTTTCCGTCCAATCAATCTTTCATCCTTCTTCGTGAAGTCCAGACTCCACACAGTGGGGTACTCCTGGGACAGACATGTTGGTGGCAAGAGGATCGAACTATGGAGGAAGGTCACCAAGGGTAAGCCCTTTCTGGAGTGTCCTACAGATTACATCCCTCCCCACTATGTTTTCAGGAAACCATATCTGACCCACAACCATGGAGTAAGGACAGAACATGAACCATACGGACGTACTCTACCGGTAGTAAAGGACACTGCATTGTCGACACTGCCCATAGAATACGGTTCGAACTGATTGCATCCAAGGTCATACGTTAGTTCGCGCTAGCGAGAAGTCGCGATAGGGTGAGAATTGACTTCCAGATCGATCCGATCGATCTTTCAAATATTCAAATAAGAAGATCTATCAGATCGTATGCAATTATATAGGGTCTTACAAATGATTTTAGTCAATATGTAAATTTTTTGGCCATGATATAATATGTAAATATTTGGTTGGTTTAGAGTTAGTGAGCTGTCACATGTGTAAGGTTATCTATGGGCTGTCAGTGGTTTGGCGTTAGTGATGCGGAATATTACCGGCTAACGGCCGCGGTATTACCGGCCGCGCACTTTAAGCGACAATCGCGTCATCTGTCGACTGTCCTAAGAACTACTAGCCACGCATGTGCAGTTTGATGCCGGGCACCACATCGATAGTCATAGTATATATTTCCGTCTCACACTGTTGGAACCGAGACTACACATTGGCGCTATAGGACAAGCTAAAGTTAAATTGGTTGCATAACCTATTTCATGTTTAACAGTTGTTTGGGACACGGTCGACTTCGACTATAATCATTTCATTATAAATGATTATGTATGTGAGTCGTAGATGAACTCTATTTAAAGTTTCACGATGAGAAATACAACGTAATCAAAGTTATGATTCTTGCATAAATATCGTTGGAACATTTTGGACACCTGTACGTAGTCAATATTGTTCTTTTGTTTTGTGTTTAATTCAATTTAATTTGATTTGATTTAAGCGCAAGCGTTACAAAAATCAATATTTAAACATATACTATTCGTACGTAATTTGTTCGATTGAAATGATTATAACAATTAGTTAATTGGTATCAAATCTCTAAAGTAGAATAGCCTATGCTAAATACAGTTGTCACAAAATTGTGGCCTTGCGGGATCGGATACGCTCTGTATGTGTTTTTCAAAATCCGTAATCGTACGCTCGTTCGGTTCTGATTATTCAATTTGAATTGACAATGATTCCTGAATGATTTAAGGTCTCTTTGACGTACGTCCATTGTTTTGATCGT
Source organism: Melinopterus prodromus (assembly GCA_964023965.1). Taxonomy (NCBI): domain Eukaryota; kingdom Metazoa; phylum Arthropoda; class Insecta; order Coleoptera; family Scarabaeidae; genus Melinopterus; species Melinopterus prodromus. The sequence continues at coordinate 8,841,727 of OZ030399.1, forward strand.
TTTTGAACAATAAAGCGCGCTTGTAAGTATTCTTTTGTCTGAGAGGCTTCGCGATTTTTTTATAGATTCAAGTGCCCGGCACCAAACATTCTCGCTTTTCAGATAGCAATCTACGGATAGCAACAAACAATGCCAAAACAAACTTTATAGATAAATGTTACTACACAGGTTATGCTATATTTAGTGCATATTATATTGACCTATAATTTATAATACCCCATTTTAATACCGTGATAAATGTACTTATGTAAATTTTTTATTTGATGGTCATATTTAATTGCAATTATACTACATTCTGCTAAAAACGATAATTGATTACAAAAAATAAACTGCAGCACGTGCGCCAAACGTAGCATAGTTTTTAATTTAATGCTTCTTTAATGTTTCAGTTAATATGATAAATTTTGACGGAAACAGCGGAATTATGTTCCGTAGTTCTAGGAATCTTTTTAGATAAACCGGCATGTACTTGTACGAATTAAAAACTAATGTTTTGATTAATTTTGAACTTTGTTATATCTATGATTAAAGTACAAAATTGTAGTAATCAGACTATCGGCTAGTTTCCGAAAGATATGCACGACGCACGTACAGTATATATACAGTATCGCGTATATACTCATGCATCCATTAAAAATAATGGTACAAAAGTTGCAGTGTTGCAATAAAATTGAACGAGTTCAATTATTTTTACAACTTTAATTAAAATAATGAGCGGCGTTATTTATCCCTGTAAGTTAATGTCTCAATAAATTACGTTTAATAACAAAATTTATAAACTTTTTCGTTAGAATATTGACAATATTATTTTGTGTAATCTCAAAACTGACAATAGCTCAGATACTCGCTGGGCTGAATCATTTAGCTGATGTTATTTTAAATAAATATTGTGCCCGGCTTACACAGTAGTTTAGTAAGGCAAATAGAATGAGTAACACGTTCGAGGAATCGTAGTTTTTGAGCCAGAATGATAGATGAATTCTTAGACTCGCGATGCTCTCTCAAATTGCGATTTGTGCCAGTTGTAGCAGGTAAAATTTCTCCGTCATATTTTAGTAGTATTTATCTCGCTGCTTTCTCATTGTTGATGGAATTTGATGCTAATCATCAAGTCCCGTTGTGCGATTTTGCTCTTCAACAAGTCACATTCTAAAAAGAAAATCCATCGTATGTTTATTTAAGATTTAAATGGTGTCGAATAAGCACAAATGTCGGAGTTATTTGGTAAAATCCCTAATCGAGGGAATAATTGAGACAATGACGCACAGAACACCTGGAATTTATATGAAATTATGTGGGGATTATCTACCTGGACGGAAATCAGAAACATTATTTTTTTAGGAAAGTTTGCGTATACTAATTTATTTTTGTTTAGACCAAAAACTTCGGCCTGTATCGTCATTCAATTTATATTCTACTTTTTTTAGGGTCACTGACCATAAATTATAACCTCTCACCGAGTTCAAAATACCCCCAGAGATATACCTATAACCCAAAACTAAAAAAAAATGAGGTTCCTTTTAGATGAGCTTTTTAATCCAATGATTTTTATGAATAAAGTTTGAATAGATGAAAAATATGCTAATTAGCTAAATTAGTAGGTACATAATGTGGTTTCTTCCTACATCAGAATTTATTTCTCTTCACGGTCAAACATTGAAGGATGGAACCTCGTAACTACAATACCGGAAAGCATCATAAAATCAAACATTATTATCTATCGTTGGAAAGGTGTGCGCAATCTAGTTTGGTAAATAAATCAAATTAAAATGATAAATACCCAAGCGATAACTTGTATACGTTTGTAAGTGTAACATTTTAATTAGTGATATCATCAAAATTAATTTATTTATTGGGGTCCACCCGTAACAATATTTGATGATCATTACTATTACACACTAAAACGGAATAATAAACATGAGATAAGAACTATTGCGAATCCCCTGACAAGATACATATTACGCAGACCTTGCGAAATTTCAGAAACATAGAATATGAGAGCAAGTTAAAACTAACACAGACACACGGGGCACGTGTTTCTTATTTATTGATATTTACTTTTTGTGTTATACTGTATAAAAGCGCAATTACCCATAATGTATTGCAATAGGTACTAAATTTAGTTGGAAAATAATTGAACAATAATATGGACAGTCACAATTTAGGTTATATCATGGTAAAATGTTACACTTTCATTTTTTTTCGAGAGAGAACGTATTTGTTAAGGATGTTATCTAACAAATAATATACAATATTTCTTTAGATATATACAGAGTGTATCATACCACCCGTGTCAAGTTTTTTCTGATGATAACTCGGGTAAAAATTTCAACTACTTGCTTAGATGTAGTCATAGAAGTCTTATAAAGCTTATTTTTGTTATACTATGTTTAGACTGTGTTAGGAATTAAAAAAATATATATACTGAGATCGCAACAAAAACGAGTAGCGAATAGAAACAAAAACTAGTAACGAATAAAAAATAAAAATTTAAGTGGTGTGATTGCGGTCGCCCTTGGTAAGGACAAGGTTGATGAAATCTTCCGTATACGCGATAACAACAACGAAATGATGCAAATTGTGAATAGATTTCAATAGCAACAAACAAATCTGCTAGATTACGTATTGTTTATAAGACCAAATAAACCTCCGCAAGGTCGTTAAACGCGCCATGTTTTGATTTTTTTGCCTATTCACGTGTGACATAGACAACCCACATAAAAAGGCTGCCGCAGGAAAAAATAAATTTTAAATAAAAGATATTCCGAATAAAGATTATGTTGTATTGGATCAGATCTACTGTTAAGCGGACAATCATGATTGTCGATTACAATCCGAGAGAATCAGGTGTTGTAGAAACAAAACACTGCTTCCCATCTAGCGTACTTCTGACCAATCACGAAGAAGCATTATGGTGTGACTTCGAGGGTTGCGCCAAGCGTCAACGGCGAGGAAAATGACGAAATTTGTGTATTTGTCTGAGTTTAACACGCGTTTTCCACGGGTTTAGGGCGAGTCAAAGTCGTGGACTGTACTTTGGGGTCAATAATTACCATTGAATGAAATATCGACTGATAAATGAGATATTATTGAATATAAATGCGCGCGCGACACATTTGAACGCAACCGTTATGGTGGGGATAATTTCCCCTACTCCCGTCGTGTATTAAAAAGTGAACCACTCCGTGATAGATCTTTATATCAGTTAGCGCTGCTGTGAGTTGTTTGTATACTAGTTTGCCTAAATTGTTTCGTATTCAATCACAAGAACTCAATTTCTGTGGTCTTAGAACTCAACATACAACAAACAAACATGGAAAATAGCAGGTAGGTCTTTAAACCAGCTCTTCTAGGATTTCAGTTTTTGTAGGGCGTGTATGACAGCTTTCACTGTATAGTGTATATTGTATACCTAAGCTCCAAAAAACTCAATTATTTGTCAGATCTTGATTGGCTACAATAAAAAATTACTAGTTCACCTCTCGCGTATACAAAAACGTACATTATGCAATTTTTTTAATCTATGTGTGTCACCTACAGTCGCGGAAAAAAATATTCATACACCAAGTAAACGCGCCCTAATATATAAAAAAACTTGTTTACAGTGTAAGATCTTTATATTAATAACATCTAATACCATTTATTTTTCATAGGAATAGTCTCCGCAGAATTGCCAGAAATGACGATACGGAATTCTCCCATCAGAGTGTGATCCACGCGATGGAGAAATTCGTGAAAACTGTCAATACAATGGACGAAACAATTTTGGTGCCTTGTCGGCTTATGGACTTGAAAGTGGGCGACGATTTCGAGCCAAATGTGACAAAAACCCAAAAGGGCAAACAGAATATAAGCAACAGTCTGAATTCAGCAGATCTCTTCTCGTTGTACAGCATGCTGAACAACATCAAGGGCGACCTCCTATGGGGGCAAGGCAATGCCACCGAATCCGAAGAGGAAGCAGAAAAAGAAGGCAATAATACGGTTACCAGCAACAACCATTTGACTGTAAAAGGTCACGTTAGGCGACCATCCAGTGTTAGTGTAACTTCTACGAATTCCACGTCTAGTATTAGTGACACGGAGTCTGATATCGGGAATGAGAACGACTCTGGGATCGAGGAAATCGCGCAACCAAACGAAAATCCGACACATCTCCTCGCGCAAAACTTCAGGAGGCATCTATACGGGCTCACCAGGTCTTTAAAAGAGCTCACCGAAGCTTCACAATACCTTACGAACCGTTACCAGCACGATATAGGTAGCCCTATATGATACCGGTCTTTAAAATTCTCATATGTGATGTAAATGTGTTTGTGAATGTAGGGAAAATTGAGTTCCGGTCTTAGATTTCGCCTTACTTCATTGACATGTTTGTTTTTGTTTTCTATGAATGTCTATCAATATTTTCTATGCTCACTTTTAGTTTAATTATAATTTATTTTCTAATGTTATGTACCTCCTGGTTATTTAAGGTTTAAATAAAATTGTAAATATTTATATTGAGGTTCTGTTGTTTTATTCCATATTTCCACTACACATTATTAATGCTGGTCTGAATAAACCTACAATATGGTTATCAGAATGTCATAAAATGGCACACTAGGTAATACGCAATATTTTGTAAATAACGCTTTCGTACCTGCTTAGTAAACAAAATAATACCAGCTGAAAGCAATCTTACAAAACTCATCAAAGCAGAAATCACTTTTCTATGATTGAAATCTAGTGAAAGTTCAAATTAATCTGAACTACATTTCTTAAAATTGTAGAAAACTCGTATCTGTAATTGCAACCATAAAAAATCAAAAATTTAAAATGGTCTCTCTCTTAGAAAATCGAAAGAAAACTATGCCAACAACATATTAACAATAATATTTACAATTTTCCTCCTCATTACTCGACATTGAAATACATACCTATCTTCGACAGTTATAAGAATACGTAATAAATAAATAGACGCGTTTTGAATAAGTAATCAATAGTTATAGGATCATCCTACCGCTGTAAGTAGGTTGTTGATGCAGAGAGGGTTGCACTACCTTTAGCCCCTTAAAATTGGCAAGGTCGCGATGGCGTGGTTCGATGACCTTGAAATGGATTTCACTGTATGTACATATTTGACCCACTTTGTGACCCCTGGTATGCCGCCTATATCTTCATAGAATTTTCATTAGCTATTGGGCAATTGTATTTCCTAACTAATGAAAGTTAAATTTTGGCTTCAAACGCACAAAAAGAATGCGCGCTCCAAATCTGATAAGCAATTTTTTCTGGTTCCTAGCATTTCTAGAAAGGCGAATATCAAATAGTTAGTCCGGAATTACAAAAATGTGACGCGCATTTGTCATTATCACACAAAGAATAGTAATGAATGAATGTGGTTTTAATTTCTTTCTAAACGGTTGTTTTATCTGTTGTTTTTTTGTACGACTAAAAAACCCTAATTAATAAAGCATGTGAAGTCGTAGGCAATGATAAAAAAGTTTAGATAAGAAAGAAGAAAATTTCAACAACAAATGAAAATGCAAATAAGTAAAATTTAAATGCCGATAAAAGTATATCATTTAGTGTTTGATTACGTATATGTTGCGGGGTAATTACAAAGGGCCTTCAGTGCATAATCATTAATTGACCATTGTTCAAATACATAAAGAATACCGGCATAATAAAGCATAAATTAAAAAAATCCATTTCGAATACCATTATGGCTTTTTAATTAATACAATAGAAATTATACTCGCATAAAAAAACATTTTTGATGTGTTTTTTGCTTATAGCCAGAGGCACAACACTAAAACAATAACAATAATATTTTGTGAAGGGGTCATTCACTACATAGCCGCAGTGCAGTTGTGAAGAAATTTTAGTTTAAAATATTTGTTTCTAAAATGTCCTTTACCAAAGTCGATTTAATCGCGAGAACAAAGAAATCCCGAAATAAAAAATCAATTTTTATCGTTATCACTTTTAAACAGTGACTAATGATTACAAGTTGTCACTTTCAGATTTATTTATCTTAAATGATAAGTACAGGCTTAGTAATTATTTATCAAATTCGCACAGCAATCATCTGTGTTTTTGGATACAATTTTCATGGAATTATAATTATAATTTATATTACAATGTAATAGGGAACAAGTTTTAATAATTGTTAAATAATTCGTAAACACTGTAGGTACCAATAATAGTGTGAGAAGAATTTTCTCGAACATATTGTAATAGTACAGCTCCTGAATGATGATTTAGGAGACGTCATCATCTAATGGCATAAATTCGTATTTTATTAAATAATTGCGACGCAGAATAATAACACAAAATAAACAACAATGGAGACCTTTTATTTCATTTATTAGCGTTATACCGGGTGACCCACGCCATGTGTACATACTTCCAGCTGTTTCTTTTTTTTATTTATATGTGGCTGTTATATATATATATATATATATATCTATCGCTTCATTCTTGAGGCAGTGGCGGATTACCCACTAGGGGCCCCGTTTGTGGGCCCCCCCAACTGGAATTCTTATTGTTGGAGTGGAATTAACAACAAAATTGTGGAAGAGTACCATACAGTAGTAAAGGTTAAGGGGCCCACGAAGCGACGGCCCGCATATTTAAGTTTTGCTGTTGAAATAAGAAATAGTATATTATAATACAAGTTTAATAAGACAATAATTGGCGCTCCATATGGAACGAGTGCGCCAATACGTCTTATAAAACGAGTGTTATATGCTATTTTTTCTACATTGCGAGATTAATTTTACATAAATTTCGAAAATTGCGGTTGTCATCTTACAATCTAAAGCAGTTTTATCTTTAACAGTTGGTAGTTGTGGCCAAAGCCACAAGCCCTTAAGGATACCTTACGATACCTTAAGTCACTAAAAATAAAGCTATTTTCTACTATTTCTTCTACGTTTTCTCAGTCACTCATAAAAAAATAAATTGATAAAATTGTTCACGTATCATTTCTTCCTTTTTGGGAACGGGGCCCCCATATAATATTTTCCCGAGGCCCCGCAAAACTCACAGCCGGCCCTGTGTCCACCTATATATTTTGATCAATATCTGCAAAAGATTAGCAAAGCAAACTAACAAATTTCAAATATGAAAGAAGAATGCCGTTCTTTGAAGTGACAAATTCGCCTATAAATGTCCTCGGGGCTCGGAGTCCCCGACCTTGGTAGCTCAAATATGGTTAGATTAGAGCGCTGGACGGAAATTGCGGAGGTCCCTGGCTTTAACCCGGGCCTAGGTTGATTTAAAAAAAATCCTAACCTGAATTTTAATTATATCTACCATTCGCACTGCGAGCGAATAATAGTAATAATTAGGCGTAATATTAATTACAACAAATGTTCAACATATTTCAAATTATAATAATGTTTAAAAGATAGTTGGATTATTTTAGACTTTAGTGCTGAATCTACTATTATAGGTAAAAGCTTGAATAATAATTATATAATGCTTGATTAATAAATGAATTTTCAATGTGATTATGTATTTCGATTATTCGCAGTAATGCGAATAATAATTATAATTGTAATAAACTATTTTTGTGTCCTTTTAGTTTATTAATATAACCGCGGCCGCAAATCCCAAAAAATGAAATTCTTATACCTATACGTCGGGTGTTACACGGAGACTGATACTGCTTTCTCTGTTACGCACTCAGATCCGATGTGGATCGCGCTCTCTCTAGCTTACGAGAATGAGTCGGAGCAGTTTTAATAGCAAACCGCGTTTAGGTGCGTAGCCTCCGCCGCGAAACAGCCCGAGTCCGGACCTGGTCCGCACATCAACCGACTTCAAAACGGCCCATAAGCACACCATAAGCGAGCATGGCACCCAACACGCATGCGCTACTGGGTATTGTATCTGTGTATTGCATACTGTTTACAATGTGATGTCCAGGCTGTGACGTCAGCGAGCTAGCGGTGCGGACTCGAGATGTGATTGGTCCCTCAGTCGATGTGATGGCCATGTGTTTTCAAATACAATTGCAACGCTTCGCGCTACTCTGTTTACTGCAGTTTTGGTGTTATGTTTACTGTTTGTTTGGTGGTTAGTTGTTAGCGGCTACAATTGCGAGTGGAGTGATGGTAATTTGTTGAAACCATGGCAGAAACACGGGAAGACATAGCGCAAGTAGTAGATTTAGTAGATTTTTTATTAAAGACTTGTTTCGCCAACTTGTCTTAATGACGACAAGGTATATATGTCAAAGAACTAGGTACATAATTTGGTATACAATAATATTTTTTTGCCCACCGAAAGCAAATTTGCACGAGCCGCCACTGCATCTTAGTGAAGTTACTCGTGCTGTCGCCCTTATTCAGCATGGCCAGTCTATTCGAGGACCTTCGAGTTTCCCCTTCCGTTATTCAGCGTTTAAAGAATCGGTTTCGAGAGACTGGCCAATATGGTAGAAGAGAAGGTCGAAATAAAAAAAAACTACTCAAAATCAAGACCGATTTGTCTACGTCAGCGTGCTGCCACAACACGAGGCCTCCTAAACGACCTAAGTCCTAAGAGGAGCACACGGAATAGAATTTTCTGAACAAGCTGTTAGAAACAGATTAAAAGAAGCGAATTTGAAACTAAGAAGACCTGTCCGCGCACCACGCCTTACGCAACATCACAAAACAGCGCGAATGAGGTATGCGCTGGATCAGGGAGATTGGCAAATTCGTCACTGGACTGTACTGTACTGTACTGTACTGTACTGTACTGGCCTGTACTGTTTACAGACGATTCCATATTTGATGAACGCTACGCAGCCGCTACTATACAGCAAGTAGATAGAATTGGTCATGGATCTGTGGTAGTTTAGACTGGAATCAGTATAGACAACAGAACTGATCTTGTTGTGGTTCCTGGTAGATTAATGCCATGAATTACATCGAAAACATCTTGGAGGACCATGTGGTGCCTACTGCATATGGCGTCGGTCAAAATTTCAACATTTCAAGTCCTGACCTGAATCCTATTGAACACGTATGGGATCAGCTTGACCGACGTGTTCGCAAGCGCCCTAATGAGGAATTGGAAAGCTTGCCCCAAGAATCGATACTATGACAGTTATTTCAATTTTTTGCGTCATTAACTTACATTTTGAAGTGTAATTTAGAAGTAATTAAGAGTTGTAACATTGTTTTTGTAATGTTGTTTAGTTAAATATATGCAGTTGAAGTATACCGAATTTGATTTGCTTAGAACTATTGTTTAAAAAGTTACAGGTTTCGAAAAAAGTATTCCCCTTATTTATTTTTTTAGCAGTGTAGGTATGTTTTTACAATCCATATTTATTTTCGAATGCATAAGGTATAGGAGCCCCGAATCAGGTTGCGGTTAGGGCCCCCAATTTAGCTAATCCGCCACTGAGAATAGTGCCGCGCATAGAAACATAGTTGCTATGGAAACAATATCAACATATATTAAACGTTAAGGGTATGGATTTTGTTGTGGAGACAATATCTACAGATTCGTTTCATCATAACTTATTATTAGGTCTCCCTAAAATACTGGGTGAGAGAATATTCATACGATCTAATTAATAATCGTTTCTTCATTATCATGCCGTACGCGCATGTTTTTAGATAAGCATAGAAAATTAGGAATAAAAAAGAAGCATCTCACGCGGCATCCGCCTGCTGCACATGCTGAAATATGCGCTTGGGAACAGAAACATGGTATTTTATTTCCTGACGACCTTAGAAACTTTTATACGTCATCTGATGGCTTCACATACAAATGGACTTGCTCTTACGGAAGTAAGTCTCAAACGGGAAAAAACACCAATTAAAACAAAACAATTTCAGTGCACAAGTTGAATGTCACCGGGAAAATTGAGATATTTTCTTTGAGCAAGCTAAGCCAAATCGTTGGATACAGGACAAACGTAGATCCTGGTGTTCAACTCGATGGAATCAGGTACACGATCAAACTCGGCGCCAATAGTAAGGTTTTTGAGATATCAAGACTGGACGACAACAGCAAAATATGTGTTGTCTATTTAAACACAAGATTCGTTCCTACGATTTGGCTGTATACAACAGAGATGAAGTTTTATTATCTAGCTGATAATTTTACCATGTACTTCAGAATGGCAGTTGCCCACTTAGGGTTCCCATATTGGCAATTACTCTACACTCCAAAAGGAGTTCCAGAATGGACTAGGGTAAACAATTTAGGCATATATCTAACTTCTATCAATGGATTACACTCTATTTTAAGCATGGAGATAGTCGAATTCTCAAGTTCAAATCTTTATTTTTAGCTATGGTGCAATAAAAAAATATCATTAATTTAATAACTTAATCAGTATGTTGTCACACAAATCTATATTATTATTATTATTGTTACAATCTATATCTATATATTTTTTAAGTATCATATTTTTGTTTTGAGCTAATCATGTTTTTATCTCATGTAGGTGTTGATGAGGCTTATATATCCCAAGATGCTAATCGTTAACAAACGTATCAAAACAATAGAGATGGTGAAGAAAGATCGATGTCGTAAAACAGCTGATAGCTATTCATCGAACAAGCTGGATACAAATGTGTTCAAATACAATACAAGAGGCATACGTATACCAGCTGCAATTATACGACGAGATGAGAAAACACCGTCGCCTATAAAGTCACCAAGAAAGAAGAAATATTACTGGGTGAAAAGTAGATACCTCAGAAAAGCAATGTGTACACACAATGCGAACATACACATGAAATAATAATAAATAAATGAACTCGATTTGATGTATAATGTTTATTTACCACTTTTACAATTGTTGAATCACGATTATTTTCATTATATGATATATACATATACTTTAAAAATTAATAAGTGTGTAGAAAGCATACAAAAAATTCCAATCAAAAGAATATATATAGGTACCACCAACGATACTTCAGTAAACTCCAAAATTTGGTATGGCACTCCTTGAGTCCTTGAAGCCTCTCTAAGGAAGTTTCAAGCTAGGGAAGTACTTATTACTTTTAAAGACAAACACAGGAGGCACAGTCGAGTCCTTCGTATGTCCTCCAGCCAGCAATTTTAACACGATAAAGTTTGTTTTTGCGATTCTCAACAACTCTGCAATCTGTGCAAAAAAATTAATTTTAATTAAAACAAAAATAAAAATACTTACTTCGGCATCGGCAGTATTTAACGTTTCGAGAATTTGTTTAGCTTGGTGGAAATGCTTGCAGCCAGAAATGTACATATACATGCTGTCTGCTGGTTGCTGATGGTACTTATTCGGTGCAACTAGATCGCTGAATTCCGCGTAATGCACCGGTGGCGGAGTTAACAAACTTTGGAAAGGGGCAAAACGGTGTTCGTAACGGACTTCCTCATTGTCAAATTCCGGATGGGGCATTGTTAGTTTTCCTGCCATTCGGAAACCCATTAATGCCTTGTAAAAATATTTTGTTTTTATTTTATCTTCAATTTAATAATTGATTTTTAAATTACTTAAGAATAATAACATAATGCACCTTATAGTATCCACCACACATATTCTGCAGAGCTTGATAGTACTGAACATCCTTGTTATGAGGTCGATTCTTCTTTTTATATTTCATCTTTTTCTTATTGGTGCCTTTGCTTTTTTGTACATCCGTTATGAGTTCTTGCTGCATTAAGAATGTGTCGGCGCGAGTTAACGCAGATATCAACCAACCGTACAGAAATTCGTATAAATACCTACAAAAACAACCTATTAACCTATTTCTTCAGGAAAAAGAAATCTAATAGCGTTTTCGATTTACTGCACTCGGCTGCACTAGCATCGTGCTGTGCGGGTTTGAGTGTTCGGCTTTTCCACTCGTTTCGTGCCGAGTGTTCGGCTTATGCACTGCACGCGCTGAGAGCACTCTTCTTGACAGGCTTAATCGATGATTATGTCGTTACTTTTTGTGTTGAGATGATAAATATAGATAAAATATATAGGATAACACCCGGGAAGCTAAATTTAATCATAAATAGTTTCGTAAGAGCCTTTGAAAGTCACGTATTTTAGGTTATGAACTAGTTCACTGTGAAGTTGGTTTTAAAGAATTGCACCAAAACAATGCGGTTTACACATATTCACGTCGCAGTTCGCACCGAGTGCATAAAATTGTATAAATCGAAAACTCTATAAAGGTATATTACCAGTAGATGTAGTAATACTCGTGAATACTGTACAACTCTAGTTCAAACCCTGATAATAAATACATGATCATTATCCTCAAGGTATGATAGAGTATCCAAGTTCCGAAACACGCCAAATGCGGTCTGGAATAGTTTAACGATATGTTGTGCAAATAAGCGTCAACTCTTTCCGCTTCATCCTGTAACGTAGTAAACTCCTCCAGCAGATGAGCTAGCTTATCTCTCTGTCGAGCCCTGTTGTGCCCGCATAATTGTAAGAAACTCGCAAAAGGTCTTGTGCAGTGTGTTAAAAAAGTATCAACATACATTATCGCCTAAAATAAGATGATTGACATAAGTCAAATTTAGAGGTTAGAGTATTTTGACAGGTTGCCTAATAGCGGCAATTCTTTTGGTAACTGATCTCACCTGTTGATTGTTATGTAAGATAGCTTTTGACATCAACGCAGGTGGCGATATAAATTGTTTAGCTGCGTCTCGCAATATATCTTTTAAAATCATAAAATTTGCGGTGGTTATCATTGTGCTGCTACCGATGTATAGCAGTTGTAAAGCAGATCGGGATAAAATACACGGAGCTCCTTTGCTGAATTCAATGAAGAAATCCTGAGATATAAAATAAAACAATTTTACGAACACCGAATACCAACAATATTAAGAAAAACTTACCAATGCTTGATGCAATGAGACAATACTCTGTATTTTCGAAAGATTCTTAAAACGGTCAACCATGTTTTCGAAATAAAGAAGAGCTTCTTTGCGCGGCTTAATTTTGGTATATCTCGGAAACGTTGGTGGTAGAAGCCGTTGGTTAATGAATGGTTCAAAACCCATCATTTGACAATTTTCTTAAATGGAAATTGAAAACAATTTTTTTTTTTTTATTAGAACTATTCGCTCACCGTCTTTTGGTTGTACCCCTAAATCAACAGTCTTCTTCATTATGTGAAGCATATCGGACGCCGTTACTAATAGTCTATGGCAGTCAACAATGACAGGCGTGTCGTCTTTTCGTTGCATCAACATTGTCAGGACTTGGTAGAGCATCCTTACAAATTTAATTCTTGCAAATATCGCTATAAGACCTTCAATCTAAATGAAATAAAATGGTAAATTATAAACGTATTTAGTTTGCTGATCGTACTTCTGTTTCGGGCTCTTTACAACTTAGAATTTTCCTATGGATTTCCTCTTCTACCTCCCGAAGCATTCCGATTATTCTTTGCTCTGATATATCCGGGTTTAAATGATATCCGTATTGCATTGGTTGAAAATCTTCTTCTTCGTAAACCATTGCTCTTAGAACAAAGATTTTTTGATAGAATATTATAACATAGAAAAACCTGTAAAATAATTACTTATGAATGTATTCCTTGATAATCTCCAGAAGTTTATAGACCGCTAAGCAAAATGCCTTCATCGTCCGATCTTCAAGTAAATAAGGGTGATGCAAGTACAAGTTTGTAAAAATAGTTTGCGCTAATGAGTGTCCTTCCAACCAAGATACAAAACACGCTAACGTCTGGTCGATAATCCCAATTTGATCGTCATATGTAAAATAGTTTAATTTCAAAGAATTATCCTGAAACAAGTAACATAAAAGCGAGTTATTTAAACATATTAAGGAAGCCCATATTAAAGACAAACCTTTACTGCCTGTTCGAAAGTTTTTGTTTTCTTTGTCCCCCTATTACACAGCATACCCGCATCCATTTTGGGGTCCATCATCTCAATAGCCGACATAGCCTCAAATAATCCAAAAAGATTATCGTGAAGCAATTCCCCAAATTCTAGATCTACAATATATATTTCAAGCTTTATTATTGGAACTATTGTAAGAAAATCAATCATATACCTTTAACGGACTGGAGAAATGTATCCGTTATGTTCACCCAATTATAATTCCCTTTTATTGTGTGATTTGGAAGATCATTCATATCCCTAATAACAAATAATCATCGAGAAAAAGTATTTGAATTTAATGATATACATACCCGTCTAAATAATCCATAATAACTTAATAAATATCAGTTGCCAATTAAAGGTGCATGTGGACCAAAATAAGTTTGTGCTATATTATTTGCTAGTATTTCCAATGTAAATGTACTAGTGTAAATACATTGGTATTTTCTGTTTATGAATACAATTTAGTATAATTACGTGAATGCGCTTGACCAACAAAATTTCCAAAATCTAATACAACAAATCATGATAAGCAGCGCGCTGAGTTATATGGGTTATGGTTATCATATGGTTAATGGTTATATGGAAAATAGTCAACCTAGTGATTATGCAACCATCGTATCCGCTTCTACAACGGATCTTGAGCAATAGATGGCGCTACTGACTACTTAAATAATTCTAATAACGTAGTATAAATTATATAAACGTAATAACATTGTATAAAATAGACAAAATAATAATTGATTAATTTAATTAAAAGTGTTAAAACAGGATACTCTTATTTTGGCGGTAAATCTGGATAGCTGCAAGGAAGGTCGGTTGGATGTCGCTGTCGTATTATATAACTAGTTATTTAAAATAGGTTTATATAGATTTATTTATAATATTGTGCCTTTCGTAAACAAATTTGGTTTTATAGGATTTATTTGAATAAAAGTTGCTGAAATATAGAGAGGTGTTGGAAATCTCTGTGGAGTTGTGGAGTTGTCAATGACATGTAGATGTCACTACGGTTGGCGTTATTTATCATGGTGGAAGAGTGTTTGTGTACCGTAAGCGGTATGTTGTGAATTTGACGGTAATTTTCGTGGAAAATTGCGTCCGAGACGTGCGAATGTGCGAGTTTTCTGTGAACGAACATGTAAGGCGAACAATTACATCAAAAATGCGGCCGTCGCGTGAACGGTCTTTGAAATTCCGCGTGAATTGTCACGCATAATTGAATTTGTTTTATATTTCAAAATGGTGGGTGTTTCTTATTTGGTATTTATTTATTTTATACATATCGCCTATTGCAACGTGTGCCCGACTATATGCACTTGCCTCGGTAATTACGTCCACTGTGACAAGAAACACTTGGCCAGAGTCCCTGACGATTTACCAGAATGGGCTATAGAAGTGTAAGTACTATATTGTTTACATGTACACCTGTTAGTAAATACGTTTTTTCTGCAACGAGCTTGTTATCTCACGCTGTATTATCTACGTCAAACCATCTATTAATATTAAATACAAAGCTCCGTGTCAGTTACAATCTCTCAAAACATTGTTATTATTGATAAATTAAATATATCTTTTATATCGTTCGTATATCTTTTATAGGAATTTAAATAACAACCTGATACAGAAGGTGACCGGAGACAACTGGAAGAAAGTAAAGAATCTAACTGAACTAAAATTGAACAAGAACCAAATACGTTTCATAACGAAAGACACATTTAATAATTTAGAACGTCTGCAGCTACTGTAAGTCAATATTTTATTTATTATATTCTTCACATTATCGAGAAATTATTTGCAGAGACCTAAACAGGAATTTATTACAAAACGTGACAGCGTTAAGCTTTAAATCATTGGAATCACTCACTACGTTGAAGCTACGAAGAAATACTATCGTCCAGCTAAAGGATGGCGCTTTTTTTGGTCTAAAGAACATACAAACACTGTAAGTATTAATTGTCTCGTTAGTTATTTTTAATTTTTTCTTTTACGCACATCTTTTACTTGTTTTGTTTAATTATTTTAGAATGTTGGATTATAATCGCGTAGAGGTGATATCTAAGGGTTGGTTATACGGTTTGACAACTTTGCAGGACCTTTCAATCAGCAATAATCGGATAAATCAGATAGATCCCGAGGCTTGGGAATTTTGTTCTCAACTTATTAAGCTGTACGTAAATGTAAAAAAAAACATTCATAATGTTCCTAATAATTTATTTTTTATAGCGATCTAGCAAACAACCAATTAAAGATCATAAAACGGGACACCTTTAAAGATTTAGCATCTTTAAAGAAACTAGTACTCACGAATAATAACATTACTGTGATCGAAGAAGGGGCCTTCTCTCATACGCCGAAGTTAGAAGTTCTCTATTTGAACGAAAATCAAATAGCGTGGCTAATCGAAGATGGAAACGCAGTTTTTAGGAGCCTAACGTACCTTCGACAATTAATGCTTTTGAATAACAACATAAAAACTATCCATAAAAAAGCTTTCGACGGACTCAAGAATATGAAAACTATCGATTTAATGAGTAATAACATCACTTCTATACAGAACGGAGCCTTTAACGACATGCAACTACTTCAAGTGCGTATAATTCACTAGCGTTACATTTATACAACATTCCAAAGTAACGTTGTACGAACGTTACATTCATATAACATGCCTTATTTTTAGGATTTAAAGATAGACACACCTACTCTGCTTTGCGACTGCAACCTAGATGGTTTTGTAACTTGGTTAATGGCAAAAAACATTCAAACGAACGCAGTCTGCAATTATCCGAAAGCTCTGAGAGGTCAGAAACTTTTTAATGTGTCCGCAAGCAGTTTGATGTGCGAGGACCACCCTAAACCCCGCCTAACCGACGAGCCGGACTCGGAAATTATGGCGCTTAAGGGGGGCAACATTACGTTGAGCTGTTCAGCTTTCTCGAGCTCCCCAAGTCCTATGACTTTTGCGTGGAAGAAAGGCAATGTTGAAATTACTGACGGTACGATTAGTAACAGTACTGTCGCTAGCGACGATAAAAGTGTTGAAATTAAGTCCGAATTGACCATTTATAACGTTCAACATTCCAATGCCGGGAAGTATCAATGTGTTGTATCGAATAGGTATGGGACAACGTATTCGCAAAAAGCCAGTATTGCCGTTCTAAGTAAGTATTTAGTTTTCGGTGCGATTTAAGCATGCATTATTTAAATAGATTTGTGCATTAAAATATTAAATATTGTGCATTAAATGATTGTACATATGTTGCATAAAAAATTACGTATTGTGCCCTAGAACGAATAACTTGTGCATTAAAATAATACATATCGAGCATTAAAAAAATATGACTGTTACATGAAAAATGTTATTAACATTTAAATATATAAATGTACAATTATTTATTCTGGTGTACATTTATATAAATTTATTGCACATTTATTTTTTTAACGCACAGTAGTTTTTTACATTGATCAAATATTTTTGGAATTGTACAAAAAAATTTAGGTTTGGTCAAATATTTTAATAAATGGTTACCATAAACGCACGTTTTATTTTATTTATTGCGCATATAATTTGTACGGTGCTTTACATTTACTTCGCAGTTTCGTAACACAGTAAAAATTCTACAATTTACATTCTACATATAATCCATAATACTAATAAATTCCACATTGCCAGTTATATAAAGATTTCACAGTATTTTTATTCATAAAATTTTAGTTTATCCGACGTTCCTAAAAATACCGAGTAATGTCACGGTACAAGCTGGTAGTACGGTAAAACTGGAATGTGCTGCTTCTGGTGAACCCCCTGCGGAGATTGCCTGGCAAAAAGACGGGGGAAATGACTTCCCTGCGGCTAGAGAACGACGGATGCACGTAATGCCTACAGATGACGCGTTTTTTATTGTGAACGCAAAACCGGCGGACATGGGCGTGTATAGCTGCATAGCTCATAATATCGCAGGAACAATTGTAGCGAACGCAACACTAACTATCGAAGGTACATCCCAAAATTTATTTCTACTTTATTAAATTATTGTTTAATTTTTTTTCTAGAAAAACCTTCTTTTGTGAAACCTATGATCGACAAAGAGGTAACTGCGGGTGAATCTGTAGTCATGCAGTGCATGGCTGGTGGAACACCTAAGCCTAGCATTGAATGGTCAAAAGATGGGATCGTAATTCGTGCTACTGATCGTCACTTTTTCACAGCGGAAGATCAATTGATGATCGTTGTCGACACTAGCATAGGCGACGAAGGAACGTATTACTGCAATTTAAACAACAGCCTAGGACAAGTTTCCGCATCGAGTATTTTATCCGTAAAACCAAGTAAGACCTCTCTATAAAGTTATTTTTGCAACGTTGTCTAAACATTAGTTTGACAATGTTTATACAACGTCACTAGGGTTGCCAACTGGCCGGTATTTTAGGGCTGGTGGCCGCTAAAGCCTTCTGAAAAGCTGGTAATGATTTATACTATGCCTGAAAAATATACACTAAAAAATTTGAATAAAAAATGTTACGTTTTTTAAGTTTGTCACATACACGAACATAACAAAATAGGCTGTCATTAACCGGTGCTTAGGGTTGTATTTTGACTTTGAAGAGTTGTCAACCCTAAACGTCACAAATGTAACGTTTCTCCAATGTTGAAAATGTAATGTTTTGTTGATATTTTAGAGGGTATTACTGACAGTGATAAGATGGGAATAATTATTATAACGGTTGTTTGCTGCGCTGTGTGTACGTCCATCATATGGGTGGTGATTATTTACCAGACGAGAAGAAGAATGGCCCCGTTAAACCCTACGGTTCTGCAGCTAGAGTCCACCATGATGACTTACCCGGAACAAACAACTAATCAGTTTACAGATAATGTCTCGGAGCACTCTTCTTGCAAAGACAGTGGCACAGGCGATTCGGCAAAACGAAGTAACGATGATTTGTTACCCGAGAGTGAATATACCTTAATGATCGATGGTAATTTTTGTTTGTAGCATTTTTTTTTTCCGTGGAGTAAAATTTTTACTTGTTATAGGGGTGAATCCCAGCGATAAATGTGGCTCGATGCGGAGGGCTAGTTTGGTGTATTTGACGGCGGAGACAAATCGCGTAAATACTCCTTTGCTGCATTCGGACGCCCCATATCAAGTTTCGACGAATCACGATCGGTTGCTTAATAATATTAATGAGACCGAGGTTGAGGTGAGTCCAATAACGCAAGAGGAAGAGGCACCCAACCAATGAGTAATGATACGAAATGTTAAACGAATGTAAATATATACGATATAACTTAAGACGTTTCAACAATTATACTACTAAGGGAGATAACTTCTAAGTTATTTCTAGTGGTAGTGTTATTTAATGTGACTGTAAAATATATACAGTAAAGTTTTTAGGCAGCACTATCTACAAAATATGTATATAATAGTTATACAATAAAAGTAGACCCACTTAACTATAGAAAAAGTAAGTGGATCGGTCTATTTATTCATTTGTTTAGCTTTAGATAATTTGTTTCTGTTAAAAATGCTCATGTTGGCAACTTTTTATGTTTTTTTAAACCAATCCGGGCAGGCTATGGCTTTTTTTAAGTCTTAAAAAGTTTATTCAACATTTTTTTGACTGTTGTTATTTTTATGAAAGGGCATTGTTATTTATAATAATTATTGCTGTTGTTATTTTATTTGTCGCTTTAAGGATGGCTTTATTTATTTTATACTATATTCTATACATTCTCCTATATACCGTGTATGTGACTTGATTTATAGAAACCAACCTAACCGGTTTATTTATTTCTTGTCACATATACG
Organism: Melinopterus prodromus; assembly: GCA_964023965.1. Taxonomy (NCBI): domain Eukaryota; kingdom Metazoa; phylum Arthropoda; class Insecta; order Coleoptera; family Scarabaeidae; genus Melinopterus; species Melinopterus prodromus. Next base: position 8,861,385 of record OZ030399.1, read on the forward strand.
GTATTCTTGAGAATTTTTAGTTAGATTTTAAACGTTGTTCCTTTTTACCCTAGTAATCAAATAATAATATTATTATCGTAGCTGTTAGTTAATTTATTGTCGAAGAGTGTACGTGAACAAAAGAAGGTTTTTAGCCGTAACATTTGCGTCTATTTTATGTTCCTTAATAATATTATATTTCGAACTAGGCAGGTTTATTTTTGTTTTATTGTTTTGAGATAATTTATAAGTACAAACGTTCTGTATATAATAAACAGTCGAGTAATTACTGCAGTTGGAATTGGAATTTTAAAAGCATTAATTTCTCGAATATAAATGTTAGAAGTGTACGTCCTGTGTGTTTTGTGTTTTATATATTTATATATGTATATTATAAAAATTGAATACATTATACTGAATGTGAGGAGTCGCAAATTTGCCTGCATATTTATACAACTATACAAACAAAATTGAAAATTGTGCCTGAAAAACGTATACATGTTAGTCTGGTTCAAGACTTTATATTTAATTTTGAACTACATTCTTCCTTTAATTGCTTCCACAATTGTAACTTTTTACTAATTTTGTTAACCTTAAAGGGAACCTAACGTGCTTCTAAGTTTGCTAAAGATTCTATAGTTAATACAGATTTGTTAAAGTAAGTTTTGTTTGTGTACTTGTACCTTATTTATACTTATTATTATTATTATTATTATTATTATTAGCTGTGTGTTACAGTTCCAAATACCTACTTGATGCTTTAGTTTTATAAAAGCATCCTGAATTTATTATTATTATTATTATTATTACTGTTTGTGGAGGACAAAAGATGCCCGTGGTACAAGATGTAACGTTAAAGAATCGTTCTACAAAACAAAAGTTTATTTGGTATAAATTAATATTGCTTCATTTTATGTCCGTCGCTGGTATTAAAACACATTGGTCTATTTATTAACAATTCGCATAAGAGGCTATTAATATCCGACAGTTCTGATTTTATTTTACATTTTGATTGATCTCTAGTATTTTAGTTCACACCTTCAAAGTTTTTTGAAAAATACCAAACTTTTTTTGTTTAGGTTTCGCAATCTTATTCATCTTTGCATATAGTATTATTATGTTTATGTTCAACTGCAACGTCAAAGAGTATTTTTTGTACATAAGTATCTTTATTTGTATACAATTCACTGAATAGTATTAAGTATACCTCATTGTGATCACTGTAATTATGTTTTTATTTTTTACAATATAGTTCTTTGTAATTACAACACTTATATTATTTTACCTTTCCTTGGGAAAAAACTACTAATCTACGATAGAACCAACACCCAAAACGCCGTTTTGGTATATCGCCTTTAGTTACCAAGATATTAAATTTTCAAGTTTTAAAAATTTCCCGACTTTATTTAATAACTTGGCAACTATAGAAGTTACGGACAGGTTCTATTCACATTATTTGTTTGCAATCTCGCAAGGATCATTTTGTTTCTGGATCTCTCTTCATTTCATAATTAACTAACTGTCAATGCTTGTCAAATTAATTTAACAGCGACATAAGGATATTGTCGATTTAAGTTAAACTATGTTTATCCTGATATAACTGCAGCTATATCTCCTAAACTACAAATTTTGGTATATAGATAAATAGGGTTAGATCGACTTAGAATGCTCAACTTAACCTATTAAGTACAAAAAATTCAGGTAATTCTAAGAAAAACTCCCTCCCCCGTCGCCTCCACCATTTTTCTAATTTCATAAAAACTCATACTGTGCCCGATCTAATCGCACGATTTTGACGATTCAAACTGTATTAGGTAGGAAATTAACCGAGGAATCCATTTCTGAAGACCGCATTGCTCTGCAACGTAATCTGTAGCCTCCTCATTAGTCTATTTATTTTTCGGCCCCCTAAAGTGTGCATGCTTAATTCTGCAGGATATTTCCAATACGGGCGAAAGCACAGCTTGGTTCGTTAAGTATTTCCGTTTTGAAAATTGTATCATTATGTTGTTTCCGTTTATCATACCATCGTATTTCGCTTTAATAAAGTTTGAAACGGCTGGCGGAGCGCTGCAGATGAACCGTGTCAGATATTGTCAGTCACCTTCTGGATCTCTCTTCATTTCATAATTAACTAACTGTCTATGCTTGTCGAATTAATTTAACAGCGACATAAGGATATTGTCGATTTAAGTTAAACTATGTTTATCCTGATATAACTGCCGCTATATCTCCTAGACTACAAATTTTGGTATATAGATAAATAGGGTTAGATCGACTTAGAATGATCAACTTAACCTATTAAGTACAAAAAGTTCAGGTAATTCTAAGAAAAACTGCCACCCCGGCGCCTCCACCATTTTTTTAATTTCATGAAAACTCATACTGTGCCCGATCTAGTCGTGCGACTTTGCCGATTCAAACTGTATTAGATAGGAAATTAACCGAGGAATGTATTTCTGAAGACCGCATTGCTCTGCGACGTAATCTGTAGCCTTCTCATTAGTCTATTTATTTTTCGGCCCCCTAAAGTGTGCATGCTTAATTCTGCAGGATATTTCCAATACGGGCGAAAGCACAGCTTGGTTCGTTAAGTATTTCCGTTTTGAAAATTGTATCATTATGTTGTTTCCGTTTATCATCCCATCGTATTTCGCTTTAATAAAGTTTGAAACGCCTGGCGGAGCGCTGCAGATGAACCGTGTCAGATATTGTCAGTCACCTTCTGGATCTCTCTTCATTTCATAATTAACTAACTGTCTATGCTTGTCGAATTAATTTAACAGCGACATAAGGATATTGTCGATTTAAGTTAAACTATAATAACAATATTTTGGACACTAGTGATTTGCTTGGACAATATCCAGTAAAGATACTATGAAGTGCTAATCTCTCTTTTTCTTTTTTTAGGTTCTACTGAAGATGGCAACATAGTTGCTGAAATACGTTTTTAGGTTTCTAAAATACTTGTTGTGGTTAGGGGTTTATAATTTTATTAATAAGTTAAACTATGTTTATCCTGATATAACTGCAGCTATATCTCCTAAACTACAAATTTTAGTATATAGATAAATAGGGTTAGATCGACTTAGAATGATCAATTTAACCTATTAAGTACAAAAAGTTCAGGTAATTCTAAGAAAAACTACCTCCCCTGCGCCTCCACCATTTTTCTAATTTCATAAAAACTCATACTTTTAAATATTTTTTATTTATACATTTATATTTATATTATATTGCAAAAAAAAATACATTTTTAAATTGTTACCGTTTAGAATTTCAAAAATGACGTCACTTCCGGCAAAACCGGAATTAATACTACCTTCAAGAATAACAAAAATTAAACTATTTGTTGTGTGATATCACTTCACCAAATTCCACTCACCTTGTTACATAAATAAAAAAGTTATTAATTTTGTCCAGCTAGATTCGCAAAATGCCACACTGTGCGTCGTTTGGTTCTCATAGGGCCATACAGGGCGACGCGTGGCAAATTAAAGACAACAATTTAATACCTAATTGATTCTCTTTTTTATAATTTGAGTTACAGAAGTTAATGATCAAATCATCACAGTACTGATGGAAATACACACTATTTGGAATTTAACTCTAATCACGATATGTCCCAGTTAGCACAATGGGACATTTAACATCGCAAGGACGTTGACTTTAGTTGCATTATGAACGTTAATATTTGATGTTTATGTAATATCGTATATAGGTCCAATGTACAGCATATTGCTCATTTTAGTCACGCTTCAGTGTGAACATTTATGTAATGTTACATGGATATGTTATGTGACATCTTGGCGATTGTTTTGGCATCTATTCCAGAATGTTCAATTTGTGACTTCAACTGGGGACACTGGGGTAGGCCTTCTGTATCGTAATGGACTCGTAATATAATTTACTAGCAATTTTTGGAAACATTCTGCTTTCTAAACGAAATTCTCTCAGAGGATATTGGATATTGATTGATGTTACAAGAATTTTCTCTAAGGTTAGCAACGTTCGTTAAAAAACAATAATATAAAACAGCTTTTTATACAATATGGTTTATTGATTTTTAAAAAGGACAACTTTGGTCTGTTTTTGTCTTATGCTTGCCTTTGTAACATGTTTATAATTTCATTTAGCAATATATTGCAGTGTGCACGTCAACATTTTTTTGCGGGTGCCTCTTTTCCAGTGCTTACCAAGCCATGAATTTAATGGTAAAATAAAATGGGCCGTTTCATATATCTCCATACTAAAAACCATAAAATTCCTACTTGTAATATAATAAATCTTTATTAAATCGATTTAGAATTGCCACAATTCTTAATAGAGCATCAGTTTACCAAAACTCAAGTTTTACTCAAAAACTTGGTTATGTACTAATAGTAATAGTCTGAGACACGTTTTAGGTTAGTTCTTCTTCTTCAAAACTGGATTATTTGGTGTATGAGCCCAATAAAGGGCTTAAATCACCAGTCACTGCCACTTGAAAACTTGGTCAAAGGTGCCCTGGGGATTTATTATAGGCTAGATGATATAGAGGGATTGCGACACGGAGGTTAGGTGAGATCAGAAAGCACATAGAGAGATTCAGACAATCATTTACTCCAAAACTAAATGTTAACGTTGACCTTATTTAAAAAGCAGGCAAGAAATTTAAAAACTGCAAAGGACACCAAGCAGGGACACCAAATTGTGATTCAAGCAGACATATTGTCCACAACTACAACTAGGAGAGTCCACAGTCCAATTGGATAGAGATGAGCTGGGAAAAGACCATGACTCAATCTAAGTCTTGAAATAGTGACAGAAAATCTCTTCTAACGAATCGTCTAGAATTAAACCATGGGTTAGAGGTAACTTTTGGCTTAATTAGATGAGTGTGTCCTCACTTATCTTTAGCAGATGTGTCCCATCCCATGTTCTCTGCCACTTCATCATTATTTCTCCCTTAATGATTCAGAAGGATCTCTGACGAATAAGAACGATGGAGCCCCCTCTGGGTGCCTTGCCAAATTGTCTACAATTTTGTTACCAATGATACCCATATGTAGGAACCCAACAATGGGTTATTATCCTACCTTGGGGGTGTGCAACCCATATGGTATTCTAACAACCAAGTAGTGGGAAAGCTCAATATTTGTCGGGATCCCGGGATTGGAAACTGACCTTCTTCAGGTTGCTAGATATGATGATACTTGTAGAGCTCATCCACGACTGGTGTTTGTTTGTGCAAGTCCATGGTTGCGTTACACTTGTGCAAGCGAGGTTTTACAAGCTTGCATGATATAAATTCAATCCATCATCAAGCGGCTTGTATAGTTAAAATGCTTGCGCTAAATTATCCTACAGACGCTACAGCGTACTTGTGCAAATTGATACTTGTCATGCATGCTTGTCAAGTTTTCAGTTGGGTGTGTAGCCACCTTAAGGAAAGTGGGTGTTCTAGATTCGCTCGGTAATTGGATTTTTATCTAAGGTGGTGTCGATGTTAGGGGTTGTTAGTGCGGCGATATTTCGTGCCAATTATCACTTTATGGGCGGTCGAAAAGTGTGTTGGCACTTAATAAAGCGGACGTTTTACGTTTTCCGACGAAATACGGGGCGACGATGGTCATTTTTATCGGACATAAATTTATTATATTTTTCTGTCACTATTAACAAACGCCGGGGTGAATATAATTTAAGCTATAATTGAATGTTGTTTGAATAATGCATGCCAGCGGTGGCTGCTGTCCCATGGGATCGTGTTACTCGCCCAGCACAGCTAATACTGTACGCTATTCCGCACAGATTCACCGCTCACCATCAGAATGTAACCGAACAGAAATTTAATTCCAATTTCTGCTGCACGTTCCACCCCCGCCCTATTATACCCACTCCTACTATATTAATTTAACTACAATATAAAACCACTCTATCGCACTATCGATCTGGTAATAATATCGGCATGAATGATGAAATTATTCGGGACATTTTTGGTGATTATGAACAAAGTAGATCTGATAAACGTTTTATTGTTAAAATTTTGATTTATTTCTGATTATGAAGAAAACAATTGACGGGATACAAATTATTACAATACATTCCGCGATCACAGCTAAATAGGGAAATTAGTCCTGAAAATTACAGCCTTCTACTTTCTTTACTGTGGTCAGGTGGAAACTTCAATGTCATACTTACGTTGTCTCAAAGAGAAAAATTGTTATAATTTTGGTTTATGTGTGATTATGAACAAAATAGACGGGATACAAATTGTTACATTCACTCCGTGGTCACAGATAAATTGAGTAATTGGTTCTGAAAATTACAGCCCTCTACGTTCTTTATTGTGGTCAGGAGGAATCTTGAAAGACAGAGATACGTTGTGTCCAAGAGAAAAATTATTATAAGTTTGGTTTATTTGTGGTAATGAACAAAATAGAGGACTTACAAATTATTACAATACACTCCGCGGTCACAGATAAATAGGGTAATAACTGCTGAAAATTACAGCCCTCTATTTTCGTTATTGTGGTCAGGAGGAATCTTCAAAGACATAGATACGTTGTCTCTAAGAGAAAAATTGTTATAATTTTGGTTTATGTGTGATTATGAACAAAATAGACGGGACACAAATTATTCCAACACACTCCGTGGTCACAGATAACTTGAGGAATTAGTCCTGAAAATTACAGCCCTCTACGTTCTTTATTGTGGTCAGGAGGAATCTTGAAAGACAGAGATACGTTGTGTGAGAAAAATTATTATAAGTTTGGTTTATTTGTGATTATGAACAAAATAGACGGGTTACAAATTATTACAATACACTCCGCGATCTTCAAGGAATCTTCAAAGACATAGTACGTTGTCTCTAAGAGAAAAATTGTTATAATTGTGGTTTATGTGTGATTATGAACAAAATAGACGGGATACACATCATTACATACACTCCGCGGTCACAGATAAATTGAGTAATTGGTTCTGAAAATTACAGCCCTCTACGTTCGTTATTGTGGTCAGGAGGAATCTTGAAAGACATAGATACGTTGTGTCCAAGAGAAAAATTATTACAAGTTTGGTTTATTTGTGATTATGAACAAAATAGACGAGTTACAAATTATTACAATACACCCTGCGGTCACAGATAAATAGGGTAATAACTGCTGAAAATTACAGCCCTCTATTTTCGTTATTGTGGTCAGGAGGAATCTTCAAAGACATAGATACGTTGTCTCTAAGAGAACAATTGTTATAATTTTGGTTTATGTGTGATTATCAACAAAATAGACGGGATACAAATTATTACAATACACTCCGCGGTCACAGATAACTTGAGTAATTAGTCCTGAAAATTACAGCCCTCTACGTTCATTATTGTGGTCAGGAGGAATCTTGAAAGACATAGATACGTTGTGTCCAAGAGAAAAATTATTACAAGTTTGGTTTATTTGTGATTATGAACAAAATAGACGAGTTACAAATTATTACAATACACTCTGCGGTCACAGATAAATAGGGTAATAACTGCTGAAAATTACAGCCCTCTACGTTCGTTATTGTGGCCAGGAGGAATCTTGAAAGACAGAGATACGTTGTGTCCAAGAGAAAAATTATTACAAGTTTGGTTTATTTGTGATTATGAACAAAATAGACGGGTTACAAATTATTACAATACACTCCGCGGTTACAGATAAATAGGGTAATAACTACTGAAAATTACAGCCCTCTATTTTCGTTATTGTGGTCAGGAGGAATCTTCAAAGACATAGATACGTTGTCTCTAAGAGAAAAATTGTTATAATTTTGGTTTATTTGTGATTATGAACAAAATAGAGTGGATACAAATTATTACAATACACTCCGTGGTCACAGATAACTTGAGGAATTAGTCGTGAAAATTACAGCCCTCTACGTTCTGTATTGTGGTCAGGAGGAATCTTGAAAGACAGAGATACGTTGTGTCCAAGAGAAAAATTATTACAAGTTTGGTTTATTTATGATTATGAATTAAAATAGACCGGTTACAAATTATTAAAATACACTCGGCGGTCACAGATAAATAGGGTAATAACTGCTGAAAATTACAGCCCTCTATTTTCGTTATTGTGGTCAGGAGGAATCTTCAAAGACATAGATACGTTGTCTCTAAGAGAAAAATTGTTATAATTTTGGTTTATGTGTGATTATGAACAAAATAGACGGGATACAAATTATTACATACTCTTCGTGGTCACAGATAAATTGAGTAATTGGTTCTGAAAATTACAGCCCTCTACGTTCGTTATTGTAGTCAGAAGGAATCTTGAAAGACAGAGATACGTTGTGTCCAAGAGAAAAATTATTATAAGTTTGGTTTATTTGTGCTTATGAACAAAATAGACGAGTTACAAATTATTACAATACATTCCGCGGTCACAGATAAATAGAGTAATAACTGCTGAAAATTACAGCCCTCTATTTTCGTTATTGTGGTCAGGAGGAATCTTCAAAGACATAGATACGTTGTCTCTAAGAGAAAAATTGTTATAATTTTAGTTAATGTGTGATTATGAACAAAATAGACGAGATACAAATTATTACAATACATGCTGCGGTCACAGATAACAATTTATCTGTCTAGTACCCAATGGTATTAGTGCTGAAAATTACAGCCCCTCTACTTTCTTTATTTTGGTCAGGAAAACAAAATAGATAGGATACAAAATACAAATTATTATTAATACAAATTAGTTACAATAGACGGGTCACAGATAAATTGGGTAATTAGCCCTGAAAATTATGTACAGCCCTCTACTTTCTTTATTGTGGTCAGGAGTGATCTTGAAAGACAGAGATACGTTGTGTCTAAGAGATTTTTTTATAGTTTTCATTTATTTCAGATTATGAAGAAAATAGACGGAATACAAATTATACAATACACGCCGCGGTCACAGATAAATTGTGTAGTTAGACCTGAAAATTACAGCCCTCACCTTTTTCTATTTTTCTCAGCAGGAATATTCAAAGAAAGAGATACGTTGTGTCTAATGAAATTATGGTATAATTTTAGTTTATGTGTGATTATAAGCAAAATAGATGGGATAAAAATCTAGTTTGGTCAGGAGGAATTTTCAAAAGAAGAGATACGTCGTGTCAAAATGAAAAATTGTTATAATTTTGGTTTACATGTGATTAAGAACAAAATAGTTGGGATACAAATTATTACAATACATTTAGAATTAGTCCTGAAAATTACAGCCCTCTAGTTGATTTTGTTTAGTTGTTTTGTCAATATGAATCTTCAGAAAATACGATTCGTTGCGTCCAAATGAAAAATTTCGTGAAATAGAGCTCTCTACAAAAAACCTGAATAAAATAGGACACTTTATTCAAGAGAATTTTTTTAATATAGGGCTTAGCGAGTGGAATATCAGCAAGAAAATATGTACAAACGGTGATACGGTAGATCACCATTTCTACAACTACCGTCAATAGATTTCGCAACCTTCAAAAGTAATAAACACCCCTTAATCTTTAAACAACTTTATAGACGGCCAAAACCATTAATTACATTTCTTAATTGCTTCGAAATCGTCCCCACAGAACGCTCATGCCCCCTCCTACTAAATCAGAATGTTTGAGTGGTTGAAATAAAGCCGTAATCACTGTAATCAGACTCGATTAGTCAGCAAACGAAAAGGCCTTAATACTTCAATGCGATCGAAGGAATACACACACATATACATAAGAGTCCCACGACATAAAATCCCGGATTATCCGTCGCGTACCTTGGGGCGCGGATCACAATAATTACTATACCGAGGGTCCCTCAATATACCGTCGAGTATTTATTACGCGTGAACGGACACCGTACACGTTTTCAAATTGGAAAACATGCCTTTGCAAGGAAAAGGTCTTATTGGCCACTCGAAGCCTTCTACCCTTACAGTACGAACTTTGGTTACCGCAAAACACACTCATGTGACGGAAGGTGACGTTTGTTTTTACAAGACAAGTCAATACCCTCGAAATGCATATGCAACCAAAGATATAAATAAACCTAGGGTGGTTTTGAAGTTATAGCAACGCTTCCGCGATGGTTAAATAACCTGTAATGTACCTACCCCCCAGCCCCTCAAGTGCAAAAATGCATCTTACCCGTCCGTACACATATATACACAATTATACAATCATTGGTTAATATAAGATAGGAGGGTTCTCTTATTAATATAAAGGGTAGGGAGGTTTGTGATTGGTCGTGATCCGACGGCGGTTACCACCCCGAGCCCGACGGGGTGGAGCTTACAGGGGTTGTTTTACTCGCATCCCTTGTATGCTCATTCCAAGTGTTCGGTTTAAGCAAGCCAGTTCCTTGAGTGACTTCAATTAGTGACCCGTCTAATTCCTTCGTGTGCGACCTGTCCATCATGTAAGTCAACCCTTAAAGGGTTTTAACATGCCAACTCAAAGGGTTACTTCCAGGGTCGAAGAGCAAACCTTCAGACACAAACACGCAGAGCCGAGCTGCTTTGGGTCGCCTAAGCAAGAGCTGGCCATCAAAACCAATCAGGTATAGTGCCAGAATTTAAATTTTTATTGTTGTTAACTCCACCGAGGGTTGTTGAAGTAAACCGCAAAGAGTTGAAATGTAAGAACATTATTTACAAGTACTTATGGTACATTTCATCAAAAGTTTTACTAACAACCAGAGAAATATGTTTATATAAATATAATGAAATCAGGGAAATCAGATCATAAAACCCAGCATGAGAAATTGCACGCTACACGTTGGACTTGTTCAAATTTCAGGTGGGGACTGTTCTTCTATACGGTGTGCCAATAGTATCCTTGGTGATCGAAAGCCAAGAGCGTCTATGTTTAGCCCAGATCTCCAACACACTCCTCAAGCAATTCAGCTACAACGAGATCCACAATCGGCGCGTAGCGCTAGGTAAGCGAAAATCCCTTTCGTAGCACCCGATAACACCAAACGATATCTTCTTCCAAAGGCATTACATGCGTCCAATGCACTCCAGTCCAATTGGAGATACTAAGACGCGCCGGAGCGATGCCTGTCTCCTCTAGACGATGCGGCATGATCACCAGACGAGAGGCAGAGCGACTCTGCAAGAGTTTTCTTGGCGATAACTCCCCGCCGAGGCTTCCCGATGATTTTGCCTTCTCCGTTCATCATGAGTGCGCCTGGGGTTGCCGTGGATCCTTTCTTCCATCACGCTACAATTCGTCGAGAGCAAAGTGCATCAAGTGTTCCATCTGTGGTTTATTCTTCTCTCCAAATAAGTTCATCTTCCATTCGCATCGTTTGAGTCCGAACGATAAATACGTCCAGCCTGACGCAGCTAATTTTAACTCTTGGAGACGGCATATGAAGCTGTATGGGGACTGCCCGGAGGAGATCATACACGCTTGGGAGGATGTCAAAGCTATGTTTAACGGAGGTACAAGGAAGAGGTTGCTGAGCAACTCTATATCGTCGAGGAGCTCGAAACAGATTAAGATCGTGCCGGAGAGTCAGACCACTCCCGTGGTTCCTTCTCCAAGAATACCAACTTGCCAAGACGTTCCTCTGCCGATTTCCCGAGTGGCCATGGATTTTATTTACCACAAACCGTTCGCTTTTGCTTCGTATTCGGCTTTCCCGTGGCTGAAGAGGAATTCGATCATATTTCCGAACGAAAATCCGTTTTTCTCCAGCTATCAGTCGGCTTTTAAACCAGTGCAACAGCAGATCTGTGAGAATTTGGTGCAACAAAAGGAAGAACAGAGCGACGACGAGGTGGATATCGAGACCACGGACGAGGTAGAGCCTAGGCCGTGGGACGGTAAAGACGACAAGGTATGTAAGAACTTTTAACGTGATTATATTTAAATAATTCCGTGTGTTTGCGTTTAATCGGGATAAAAGGCAGGAGTTGAACACAAACAGGCCATAACACGAGCGTATTCGGTTACGTGAATGACTAATCGATATGTATGTACACTGTACAGGGTGGCCCACGCTCTACAATCACGGTTGGTCTACCGTCAACAGTGACAATGTTATTGAGAATCAAATTTAACATTTATAACTCTTGCACAATAATTCATAAATTAATTTAAAATATCTAGTTGTCACTTGGTAGGGTTGCCAACATGATCATTTTGGCCCGGAGACGGGTTTGGCGACCATTCTCCGGGCTACGGGTTATCAGATAAATTCTCCGGGCTAACTAAAGGTAATCGTCGATCTTTTGAGAAACTGTAGGGACCTCTAAATATTTTTTAAAAATTATGATAAACAGTAATTGTTATTCTAATCATACAGTTTACAGCGATTCCTTGAAAAAAAGGATTTTTTTCTCAAAATAACTCTATTACTCAATCTTCACAACAATTTAACTTTACTTTTTGACAGCATGTGAGAAACTTTGAAAGTACCAATTGTAGCATGTTTAGATTTTGTCGCATTTCTAATGAATACAGTAGGAATTCTGTAGCGGTACGACGAACGCAGAAGATTGTACCCTGCCGCGATAATCAGAGACTCAGACAAATCTAATACCAAAAATGGCTTTCAAAAAGACGGGTATTATTTCAAGGCAGGAATTTTGCTTGTCAGAAATGAACATTCAATAATAATACATTAATGAACAAAATAATTTTGCACTGATTATTTTGATATGTATGTTGTTCAGATGATAAGAAATGTCCCAACAATATGTTTGAGTTTGGCCAAGGCAGTTCACAGAATAGTATCATACTGGCTGCCATAAAACAGTATTTTTTCAATCATGGAGATGACGACAGCGATAACTTTCTTTGAAAATTTTATTATTAGTTGGACTATATATTTACAAAGACTGAGAGATATAGTTATAGAAAACGCAAATATTGTCGCAATAAAATGAAAATTTAAAATTACTTAGGGAACGTGTAGATAATTACTTCATGTAAAAACACATGGTCCCTTAAAAAATGCTCTCAGTTCATCAAAATGATGCTTGGTTTAGGTGGTAATATTGGAATTTTGTCTCATGTTGGTTGCGTCGTAAAAAAATCGACAATAGGGGGCAGAAACAAAACAGGAAAAAATAAGTAGACATTAATTTTCAAAAAATTAATTTACTGTTTTGTTACACAAATTACTAATTCTTTCCGTCTAAGGTGGGATTCAAAATGATAGGCAACCAAATATACCTCATACATTTTGAGGTCAGTATTTCGTGGTATTTCACCGAAATGATCAGGTATTTCCATTCAAATTATACGTCGATCGAAACTTGAAACCTTTGCCGATAATACAAAAAATATCCGGCTCAAATCTGTCGTGTCTAGGTGACGGATTTTACGATTGTTGATGGCTATGTCGTAGTCTTCTTACCTTCAACAAGAAATCGCCGATATTCACAGAATTCGTCACCTATACATGACAGAATTGAGTCGGATATTTTTTGTATTATCGGCAAAGGTTTCAAGTTCTGTTCGACTTATAATTTGCATGGAAATACCTAACCATTTCGCTGAACAACTCAGAATAATATTATGAAGTATATTTGGGTGCCTACTCATTTCGAACCCCATCTTAATAGCTGCCTCATTAGAAGAAGTAATAATAATGTAATACATTTGTGAGATTGTCGATTCGATTTCTGAAGCCCATTAATGTACTTTGTTTGTAGCGTGGGACACCCTGTACAATGTGTGCGTTCAGAAATTTACAATCTCCAATAAGTTTAGATGTGGAAATAGCACTATCTCAACCCATGTTACCTGGCAATTTGGTGTCAGGCTTCATAAGGAATTCAGTTTTATTTACCTTCTAACATTTAAGCAAAACCCCATGTGTCAACTCTCCAGATCTGACGTTTTGTAACCGAGTTGCCGCATGGTTTTTGCTTCATCATAAATCTCAAGCCTTCAACTTCAAAGTTATAAACTGGTAGGATAAATGCACCCTGTATAAGGCTGTACTGATCGTACTGAAATCTTCCAAGGGACGATCTTCTGAAGTAATATGAAGATAAAATCATTTCGCCGACTACGCACGCTTGAAAAAAAGGTCAACATTTGACATTTAAAGTTGTTCTCCTCCCAGGGGGTGCAACGGGGTGGTGTTTGGTTGGGTTTAATTAATGCGTAACAAAAAAAAAGGGAAAGGAAATGTGGACTCTCGTGCCAATTTGTTTTGATATTTTCGCGTCAAATGGGGTGGATTAACTATACGGCACTCTGCGGTGGTAGATATTATTCGCTCCGAGGTGATTTGGACCTCCGTTGGGGATTATTCTTTTCACTTGGGCCCCTCATTATTTCTCATATTGGGGTGTAAACATTTCCTTGTGTTGAAAATGTTTCTATCACTTTCGTCAGACCTTATGGTATTTCGTTATTCTTCCTGTAAGAATTTTGGCGTCAAGTTAATCTAACAGGGAATTAATCTGAACGTTTGCCCATGCCAATTGAGTAGATTATCGATTGAGCTCCAGCTCTTGATGTTAATTTGCAACCTGGTCGCAGGTTGATTAAAATTGGACGTCAGTCCCGGTGTTTGAACGCCTTTCGGGGCACACTTTTAAGATTCGTGAATCAAGCGACGCTCTGGCAATGCCCTCACCTTTTTGAATTGTAATTTAGGCTTTTAAATATTTAAAATTCATTTGGCTATTCCAATTAAAAGTTAGATCTCAATAAAAGAAGTTCAGACTGTGCCCTAGAGGATTTAAATTACTTCTAGTGAGGACACGGGACTTACTGGAGGATTACACCAACTTCGATATGCTAGCTTCAGCTAAAAATTTATCTAAAGTTACAGTTTGCAGATGGTTTAGTGTTTAGGAGATACTTTATTTACAAAACATATTGGCTATTTCAGCCGTCAACAGGACGATGATGTATAGGTTCGGTGCCGAAAAAGAGCTTTACAAGCAATCAAATCAATCATTTCGACAATTAACGCACTCGCGGATTGCTCGTGCGTCAAACAGTCTCGATCATTAAGCGCTCTTTTTCATACACTTGTTGGTTAAATACCTATTATTTTATGATTTTGTAAACTAGGTACATTAATAACAACTAATGTTAATAATTGGTTTTTCCTCAAAATAAACCTGATGATCGTGAACCTGATGATACATTGTTGTAACAGCTTCACAAGCAATCTAACTTTATTCTGGTCTGGTGAAAGTGCACTCATTAAAGACTTTAGAGGCGTGTACCATTTCCTTAGAGATATTTTGGAATATAAAAACGGGTTAGTACGAGTTATGTTAAGAACTGAAAAACTTACTTGTTTCCTGGTCTTCAAAGAGAATAATGTGATATGAATTTATCTCGTTTAATATACTACTCGCGCAAACACAAAAGACCCTCGTTACTCTATTAAATATCTGCAAACGCTAACTTAAGATAAATTTCCCATTCCTCAATCAGAGCTTGTATCTGTTCCGGTATGGTTAGTGGTCGATTCGGGCGCTTGCGAACACGTCGGTCAAGCTGATCCCACACGTGTTCAATAGGATTCCGGTCAGGACTTAACGCCGGCCAATCCATGATCTGAATTCCACGTTCTTGTAAAAAGTTTCTGGTGATGCCAGCGGTATTTAGCTTTGCATTGTCCTGCATGAAGATGAAATTTTGACCGACGCCATATGCAGCAGGCACCACATGGTCCTCCAAGATGTTTTCGATGTAATTCATGGCATTTAGTCTACCAGGAACCACAACACGATCAGTTCTGTTGTCTATACTGATTCCAGCGCAAACCATCACAGATTCACGACCAAATCTATCCACTTCCTGTATAGTAGCAGCTCCGTAGCGTTCACCAGGACGTCATTCGCCTCATTCGCGCTGTTTTGTGATGGTGCGTAAGACGTGGTGCACCGACAGGTCTTCTTGGTTTCAAATTCGCTTCTTTTAATTTGTTTCTAACAGTTTGATCAGACATTTCTATTCCATGTGGTCGTCTTAGGTCGTTTAGGAGGTCTCGTGCTGTGGTAGTACGCTGACGTAGAGAGCAAAGGACAAGAAATCGGTCTTGATTTTGAGTAGTTTTTCGATTTCAACCTTCTCTTCTAACATATTGGCCAGTCTCGCGAAACGATTCCATAAACGCTGAATAACAGAAGAGGAAACTCGAAGGTTCCTGCTAACATGTCGAATAGAGTGGCCATGCTGAATAAGGGCGACAGCACGAGCAACTTGCACTTTCTAATCAAGGAAAATTCACAAATGAATTCATTTGTCATCTTTAGTATGTTCAAAATTTAATTTAAATTTTTATATAGGGTTTCATTTTAAAATGAAGTTGTTTAGGATACATCTTCAGGTTCATAAAAAGGATACTTAGACCTTTCTTGGGCTACTTTATTTAGGGATAATTTGCAGTTCCAGACAATTTTCGACTTATAGAGTTAACTTATAGGAATGTTTGTTTCTGAAACTATGCTGATGCTTCCACACAAGACGTTTTTGGATTATTGTAGGCTTGGTAATATCTGCCATATGGTGTGGAAGTGGCCACTTTTATCTTACAGTTCAATAACTTCTACACCATCATTAATTCGTATGGAGTTAAAACGTCATTTCGTTAGGGTTGTGACCTCGTCGCCATACGATAATCGGTTGGGATTGAGTGAATACGCTGGAGGGGGAGGCCGACTGCAGGTTAAATAATTAATAAAGTAAAAGGTAGAAGGAAGATGCAATAGATAAACGTGTGTATAGACAAAACGGTGCGCCGGCGGGGTTGTTTAGCGAAGTTAGCAGGGGTTGGAACGTCGACGAATCATCAAATGGAATACAATCGTTATGCGTATTGTATTTTAGGCCTGGCGACCCTTAATTATTCACTCTCGCCTATAGAGACAGAGTAATTTTAATCTATTGTTAAGTTAAGCAAACATCCATGCTCATTGTCCGCGACTGTTCACTATAATTGCTTTTAATTTACAGCCAAGATGAGTATTATGTTTTCAGTATTTCGTTATTCTACTTACTCCACCCAATGGTCGGCATTACTGCGCAAAGGTTACATTCCAACCCCCTCCCCCCTAGCCGTTTAAATACTTTTATCTAAAACTCACATATAATAAGTTAATTGCATACGTATCTATGCCTATATAATCTCCATCATGATACACGCCAATGATTATAATGGCACTAACTTTGTATAATAATGACAGTTCGTTCAAATAATGACTTCATTATTCGTTAAATGAAACCATCCAATCAAAACACTCCATAACCGCAGTAGATTCATTTATAATGACCCTGTACTTGTTGGTTAAACAACTATTAAATTACGATTTTGTTAGCATTTCAAACGACATTGCCTTTCTAAGGAATTGAAAAAATAAAGTCCATGTGAAGCTTTTTAGTAATGACTGACATCTGCACAGCTTGAGTGTCATGCAAGAACAACAGTATTCCACTAGTAATTCCAATGATTTGGCAAGAACACACAAACCATTTAACAGATCGTTTCTTTTGCATCAGGAAAACTGTGGAGTTTCAAGCAAGAATTAAAAACGAAATTAGTGACTGCAGTTTACCATCAAACCGACACTATGGGAAGCACATAAAAGTATGGATGATATGGCAGAATAGTCAAACTCTGAGGAGGGATTTGTGCCATGTCATCCAGAAATGCCACACATCGCCACATAGGCAGATCTCAGTGATCTACTATTTATTAGATAAAAGCATTTGGTCACTCTGAGGCAAACATGATATAAATAAAATTGTTGGTTTATGGTTATCAGCAAGCTTTTTTTAAACTTTCAACTCTATCGATACTCTTGATGGGGTTCCAACTCGTGAACATTGCAAAATAACGTATCAAGCGCACATTGTCACTTCTCGTTCACAAAATCAGTGCTTCCAAAGTTCCCAAAGAAAAATTGGGGGCTGCAATAAAAACATATGTCCATAACGTCATACAACACGCAAAATTGAAGATCCAAAATTCAATTTGACATAAAAATATGTAGTTCTATAAAATAAATTGGACATGTCCGAGGTTTTTTTTATACATCTAACGGCTTTAATGCGTTTATCAGTAAAAAAGCAATCATTTTATTTATTCTAAAGCAGACTGGCCATAGACCATTAGAAATATTGCATCAAAAGTAAGAGAAGAACAAAAAGTTTTCTGCACATTGGTATTGTTTCTGTACAGATCACCAGTATAGCCGAACTTTTTTCTTGCCCACAATCTGATGAAGTAGATGGTAGTGTCCAGGAAATTCACTGAATATCTTCATCTATAGGTTCTTCTTAGGGCATAATGGAGATGGTTTAGCGGGTGTCCGGTTTAGGCTTCAAATAGTTTAGGAATATCCGGTAAGCTTCTAGGTTGTGACTTGTGAAGAGCGAAGAGATTCTTGCTTTCCCATTCCTCAATCAGGGCTTGTGTCCGTTCCTGTATGGTTAGTGGTCTATTCGGGCGCTTGCGAACACGTCGGTCAAGCTGATCCCACACGTGTTCAATAGGATTCAGGCCAGGATAGCGGTATGTGGCTTTGCATTGTCCTGCATTAGGATGAAATTTTGACCGACGCCATATGCAGCAGGCACCACATGGTCCTCCATGATGTTTTCGATGTAATTCATGGCATTTAGTCTACCAGGAACTACAACAAGATCAGTTCTATTGTCTATACTGATTCCAGCCCTAACAATCACAGATCCACGACTAAATCTATCCACTTTCTGTATAGTAGCGGCTGAGTAGTGCTTACCAGGACGTCTATATCACGTACTGGACTCGTCTGTAAACAGTACAGGCGTCCAGTGACGAAGTTGTCAATCTCTGTAATCCAAAAGAAACCTCATTCAGAAACCTCTCAATCTGCTGAAGTAGATGCTAGTGTCCAGGAAATAGACATAGGTTTTTACTGAACATCTTCATATATATGGGTAGACTTCTTAGGGTTTGGCGAGTGTCCGGTTTAGACTTCAAATAGTTCAGGAATATCAGATACCTAAGCTTTTAGGTTGTGGCTTGTGGTAGGTTCTGTTTTGTTTTCTGAGCAAGTTCATAGGGGGTAATGGACCTCTCTTACATTACAGTATGTATTAGGTAGTAATTCATTTTAGAGTTGGTAGAGGAGAGAGTGCACAACGAGGCGTGGTGGGGATGGGCGTCGTTTTGTTTAAAAGTCGTTTTGACGTCTTGACGGGGCGCGTCGTGGCAGCACTGACTCGGAAAAGTGGAAACAAACTGTAATACACCATTAGTTGCAGTTCTAATAAAATAAATACACACTCGTAAGTTGAATGAGTTTGGTGTCCGTCGGGAGTTGTCCTACGGGCCCCGAGTCGGGAAACGAATGCGTCCCGACGGTAACATAGAAATACTCGATACCGGCAATGATTTTGCAGCACGATTGCTTTTTTATAACGCAAACAAAACACGTACCCTTACCGGTGGGGTGGTCCCAAGATCCATTTCGAATGATGGAAGGTGCCTACTTATGTCTCCGGCAATTTCGGTGTAATTACATTACTCGGATTGTCGCCCTACAACTTCTTTCGTCCTCAGTCTTCTTCCTCCCTTCAGTTTTATGTCACGTTTAAAACAAATCTTTACATGCACGCCCCGCATTTTACTCATTGCTCGCAAATTCGATTACATGGGTCATTTCAGTTCGAGATTTCGTATCACTTTTTTTGAATCGATGTCACTAAGCGTTGAATACTAGGTCACGTTTCTTGAGAAAGTCGTTTCGAGAAAAATGCGTTTGAAACCTAAATGACCGAAAACGAGACATATAGAGCAGTAATAAATGATATAAACTGCTTAAGGGTTAATCAGCTATTGCAGCACCATATAGCAACCCTTCTTCTTCTTTAAATGCATCATTTTGAACTTGCATCTCCTCTTTTTAGCTTTAGCTTGCTGCCACTTGCACCAGAAGTTGATAGTTGCCGTGTTGTGGATTTTTGTCCGTGGATATCATATGCTGAAAAGTTGCCATTATCGCCTTCTTCATTGCTTCGATATACTGTTCACATTTCTGCAAATCGCTAAGCCGTAATACGTGCTGAGGTTTTTCACCAATATGCCTCGGTTAATTTTCCTTTTCTTGTTATGTTAGAGTAATTTTATTTTGTGCTTCCTTCTTTTTTATTAACAAATATTCTCTCCAAGCATCAGAAATAGTTGCAGAAGAACAGTTTCTCTTTACTTTTTTAGGCGTTTAAGGTCAGAATAATGATTTTTTAATGCATAGATGGCATGAGTTCAACTTGTAACTCCAGAGCTGGTGTATTAATGCTAAAAACGCTACTCCCTTCTGCTAGTGTTGCTACATTCTGTCTTGTTTCATAACTCCCTAAGATGCATGTCGAGTAGAGTGCTTCTTATTATGAGAAAAATTCCTTTTCTTCAAGGGAAATCGCTGCAAATTTTATGATTAGAATAACAGTTACTGTATTATCATAAAATAATATATATTTGGGTCGCTACAGTTTCTCAAAAGATCGATGATTACCTTTAGTTAACCCGAAGTTTCCGGGTCAAAATAACCATGTTGGCAACCCTAGCTGAAAGTAATCATAATTATAGCTACAGGTATAACTTCTGAATAAATGATACTTCATTGAACTACGGCCCTACTCCTTAATCTTATTTAAACCCTCTTGTTCAAATTTGCTTTTTCAAAATTTCTGTCAGATTACTTTTGTTAATCGTCTTCACTTTTGTTTGGAAAGTGTGTTTTGTTATTTGACAATTTTCATAATTTCATACTGTTCTCATGTAGCGATGTAAAAAGAAGTCGAATTGCAATTACCTTATAGGGAAAAATCAACTTTTATCATAACACTCAATTATCAAGATCAGTCAGATTTCTAGGTTATATTCTGACCGTTCGAACGTTGGTAGAATAAGAAACGTTGTGTGTTAATAAAAGTAATGTCGGATCAACAAGCCGGGTGTCCTATAATTTAGTTCAATATTGGAGATTTATTATATTAACCAAGTAAACCGAAATATGTCGGAATTTCGGACAGAGCTGAATTTGGGACGTTTACCTTACGCGAGATTAGGTTATAATTTTAGAATAATTTGATTTCTGGGTCCTGCTTATAATCACGTTAATGCTGTTAATTTGTTTTTCAGAATCAAGCAAAATGCTTACAATAATCTGCTCAATCATGAATTCCACCATCGAAAGGCATATTGCGTCGTTGTATAAGTGAAACTAGTCATTAGGTAGTTAATAATATGAGAAGAAAGTGATTTAGGTATATCGAAAACAAATGTAATAATTAATTATTAAACAATGTAACTATTAAATTAAGCCATGTACTCATACATATATAAATCGTGATTTTAAATGATTTGAAGATGGTTAGAATGTGGCCATTGTTTAACCATTGTTTAACCAATAAAAAATTCATACTATCTTCAATAATTTAAAATCGCCATCGGTATATACCGTTTCTCTGTGTACTATATACATATATTACAAGGTATTTGTATCATAATTATCTATTTGTTGGGAATAAAAACATATTGCGATCGAAATTTGTTTCTTTGTTTCGCCACCCTTCACTATTCATGGGATTTTCTGCAGTAACAGTTTGAATGACAGAAGACCGCCGGCTTAGCGCAAGTGGACTTTTTTGCGAGCCGGATGGTAACAAATTAATTTTGACATTTTAACAAGAGAGATAAAAGGGAGACAAGAGGGGTTGAAATACCAATAGGTATTATCACGATCCAGTCCCCAGGGGAGCCGGCAGCCCCCCTTTGACCCCGGGGGCTAAAACCGTTCCGCTTACGGGATAAGTTAATTTCAATCAAACATTTGATTTTCCTCGCACCCGCAATGCATGGACAAAGGGACTATTAAGAGATTTCGTATTAAACTTCCATCACATCAAGGCTTACGCTCCAGGTGTATCAGTTTGAATTAATTGGGGTAATTAATTACACCAAACACACAAAGTAATATGAGAAGATGGCGACAATTACCTAATTGCGTCGTTATTTAATGCTTCATCCAATAATCAACCCCAAACGTTCGGTTTCAACTAGGTGGGGTGAAAATGATCTATCGTCATATTTCAACAGCTTAGTTTCTTGGTTCATTACACAGCGCAAGAATTGCGTAGTGTAAAACGGGTAACATTGATCAAAATAACTATGTTTCTCTCTTGTCTCCATGTTTTTAATATTTAAGATGTTTTAAACGTTAAGAGACATAGGAAGGGTAACAGAAAAGATGTTCTACTCTAAATCCAGACGCACACTCTTGAAAAATCAAGGTAACCAGAATATGAATCTTGTTCTGACTACACCCCTTTGCCCAAAGTGAACAGCAAAAGTATGGAATAAATATAAACATGGAAAAACCGTGGGACATGTCTATTTTATTTGATGAAAATACACATCTGTGAAGGCAATTTCAAATAGTTAACACTTATGACGCTATCACATTTTGATTATATTGAATTCTTATTGAATGTCATAACATTCCGATTACATAACGGTCATAACATGCCGGTTATGGTTATATTAATGTTATGGCCATTTATCATGACAAACGTTCACCAAAAGGACATTGAATTGAAGACCATTGAAAATTAGGAGTTTTATGATAACAGACTAGCAGATTGTGATGTCAGAAGCCATGCATGTAACTAACATTCAAAGAACCTCTTGTGCCCATTAAACACTGTACATTTTAAATGTTTCTCATAAATTTTAAATGAAATTGTATCCCCTATTTTGTACCCTGAAACAAAAAGTGGTTTGATTTGATTACGGAAATTTGCTACTCTTCTTCGTCGACTCGTCGATGGCTTGCAGGGCAAAAACTGTACAAACCACCTTAAGCAGTGAGTACTATTTTTTTAACGAAAGTGGCTATGACTTTTTATTTTATAATGAATTTTACTTTTAAACTGTTTCCAAATAACAATTTCTGTACTCAAATTAATATTTTTCAGAACTGCTTCATAAACGGTATGCACCAATTAAACAGTTTCAAGGTTACAATTTTTGTTTTAGAGGAATCACCAGTTTTTGTGATATATTTGTTGCGCACTTCCTGTGACGCGTTATATATTCTAGAATAAACGGATCAAAATGACAAATATCGTTCAAGTATGCAACACAATACAGTGGCCAATCTATGAAAGAAAGATTTGTTGTTTGTCGCCGACCCTTATAGAAATGTCATCAGTACTTCAATGCCACTTGTTAGCTAACCCTAGGATTATAAATAATAAGTACACCCTTCAGGGGTACTTTGAGAACCTTTTGAGGTTTCCAGATTGTTGGGTTCAATCGCAATAAATACGAAAACTGCAAAAATCACGCATATTTGTTACCCTTCGATATAATGATAATGATTCATGTTATGTAGGTACACTGCCGGAAAGAAATATGTCCACATTTAGACAGGTCGCTGGCAGAAGACGTATGTCGGAGATTGTCGGCTACCTGCTAGCCACCCTTTCGTTAATTTATTGCCGTTAAGAAAGACAGGTTAACAGGTAAGTAAAATACTATTAAGATTCGCCAAAATTCACATGATTTCGAAAGATTTGCAAACAAACATTATCTATCAAAGACATATTGATTTCCGGGTGGAATATCCATCAAAACTTTAAAATATAAATATCGCTAAATATCATTTGAAGGTTATTTTTTAACGAAAAATTGAAAGAGAATTGTTGCTGGTGGTCTGCGTGTTCTTTATTTCCCTTTTTCTCCTTTTCCGTTTCCATTCCGGTTAACGCAGGCTGCTGGCAAATCGAATTATCTATATAAATAAGGCCCTTGGTTATTCGAATAATATACCTATATCTTTTTATAGATATCCGCGGAGGAGCAGAGCGGAGTGAAATGATTGAGTCTGGCCTCGCTTCTGCCGAATGCAATCATTCTACCCCAGTTAAGGTTTAGCTTTGCTTTAGTTAGATTGTTTTCCGGTTGTGGTTCACCGTTGGGTGCGCACCGGCGGGTAACGACCTAAACTGATTACACAACAATCTGTGCTAAGCCAAATAGAGTTTATAATTGAAAAAACCACCACCGTGTACCGTCCTGCCCCATTGTAGCTGCATATTTTTCCGTACGGGCCCCGCGTCCGCTTTTGGCCACGCCCCGCCCACCAATTTTGTATTTTAAACGCGACCGACGCCGAAAACAATTTATTTCGAAACCATCATTAATTGAACAACCCATCCCCCGAAATTCGCCCTACGAGAACTTAATTATTATATCACCTAGTCCTAGTAATTACAATACAACCAGAACTGCTAATCCTTAATACACAAGGCGAGGAGCAATTTTCAATGCTTCGGCGATTTCATATACATAATTACATCAGGAGTTGGGCGCTCGGCATTGCTGTATAAGTGACACACCGTTCCCCTGCTATTGTGTCGTATTTGGTTTATGCTCTTTTATTTGGATTTTGGAGTGATTCGAATAACAAAAATTTTTAGTTTTTATAGTAAATACGGTTAGAATTACACGACCAATATCTTTGTATTTCTATTTGTAGAAGTTTTCAAACTGGACTATGTTTGAGTTTTCTAGTTGATGATATAGTACTTTTATAATTGTCGCTATTGTAAACAACGACAGTCACGCACTACAATACTCTAGAATGCAATTCTAGAGAAGTTCAGAAGGACAGAATTCATACTGAGGATTTGGATCAGTTGAACTAAAATGCTTGAAGGATGACCCGTGGCATTCTGCATTGCCTGAAATGAATCAGAATGCCTATTATATTCCGCAGTGTGGTATCCCTTCTTTTCTAAGCATGTCGAAGGCATGCTTCTTTTTTACAATAATTTCCTCGCCTCATTGTTGAACATCTAAAATGCCCTTGAAAGTCTTGCTGTCAGTAGAGGAAGCAAGCCGATTCGGGAACCTCCTCCTTGACCTTGTACTCAAGGTATTCAAGGTCAAGGTCATGGAGGAGGTTCCCGAATCGGCTTGTTGTTAAAAATGAGGATGTTCACAAGTCGGCTCCTCCTCTACCATAACCTTATACTCAAGATATTCAAGGTTTTAGTCATAGAGGAGGTTCCCGAATCGGCTTGACGTTAAAAGTTAAAAGAATAGAAGTACTTAAATGAACGTCAAGGTGGAGGTTCCCGAATCGGTGTAATGTTAAAAATGAGGATGTGTCCAAATGGAATGCCAATGGACGGTAGGGTTCGCGTATAAAAGGTATTGTGGGAGTTGTGGTGTACACAGTATAACAGCAGCGGCGAACCAGTGAAGCAGTGGAAAAGTAAGATTGGTAAGCTTGAAGAAAGCTAATATCAATAGACACGAATATTTTAGTGTCAACAACACCAATACAAATTGTAGGATTGTGGTGGAGTACTTGACGCTCCAAAGAAGATAAGGAGAAAACGTAGTACACACGCGCAACCAACGATTTTATTACCAATATTTAATGGACCCCAAAGGGAACAAGTAGAGTTCGCAACACTGATTCCATTAGATCTTAGCATGGCATAATCACAAATATGTAACAACGTCAATGATGTGAAACTGCAACCAACGCCTAGTACTGATGGATCTGGTGTGCAAAACATGGTGCAAGAAGTGACCGTATATGATCTAAACGTGCCAAATCCAAAAAACCCCAAGCCGTTTCTTTGCCAACACGTGTACTCTTTGAACAAGAGTAACACAAAATTTGTTATTTCAAAATTTCAAAATTTTTAGCTGTATGTTTTAAAATGGAATCGGGTTTAGATCCAGCAGTGCGCATATTTGGAAGGGGGCGACAAAACCTAACCTTTACAAGAGAACAGTGGAATGAATTTGTGAAACATGAACATATAATTACACAATATTTAATGAATATGCAAACTCAAGAAGTGTGGCCGGCAATGCATAATTTGGGTTTTAGAATTACGTGCGAATGGATAGAGCACTATATCAAAGTGTTGAAAATTTATCACGGGAAATGGTTGTATTTATCGTTGAATGGACTGAAGGAAATGTGGCAACATAAGGAAATAATTTGTACTCGTTTGGCATACTTGAAAGCTCTAAACGTGGGCAGTTATTATAATCAGATCTTGAGTAGAACCATGGATAGCGATATACTGACTAATTTATTGATAACAATGAATGGTGAACTTCCAGAACAATTTGGCACTATGAAAGAATTCATCACACTTGCTTTTGAGAAGATCAAGTTCGATTGTGAGATACGTCAAATGTTCTTACCTTAAAGACGAACAATAACGCATTGTATCTATAATGTAAAGTAGTTGTAAGTCCATGTATTAATGAAGTATTTTTTTTTTTTTTTTTTTTTTTTTTTTATTTTGTGCAAACACAGAGTGTTTGTGGCATAACACCTAGTCAATGACTAACAAGTTATTTTCATTTAACCTAAACTGATAAAATAATGAGTATTTTTACAATTTTGCCCATTGGCCCAAGTTGTTTTAGTCTGACAGTTTTTACCACTCAAGTAGACGGCGGTTGTTTTCACTTACACTTGTTTTCACTTTTCACATACTGTGAATACACTACGGGTGCTCTGCTTTTAATCACTCCCGCACTAGTTCGAATGGTTTAGTTCTTTTCAGCCGACGCACTAGCGCACTGTTGTCTAGCAGCTGGATGGCTTCAAAGTTGTCGTGGTGGAGTAGACGATACTCGTGCTTCTTAGCAAATTTTGATATTTCGCTAGTTACCATCTCCATGCAAAGGTCCCGATGAAGACTGGTGTTTTTGATGTACCATGGTGCACCAACAATGGCCCTTAGAACTTTATTTTGGAACCTCTGAATGAGGTTGATATTGGACTGCTTAGTGCATCCCCATAACTGTATTCCATACACCCATACTGGCATTAATAATTGCTTGTATAGTAGGAGCTTATTTTGCACTGACAGGGCTGACCTCCGTCCCATTAGCCAATACATTTTGCGGAATTTTAGGTCGAGTTCGTTCCGCTTTTTCTTGACATGTACTTTCCATCTAAGCTTGGCATCCAGTGTCATGCCAAGGTATTTCGCTGTATCCGCGTATGGAATATCGTTCCCATTAATGGTTACTGGAATATAGTTAACTCTCTTATTGGTGTAGTTTACATGCGTGGATTTTCCTTCATTTAGTTTGATGCGCCATTTCTTTGTCCAAAGGTTGATTTTGTTTGCAGCTATCTGTAATTTTTCAGTTGCTTCTTCGACACTGTCACTAATCGCCAAAATAGCCGTGTCGTCTGCAAATGTTGCCACTGTGGTTTCTCCCGGAACAGGAATATCATAAGTATACAGTAGGTACAAAAGTGGTCCCAATACACTTCCTTGTGGTACTCCGGCATTGATATTGCGTAGCGAGGAGTATTCGTCATCCTGTTTCACCCTGAAGTGGCGATCTTTCAGATATGATTTTAACAGTTCTGTATATTCACTAGGAAGCTGCTGTTCCAGTTTCTCGAATAGTCCATCATGCCACACCTTATCGAAAGCCTGAGCCACGTCTAAAAATATTGCTGAGCAAATTTTCTTTTCTTCAAGAGCCTTTTCTATAACATCGGTAATTCGGTGTACCTGATCGATTGTTGAATGTCGAGCTCGAAAGCCGAATTGATGTGATGGAATAGTTTGATTTTTCTCAAGAATTGGGTATATTCTCTTGATAAGTAATTTTTCAAACAGTTTTGAAATGGTTGGTAACAGAGATATAGGTCTGTAGGAGGCTACATCATTTGGCGGTTTACCGGGTTTGGGTATCATGATGACCTCAGCGACTTTCCAGAATGAGGGCACATATCTTAACCTAAGTGCAGCGTTGAACAAATTTAACATCTTTATCACGGCTTTTCTCGGTAGCTGCTTCAGCAGGGCTCCTGATATCAGGTCAAATCCCGGTGCTTTTTTCGAACTGAGGTTGGTTTTGATTTCGGTCATTAGTTCTTTTGGTGAAATATGGGGTATAGGGTTTGACTCCAGTGCTGTCCAGGTGTTAGACTCGGGAAGTTCAGGGGTATGAGTTTCATTCGGTGTAAATGTCTTTTCCAAGTGATCGGCAAAGATATCGGCCTTATCCTTGTTACTTCTGGCCCAAGATCGATCTTCCTTTCTTATCGGGGGAATTTGCATTATCGGTCGCTTTATGTTTTTGGTGGTTTTCCATAGAGAGTAGTCCGTAGCAGAGTCATTGCTTAGCCCCTCCAAATGCCGACCAATAGTTTGTTGTTTGATTTCTTCGGTAAGGTTGCGAAGTTTCCATACCATATTATTTAGTTCTGTCTTAACTATGGGGTCTCTTGTAGTTTGCCAGCGTTTGCGAACTTTTCTCTTTTTTGCTATCAATTCTCTGACTTCTAAAGGATAGATGTTGCTATTCTTGATATGGTAACTTATTTGGGGTGTAGCTAACCACGCAGCTTCCTGTATATCGCCGTGGAAACTCTGCACTGCGTCTTCCAATTCTTCGGGAGTTTTGAGTGAAACCGACAAGTTGATGTTCTGCTCTAGGCTTGTTTTGAATGCTTCCCAGTTTGTAGCTTTAGTTGTCAGAGTTGGTCTTCTTTCTTTTCTAATTACCGATTGACTTAGAGTTAAGATAATTGGTGTATGGTCAGAGTCAAGGTCTAGTTCCTCGGTGATATCAATGAAGCTAGATGACAGATTTTTAATTACAAAAAAGTCTATTAGATCTGGAATCTTGTTTCTGTCAGTAGGCCAATAAGTTGGCTTACCTGTTGAGTGGACTTCGCATCTGTAGCTTTGGATTGCATGTAGTAATTCTCTTCCCTTTGTTGTAGTTAGCCGTGAACCCCAATATGTATTCTTGGAATTAAAGTCTCCCCCAAGTATGAACTTCCCAGAGAAAGTCTGCAAAAGGTCCAGATACTGTGTTCTCTTAATGTTGTGCCTCGGAGGTGAATAAAGAGCTCCAATCGATATTATTCCACATTTTGTTTTGACTCTAACAGACGTAACTTGAAATTCTTCTTTTTCGATTTTCTCGTCCTCATAATGAGATATATTATTTTTAATTAATACTGCGCTTCCTCCTCTTGCACAATTGCTGGGGTGAATAGCGTGATAGATTGTGAAGTCTCGAAGTTTTAGGTAGGATTCTTTTGTGAAATGAGTTTCTGATATTAAGCAAATATCAATTTTATGTTCAGTTAAAAATGTGTGTAAGGTATTTCTATGTTGTAATAGCCCGTTAGCGTTCCAGGAAAGTATGCGGATACAATCAGCCATTTTTATGGAATTTTTCAAGCTTGTCGAGTCTGGCAACAATGGATTTAGTAACATTTTCTTGTTTATTCAGTTTTTCCAGTATTAATTGCAGTGTTTTGCTGATTTCTGGAAGATTGTTTACGGTTTGGTCCATTTTTACCTCAATGCTTTTTATTTCTACTGGCTTAGAACTAGAGGCCGACTTACCATTTACCATGTTGGCATAGGATTGTTCACCAGATACCTCTTTTGCCTTGATAACTTTTCTGTTTACATGCTTTGTTTTCTGCTGTTCCGGGGGAGAGATTTTCTTAAAATTGGCGTTTTTAATCTTTTGAAGTTCAATCGGAACTACACAACCCCTGTAGTTTGCAGGATGACCTTTACCGCAATTATAGCATTTTGCGGGTTCCTCTTTTGACTTTGTGCAGTTCTGGGTATCGTGCTCCCCAGCACATTTTACGCATCTGGGGTCTTTGTGGCAGTATCCACGAGTGTGACCCCACGCTTGGCAATTCTTACATTGTGGCAACAATTTAGGTTTTTTTAGTGGAGATATTTCGACTCTCATTCCCATTATATCAGTTATTCCAAAGATTTTGTTGATATCTTCGGTCTTGTCGAAAGACAGCATGAAGATCGGTAAAGGATCTTTTGTTTTTCGTTTTAAAATATTAGTTACATCTAAAATTTTATATTTTTTTCGCTTCAGATCTTCAATTATCTTTTCCTTACTGCAGGTTTTATGCAGTTTTTTTACTACCACTTTAATTGGTCTATCTTGCTTATTTTCGTAAGATGACCAGTTTAGTTTTCCTTCCTCGAGAAGGTTGGTGATCATCTTGTAATTGTCGATTGCATCAACATTAACTTTTAGTACGCCACTGTTTAGTAACGTTATTTTATACTTGTTCTCAATTTTGGTATTTAGCAGCTCATATACTTGCTCATATTTAGTCACATCGTATATCATTATCGGTGGAGGTTTGTGTTCTCTCACCTTCTTTTCCTGTGAGTTTTGTTGTTTTTTATCTTGATTTTGTTCTGATGAGTGGCGTGGAGGGGTTATAGAAGAATCTGAGCAAGTCGAAGTATCCATTTTCTTCCTCTTAGTAGTTTTCTCTTTGCCCCGTTTAAGAATCCACTCAGTTTCCTTCGCTACTTCATCCTCATCAGTGAAATATTCCATTACATCTGGTTTCAGTGGTACCGCATTTTCTGCGTCCTTCTTTTCTTTGTCACTGAATTTCTGTTGGAGTTCATGGAGTTGTTCTTGCAACTGCTTCAAAGCAGATTCCAACTCGGTTTTAGCAGATCTTTCTTTTTGCAACTCTTGGTATAGCAAATGCTCATTTGCTGTTTTTATTTCGATGGTTTGCGACATAATTTTTACACTTTAAATTGCACGCGTATTAAACGCGTACTCAGCACAACACTTCGGACGCAGTTCATTAACACAGCTTGACACACATTCCGAAGAGCGATTTGTTTACGCACGCAGTTACATGATATAAGTTTAGTTATATTGCTGATTGACAGAAATATATTCCTCGCTCACAAACAATTAAAACTTGATTGCAAAACACGTCCGATCGCTTCGACTGCACGATTCAAAATCCTAATGAAGTATTGATAATAAAGTCATCATGAAAACATAATGTGGAATTTATTGGTGGGGATACTAAACGTTGAAAATTGTGAACAGCAATCAAATGTCAGATCAGTAATAGCGGAACAATTACAAAGAATTGTGTGTGAAGCTCACTGAGCAAAAGATCTTGGGGATATGTTTTGTCATTTATTTAGAGAAAATTGTGAAGAATGCCACAGTCTACATAAACTTGTCGCGAGACATCTGTAGTATTAAATGTATGGTTCGGGGACAAAACCGAGTATTCATCGTCGGAGAGGCAAAAGAGTAGGTCAAGGATTGATCAATAAGCTAAATAATAAGCTTCCATTCGAATTACACATACCAGGATATAATTTTTGCGGACCAGGAACGAAGCTTCGAGAAAGATTAAAGGTCATACAGGTGTGAATAGGCTAGACGAAGCGTGTAAGGAGCACGATATCGCATACTCTCAAAGTGAGCCATCGACACAAAGCAACCATCAATTGTATGAGAGAGCAATTGAACGGATAAAAAGTAAAGACGCAATATTTGGAGAAAAGATAGCAGCGTCTACCGTTGCACCAATAATGGGCACTTCAAATATACCATGACGTTGCACATATTTGGGTCAAGCTGTATAATCAAAAATAATTTCTTGAAATGTACCTTGAAGTACAGGGTAAGCCTTGAAAATGTCAACTCTGAAGACGGGAGCAGAGTTGCACGACCCTGTATATATACAATTTCTAAATAAAACTGGACGATTTCTTCTGTACAAAATATACGCCTTCGATATAAGTACGCGTTCGTATAAGTACCTACCTAGTTATTAGTAAGACTTCTCGAAATGTATTTATTTTTGAATACATTTTAAATAAGCCGCGCGCCGATTCTCAGTAAAAAGGTTCTAATCGGTTTTTCTGAGGGGGTAGCAAAAAATGAATAGCGGTATTACCTGCGAAGTGCTCATTAATTTTTCCGGTATTTTTCTTTAGACTCCTCGGCGTTCATTGTTACCCGTGCAGTATTTAAATCGGTACGTTGCATCTCGCCATCTTCCTCCTATAAAGCGGGAAAGAAAGCGACGGAATGAAAAACTCTTAAGAATATAAGCACCTGAACGAAATATGCGGTGTTCATAAATACTTCTGCCGATGGAGTATGTAATCTAATAGCGTTTTCGATTTACTGCACTCGGCTGCACTAGCACTATGCTGGTGCGGGTATGTATGTTCGGCTTTTCCACTCGCTCCGTGCCATTTGTTCGGCTTATGCACTGCACGATGAATATGTCATCACTTTTTGTGTTGAGATGATAAATAAAGATAAATTATATAAGAATAACACCCGGGAAGCTAAATGTAATCATAAATAGTTCCGTAAAGGCACCGTGAAGTTGGTTTTAAAGAACTGCACCAAAACAACGCATATTCTCGGTACAGTTCGCACGGAGTGCGTGCATAAAATTGTATAAATCGGAAACGCTATAATTGACAACGTTTTAGTTTAGTTGCTTACTTCATTGGTATACAAAAATGATGTTTTCAAAGAAAGACAGTTAAGAAACTAGTTGTTTATTCGTTGGTTAACATTAAGAGAATGCATTTCTGGGAAATATATTTATAATATATATATATATTTATATAACGATAAGGCTTTCATTTCATAGCCAAAGTAGTAAGACTAGAAAACGAGAAACGGAAACATGGGATACAATATACTGTACGAATCGAAAGTAAAGCGCGATGACAGAACAGAATACATGCGGTTAGGTATATTTACAACGTTTGTTTTATTTTATTCGTTAGTTTTGTTCTTACATCATCTTCACATTGTATCTTATAATAAACATGTATGCTTATAAAACATATGAAATTGCAGAAAACACTAACAGTTTTAACAATTTGGACCTCTCAATTTTTTATATATTTTGCGTAAGGTAAGATAATTCCGTTACGCTATCACACCTGTTATCAAGTAACTTGGTTTCTTATCAACTTAATCAACGGAAAAATATTACACCTTACTTGCCTCGTTATATATCTTTTGTGGGTGTTTATTTCTTACATATGGGAAGTATTTGCGCTTACAAAGTACTTGTGAGGTTTCTCATTCTCTACGATTTAACGTTATTTCGGTAATAATGGAATTACATGTTTGCCAAGGTCATAACATTACAATAAATAATAATAATAATAATAGTAATAGTACTCACTCGCTACCAGTCAATAGTGCCCTCATCTACATTCGTTTAAAATGTATATAGTCAACCATAAAAATTGAATCGAATGCTTCTTTTAACAAGAAAACTTTCTACGTTTTATTTTTATGTAGTTTTTTTTGTGAATTTTGCAGTCAAGGTATGATTAAAGAAAATATGATTAAATTAGTTGACTCGAAACTAGTAAAAAGGGCTAGGGGGAGTTCAAAATTATTTCAAAAAGTTTTAGTTAGTTTTGGTCTCAGATAAATAAAGAGATATGGATAGCCAAAGGCTATAGTTAGCATGTTGGTTTGTTTGTAACAAACATATCGCCCTAAGACGTAAGGGGGAGGTACGCGAATGTAAACAAAACAGGTCGTCGCGTCATTGGCGGGCAAGCGTGTTTTAGCCAAGGGGTTTGTTTATATTTAAAATAACTAAACTTATCAAATCTGAATTGTCACCTAACTATTTTTAGCTTACAAAATAATAAATAATTATTCAGAGTAACAATTAACTATTTGTCTAAATGTTTTTCCCCTTGGGATCTAATACTAATACACCAATAAAACCCTTAAGAAACATTTACGGACGCCCATGGAAATTGAGGTTATATGGTATTTACTGGTAAACGCTAATTATACCTGACAAATACGTCTTATGGCACACAATACAATTTCTTACCTTTATAATATAATATAAATGGCAAATACAAACTTAAAACTGCCTATTAACGTTAATACCCGCGAAAAAAATATTTTGTATGTAAACAAACGGTACGTTGGGCAACGTACCAAAACAAACAAGTGGTTGTATATGTTCGCTACAATTTTCCTCCCCTCTTTAGCTATCCATGTCTCTTTATTTATCTGAGGTTTTGGTAGAATTTCGTAGTACAAAGCTGTAAAAGCACGGTCGGTTTTCGACCGACTGTCAAAAAACCTGTTCGTGTATAGCCACCCTAAATATGTATTGATCGGGCTTGAGGCATCTGCTTCTAAGTTCACGCCCCGACACATAGATGGCATGAGCTATCAAGTATTGATTTTCATTGGGACACCAAAACTGAGAAATAATTTTGAACTTTTGAACAAGATTTCAACGGTTATTTTTGAACAAGGAGTCTAAAGGTTATTTGAGCGTTTTTTGCCGATGCATTGTTGGTTATTATATTTTGTTTTTTGTTTTTTTTTTTTTTCAAAATTAACCCGTGTTTTATATTAAAGCTAGCATTCTATCACAAACGGTGTACGAAATTAATAATAAGTAGCGTGTGCTGTTGATATTATATTTTATTGTCGAATCAAAATTGCATGTTGGAAAATACGGAGGTTTTGCTTTCTTTAGGTTATTTTAAAATTTCTACTTTAATCAATTCTTAGTTTATTTTGTTATTAGGTCATTTTAAACTTATTTACAGCCCACCCAATCCATTTTTAATCTATTAGCCTCTACGTTTAGCTTCTTTTTTAAATAGTTAAAATCTACCGTTTACCGCTTTCTTTTTATATATGTACTTCCAACATTTGAAACAATACGTTAAGTCTGTGCTCGGCTATTATTAAGTGTTTGAATAGATTATTTAAATATCATATCTATTCCCTACGACCAACACCCTACAAAGAACTCTAAACCTTTTATTAACGTTCCACTTTAGAATATGACGATTATTATTAACACACCAAAACGTAACAAATTCTCTATATTTCCAAACCAATCCTTAGATTTACTATCTAAGTGAAGTATCAGTGAAGATTAGGGATGCTTTTGAATTACGTTTAGAATTTTTTTTGTCGTTACCATCCCAAGGTCTGATACTTTGTTCGGTTTCATCTGATTGGCACACAGTTTGGCTCCTTTATTGTTTTCTGATGGGTGCTGATTATGGTTTGTTATGTACCAATGAGGTGAAGTTTTGTTCTGCAGACCTAGGGCGGGCGTGACAGCTAAAATTGAGCACGAATAGGCTATAGAATAAGGCCTATACATTTCCAGACATATCTTACTAAAAAAATGGACCCCAGATTCAGTTGTACTGTACGCACTGGGTACAAACCCATGAAGCATTCTAAAGACTGTAGTTCCCTATTCAACACAACTTGCTTTAAGCTCTTTTAAAGGGTTCGGCGATTTCGTTCAAAAGGAATGTTCTTTTTGCTTTTATGGTAAGCAAACCTGTGCGCTAACTACTTTTCCAAATTTTCACACAAACTAGCACAAAGGTGTACAAATACTCAAAATCTGCAATAACAACAATTTCTCGACAACGATTCTCACTAAATATGTACCTACCTAATTGACGTTTTGAAGAACTAAGAAAATTGGACACAACTTGTGGATATGAAAATATTCTTAACTTTTCGAGCTTCTTACAGTCTGTTTTGAGATTTGCACACCGCTTTAATTAAATCTGTGCAGGGTTAGAGTTAGTTTGTGTGAACGCTGTTAGTTTTGGTGCAAAACGTGGCAACACAGAACTTATTACATGATGTATCGTCTACCAATAGTGGTAAAATAGGATTCAGTACATGGCAAGACAAAGTCCATAAAAAACAATATCTAGTCACCCTTATAAGGCCGTATAATGTTATATACTTCAGGCATGTAACGTGTCACGAATACCTATACAATAGTCTAAATCTTATTTATCAAATTATCATTAAATATCTATAAGGCAATTGTTGTAGTACAATGTTTTTTATCGTTTCCTCATTTTTTTCTTATTCATTTAAGTTTAACTTACGGTATAGGTGACTCTCTTAAATACTAGGCCCTAACTCATAAATTAGTATCATAAAAAAATTGTTACTAGTACTAACTACCGCTGGATTTCTCATAGCGGTTCTGGAGAATCAGCTTTGACCTGCCGTCGAGGGCGCTGTTGGTTTAACCACTGGAGGCAGTGCAGGACTAGGCCACGTGCACCCAGGTGGAACACTTCTAGCTTGCTGAAGACCAGCAGCGGACTCAGGGTGTAAAAAATTTCGCCTCTGGTCGATCTTCTCCGCCTTAAACCATAATTATTACAAACCAATGAAGACAAACCACTCATCATTACCTGTGCTTGAATCCTGGATGCTATCAATTCAGGAAGTAAGTCTAGCTGCTCTAGTAACGTTGCTATTTTATCTTCTAGAGTTGTCAACCGATCTTCTAAACTATCCTGCCTTGTACTCATATCTGATACTATCTCATAAACTGTATTCTGAGTCTGAAAATTATACAAACGTTTATTTCAGCTTAGTTCACCATGACCCACCGTATACCTTCGCCATATCTGTAATGGTGTTGGCGTTATCTAATAACTTTCGTTGGTCCATCTTCACTTTCCTTAAACTGAAAATTGATTAGGTTTATTTAATGCTCTTAATAAAATTGGATAACGTACGCGTAGATTGCTAATAAAAATTTCCGCTGATGGGTCCTAACTTTTCCCGGGTTGACCCTTTTCACTAGCCTTGTATGTTTGTAGATCAACCACGTTTCTCTCAGGACGTTCGCAGCTGCGTTTTTCAGCTGAAATGCAAAACAAACATCCTTCATGCAGTGGCACGTTATGCCATCATGGGGCGATGGGCAATTTTGAATTTGGGGGCCCCCATAGGCAGTGTTGAATTAAGAAGAAATTTTTTCTCTTCTAACTTAGTCCAGGGTTTCTCATTAGTCTCATACAATATTAGATAATGCTTATGTCCGTTACCTCAGAACTCCACTTTTCCTAAATCGATTTGAAACCAAATAATTAGTACCCAATTAGTACCAATTGGTACCACCAACCGCGGATTGGGGTACCTCAAGAGAACCCTCTTAAATTTGGAGTAGTTCCTTTGAACGTCACCTCAGAACGCTACTTCTCGTATCCTAAATCGCATCACTTTGAACTTTTGTACCCGTGATTTAGACGGATTCCTTTGAGGTACCAATTTTGTGGTTGGTGTTTTCTGTGGGTACCAATTGGGTACACAATATCAGTGTGTTCCGTTGAGGTACTAATTTGGGGGTTAGTGTTTTCTGAGGGTACCAATTGGGTACTAAATCCTTACAGAAATTCAATGTGATTCGCGTTACTTTATGACAAGTGGCGTTCTGAGGTGACATACGAAAGAGCAACCCGTGATTTAGGGGAGTTCCTTTGAGGTACCAATTTGGGGGTTGGTGTTTTCTGATGGTACCAATTGGGTACTAACTCCTTACAAAAGCTAGAATAGATTCGACTTCTTCTTCAATAAGTGATGTTCTGAGGTGACCCGCGCTATCTTTACTCCCCCGGTATAAGGGTGTTTCTTGGAGGTACTAATTTGGGGGTTACTGTTTTCTGAGGGTACCAATTGGGTACTAAATCCTTACAAAAGTTCAAACTGATTCGCGTTACTTTACGACATGTTCACAGGCGACGTTTAAAAGAACTTCTCTAAAGTTAAGGGAGTTCCCTTGAGGTACCAATTTCGCGGTTGGTGGTACCAATTGGTACTAATTGGGTACTAATTATTGGAAAGTTTCAAGTGGATTTGCGAAAAGTGGCGTTCTGAGCTGACAGACGTATAATGTTTCATTGATAGCAAGAAAAATGAGTTTAACTCGATGTTCTTGACACGGTAATGAATTTGTTAAAGATTAGTTGCGGCCTCGCTGAGAGGAGCCTAACGAGCTTGCAACGTTAATGAGGACTGACATGGTAAGGTAGTCTATTACAGAAATGAGTTTCCAAAATACTGGTTTGAGGGCCCCCTGTTGTTGACGGCCCTGGGCAAATGTTCATTTTGGCCATAGCCACTCCCCGCATCAAACAAAAATGCTTTCTTTTTAGCACATACCCGTTTCGTAAGCTGGGTGTCCATCATAAAATTGTGCACGTGTTTTTCTGCTCTTGTCAACTCTAGCTTACGTGAAACTACAGCAACTAACAAAGCAGTACATCCAGCACCCTAAAATAAATCATGGTTTAGTTTTAGTTTTATTATTCCACCAAGCAACCAACTCACCATGATCCCAGTGCTAACAGCAATACCTCTACCACAGTAAGTGTTGGGCACAATGTCACCAAAACCCACACTAAGGAACGTTATAGCTATGAGCCACATGGCGTTCAATAAGTTGGCATGTTCTTCATCATGGAATCTGGAAGGAATATCAGTTCCAAAGACTTTTCCTTATTAAGGCTATAGATGGTGTTCCTTTACCTTTCACACTGCCTTAGGGTCCAACTTGCGATGATCCACAACGAAACCATGAAAACCAACAGGACCGTTCCTGGGCAAATGGTCATCAGCGTCTTGAGAACAAACCGCGTGTTGAAATTGATGCGATTTAGAGCACCTATGCTGCGAGATGACGCATCCGTGAACAGTTTGCTGTGGAGCAACATCACCCTGCATATCAGGTAGAGTCTGAGGAACATTGGTAGAGATAGTGGGACATCGTATGGTACGCATTTAGAACCAACTCCGCCGCCTTTGTTGGCCAATTTTGTCGTCCACACGAATCGATAATGACCGGGAATTGGATGGACTGCACATATTAGCAGCTCCATTGAGATCTGGCATATCCTCTGCCACGTCATCGCTATACGCCAATCGTCAGCGCAGTTATCTATCATGAAAAGCTGGAACATCATTGAAAAAGAGTATTAGAATGTCAGGCAATGGGAAATAATAAAGAAGCACATTATGGGAGAACTAAGGAACGCCATTCAGAGAGCATCAAACCATTCAGACCAATAAACTGGAGACGAAAATAGTCTGAACAACACTCTTTAAGCGGAATCGTGTTGTTATTTAGTGAGTTTTACACAGTCATTTAAAATCGATAACATTTTAATTAATGTTGCTACTTTCTAAGAACAAAGAATTGCTCTGTGATGGATGAAGATCTCACCATGATTATGTTCATATCTCTGGAGTGGTCAAAGGCATACCTCTGGGAATGTTGAAAATAATTGCTTGTCGTTTGCGCTCGGTCACTTTATTATTCATACGTTACACCGGTGACAAGTTTTATTAAGCGGGAAACCCGTCGGAAAGTCATGCATGTAGAATGGAAATTAAAACTTGAGTCTGTTTCAATAATAGGCACATTTTTGGCCATAGTGACTTGTTAGGTGTGGCTAGTGTTATGCATACAACGCCTTAAAATGATTTCCCGTGTTTATTTTGGGCCCAAATGGCTTCTTCCGTCTTGCGAGGCAGTCGTGTTTAGCGCAAGCTTGATGTTGGCGTGACTACACTTATATATTAGTAACTCGTTGGTTATTAGAAGTATTTTTGGAAGACGGGCATGGATTACTTAAACTCCCTCCACACTATTCGATTTCAATGCACACCAAACGGTGTAAATATTATTGAACGCGTTATTGGTGCAGTATAGTGAGGCGCTATTGCTTTTACGCGTTCTGCTGTATTTCATTAGTTAAAGTAGATTGTCAAAAATGTCAAAATCAAATTAATGGTACATGACCATTCGGGTTACCTGTCATTTATAGCAGATAGTGGATGTCAATTTATTGGGAAACGATTTATTACGATTGACAATTCACGCCTTTATTGCACATACAAAAAATGATCGAAATTGGGTCGAAATTGTGACAGGAAAATTTGATAAGCAAGGGTGATTTGGCTGAGTTAGGCCCGCTACTACGACCTGCTGTCATATACTTTGCCTTTTTAACCTCCCGTCATCTCTACTTTGCTCCTACCAAAGAAGTTATCCTTTTTCGCTGATTTGAAAGTGCAAGATAGTCGTGCTGTCGCCCTTATTCAGCATGGCCACTCCATTCGACATGTTAGCAGGGAGTTTCCACTTCAGTTATTCAGCGTTTATAGAATTGGTTTCGGCAGACTTGCCAATATGTTAGAAGAGCTGGACAAGGTCGAATTTGAAAAATTACTCAAATTCAAGACCAATTTCACCTTCTTTCCTCTCTACGTCAGCGTACTGCCACAACACGAGACCTCCTAAACGACCTAAGACCAGCACATGGAATAGAAATTTCTGATCAAACTGTTAAAAACAGATTAAAAGAAGCAACATTGAAACCAAGAAGACCTGTCCGCGCACCACGCGTTAAGCAGCATCACAGCGTGAAGGAGGTTTGCTATGGATCACAGAGATTGGCATCTTCGTCACTGGACGCCTGTACTGTTTACAGAAGACTCCAGATTTCGTTCAACACGTTGCGACCGTCGAGTACGTGTATATAGACGCTACTATGAACGCTACGGAGTTGCTACTATACAGGAAGTGGATCGATTCGGTCGTGAATCTGTGATGGTTTGGGCTGGAATCAGTATAGACAACAGAACTGATCTTGTTGTGGTTCCTGGGGGTTAAATGCAATGAATTACATCGAAAACATCTTAGATGACCATGTGGTGCCATGCTGCATATGGCGTCGGTCAAAATTTCATCCTAATGCAGGACAATGTAAAGCTACATACCGCCGGCATCACCAGAAACTTTTTACAACAACGTAGAATTGTGCTCATGGAATGGCCGGCGTTAAGTCCTGACCTGGATCCTATTGAACACGTGTGGGATCAGCTACACCGACGTCTTCGCAAGCGGCCTAATCCACCACTAAACATACAGGAACTGACACAAGCCCTGATTGAGGAATGGGAAACCATATCCCAAGAATCTCTTTGCAGACAGTGCGAAGCATGCCACGCAACCAAATTTGATTTGTCTAGAACTATTATTTAAAAAGTTACAGGTTTCGATAATAGAGAGTGGTAAGAGCTAAGAATGTAACTGGAGACCGTTAACCGTATAACAGCACATATTGCTTGAAAGTTTCTTTTTAATAATGTTTTCGTAAGAAATTTATTCAAGGGGCCGCTATGCAAAGTTGAAGCAATTCAGGCACCCTTTGCATCACCGACGAAGAAAAGAATAATTTATGAGGGTGTATCCATAGGCGGAGTAATAGGAAACTCCTCAAAAAGTAGGTTGAATCTTGATACGCGCTCCGAGGGAAAAATATGGTTCGAAGGAAACCAGGAGATAATGTATAAGGAAGAGCGGTCATGCCAGGATAGGGGGTGGGAATGTAGGTCTACAGCAATAACCTGGGGGTGTGAGAGACAGTGCGACCCACTGTCTCGAATGCAGCATTGCGCTTGCCCCCATCGATTCACCCTAGCTAATAGTAGAGGCTATATTTTACTCATTTGTTGGCGAACTCATTTTAATTATTACCCATAAACATTTTACCGCCGCTCATTGAGAATTGCGACCACAATTGTCGTAACTGATTTGTTTAAACTCATGCTTGATTGTTATAGCCATTCGCCAAGCATGATGAATTGGATAGCTAATTAATTGAGTGTTTTGATGAAAAATTGAGGACCATTTCGGTCATGTGATTATTTTTATCTCACGGCGAGGTATTTACATCATAAATGCCGGACACGCGGACATGTTTGGGCACCATGAATAAATAAGATGCCGGTATACATAAATCATCGAAAAAATGTTTATGTTTGAATTAGCGCCAGGGCCGGCTCGGAAATTTGTGTACAAACTAAATAATCAATCCGACGCATACGCGCCGGAATTAAAATCGACAAAGCGCAACGTTTCGCCCACGCGCGCTACGCTTCATTGCGAAGCACCCTTGAGATTCGACATCAAAATTGCTATCTTGATTTAGGACGGTAATTTATCGATGATTTTAATAAGAATGTACTTTGATCGCTTGCGGTTACGATGCCTAACAAGATATTTAGATTATTTTTGGATTTTATCCACTTTTTTCCTCATAAATAACGCAATGAGTAACAGGAGATGAGTAACGTATAACTGATTTAAACTTCGAGAAACACGTCAATTTCTGCTGTATTTACTTAGGTTCTTTCCCACTGCACAAATATAGTTAATAAGCTATTGTGGGTACCAATAAAAAATAAAAAAAATACCTCTTTCCCTATGCATATTGATTAAGCAAACAAACAGTAAGGTCAACGGTGGACTAACTTAATAATACATATGTTTTTCGGTAAGCAATTTTGGTAATTAACCTCTAATTTTGAGTTCGTCAATGTTTTGTAATTTTGGACTGAATGTTAACTGAATGATTCAGTTAGCTCTGAAGAAGAGAGCAACATGGTTCGCGAAACGTCAGCATTTGCAAATCTTTACACACGGCATAAACCGGAAGCAGTTTAATTTCTTATGTCTACTAGTTTTCCCTCTTTTTGTTTCTGCCTCTATCGTTGATTTTCTACGACACAACCAAAATGACAAAATGCCAATATTACCACCTAAACCAAGCATAATTTTGATGTACTGAGAGCATTTTTTTAAAGGGGTCATGTGTTTTTACTTGTAGTAATTATCTACACGTTCCCTAAATGATCCCCAAAATGACCATGTTCGCAACCCTAGCCACAATGCTTTTTGGGCGTCTTGCCCAAAAAGCATTGTGGCTAGGGCTAGGCCTTGGATAACAGATTAAAAAATACGTAATAAATGAATATATTAAAGGCTTACCTGAACTTCTAACGCATGATAGGCTACGATGAGGCCTAAAAGAATCACAGTCGAAACAGATATCAGACTTTTGAGTGAAATTGAGTAAAATTCGTCCTGTAAATGTGAGCACTAAAAGAGATGAGTCACCACAGCGATGGTATGTCTTACTTTCTTGTAGACGCCCGCGCTGGAGAGCTCGTTTTCGATCACCATGACGATGATCCCGAACATGCCCATGACGAGGGCATAGTCGCTGATCCGCTTCCGCTTTTCGAACAACGCCTTACGCCGCCCTAACCTATATCCGACGTTAGGCTTATGCTTTAGGCTGCCCGATGAAGGTCCCTTGTAGACACCGCCACCGAGCTGTCTCTCTTCCATATATCTCGGATATTCGACATTACCCACTAAAGCGACTCCCGATTCCTCTTGCATACGACCTGTGGAGTCCCGACTCGAGTTCTTCACTGCCCCTGGTATGGAGAGTGTTGACACTGGCTTGCGAAGCTGTAAGGTTTCACCGTCATATTACCTCAACCGTATCCTCCAACGTTTGTTTGGTTTTGTTTCAATACTACAGGGTTGAAAATCATCAAGGAAAGACAAGTACAACAAACAGAAAACCTCGACGTCGCTTCTGCTC
The DNA here is from genome assembly GCA_964023965.1 of Melinopterus prodromus. NCBI lineage: Eukaryota > Metazoa > Arthropoda > Insecta > Coleoptera > Scarabaeidae > Melinopterus > Melinopterus prodromus. The sequence continues at coordinate 8,904,453 of OZ030399.1, forward strand.
ACGAGTACTACCAATTTCTCTCAAAATCTTGTTCAATTTTTCTTAAACGCGTTCTTTTTTTAATTAGACCTATCGTTCCTAGTTTATTCCAAAATTACTCCTATATTACAAACACCCTGTCTGCCCTGCACCCCGTTTAACATCAAATACAAACATATTTCCTATAGACAGAAAAGAAATTTAGGGGAACAGTATCCCAAAATTGACCAGAGATATGAGCTATACTGGAGCGATTCTGTGTTTTCGTATGCTACAGATCTGCATTGACAGCATTTACACAAAAGGCTACGTTGTTGACGTACTAATTCTACGTAGCGCCAACAGCGTAGCTTGTTGTGTAAATGTAGGTACAGTTACAGTCTTGCCCTTGTAGCATCTACATGAGCTCATAGAATCAGCACAATAATATAGGTTTTAAAAAGACAATTTGAGGATACTGCTTTGATCGCGTGCATATTTAGCATTACAATGGTGCTTGGTACAGTGACATGTTATGTCGCTTGGGTTCCATGATGGGGTTCGTTTCGCCTTCCTGGGAGACAAAGGAGAAGGAACCCCTGGAAACGACGAACACATACATACAAATATTTATATACAAACAAAATAGAAAGAATAGAAATAGGAGATAGGCAATACCGTACTATCTGGTACCATATCTGGAAAAAAAATCAAATGTCTGTGAGTTTTTGGTTAGTATTGGGTGAAGCCATGCCTTGTAGAAGGTCAGCCATAATCATGCACATGCTCATGCATCCACGCAAACAACCATGCAACAATCAACGTGTTTCATTCATTTTATTTTTTCAGAAGAAAGGTTTTTGAAAGAATAGAATAATAATAATAAATAATAATAAGAATAATAATAATAAATCCTAAATCAATAGTTGTTATTATATATACAATAGACTGAGAAGGTTGCATTAGGTCAAGCTCTGCTCAAAAAAGCATATCAAAACTACTCTGGTAGCAGCGAAAAGAATATAGAGAACAGAGAGAAGATTACACCCCGCGGCTTCTTACCAGCCAAGAAGTCGCTTTTGTTTTTAATTTTCGCGAAAAGAAATAGAACGAGATCCAATTTGGTACATAAAAATGATGGTCTTAAGAGTTTTGAATGAGAATACAAAACAAAATTAGGAAATCAAGACACGCTTCTTATATTTTTTTGCGAATGTGGTAGTACTGATGATTGGAAAGAATGAAAGTCAGATAAAAAAGAAACTTAAGAAGAAGATAGAGGAGAAACATTGGTCAACACCGATTTGTAGATGATTGTTTTAGTAAAATTTGATCAAATGTTGACCAATGTAACATTTTCGTTGGTAGTGGTGGATGGGTTGGTTTTTTTTTGGAGGGGGTAACATGAATCATACCTGTCGAAAATTTCGCATGGCGCCGTTGATTCTCAAAGAATCTGCAGCAATGCTTGCTATTCCATCTCCGTGTTCTCTGAGTTGTCTTAGCGATGTCGATGGGACAACTCCGTGGACGTAGTTCATGCCACAACAGGCTGCGGAGGCTTCCGGCTGTGAACTTTGTCGTATTATTCTTGAAGCGGGTAACTTGGAAACTATTGGTTGTGCCGCGGGGCAAGAGCTGCATGAGACCTGGAGAAATTTGCTGATGTATACAGTATTGTACGAGCTACGATCATTTGTCGACAACCTTTATATTCCAAAACATCCAACACCAAAAAGATTCGTTCTATTTCACGAGAGAGTATTCTAAGGCCCTAATCATTTGAAAATAATTCAATGATCATTACTACAAACTCGAACAACACCAAAAACAAAATCAACAGAAACAAAAATCACTACTGAACACTACGGTCAAATTGCAGCGGCAAAAATTATACTTTTGGCAACGGCAACAACACCAATAGTATCAGAATAAGACAATAATAATAACAACTATCAGATTTAGCAAAATATCGTTCAAAAAACACTAGCAATACCCAAAATCAAGCATCCAATAAGAATAGTAATAATAACAGAAACACCACAAGTCCAGAGTGCCTAAAAATACTCGAAGGAAAAATAAAAACACCTTGAAGCAAGCTTGCCATAAATTTATAAACAGTAAAATAATTAAATTAAAGATTTCGTCCCATTCAACAGGTAAATTTGTTGTCACAAACCCGAAACAAACGACTGCTAGAAACCACGCTGATTGCTAGCACTGCGTTCCTATATAACTACACTGGAGAACTGGAATCAAACAAAGATTTCTTCTATTCTTTATGTTTTTAACAACAGCACAGTCTGGTTTGTTTTTGTTCTTTCAAAAACAGAAACAATGTTGTTGCGCAGATATAGTAAATTAAATCAAAAAAAGCCTTAGTAGTATTAGTATAGAATTAGTGTGAGTATTGTTTAGAAAATTCTTAAAAGCAGAAAGGAAGCTTTGATTGGAGAAGAGATCGAAGCGTGAAAAGCTTAGACAGTTAGCGTCAGAAAATTTAGCAGCCGATTGAAACAAAAATGCACCAACGGTTGCATTTTTATCCAGACGTGCCGCAAAATGCTGTAGACCAACCCAACAAACTAGATCAAACTATTTACTAAACTAGATCAAAATTTAGTGTTTGAATAGTACCTAAATAACTTCATTTCGCCAAATATTCCTCTAGTTTGTATGGAATGTGGGCTGCACCGTGTCATGTTTAGCCTTGTCGATAGTGTGGTAGATATGGCAGGTATATTATATAAACGCTATACATACCACAGCTTTTGTAAATGTTAAAGAAACACTTACACTACAGTAATCCATGATAGTGTATTGTGATCCATCTACGTGTAAGCGATTTGTATTCTAGTTCTCTGTCAATGTGTGTTTTGTTCCTTCCGGCAGGCCAGCTTATACATGACGAGACACTCTGTGCTTATTGAAGCTCAAAAGCGATAACATATATTTTTAGACCGACAACAATATCTATAATGGAAACCCATTGGCATAATTTTGTCACTCTAATAGGCAATATATTAGATGGATTCATTGAGTAATTGAGAAATTAGGGAACCGATGGTTCCATTATGGACACTGGTCATCTTGGTCGTTTGAAAACTAGTCTTTTCGAAAAAGAAATAATGGATAATTGGAGAGGTTCTTGATTTGACATATATATGCATACCTGCCGGAAATTGCGATATGCCCCTTTGGTTCGTAAGCAATCTCCGGATTCTGAGGAGTCCTGCTCCCTGAGCTGTTTGAGGGAGCTGGTAGGTACGTGCTTATGGTTGCACCTAGACGGGCAACAGCTTGCGGAACCCTCGTATTGTGAGCTTTGCCTCGTTATTCTCGCACGCTGTACGACTGTTGAACAAGAACCGCACGACACCTGAGAGAAATGCCTAATTACTCCTCCATCATTCGACCAAGGACCTCCGCAATACATCTCATGACAGTTTCATTCAGTTTTTTTTTTTGGATATTCAGATAGCGGTTGGTAAGAGTTGCAAATTTATTGAACTTGATCATGATCAGGAAAAATTATATTCTAGACCCACCTCTTTTGTGTATTGTGTATTCTCTTCACTATGGCATCGCGCTTTATAAATATTTAACGCCAGCTTTGAATATGAAGCGAAATTTGCTCCCTAATAGCCCGCAAAGTAGGTTTTGGGCAGATTATACGAGGCTTTGCTATAGAGAGATGAACCGTCTCATGATTTAGTAAGCAGGGTTTACAGTTTGGCCATACCAAGGGGAGACTGTTGCGAAATTAACTAGGTTATTGGTACTTACAGGAAGGCTAATATTGTAACAAACACGGATGTCATCAAAATTGTTTCAGGTGACTAGTAACTATAGTAGGCGAAAGTGATACACAATGGAACAGTTTTTATTATTGAACCGGAAGCTCTTTAATGTCGACCGGTAGTAGGTGTCATTGGTAACAGATTTGGAAATAACCTAGGAAAGAAGGAAACTAGTTTAGTCTGTTTAAATATAAGGTATATATGGAATATTGACGAAAGAGGACCCAGGTGAGAAGCAATTTTTAAAATTAATTAAAATATACGGTCTCAGCGCGGATTCGAACCGGGGTCTTCTGCCTTGCCGGGGCATTGCTCTACCGTTGAGCTACCGAGTCCTGTGATAAGGAATCATTATTTTGCGTGAGTTATACGACGTGTGCCATTGTGTATCCTGTTCCATTGTGTACCACTCTCTCCAGTAGTGCCAACACAAAGAAATGGGTCGTAGACAATCTTCTTTTTCGATTTATTTCTCGAAATATTAAGGTTATTGAACTTTAAAATCGCTGTATTTGAATATTTGAAGTTAATTTTTGCTGATCACTTGATTACACCTACCAAATATGAATCGATTTTGTTCAACATAAAGTCTACTGAAATATGGGGGACACAGTTTATAGCTTTCAGAATTTACTGCACGATATTGCGGGTTAACGTTAATCTGCTGGCGACACGATAATATTTGTCTTTCATTATGGCGGGGGGTGTGCGGTTTTTATTAAAATTCCTCATTAAAATCTTTCTTCAGAGCTGGAGGGTTAAAATTTCATTTCGGTATATTAAAAAAAAAGAAACCCGTTCTTCCATAATTCTGTTAAGTAAACTGTTTACGTAGGAATTAGAGCAGCACTTTTATATTAAATCTGCGAGAGCGGAATTTAAAAAATTCTCGTGCAAACAGTGCGCGGAACGAATTTTAATTAGTATTTACTTTGTTGTTAACTGGTTTGCTTTATCAGACAGTGGTTTATTAAATCTGTGTCCCTTCTAAACACAAGGTGTAACCCAATGTAGGTACCTACTCATATTAGACTAAATATTTGGTAGGTGTAACTCATTAAAGTCATGACCAACAGAAACAAAAAAAAAACATTGTAAGCGAATAAATTTCATTTCAACATCTCCAAAGTAGTATAAACACAAAAATTAAAAAAATATCTATGTTGTTACTGTTGTGCATATCCCCTAAGCAGGGAGTTAGAGATAGTGGCCTTAGAACACATTGTTAGTACCATCAACAAAAGAAATAAAGAAACGAACAAAGAAAGCTAGGTTTGTCTATACAGGCTGTGTCAGAAATAATGGCCAATATGCACCGAATGACTCGTATATGCGAAATAATCCGGTGCGTGAAGTTGGACCCCCATCATTGGACTTTTGAACTTTTTATTACACCATCGTTTGACCATGTTTGACCATCTTTTTATTTCGTTTGACCACCCACCGTTTACGAGTTATTTACATTTTCAACATGGGGGGCCAACTTCAATGGCAGCCCCCATTATTGGAATTTTCAAGAATTTTTTACGCCATCGTTTGACCATTTGTTTGACAATGTTTGGCATTTTTTTTTTTGTTTAACCCTTCCGGTTTGGAGATATAGGCATTTTTAAAATAGCGACTATCGTGAAGCTGGGCCCCCATCGTTGGAAATTTGGAATTTCTATTACACCATCGTTTGACCATTTGTTTGATCATGTTTGGCCATTTTTTATTTTCTTTCACCACCCTCCGTAAGTTGAATATTCGCAATTTTGGCATTTGGCCATTTGCTGTAATCGAATGACCTTGACTGACCATATCTTGGAATTTTAAAAACTCCTATCAATTTTGCATTTCGACCGCCACAGCGATTTTGACGGTTTCATTTCAACACATTCAACACATAATCGTGATTTATCATTGCAAGACGTTGAATATTCGTACGACCGCACAAAGTCATTTTGATCGTTAATTTCTGTTAAAGTATGTACGCAATTGCTATTTATGATACCTACTAAAATGTTCTATACTCGTAATTTGGACATATGACTACTTTCCGCAATTAAATGACCTTGATTGGCCACATTTTGGAACTTACATAATCCTTCCCAATTTTGAATTACAACCGCCAAAATGATTTTCACTGTTACCTTTGAAACGAGTACTTGCGGAAAAAGCTAAGAATTTGCAATGACTTTTGGCCATTTTCCGCAATCAATGACCAGGATTGACAATGTTTTATTTTAAATACATCTACATATTTTAAAAATTCCAAAACATGGACAAACATTGTTGTTCGATTGTGGAATTTTGTTGCAATAACGCGTTTCAAAGGTATCAGTCAAAATAACTTTGGCGGAAAATGGCCAAAAGTAATTGCAAATAGGTATTTAACTCTTTCCTATGATAAATCGCAATTATGCGTTTCAAAGGTAACTGTGAAAATCACTTTGGCGGTCGTAATTCAAAATTGGGAAGGGATTGGAAATTCCTAAATGTGGCCAATCAGGGTCATTTATTTGCGGAAAATGGTCATATGTCCAAATTACGAATAAAGAACATTTTAGTATGATAAATCGCAATTGCGTACATATTTTAGCAGAAATTAACTATCAAAATCACTTTGGCGATCGTAATTTAAAATTGGTACCGATTTGAAAAATCTAAAATATGGTCAGTTATGGTCATTCGATTGCGAAAAATGGCCAAGAGTCGAAACTACGATTATTCAACCTCTTGCAATGATAAATCGAAATTACGTTTTTCAAATGTAGTAGTCAAAATCACTTTGGCGGTCGTAATTCAAAATTGATAGGGCTTTTGAAAACTCCAAAATATGGTCACTCGAGGTCATTCGATTACAAAAAATGGCCAAATGTCAAAATTGCGAATATTCAACATTTTACTATGATAAATCGATAAATGATATGATAAATTTAAAAAAATGGTCATTGACCATCATGGTCAAACGATGGTGTTATAAAACTTCAAAATTGCAACGATGGGGGGGCCAGCTTCACGGTAGTCCCTATTTTAAAAATGCCTATATCTCCAAAACGGAGGTTGGCCAAACGGAAAAAAAGGTCAAACATTGTCAAACAAATGGTCAAACGATGGGGTAATAAAGTTTTGAAAATTCCAATAATGGGGGGCTACCGTGAAGTTAGCCCCCCACGTTGAAAATGTAAATAACCCGTAAACGGTGGGTGGTCAAACGAAATAAAACGATGGTCAAACATGGTCAACATCACGCACCTAAATAATCGACCGTTATTTTCTCAAACAGCCTGTAAGTAGGTATATATTTTTTAATTGATAGCGGAAAGCGTTTTAGCTAGGAAGGTGTTAAGCGTGTGCTTATGCATGTTTTTTCGGAAATCGGTATGGCTATCCGGTTGGATTGGTGGTTCTATAACTAATATCGCAATTGAATTAATAATGTATCTTGCATACCGGTGCGTTTAAGCAGTTACAATTGCAGTGGTGTGTCGACCGAATGCTTTCCTTCGATACAGATCGAACCACTTTATAATTCGAGACTGGCGTTTGCGAGGTGCACCTCTCAAGTATTCCTCTGGTGCAGCTGGTATTCGTCGCTATTTGGAAGGCATTCGACGAGCTCCTTATCCTTCCTGGTATATTTGAGCCCAAACTCTGCTTGCATCCTTTTAAATCTAACCTGAAACCACAAATACAAATCCCCAGGACTATGAGTCACTCGAACAGTACACCAAATGCTACTTTATGCTCAACCGTGACATCTAATAACCTGGAGCATCGATTTTCTTAATATAATCCTCAAAACAACGACGAAAAGCTGGGTAATCAATTTCCGTGTCTATATAGCCATTCGCAAGGAACAAAAAATTATTGTCCGGCGCCTTTCGCAATCAGTTTGAGGAAATTGGAAAATCCTGCCGGCCTTTATATCCTTCTTCCTGTTTCCTCATACGTCCGAAAGAGGATTTGATCCCCTTTCTCGTATTTATGACTGGGCAAACACACACGATGGCGATACATTGTTACAAATGATTCCACCATATCTCGTAAAATTCGTATTTCCCGAGCCAATGGAACAGTAATCAATCCTTATATAGTTGACGTCCCACAATTTGGGAGTCGTTTATAACAGGGAACACTCCTCAAGTTTAGAAGTTTGCGCCTCAATGAAGCACCAAATGAAATGAGGGATTGAAAATTGTGGATTTATGTTGTCGGATACAACCTTTTTAACAAAATTGATTTTAGGTTTTTGACTACAACAATTTTTGTAGCATTTTTGAAATATTCGTTAAGTTTTATGTTATCACATGGGAAAAATGGGCATTTGCCCAGGGCCCCCAAAGCAGTATTTTGGAAACTCATTTCCGTAATAGACTACCAACACCATGCTAGTCCTCATTAACTTTGCAAGCAGATTTAGGCTCGTCTCAGCGAGGCCCCAACTAATATTTAAGTAAGGTAATTAATAAATTACCGTAGTAAGACTATGAAATTTAACTTTAGAGTAGGGGCCCCAAAGGGAATGGAGGGAGTTTTAACAGTTAAACTCATGCTTTTTTTCAATAAAGGAAACTATATCTAATACTGTACGAGACTAATGAGAAACCCTTGACTAAGTTTGAAGAGAAACCCCGTATGAATTCTGCGAAGATTTTCAGTCTACACTTTTCCTTTTGTCCTGGAATTCTAATCTGACACGGGAGAGCCCGTGTCGTGTGGACGGAGTGGTGTATGGGAGAGAACGTACACCACTCCGTCTACATGACACGGGCTCTGGTACCAAGAGGTGAAACATAGCTATTCACAGTTCAATAAGACAACATAGACAGTAGTGCGAAGAAATATATTATATTACAACATGACTAAACATAACCCCAATCCCAAAACACGTGACGACTTCAACTAAATGTAGCTGACGCATGGTCTTGAAGACGAACGCGATGTTCGAAACCTGGTAGCCATAAGTGCAAATAAAAACTACATCAGGAAAAAGACCAGTTCTTTTATTTATCCCAAATCACTGCGATTGATGTAAAAGAAGGAATTCATCACTAGTATATGACTGCAAGTCATTATTAAAGCCTTTAACTATTCTGATTAAATTAATCTTTATGAAATTATAAGAGTATGTAGCAATAATGAAACAGACAAAAATAACATTCCAAAAACTATATGTATATAAAAACAAAGTTGTAGTTAACAACTATTTTAGTTAAAAAAATCGTATCCAACAACATAACTCCACATATTTTCAGTCCCTTATTTCGTTTTGTTCATAATATACTTCTAATGGTTCATTGTGAAAGAACTTGTGTATATACCGGAAATTTCACTATATAACAGGTGTAAGCTCTGATAAGCAACTATAAAACTGGGCACCATCCAATATCGACGAGTCTTGACGTCACAGTTACACCTGCATGCCACCAAAATACCTTTTGAAAAATGAATAAGTAATTACAAACTTGATGGTGTTGAGCATATCGTAGCATTTGGCGATGATGAGGAGTGATGTTTTGAAACTAACCTGCAGTGTAACTCAATGTCTGGCACAGACCTAGCGCTGGTCTCCTCAAAGCATAGCGAATTGTCTTCTTCGCTATCTGAGAAGACTGACAGTTGTGGATGGTGGTTGGAGACGAGAAATGTGGTGCACTCCTGTCTCATGAGCACCGGCTTTGAGCAATTCGACGGCGTTGACGAGCTAGTTATGAGCGGACCAACTAGTAGGCTCGCGGTCTCGCCCTGGTTGCTCATTTTATTCGTTTGTTTTGCGTCTCAAGCTGCAAAAGAGCAAGCTAGAGAACACTACAATTTCAGCTTGTTGGGAGCAAAAGTTAGCTAATTTAGACATAGCACCTACTATAGCATAAACGCTCCCGAAATATGTAAATGTTCGTCTATATACTACGAAAATGCCTACGCTTTATGAAGAAGCTATTTATGCTCATGTATACTAAATCCATATCGCTTGAATATATACAAAGTTTTGCGTATAATAAGAGTGGTTTCGTGCCATGAATTGTATGCGGATACGCTCGCTGGAGCGTGATGGGTACATTCAACCATAAAGATAAACGAAACAATCGATAAAACTATTGCGTTTGAGAAATGTTAACGTAAGAAACAACAATTGCGCTTAACGACTTGTCGGTGTGGACGCGACTTCAGCGTAAGTTATACGGTCTCAGCCCGGATTCGAACCGGGGTCTTCTGCCTTGCCGGGGCATTGCTCTACCGTTGAGCTACCGAGGCCTGTGACAAGGAATAGATAAATTCGTCAGTTCAAAGGATAGTAACAGTAAGGATTGCTGTCTAACTTATATTATCATGACATCTATTGGACACTGGTGGAAATTGGTTCATGGTATGTCAAGTTTATTGCAAATCTTGCTATTGGAAAGTAGGAAACTAATTTAGTCGGTTTACATATAAGGTATATATGGAATAATGACTCCAGCTTGTCACCAACACTGAAAGTATCACCAGCGAAAAGGCAAGTCAAATCAGCCGTCAAGTTTTGGGGTAAGTCGTTGATGTAGATCAGGAACAAAATCGGGCCCAGAACAGATCCCTGCGGAACTGCCTGTCGTATCTGTCTTCTTGCCGAGTATTTTCCTCTGCAGTAAACCTTTTGTGTCCTATTCTGGAGGTAAGTCTTGAAGAGTGAAAGTGAAGCACCTCTTATTCCGACGCAATCGCAGCATTAGATCGCAGCATTTAAGTAGGGCTTCTTCGTTTTTGTTGAAAGCATTTCTTATTCGTTCCAAAGGATCCGTAAAAGCTGATGATGTTGACCTTTACTTACGGTAACCATGTTGTTCGGCGCTAAATATGTTGTGACTTTCAAGAAAATCAATGAATCGCATCTTTATGACTCTGGAGACCTTGGAGCATGTTGCTTGTATTGCTATGGCCCTGCAATTACCGCAATTTGCTTTGTCACCACTTTTGAAAAGTGGCATTCATTGATTCATAGCGTCGTTACCGGTTTTGCTATCTCATCTCTTATAGTCTTTAATAAAACTGATGAAACTCCATACAAATCCAATGTATTTTTTGATTTTAGGTACTGTATGACACTTCTGATTTCTATCAGATCTACTGGTGTCAGGAAAATGGAACCCGCGATTGACTTGCTTCGTTTCAAGAAGATCTCCGGGCAGAGCAGAGAGTGCATCTGGTTGCCTATCTACAAAAACAGTTATGGAAGTCATCCGGGGTTGGGCCATCATAGTCGCAACTGGTGTTCAATTTCTTTTGGTAAAATTCATTCTTAATTACCGTCCAAATAGCCTTAGAACGATTGTCGCTGTTCTGTATAAAGTTAGAAAGAGTTATAGCTTTGTGTTGTTGAATTGCTTGCTTGTATTCTATAATTTGTATATGTAATTAATCCTGAAAATTACAACTCTCTCTACTCTATAGCTTGGAATATTTCATTATTATTATAAATTCCCTCTTTTACCAGGTCCAATTTATACCTATTAGGGCTTCCAATCACGGGATGTCGACAAATAATGAGCTTTTTCGGGATCCCGGGATTATAAATCTAAATCCCTAAATTTTCTTATTTTTTTGTTAATTGGTGAAATGTGGGTACTGATCTAAAATAAATCAATTGACCTGCTATTTTTTAGGTATGAACTTCAATCTATAACAGCACCCTTTCTGATTAAATTAAGTATCATGCATAAAATGTTGCTATAATAGGAGGAACCGATTTTGCAAGAAGTAGATATAATTTAATATGGAGAGCAAACATAAACCTTTTCAGCTTGTTTGTGGTTTTAGTGACCCCAACAAAAACTACAGGCTGTATTTAAAACAGAAACAGAAACATAAACGTAAAAAATAACATCTCGATTTTATGTAGACCTGTGACAGCGGTAATATGGTCATATTTTACATATTTTAGTAGATATTATTCATTTTGTTCATGACAGGAAATTGAACATTTGTTATGATATGTTAGAAGTTTCCACTGAATATTTCATCAATTTTGAACAATAAAAAACGGTTTAGTGGAAGACGCATTTAGAACTAGGTATAAAAGTCATTATACCTATCTTTTTTTGTAAACAATAATCTTTTTATTTCAAATTCAAATAGTTAGTCTATATGCATAATAAAAATCCATGACGTATGAATTGTAGAGTTATCCAATTTTATCTTAAAGAAGAAAACAAAAAACCATCAAAATATTTATTGGCATTAATATGAAAAATCTATTATTTGGCTCAAACAAACAATTTCTTTTGCCGTGACTATTCTTGAGAGATTTTACAAAAATGTAAACTTTTTGCGCAAGTTTAACTTATAAGATAACTAAGATAACTTCATACTCTCTTATATACATAGTTGTACAGCTCTTTCAAAATTCTATTAAAATCTGTAAAAATTCATTGTTCGTCCATAAGAAAGAAAAAAGTTTAATTTCGCCCAGCTAAAGCTGATGTACACAAAATATTTTTGATAGCAAAAATGGCTTTAGAATATGCTCTTATGTAAGAACACAATATTTTGAATTTCTGTTTATCGTAATAGCGAAGATATTCTAGAATAAGACAATTACACCATTTCCGTAATATCTTATGAACAAAAAAAAGTAAAAGCTGTTCTGAAAAGGGTTAAAATGTACGCAATTTTTGTCGTATTTACCCAACGTCGTAGCTCTTATAGTTCCCGAGATCCCCATGTACATCATGCTCCGTGAGACACCCTGTATACACTTCCTATAGGCTTACGTTCTCATGTGGACGCGTCTTGAGTCTCTGTAGCTGTATGTAGTCAAGCGACCAATCACAACACAATATTCTGTGTGAGCCGCGAACCAATGCAAGGTTTGAATTTTTGGCGCTGTTGAAATCCTACCTATTTTAAAACGTTTAAAACATTTGCGGTGTAGTACAGTTGCAATGTTTTAACAGTATTATTTTATTGGTTACGATGTCAAATCAAATAGAGGTTCGTTCCGGGTAATATCCGAAAAAAAATCGATATAAAATCGCTCGTATTTTCGGGCGAACAATTTCACTGTCGACATATTTGAAAACTGAAAGCTGTCGAGCAGGTCGTCAAAAATAGAGCGGTTGGCCGTCAGCGGTTCCTGGCGAAGGTCACGTTATCAAAACTGATATTTACGGAACGACGCGCAATTTTATTGACAAGAAGCCAAAATCTGTAATATATGTACGAGAGTCGCTCGCGCGAGATCAAAAACAAGAGCAAGGGGTATATTTCCGTTCAGGTACCTACGACACTAAAACGTCTTTATGGTCAACCGTTAAAACCATTTTACGACAGCTTAAATGGTCTCTGGGTCGCGAGTGGCATCCATAAAAAATCGCCACTAGTATAGTTGATCATGATCAGCTTTGTTTTTATTAACAAGATTCCATTTAGGAATAATTATTATGTTATTGGTGTGTCCATAGTAGTGTAAAAGATTGAATATGATACCCGCACACTTAAACATAGTTAAGCAAACCGTGTTAAGGGTAGTTTTGACAGCTCTGTGTTAAGGACCCTATATGACGTCGACATGCGTGAGCTTGCGTGCAATATTAAAAAGATATTACAAAAAATCGATGTATTACTTCATCACGTGTATAATAGTATTAAATAGTTAATGCATACTACTTCCTGTACAAAGGGTTATTGTGCTTTGTGTGCCAAGCCTTGTAGGTACCTATTTACACAATAACATGAATTGTGAGCAGCAATAACCTCTTTTCCAAACAAACTTTTCAATTTTGAAATACATTCAGAAATACATAAACACTGACATCTTAATAGCTTCATCCGAATCTAGATTTTGACATTTGATTCGGACGATTTAAATAACAAATTACTTCCTGAATGCTAAAAACCGATTTCCGTATCTTAAAACGAGCGCCTTTTTTCGGCTTTATGCGTGCTGAATAAAATTTGTAAGGTATAACACGTCAGTGGTGTTAATGAATTTCATACAACCGTTGTACATACGACATGCGATTAAATAATTAGGATACCTTTTCAGCTTTCAGCGCTACATAGTAAATATTACGACTATTTTTTTATAACCAAGATATACCGTACGGTTCACCCATTTTTTAACTCGGGCTCAAAGATTCCGCCTTGCGCTGCAAGACAGTATCCGAGCCGGTTGTTACAGTTGTCCCTCACGCCAGAGAGCGTTTCGGCTCTCAACTGCTGTAAATTACGTACCCTATTGACTTTATCAACATAAATGATATTTTTAAGATGACCCCACAAGAAAAAATCGGTTGGAGACAGATCAGGTGATCCTGGGGGCCAACGAATGTCGCCTGTCCCACTAATAAGACGGTGAGGCAATGCGGTTATTAAAAACTCTCGCACCCTGGCCGCGTTATGAGCAGGACAGCCGTCTTGCTGAAACCAAACATCATCCTGATCTACTCCGGGAAGGTTATAAATGGCGGGAAGTACTTGCTCTTGCAGCAAAGTAAGGTACTTCTGGACGTTAAGAGATCCATCTATAAAGAATGGACCAACTAAATGATTGCCTAGAATACCAGCCCAAACATTTAGTCTTTCGGGATATTGAGTACCGTAAGCATAACTTCGGTGCTGATTTTGTTGGGCCCAATATCGAAGAATGGAAGGATTATGTTTACCATGTAACGGAAAAGTCGATTCATCAGTAAAAATAATATTTTGTGTATAATTTTCATCTGCGTTCGCCTTTTCCATTACAGTTTCACAAAACTCCATCCTACGAATACTGTCCTCTGCGAAGGTTTCCTGAGTCTTTGAGTACTTATAACTCCGGAAATCACCCTTCTTCAGAGCCTTAGCAACGGTTTTGTTACCAATAACCAATTCCTCGCCAATCCCTCGAGTGGATTTCTTATCGTCCAGTAGTACAGAACGGCAGATTAGTACATCCCGTCGTTCTTTTGCCTCAATTTCTTGTGGACTTATCTCCCTTGGATGACAAGTACTGCAGCTCTTTAGACAAAGATCTTTTTCAAATTGATGCAGAATATTGAAAATGGTTTGTCTGCACGGGATAGGTCTGCCTTCAAAAGTGATTGCAAACAAATCCACGCACTGTTGCGCCGAATTGCCACCGTAATACCACTTGATGATCTGAAGCTGTTCAAGCGGAGGGTACATCGCGATTGCAAAGATATGAATGTCATGAAGCGTTGTTAGATCTGCGATAGTTCTGCCGTTGCGTGCATGTGCTACGAAACGCAAAACCAGACTGACCTGACCAGACCTGCTCTCCCACCAGTCGGCAGTCCCACTATAATTGGCTGCCCCACTCAACCGACCTAGGCAGTGTTGTCGCGTGATACGCTAGTTTCTATAGACCTATGCCTAATTTTTGCGGACACAATCTGTATGCATAAGTGATAGAGTGTAAACAGGGCATTACAGTCATGTGGAAATTTGACTAAAATCACGAGTGTATCGCCGAGTGTGTTTGTTGCTTCTCAAAAAAAGCTCCTTAGTAACGATACTGTTGACACACCGGAAGCAAAATAAGACTGGACTCAAGTCAATTCAATTTTCAGTAATTTTTTCAGCTTTTTCCTTAATAATTTGGTTAAAAGTAGTAAAAAATCGTTTCAAGGTCACCGCGGATGGAGCAGTTGGTAATATCGCGGAGTATGTTTGTTTGTTGCTTCTCAAAAAAGCACCTTAGTAACGATATTGTGGACACACCGGAAGCAAAATATGACTGTACTCATGTCAGTTCAATTTTCAGTAATTTCTTCAGCGGTTTCCTTAACAATTTGGAAGAACAAAACTTGAGTAAACTTGACATTTGCTTATTAGTTCTGACGTTCGCGTTTTTATGCCGGCAAAATATTTCCGGAATTCAGTCTACTCACCCGACGCTTGTAACACGTGGTATTCCTTTCGTATCTACCCTTTCACGAACAATCGATTTTCACAAACACAAGGGATGGATTGTATTTTATACTCGCGAATATTGTCTATTTGTACTCGACCGTAATTCCGTGCGATAGCTTGATATTTTTTGTTTGCGATCGATTCGTGTTTATATATTTTGGGAAATAAATGACAATTCCTTATGGATATACCACAAGCTCGAGCGCAAATGACAAAATAATGATTCCTAACGTCTACACAGGAGTAATAGCACCAACTTTTATAGTACCTACGGTATGATGAACACGCGGTTATATGGGTATATATAGATATATAAAACTGTTTATTATTCTTATTTTTAATATTATTAGTTGTATTTATTGTATTTAGTATAATCAGTAGGTATGCTAGGACAGGGGAAGCCTTCGCTGTGGAGCACGTTTGTTTATTATCCCAGTATTAGCGGCGAAAAAAATAGAATATAGAAAAACATAAAGGTCAAACTGCATACTTTATAGATTGTTTTCGATTGTGCTAAATATTGAAAAAGAGGAGGTGCATCAAATAAATGGGGTGCAGTATATGCGATAAAGATAAACAACATAGAACATACGTTTGTTTTCAACTCTGCGCTTTCTGCTTCTGTTTCTATAAGAAGAACACTAACACCTCGTTATAGGTTCTTTTTCAGGCACTATGGTGTCCGCTATAGCGGCTAGCATTGCACGGGACTGATATGCTCCTGTTCCTTTTCGCTTTTTTTTTGACGTTGTCTATATGTATGTATATGTATATGCGTATGGCACCGTAGCCGTTCTACCGAGCACTGCTATTGCTAGCATCAAGCATACTGAACATGCTTTCAGCGTTGCGACGCTCTATACTTTCAGGAGGACCTCCGACAGTTCACTGCTCAGACGCAGAGCGTCCGCGTCGTTTTTCAGCCGCCACCCTCCTCGAATTTTTCATTGATTTTCTATAAAATCCATAATTGATCATGAAATTTAAATAACGTATTTGACGAAGGAATTGAGAAAAAATTGTAAATTTATATCTATTTGTGATAACCATGATATAGCACAGAGACACCCTAATACAAGGAAAACGTACTGTTTATGTTAGAGGGCACCATTGTTGTACAAGGTGTAGTTCATAAGTTATAGTCATGACATCCATCAGTGCCGGATTTACAATGGGGTATAAACAAAAACAAAGCCAAAACCGATTTGACGCCTCAATAATTTTGTTTTTTTCGGAGAAATAAATTCTTTGAACCTTTCCTGTGTTTTCTATATTCCTGTTTCCTGATGTTTGTGGGCATCTATAAAATATATCCAGTATACGTAAACAATGATTTTATAAAAGATTGGTTTGGGGTCACATATCTCTACTTGACGGTAGTCGAACTGTCATTCTGTCAACTAAATAAAAATTTCTTGACCTTGCCCTATATAGTATAATATTTCCTAATATAAACCTAGAAGTTTGAAACTCCCGCGATGTAGTATTGATCCAGCTTTCGGCCGCAGCGCTTGCAGCGCCGCTACTCAAAACAAAAGCTAGCTATCTCGGAACCTCGGCCACTTATTTCAGCCAATCGCAATAAGTGTTTTTCCACAGCCTACCCCAACTAAACACACCAAAATCTGATCAACCAAGGTCCAATCTGCACAACAAACATATTTACATAGCATGAAAAACAATAACAAATAAATTATAGTAGAAACTAAACACAAAAGAATGAGCGTTGAAGATTTAAACCAACTTTCTCCGAATTCTTCCTGGATTTTCGTCGAAGATTGCGAAAATGAGGAAGAAAACAGTGAGCAGAATGTTTATTATTTGAACTGTTCGAGTGAGGATAGTTACGATAAGCTGCAAGAAACTGATTCTGATAGCGTGAGCATCATCAGCGAGAGTGACAAGGATTTAGAACCAACTTCCTTCGAGGAAATCCCAGAAATTGGGGAAGAGATTATAGTCGGAGGTTCGTATTCTCATTTTAAGGATAGAGAAGAATATTTATGCAATAAACTTTTGACGTGCGGATGCATATTTCTTGCTATTTTTACACCCGTAGCTATTAACTATGTTATGACCGACAGTCTGGAAATGGCTCGGGATGAATATGTCAAAGGTGAATGTGAAAAATTCCTTAGTTTGGATGCTTATGATGCTGACTATGACAAGAAACTTCCCAAAGAGATTCCAGAGACCCCTATGTTTTTTGATCATAAAGAAATTAAGCAAAATGAGGAAAATGTTAAAATGTCTAAAGAGGAATGTGTTAAAACAGTTGTCCCCAAAAACTACCATGAGAGCATTGGGAGACTTAAACATAATAAATTGAAGGACTTAAAGAAAGCAGACAAGCACTCAAAAGATCGTTACAAAAAGCAAAAAAAGGGAGATAAATCGAAAAAATATGCCAAAAAACCCCACATGAAACCGAAATACGAACAAGCCAAAGGGGAATTCCCATTAAAATACAAAGAGAAGACTAGGAAACCAGAAAAATCATGTTCGGGAGAAATATCAAAACTAAAATCATTACTGGACAACCAAGAGGCAAAAATCCGACAACTCTCACGACTGCTTTCCGAAAAAGACCGCGATATAAGGCTTTTGAAGCATAGGATCCTACACGAAATGAAAGACTTCAAAGGTATAAAGAAAACCTACGTTGAAAACAAGTTAAACTCGACTTTATCCGGAGAATGGTACAATAATTATTTCAACGAACGTGGAAAGCTCCGTAATCGCGAAGAAGCCTCGTCCTGGTTATTCGATAGAGCCGACTTCCGGAGACGTAAACGTAACCGCAACTAGTATGTCGAATGGATGTCTCAACGGGAATCGGAAAGGACAAAACGTGACGATTGGCGTTTTACTTACTAAACCTGCTACTCTCAAAACAAAAAGAAAAAACTTGACTGTGAAACCCCTCCTCTTTACTTTTAGAACATATAAATATATGTACATATAATATTTATGCTAAGTAATAAATAAAACTAAACAAATGTATGCATTGTTTTATTTTTTTTTTTCGGTATTTCGTTTCTTAGTTACGCTTAAAGAAACTGGGCTTCCAACAGTTGGGTTGGTCATTTATGTGCTTGCTTGTCACGTTCTTCCTCCGCGTCAGCTTCCGCTCTTTCGATAAGTTTTTTCTGACGCTCTTTATATACCGCCAATGGGTCGGCGTTTTACTTACTAAACCTGCTACTCTAAAAAAAAAATACTTTAGTGTGAAACCCCTCCTTTACTTTTAGAACATATAAATATATGTACATATAATAATATTTATGGTAAGTATTAAATAAAACTAAAAAAATTTATGGAGCGTTTTATTTTTTTTTTCGGTATTTTATTTCTTAATTAGAAGTTACGCTTAAAGAAACTGGGTTTCCAACGGTTGATTGGTGATTTATGTGCTTGCTTGTCACGTTCCTCCTCTGCGTCAGCTTCCGCTCTTTCGATAAGTTTTTTCTGACGCTCTTTATATACCGCCAATGGGTCATCGTATTCATCGTAAACTTTTAGTACATCTCTGACATCGTCTATTTGACTGTGAGCGACAGCTGGAAACCATAAAAAATTATATTAGATTATAATAAGAGATTAATAAATAACACATAAATTATAACATAAAATTACCTAATAAAAACGAAGACAACGTAATAAGATCGGTATCGTCGTCGCCGCCTTTCCATCTCGGAATTCTTAGCACGTTTTCTCTATGGAATTTTGTGCAATCTTCATTCCAATCGACAACAATAACGTTTCTGAGATCTCTGTTGATCTTATCCAGATCCTTAACGTGCTTCCCATCGATAAAAAGCGTTGCGTCCCTAACTAATTTGTAATTAATTAAATTCCTAGGGTCTAAGGCGTCAATTATCGGAAATACGGTCATTCCTTGTTCGGCCGTATAAACGACAACTTCGTAAACCCCGTGTATGCTTTCCAAGAAGTTATCGAGACCTTTAAATCGAAAATTATCATTAATTCCCTGAATAAACCAGTAAATTGCTTGTATCTCAGCTATTTTTAAATGTCTTAATGTTCTCTAATGTTCTCTTTCTTTTTCTAACATTGTCGCTTTCACAATTTCTATTCGCATATAGACACCATATCATGAAGACATTACAATTATTCCAAATATCTTCTGCTATATATAGTTTTAATAAGAAGGAACGTGTTAATATCGGTCCTCAAGTTTAGAAGAAGGAAACTATATAAATGTTTTAGGAAAGGACTTAAGCTAAAAACTTTAGTGACTTTTGAATATACAGGGTGATGTCACTACATATATTTGTTTTTAATTTAAGAGACCTTCGTTGGGTTTTGTTTTAATCTTACCTGGTCGTTTTTTGAACCTCCAGCCTGTTTTGTACGTCCATTCAGGATGTACGATGACATCTGTAAATTCTAGGACTAACGTGTACTTCGGATGATACATAGGATGATTTATTAGGTCCGGAAGTAATTTTTCGCGAGACGGTTCTTTTAGTAACTGTCAAAACAATTAAAAATTGGTACTTGGTATGAAGAATAATTCCAAACCGTATCATACCTGTCCATAATAATCTAATTCTGTTAACGTACGTAAGAAGTATTGTTTATACGTAGGCATAGAGGTAAATTGATCGATAATAACCTCTCCGTTATCGTCATACTTGGGTCTCCCCAATTCGGCCACAAGATAAACCCCACCGCACGAAAAAGAGACGCCTAAGAATAGTAACGTGTACTTCATATTCCGCCATGATTTCTCCTTGTTCTTCTGCCTTTCTTTCTGATTCTCTTCTGGGACGGCGACCGGAGGGGGTTTCTGCTCTTGCTGCTGCTGTTGTTGCTGAATTAAGGTTGCCAGGGGCGATTTTAGTTCGGTCACATCTAGGAAAATACCAAAAAATAGAGTTTAAGCGGCCTGACATAACCTATAAAAACTAACCTTTTGAATAAAATGCTCTTTGGGTGTGTTGCGCCGTAAGTCGCACTATCGTCTTGTAATTCTTCGCATGTAATTGATTTTTTGTCGTCGTCTTTAGGGCATTATTCAGTAAATTCACGGCTTTTCGCGGAAATCGAAACATTTTATTTCATAGCATGGCACTTGACAGTCTTCAAAACTGACAGTTGCCGCGCAACTTCAAATTACATCAAGTTGCAACATAATTGATTTGAAAAGTTTCTTTAATTTAATATATTTAAATAACATTAAATTAAATGTTTTTTTAATTGTTTCTTTATTTGAAATGAAGACTAACCACGGAATTATGTAAAAATATGATTTGCGGCGAGCGCCATCTATCGGCTTGCCTTGAATACATATGGCGGCAATATCGGTGACTCAAATTTGGCCAATCAACATTAATTATTATTAATTAATAAAATATTGTTATTAAGGGGAGGTTCTCATGTAGAGGCCTAAAAAGTAGCTCAACTTTGAGAGTTTTTCAAATAAATTGTCAATATTTTGTCTTTTGCTATACATTTATCATACTTTAGTGTACAAAAGGACATAACGCCAAAAAAAACTATATGCAAGAAGTGGATACTGTTGTAGGAAGTATTAGGTCCTGTGTGGGGTGCTTTTCTTAACGACGTGCATGATAGCTCCTATGAAAAGAAACAGAAATCGAAATTTCAAAAGCGCTTTGAAACTAGATGAAATTAGTTGGAGGCGAAACCAACATTTAGCCCGCATTTCAGCCCCCAATAAAAAGTATTTTCTTTAAGGAAAAAAAGAATAACTCGATCCGTTAGGTACAAAGCGTCAGTTGTATAGGTGTAAAAAACTACAAGAAAAGGTAGAACCATGACACTTTTTAAAACTCCTTTTCTATATTAAATCATTGAAATATAATAATTTAATCAATATAAGCACCTAGATCTATACGTTCTGTGCTGTATCAAAATTTCACATTCCTAATTTAAAGTGTTACCGAAAATTATCATTTCAATAGACACATATCTTTGCACAGCCTTAAAGTAGGAAATTTTGATCAGAGAATACCATAGGTTATAAAACCGTAAAACTTGTGAGAATCAAAAAACTGTTTCAGGAGCTGATTTTATACACTCCAAGGTTTCAATATATGAAAGGAAAAAAATTAATTTTTCAACCGATTCAATGAGAACCTCCCCTTAATTCAAGTATAAATCATACAAAAAATGTTTGAAACATGGGAAACTTTATTTACTAATAAAATACATTGGTATTTTCTAAGCTTTTAACAAATTTCTAGATTTATAAATTAGGTTGTTCACAGCCAGTATTTGAAAAAAAAAATGGACAACATGAGGAATTGCGAGGAGTGTGAGATTAATTATAGTTATGATTGTTACGGATCCAAAGCAGGATGCTTCCAGTTCGTCAACGGTATCTTAGGGGGATTGCGGTACTTCTCGTCTAAAAAAAAAAAAAAATTACCAACCAAACAATTCAACACACCAAAAAAATTACCCATGAATTCTAAATTCTTCCTTGAAGCAGTTACACGCTCTGTAATATTAACAATAATTGAATTCAATCCAGGGAACCAAATTTGGTCCATAGATGCCCTAAAAGCGGTCAGCATGTTGGCATAAACTGTTTGCAAGTCACCAGCATCAGTCAAGTCATAATCGACCATCGTCTTTAACAAAACGGAGATCTCCGGTTGCATCTGTCCAAGTTCTTCAATTTTTGTGTGGACAGCACGCATTATTGCTATATCCTCATAAGGACCCCCTTCTTTTAGGTCAGTGTAACGACGTTGTTCCTTACGGGAACTCCTAGACGATGATCTAGAAGACCTGCTGTAAAAACAAAAAAAAATATTAGTGTGGCCGTTATGACTAATTAAAAAAATTAAAACCTTGTAGTAGATAATCCACTGCGTAGACTCTCGGCATATTCTGCTGAATTCTCAAAGTCTACACCAGCCCCACTTGCCAGCCTCAGCATGCTAGTAACACGCTCATTCCTGATGGTATCAATTCGTATTGCGAACTGTTCAACATCGCATTTAGTCATCAAAAACAAATCAATCAATATCCTAACATAATCCAACAAGTTTTCCTTTATCATGTCATGTTTATCTTCGAGATTCTTTGCTTCTGCCAAATCTTTCGCCTCTTTATAAAAGTGGCCACGCGTCAATGATTCCAAAGCCCTTTCGTACAGCTCCAAACCCTCGAAAATGGTGGCGGCAGCTTTATGCATCCCAGAAGCAGTTAAGTGGTCGGCTAATGCTTGTTTTCGTGACTTGTCTTCATTTTCGGGTAGCTTCATAGCTTCGAGAACCTCCAACGCATCTTTCCACTGGAAAATTGAGACGTACATCGAATATGAAGTCTCATAATCCTGAGCGTGCATGTAGACTTCAGCAGCTTTGGATTTTTCGTTGTTCAAGTCTAGGTATTCCCCGTAAACTTTAGAGATCTCGGAAATGCAAATGTTGGCATTACGGAGCATCGCGTAAACTATATCTAACTGCTCGTGAGTTTGTGCATATTCAATTAGCGGCTGCACAGGGAATTCCCCATGCGAGTCTGGTCCATCCCCCAAAACGTGAAGGGTGTAATAGATGGCTGCGCTTTTGAAGTCTGCGATGTAATTGTTAACCTTAAAACGCATCTCGTTTAAGGATTTCGAATCTCGGAAGTTATCGATCATCATAGCTGTTAGTTGTGGATCTTTTTTATAGGAGTAATGCGCGAATATGCAGAAATCGAGATCGTAAGTTCGAAGACAGAGGTTGCAGATATCGTCTGCGTTCCAGTATCTCGAGATTGCATCTAAACCTCTTTGGACTATTTTGTTTACGTCCAGGTTAGCATCGTCGTAGATTTGCTTTGCATAGGAAATCGCGTGCTCTAAACCGAAGACTTTAACTCGTGCGACCATGATGGCTTCGATATAAGTCCCCATGGATGAAGCCTCCATTTCCTCGATGAATTTCTTGCAGACTCGAGGGATTTTATCGTCGATTTCGTCAACTGTGTATTGGTAACGGCAAGATAGGAATTGGAGTACGTTCCTTTCGGATAATGTCAACAGAAAATCGATTATCATCTGGGTGTTCATGATTGTAATGATCTTGTGGACGTTCTTCAAAAATCTTCTGAAGTTCGTATCGACTAAGATGTTTGGGTTTAGCAAACGTAAACGTGATTCGTTTATGGCTTGTTCCCAATCGTTTTGCGAATCTAATAGATAATTGACGAGATCTATGCCTAGGAGATCAGTCGAAATCATTTCTAGGTTGCCTCTCGGAAGTTGAATGATTGCCGTAAGTTTTGTAGTGACGCCTGCTATGAGCTTTGCCCCCTCTTCTAAGAGTCGATGGTCGAACGTAAATCTTCTGTCTTCATCTCCGCTTAATATAGCGTCAAGTAAGTCTAAACGGCAACTGTAAAGGGTGTTATCGATGGTTGTAAACATAAAGTATTGGTTGAACGTGATAAAACTAGCAACATTCTTGGATATTAGTTTATCGTTGCAGTATAAATCCCCAGTATTATCTAGGATAAAGATGTACTCGCGAGTAGCAGCGTACATGATGCTTTCTAACCAGCGTATTCCGTTAGGAATATTACTAGTGTATTCTCCGTTAACATATAATTCGCCTTTCGAGGAATACATATACTCCTTTGTGTAATATTTACTCTTGATGTATAAAACCCCGGTTATATTTTGGCGAGCTTCCGCGTGCCAAATAACCTCATTATTTCCGTAATCGTACCTCAGCAACTTATCTAAGCCATTTTCGGAAGCAATCACTATTATCACGTTATCGTAAAACATAAAGTGATGCGCACTTAACGGAAAATCTTCAACAATCGGTAATTTAAACCCTTTCTCGCTCGAGACGAGCCTAGGTATTTTCTCGATATTAAAAACGTAGCATAAGTTGCGGCAGTCCACTACCAAAAACGATTTCCGAGATGCATTGAAAATAATACGATTCACCGTATTCGCGCATGTTACAGTCATTTCTCCGAAATCAATAGTTTTATGTGGTGGGGGAAGCACGCAATGTTCAAAGTCTAGTATTGTTATCTTCTTGTTGTCGATCGAAGCGCAAGTGCTGCCTCCGTTTATCGAAGTTGCCGATGTTATGGCGTGTCGGATGTATTGGTAGTGTATGATTTTTGATTTCGTTACGACGGTAAAATCGTAACGGTATCGAGGACCTTGCTCCCATTGGAAGTACCGTATCTGGTCATTCACGAAGACAAGCTTCTGTTTTAGTTCGAAGGCAAAGTTGGTCACGGTGTACAGAAGTAAATAAGATTCATCCTCGCCTTTTTGAACAACACCTAATATGGTTCCTGTGTCGTCCCAACTTAACTGCACTATTGGGGCCTGTATAAAGATTAAAAGAAACGTTAGAAAATCTATGATGAATAAAATAAGGTTTATTGCATATACAATATGAAGTAAAAACTAGAGAGTGGAGTTGAAGTATTTTGCTTATGCTGTTTTATTGTAAGTAGCTTAGGAGTGAACTGAATAAAACTTATAGACTTTTTGTTTTCTTTTCTGTTTGACTCTCTTCAATTTGTTCCTTTACAATTTTAACATTTTTTATTATTTTGGTATGATAACTAATGCTTATTTAGAACTAGCGCAAAATTACTCATTTTCTTGATGCAAAGTTGATTTTCAGCCTGTAGATAGTGTAGATAATAATAGATCATACCATAACTAATACAGGAGCGTGAGTTACCTTTTATTCAATTAATATTAATAATTTTGGATATGTTTATAACAGTAGTTATCCATCTACAACAAGAGATTATCTCGATGTTGCTGTAGATGGATAACTACTATTATAAACAAATCCAAGGTCATTAATAATAATTGAATAAAATGTAAGTCACTCCTGTTTTAGTTGTTGTATGGTCTATTATTATCTACAGGGTCAAAAATCAACTTTGCATCAAGAAAATGAGTAAGTTTGCGGTAGTTCTAAATAAACATTAGTTATCATACAAAAATAATAAAAACTGGTAAAAATGTATTAAAATTTATAAAAAATAAATTAAAAAGAAGCTTTTAGTATCACTGGCATTTACTAATATTTGTCACAAGAGAAAAACTTTAAAAACTTTTTTTAAGATAGGGGCTGCGACTTCATATTTGACTATAATTTTTATTTCTAAACAACATTTCCAAAGAAAGTTTCTCGATAACAATGAAAATAAAGGTAGTTTACTCTTATCACAAATTTACATATTCTGAAACGCTAGGTATATGGCACCAAAATTTACATATTTGACGATTGCCGTTTTTGTTTCATACATGCTGCCAACTTTTAGAAAGAATAAAATTTTCTGAGAAATGGATAATAAACATTTTTTCCATATGATCTGGACTTACCTGGACACACTGTATATTAATTGTACTCCTTCATTTTCAATTGAACATTGTATTAAATAACAATCATGCATCTTTAATTAAAATTAAAAATGTGTCTTACTAGCATACTTTGTAAAGAAAGATTCATTTTTACATGCAATTTTAACTTGATGTAACTTAGGTCATTTGTTGCTATCGTTTTAATATAACAAAGGATTTTATACATACATTTTCGTCAAAATCTACGACGACCTTAGCAAAGCCCTTGGCCTCGAAAACAATCAACCGCCAAATATTATTGCTGCAGCATGCCACGGTAATCATGCTCTGTGTGACTCGCCACGCAATGGGGGCCTGCAGTCCCGGAATATCCTCATTTTCCGAATAGATGCCGTTATTGACATCAAAGACTTTAAACTTTCGTTTACCACCTTCGGCATAAGCAACCAAGAAGAATTTCCCGTCGGAACGCCAGCGGATTTCAACGGAATTGTCTTCGCAGGATAGACCAGTCGCTAAACATGTTATTTATTTTAAAACCGGTTAAAATTGGTACAGAAACTGAAACTTACCGTTGCGGATGGCATCAACCGAAGTAGTATTGTCGAAGCCAGAAAATTGGTTTTCGGTCGTGCCCCAGTTGAGATTTTCTAACGGGGGTACACGGTCATTCATCGACCATTGGTTCACTTGAATTGTGTGATTATACTGTGAGGTGACATCGCAGATATTGACTTGACCATTGGTTCCTAAAACTGCAACCTTGTCTTGCGCCGAGGAGTATCTGCAGGCCCGGTATGGGAACGGGGCATGAACTTGGACGACATCGTTTGTCACAATGTTTTTGCAGTAAAAATCATTTCCATCGCCATAGAACAATGTCTCATCGTGAGTGTTGTAACTTAAACCTGGGAGTAAGTCCGTATTGTTGGGTGTCGGAAATTGTTCTCGCATATATCGTTCAATTTTTGTCAACTCTCCTCGCAATATAAAGTAATATTGGCTATCATGGTGATACAGACCCGTTATAATGCCATCGCAATTACGTAGAAGTTTACATTCTCCTGATAATAATAGTAAATTGTCCATTTTTGTAGAAAAACTAAGTTATTTCGATAATATAACCTAAACGCACACGCACGCTATTTCTACACGCGGAATTTCAACTGTCGTTCCGCACCCGCACGCCGCACGTCGTTCGCCCGCCTAGGTGGCGCTCTGCAATTCGCAAAATTCGAATACTCACGTTCGGTGACTTGATTATATGTATTGTCCTACCCGACCTACATATTGTTTATTGATTTTTAGTACATAATAGTTGAGCGTTTTGATAATTATTTGTGTGAATTATTTTGGAAAAGTTGCTTAATAATTGATTCACAATAATTCAAATTGTATTGTTTTGAAGTTTGGGCGCCCTCTCTGCATGAAGAGTATAACCTTATAATAAATTGTTTGAGTTTGAAATTGCTATTTTCGTCGAATAATTGAGATAACACAAAAATGCTCAATTTGATTTATTCAGAACATTAGAAAAGTTT
This sequence comes from Melinopterus prodromus, assembly GCA_964023965.1. Classification (NCBI taxonomy): domain Eukaryota; kingdom Metazoa; phylum Arthropoda; class Insecta; order Coleoptera; family Scarabaeidae; genus Melinopterus; species Melinopterus prodromus. The sequence goes on from OZ030399.1 coordinate 8,931,959, forward strand.
AATTATTGGCATACAACCGCACATAATCACCAACAATAACAACTCTGCGGCGACAGTGGTTCCTGGATTGTTTTCTGCTTTGGTGCGCTATGTATGCTTTTTAGACCGGTTCAGTATTGAAAATCTAGTCAATTTACTTCGCAATAGTGCAACGGGATGTCGTCCTTTCGGAAAAACCTCTACTCCAAAGGATCGAAACGGTATTCCTGAAAAACCAAGCACAATACCTAAACATAACCTTACATATTGCTTGCAGGTTCGCTGCTGGGGGAGTAAAAGACTTCAGCCCGGTAAAATGGGATAAATACTTCGACTCTAAGAGGGAGATTATGGTCGAGGATAGCAGCTTCAGTGTTTACATCAAGGGATCCGAAGGACCAATTTTAGTCGCCTTACACGGCGGTGGTTATTCCGCTTTGACTTGGGCCTTATTCGCCGAGGAGATCACCCGAAAAGTCACTTGCCAAGTACTCGCCATAGACTTCCGTGGACACGGCTTAACAAAAACCGCCAACGACTCTGACCTATCCTTAGAAACACTAGCACGGTATGTTGCATTTTTTTAAGTTACGTATAGGTTATTTTCTAATGTGGATTAATAGGGATGTCAACGATATAATCAACACGTTGTACAAGGAGGATTCACCTCCTATAATCCTCGTGGGGCACAGTATGGGTGGTGCAATCGCCGTAGAGGCTACATACCTGGTTAAGAATACAATCGCACTTTGCGTTATCGACGTAGTTGAAGGTAGCGCTTTGGAATCATTGTCCGCAATGCAGAGTATCCTGAGAGGACGTCCTTCTAGTTTTAAGAGTATCGAACAGGCAGTACAGTGGAGGTAAAAATTTGTCTACACTCGGTCTAATATTTTCGAGGTTAAACGGAAAATACAGTTTCAGGAGCGGTCAGACTCATAATGTGGAAGCTGCTAGAATTTCCATGCCAGGCCAGATCAAAAAGTGAGTAATTTTCAGTCTTGGTACTCAGTACTTTTAAAGGTTTAAAGGCACATCTTTGAAATTTAGTTCAAAGCAAGTGAAGACCTTACAGTATATTATTTGACGATATAATATTTTAAATGTTTCTGTCAACCGTGGAATAACTTTGACACTAGCGTTGTATAATGATGACAGTCGTTCAAATAAAATAATTAAAAGTATTTTAAATTGAAGTTATTGTCGATTTTGGGCCCCTTGAGCCACCGGTTAATATGGTTTGTTCGATCTCAAATTTCACAGGAATTAATTATGGATATACAAGAATAAATAGAGAAGGTCAGACAGAAAAAAATAAAATGTTGTCATGTTAATAGAATAATTGCTCCAAATTATCAAGTTAGGTAAAAGGGTTTCATAAGCGGAGTCTGCCCCTTCTGTTAACACTGGAATACCTTACCTTTTCTTCCAATTTCAAACTCTAAATCGTGTGTCAATTAACTAATAATTAATTGTTATTTAAGCATAAAATCGAATCTTTTGGCAACTGTCGACATTGAAGCTGGAATACCATCTTCATCTGAACCTGTTAACGAGGTAAGGCTTGTCCATCAGCGTTCGGCTGATTGCATAACCGAAGTGGATGAACGCGGAGAGGAAGCGCAAGTTGTCGAAGACCGGAAAGAAGAATTTACGAAACCGACTGAGATGAACGCGTACACGTGGCGCATCGACCTAAGCAAGACTGAGAGCTACTGGAGCGGATGGTTCAAAGGGCTCTCGCAGAAGTTCCTGAACATAACAGTGCCAAAAGTCCTTCTCCTAGCCAATATCCACGGACTCGACACTGCGTTGACCATAGGGCAGATGCAGGGCAAGTTCCAGATGCAGGTCCTTGCGAAGAGCGGACACGCTATACACGAAGATCAACCTGGAAGCGTTGCCGACATAATAGCCGGGTTTTTGGTTAAGCAAAAGTTGTCGACAGCTAAGGAAGGCTTTACTCCTATTTTACCTGCTTGTTAATTAACGTTTCGATGTATTTTTTGGTTAATTTAAATTGTATTTAATAAATTCCAGTCAATTTTGTTTTGGAATTTATTCGGAGGAGCTGCGTAAGTACTTATTAGTACTTATTTTGTTCATTAGCGTAATCAATGTTATCTGAGCCAACCTTTTTATGTTTGCGGTGTTCCCCGTCCATTTTCTTTTCAGATCTCTGCTTGCAACCTGGTGTAGGTATAAAGTATCGGGTGATCAACAATTATTGAGGGCTGCATTAAATAAAGCAATAAATGCGCAGAGTTATAGCTCATACAGGATGTTCCTTAATAACATGCTAATAGTTAAGGAGGTTATTCTTGGGACCATTTTGAGGATACAAATTCATATGAAGATATGTCCTGAAGGTCTTAACTTTTGAACTACTTTCAAAGAGAAAAGTGATACGCCACAGCTTTTTCTTAAAATAAGAATTACTTTTGAAATCCTTTTGTTACCAAATCTGGTGTCTTGATTTTTTTAACGTACGGTTTTTGTATAAAAAAATTAAATTCATTCATTTGCATGTTGTTATGAAATTATTAATTGTTAAGACCTTTAGGACATAAGTTCATATGAATCTTTTTCCTCAAAATGGATCCAAAAAGTATCCTTAAATATTAGCATGTTATTAAGAAACATCCTGTATGTAGGCTTATAGATACTTATTTCCTTAAGGTGACTTTCAAAATGTAGTAAAAACTATATGCAACTAAATATACTTCATGCAATAGCTGAAAGAAAATTATAAAGTATGTTGTGTGTACTTTTTAGCATATTTTTATTGTTACCTTAAACTTCTTTGCTGTGATACTATATGCTGGGTGATTCGAAATCTGCTATTGTTTTTTTTTTTCATTAGGAAATGTCCACCAAATATCTACAAAGCCATGATGGTATTTGATCATGATCACAACTCTGACGTTGGATTGCTAAATTTAAAATGGCAATCGGTATCGATTCACTATCAGTTTTGCTATTAATCTTACGCATAAATTTCCATAGTTCCTGTGATATTAGAAAACTCACGATTCAAAATACGATGATGATTTGAAAAATTCAAACTTGGCTAATATGAACAATGTATATAAAGACATAGATTTGCATTCTTTTTATTACCTGTGATATTTGACTATGCCTATCTTTACCGAAATATTATTGTGATTGCCTGATTAATAACCACGACTTCAATCAGGTTGAAATGGGAAAATAACCAGTCTTTCGAGTGTGTAAATTTGAGCTATCTTCAATCATTTTTGATCTCCCGATACTTGCAGTACTTTTATTTGTTTAATAAACATAATATTTTACTAACAGTTTCTTGTGTTTTATTTATATCCTTGGCACCTACGCGGTAGAAGTGAAATATATAATATAATTTTTTTTTCATTTTGTTTTTTAGTTACCGGCACGAACGATACCTTGTTGGAACCGGCTATAGCACCGACTATATCTAGGTAATATCTGAAATATGTATATGTCACCGAAGAAACGTATGGGGGTAGACGCTAGAGACCCAGAGTGGGGGACGCGTCGCTGCACCACGCGAAGACTTGCCACTCTTCCCAGTCGGGTGGATGGTTTCCAATGTGAAGGGAGTGACCATTCCGCAATCCGCTCTGCATTGTCAGTTACTACAGTTATTGCATATTTCTATTTGGTTTCACTATATTGGTTGAAACAGTTGTGCATTCGTTATTACAATTGTGTATGTTTTAACATGTTGTTATGACGTTCAAGCCTTTTTGACAATTAAAGCGTTGGCATGGTTGTCAACTTGTTAACCTAAGTCACCTACAAAAGTCAAAAACTTACGGATGTATTTGGTTTCCTAGGTGATCGTGTCAACATCCTTCTCGCAGTGACGTCATGCGCAGAAATGAACGAATTTGAGACAAGTGAAGTGAGCAGACCGTTGTAGTAGACCGTGATTGGTATATACAGCCCACGATCCACTTACACCGGTCTGCTTACTTTGTGTCTCAAATTAATTCATTTTGCGCATGACGTCACTGCGAGAAGGATGTTGACACGGACACCTAGGCAGCCAAATATGTTCTTAAGTTTTCGCGCTTTGGAGGTGATTTAGGTTAACAAGTTGACAACCATGGCAACGCTTTAATTTAAAAAAACCTTGAATAGCTACCGTGGCAACTAATGCTACTTCTCAACACTTGGCCTAGCAATCAGCGACCCACACACCAAAGCAATCTGCATCTCCTAACTTTAAAAACTCTTATTTTAGTATTTTATCTACTGTAGTTAGGGTTTATACCAAAAGCAGGTTTTGAAAAATTAGTTTACAAGTTTGAATTTTGAAATGATTTTACTTTGTCCGATCTGGACGAAACAAAAAACATAATGTGCGTCTCCATGTTGGGGTCAATATTTGCTTATGAGATTTTGCGCTAAAATGTATGGTTTATTAGTTATTTAATAAAATAACAATTATCGTCTAGCCGCTGCTTTGTTTACCGCGTATAGATGGCGCGACGTGTCTAAACGCCGAAGCGTCGGGCGAATTTAAGTAATTAATAACTATTGGTTATTAATTGCTAAAATGCTGATAATTAACGTTATAATTCTGAATAATGCGTTGCCAAAATTTAGCATTCCTAAAAATACCACTTCTCATCAATTCGAATTTATACTCTGTACGACGTACCACCAAAATAAAAAAAATTGCCCCATGTTAGGAAGAAGGAATCACAGAATCACGCAGATTTATTCATAATTATTGGTCGCAAAATATAGCAAGGACTCGATATAAAATAAATTGTGTTATTAAAAAGCGATATTAGTTTTCGGTTTACTGAATTGATCCAAATATATCTAGGGATTTTATTGATCTCTCTGGGAGGATTGGCAGCACTAGCGGTCTGTCCTAATTTGCCTGCTTACGTCATCTGTCAAAAACATTTGTTTAGTGTGGAGTTGGTGTGGAGTATCGTTCATTTTCCTTTTAACAAATAAAAACATGGCAGGAGTTAAAGCACAAGATGACATTCCATTGGCCGATGACGATCCACAAGGTGAAACAATTTATTTACCTAATATAATATCTTCTTAATTCTTTTTACTTAAATTATTTGAATGTTTCAGTCATCATTTCCGATGAACCCGACCAAAATTCTTCATCAGAAGCAAATTCGTCTAGCATGATCCATGGCCGTAGCATGGACTCGATACAGTCTACGTTTACTAACGGCAGCGCAAGTCCTCAGCACCACAGTCTCGAGCCTGACTCAAGTCCAGACGAACAGGAGGAAAAAGCTCGTTTAATAACGCAAGTCTTAGAACTTCAAAATACGCTTGATGATTTATCGCAGCGTGTCGATAGTGTAAAGGAAGAGAATTTGAAGCTACGTTCAGAGAATCAGGTCTTAGGTCAGTATATAGAGAATTTAATGTCAGCGTCGAGCGTATTTCAGTCCACGTCACCGAAAATCAAGAAGAAGTAAATTTTTTATCCCTGTTATTATTATACATAAAATAGACAACACGCACCAATGACATTTTAACAAAGTTTGTTTTTAATGAGGGGATCTCTAGTCACTTAGCTAAGCGATGTTATCAAGCCATGATTTTATTGTTAAATTAAATGTAATGTTTATTATACCGTAATTATATGTATACAATAGATTCGGCATGTTTTCATGTAATATTACTGATATTTATATTAATTTATTCACGATTGTAGACTGTCATACGTCTAAGACAGCAAAATTCTCTCATAAACGTAATCATAGATTTTGCATTCGCTTTGAAAAATGCATTCCTATATTTTGTACTTGAATGCGTATGATTAAAAAACGCTTTACCTTGTGTTTTATTAAAATAAATTATTTTAGCATTACTTGTGTTGTATTTTATTTCTTTCATAGGGGAAGATAGATTTTTTTAGTTGTGTCAGGAAATAATAATAATTAACAAATAAAAACTTAGACAATGTAATGTATTTTAACAAATAAACTACTCAATATGAGTAAACAATTCTATAAACTATACATGTTTTATGTATATACAAATATATATTTAAGTAATATTTGGTTAATGAAATAAACAATTTGTTTTATTAAATATCTGAGTTAATATGTAACATTAATTAATATGGCATTTGTTGGATGTATTAGCAAGTTCTAACAAACCGTGGTTTTTGACACTCCAAACCACGGCATGTTAACACGTACCGTGAAGCTAAGATCAAATTTTAAAACAAATGGTGTTAGTTTAGTAGCTAAAAAACTTTTCCACTACTAATTTAACATGCAACATAAAAGCCACGCATAACTTATTCTGAAATCGATAGAAATGTATCATGACTTGATCTTTTGTGGATTTCAGATTAAACTATGCATTGCTAGTTTATAACGGTAAACAACATCTATGTGAACTGTGAACTACGTAAAATAGATCACATACAACAACACAAATTTAACATTTTTGGAATGACATGACAAAGAAAATAAAATGATGATAAAAAAAATGTATATCACAGTTCAATATATGTCAAATTGACATATACACATATCTTCCTAAACCTTATTGCCACGATTATATTTATCAGTAGTCAGTACATTATACGTTTCGTACACAAAAAGAGAATAAGCAAAACTGTGTAACTGGCTTGCTCAGTCTCTTCATTTCAATCGTAATAGGATATATCACTTTTCGTTAACGCGTTGTTTAAACTATGACTGTTCCTCTTGGGAGATGTCGATTCATAATCGTTCATTTTCGATAACTTCAACGTACCCAGACCATTCAAATTATTTACGATGGATTGAGATGCCGATGTTGAACGCTTACTGGGTCTCTCCTTCAAAGGTACGGGCACATACGAGTTCGGTTTTGAGTTTATGTAGTGCGGTGAACTCGGAATTCTGTTACGTCGCCGTTTTAATATCACGTAACCATGTCTTACCACCAATGTCACAAAAACACCCACTACAATACCAATCGTTATGTAACCGACAACGTAACCACCACCTGTAACAACTTCCGCACGGCTGGCCAACAGTGGAATGTCTAAAAAAGAAAGAAAATTTTTCAAATTACTCGCAATCCCACAACTGTCAAAGTGGCAAACATACCATTTTCAATATCGTAGTTTGATAAACATATTCGGCTCTCTTTGCTAGCACCTTGGCAGACATTTGGATTCGGATGTACACTCTTGCATTTCCTTATACGATGTTGAAACTGGTTTTCGTCACAGTCTGACCATGATGTCCAATTACTCCATCCCAATAGGGCTGTAAATGAAAAAACAGTTAATATTTACATCAAACTTTAAGTTCAAAACATCAAACTTACAGTTACATGGCTGTTGTTCGCAGGGTTCATGCTCCTGGCTATGACCGGTACAAGAGCTTCCCAAACATGATCTATGTCTAGTTTTGATGCCCCATCCGCAGGTAACGCTGCATATTGACCAATCAGTCCAACAACTCCATTGTGAGCTACATCTTTGCGAGTTAACGCAAATTTTCTTTTCGGTGGAGCGTCCTCTGCACTGCCCGGGGCCTTCACAGTGCCTTACTCTCATCTGATGACCTTTATCGCATGTCGTCGAACAAGGGCTCCAAGGACTCCAAACACTCCATTTAGCAACTTCGTGGCCCTCAGAATTGCAGGAACTACCGCGGCATATCTTTTCTTCTTTATGCATCGCAAGTTTTATGAGTGAAGGATCACGAACTGGAGCTCTGCATGAGTAGCGGATACGTCGTAACCATAATTCATCAGTAGTGGTGTTGTTGGTTAAGAACCATTGCGACCACGAAGCAGTTCGTTTATGTTCGATTGGATCTGGACATCTTGAACCGCATTCTTCGTATTCTATGTTCGTTCCGGTGCAATCTAAGCCACCATGAGCTGGGATCGGTTCATTGCACTGGCGCATACGTTTTCTAAAGCCGCGGCCACAGGAAACCGAACATGGGCTCCATTTTTCCCAAGAACACCATCCGCCATCTTGAGGACTTGGAGTGGAAACTGGGCATGGTGGTATGCCATTACATAAGATCTCTGATCTATCTTGGCCAACGCAGACCCTACCGCCATGCGCGGGGGCTGGGTTTGTGCATGTCCTAGTTCGGGTTTTTATCGCGTTTCCGCAAGTTGCCGAGCATTCTGACCATTGCGACCAAGCAGTCCAGCCTCCATGGGCGGTGCAATTGGCCACTTGTGTTGATAAACCAACACATTCGGTTCCACCGTTTCTTGGCGCGGGATTGTTGCATTGGCGGCTTCTACACAAGCATTCGTCTTGATTATTAGACTCACTATCGGTTAAATGGCCACACGGAGACCAATCGCCCCAGCTACTCCAACCGCCATCAATTCGTGCGTCTAATACTGGACAAGATGTAGCACTTTGGAACCAATATTTAGCCAAGGGGTCTAATTGTGGAGCAATTGTGCAAGCTTCATCATAATCGTGCCAACCACAATAAGGATCCATCGCGTTGAGGCAACTATCCTTTGAGACATGCCTACTGCATTGGTCTGATGGGATCTTCAATAGTTCTGACTCGGTACCAACGTATATCGAGTTAGTATCTTTGAGATATTGTAAGCTTAGTATTGGCACAGTTGCGTCTTGGACTGGTTGCCAAATCTCAACAACGCAAGTCTCTAAAGTCCTGGACAGCACAGAGATTTTCTTTACAAAACCGTCTGTGGTAGCCACATAAAGAATATGGACAGCTTTATGCAATTTAGTATCCAGGACATCGACAGTTATATGCGTGTATCGTTCTAATTCTGCAACATGCAGTGGTTGCATAGTTGTAGCTTGCACAGCATTATCCATAAGTTGAAACTTTGAACTGCCGATCAGGTCTCTATTATCAGAGGAATCCCTACATTCAAAGTGATTTTGATAGTTGGAAGGGTATTTCTCCCATGTGCTGTTGATGTGTTCTTGATACTTAAATGGACCAGAAAACGTGGTGTCAATAGCTGTGAGGTTGAATCCGCATATCGCTGAACCAGCTATGCTGTTTGCAGGTGTTGAAAATGTTGCATATACCATGCCCTCCTCGGCAATAAAGAACGCGCTTTGAATTTCGTTGAAGTAAAATGGATATTCGCCAGTTATGGAGCAGTTCAGCCTTGCTTTTAGGAACGTCGTCCAGTTATTCCTGCGAAGTTTACCCCCACCATCGTTCTTGCACATTCTAGCAACTCTGGAGTATATTACCTGAAAGAATCTTTAACTTTAACAATCTTTAATTTCTGATATAGAATAAAATAAACTCCTTACCTTTCCACAATTGATATATTCAACAGCAGCTTCGCGGAATAAAAAGTAGATAAACCTATCAGTTTCAAACGACGCCACGAATTGAGGCTCGTTCAACCAAAGACTGTTGTATTGCTCCGTTTGAACGACTGTTAGGCTTGTTAAGCCTCTATAGATAACAAAATCGGATCCAGCGAAATCAGTCGGACCACCAATATAATATTCTCCAGAGTCTGTCATCAGCGCTGAAGTGTTTGCTCGTGGATTGTATGGGCACATGGCTTTACCATCAATTGTATTAGTGACGCTGTTTATATTTTCAACCTATAAGTGTCAAGTTAGAGAAATGCGTTTGTTGATTGGTGTTATATTACGTACTTCACGCCATGTGCATTCGGGTGAAAAAGAGTTTGTACCACAGATAAACAAATTCTTCCCGTTTGTTACCAAAACTTTGATGAAGTTGTGGCAATTCTCTTCCGATTGCCCCTTCGTCAGGCACGCTTGGATTTTTTCGTATGGCGAAGTCCATGTCGCATTCTCTATCAAGTTCAGGTCAGATAATTGCAATCTGAACAGTGTATCTCTGTAAGAATTTATCATTGACTTTGATTTTATTTCCTTCTCTTTTTAACTATAACCTACCTTGCGCCGACTATGACTTGGTTTCTAGCCACATCGAAAAGCAACTGTGAGTACGTCGTAACGCCTTTTCGGGTAAACTTGTGGAATGACTGTTGCAAATCTGGAAAAGATTGGTATCCTTAGATGATCATGTAAACGTCAGAGTATAAATTGCCCTTGCAACAACAGGGGAATGGAAAACAAAAAGAACAACACACAATTTGTGATATTGTTCTACAACAGTATAATAGCCGTTTTACACTACGCAATTTAGTGCACAATTTAGTACACAATTTGTGCATTAAGTAGTATCTTCTTGTGTAACTTCTTGCGTAAGAATTGCGTAGTGTAAAACGGCTATAAGACATTTATATTTACTTCTAGCAACCAATATGTGCTTTATATCGCCAAGCCAACAATTGCAAAACTGACACACATCAGAAACGACAATACTGATAGCTATAGTTATATAAGGAACTATTCAGAACATTGCAAAAAATAAAGATCTCGATGGTTCTGCGATGTTTCTGGTTGGTTATCGGTAAATCAATAATCCGAAATTGAGTATTGTGGCATCTTTAGATTTGTGTTCAGTCTTATCGTAAATAATACTACTATATAATAGTAGTAAACGTATTTGGGTCAATAAAAAGATACAGTTTATAGACATTCGAGATCACGTACTCTGACTTGCGAGATGCAGTAAGTTGGCTGCTTCCTCCTATCAAATAATCTTAGTTAATCTACTTTACACGACTCGTTTAAGCCTCTTATACATCTCGACGATTTATGAAAGAATTTTAATATCACGGGAACTACTGCTATCTTTCTCACTCCTATTTCAGATTCCACTTTCCCGTATATAGTGGTCACGCTATTGTTAATTGATTTCTTAAAAAATAGATTACAAGTGCAGCTAATGATTTGTGTAACAAATTCACAAGGTTCAAAGTTGTTAATTACGCCAATTTCTTATCTTAGATTTGCAGTTTCTGCACAAAATTATTAAACCATAGCACTTATGCGTGATAAAAACATTGACCATAGTCCATAGACCCAAGCTTCGTCTAAGAGTGAGACACATTTGGGGTTTAAAGGGCCTTTTGTATATTACCAGGTATTGACCCAAAACCGACATCCTTTTCGTAGAATAGAATTAATTTAACAGCATTTACTGTAATAATGTGTTGCGCCTTAGGTCGTTTTAACCTGTGGTTATAGCACAGTTTTATTGGACTGAAAAATGAATTGCAACATTTGGATTTTGTTAGGTAGACATAATGTCAAAATATAGTATATTATAATACAAGTTTTATAAGACAAAGATTAGCGCACGAGTTTCCAATTGGAACGAGTGCTAGAGTAGTGTTTATATTCAACAGTTGGTAATTAACGTAAAACTGCGAAATACGATCGAGGCAAGCCAATAGCGATTGGCTCTTAGGATATTTCCTGAGTTGTAAATCTATGACTATGTTTAGTGCAATATTTACAGTTATGGTTTATTTTAAAAAAATCGTACCGACTTCACAAGCGACTGATGTGAGTTACTACGTTCTTCATATTGATTATTAGTTTCCTTTTATCAATTCTGGAAAGTGTTTTCAAAATCCTTAGGATATTTCCAGAGTTGTGAATCTATGACTATGTTTAGTGCAATTTTTACAGTTATTGTTTAATTTATTAATTTAATCAATCGTACCAACTTCACAAGCGACTGATGTGAGTTACCTACTACGTTCTTTATATTGGTTATTAATTTCCATTTATCAATTCCGGAAAGTTTGATCAAAATCCTTAGGATATTTCCAGAGTTGTGAATCTATGACTATGTTTAGTGCAATTTTTACAGTTATTGTTTAATTTAATAACTCGTGCCATCTTCATAACTGACTGAAGTGGAGTTACCACGTTCTTTATATGGATTATTAGCTTACTTTTATCAATTCTGGAAAGTTGTATCAAAATCCTTAGGATATTTCCAGAGTTATGGATCTATGACTATGTTTAGTGCAATTTTTCCAGTTATTGTTTATTTAAAAAAAAACGTACCGACTTTACAAGCGACTGATGTGAGTTACTACGTTCTTTATATAGAATATTAGTTTCATTTTATCAATTCTGGAAAGTTTTATCAAAATCCTTAGGATATTTCCAGAGTTGTGAATCTATGACTATGTTTAGTGCAATTTTTACAGTTATTGTTTAATTTAATAACTCGTACCGTCTTCATAAGTGACTGAAGTGAGTTACTACGTTCTTTATATGGATTATTAGTTTCCTTTTATCATTCCGGAAAGTTTGATCAAAATTCTTAGGATATTTCCAAAGTTGTGAATCTATGACTATGTTTAGTGCAATTTTTACAGTTATTGTTTAATTTAAAAAGTCGTACCGTCTTCATAAGTGACTGACGTGAGTTACCACGTTCTTTATATTGATTATTAGTTTCCTTTTATCAATTGTGGAAAGTGTTATCAAAATTCTTAGGATATTTCCAGAGTTGTGAATCTATGACTATGTCGACTATCTACGACTATGTGTATGTATAGTGCAATTTTTACAGGTATTGTTTAATTTAATAAATCGTACCGACTTCACAAGCGACTGATGTGAGTTACTACGTTCTTTATATTGATTATTAGTTTCCTTTTATCAATTCTGGAAAGTTTTATCAAAATCCTTAGGATATTTCCAGAGTTGTGAATCTATGACTATGTTTAGGGCAATTTTTACAGTTATTGTTTAATTTAAAAACTCATACGGACTTTACAAGCGACTGATATGAGTTACTACGTTCTTTATATTGATTATTAGTTTCCTTTTATCAATTCTGGAAAGTTTTATCAAAGTCCTTAGGATATTTCCAGAGTTGTGAATCTATGACTATGTTTAGTGCAATTTTTACAGTTATTGTTTAATTTAATAAATCGTACCGACTTCACAAGCGACTGATGTGAGTTACTACGTTCTTTATATTGATTATTAGTTTCCTTTTATCAATTCTGGAAAGTTTTATCAAAATCCTTAGGATATTTCCAGAGTTGTGAATCTATGACTATGTTTAGGGCAATTTTTACAGTTATTGTTTAATTTAAAAACTCATACGGACTTTACAAGCGACTGATATGAGTTACTACGTTCTTTATATTGATTATTAGTTTCCTTTTATCAATTCTGGAAAGTTTTATCAAAGTCCTTAGGATATTTCCAGAGTTGTGAATCTATGACTATGTTTAGTGCAATTTTTACAGTTATTGTTTAATTTAATAACTCGGCCCGTCTTCATAAGTGACTGAAGTGAGTTACTACGTTCTTTATTTGGATTATTAGTTTACTTTAATCAATTGTGGAGAGTGTTATCAAAATTCTTAGGATATTTCCAGAGTTGTGAACCTATGACTATGTTTAGTGCAATTTTTACAGTTATTGTTTAATTTAATAACTCGTACCGTCTTCATAAGTGACTGAAGTGAGTTACTACGTTCTTAACATGGATTATTAGTTTCCTTTTATCAATTTTGGAAAGTTTTATCAAAATTCTTAGGATATTTCCAGAGTTGTGAATCTATGACTATGTTTAGTGCAATTTTTACAGTTATAGTTTAATTTAAAAAATCGTACCGACTTTACAAGCGACTGATATGAGTTACAGCGTTCTTTATATTGATTATTAGTTTCCTTTTATCAATTCTGGAAAATTTGATCAAAATCCTTAGGATATTTCCAGAGTTGTGACTCTATGACTATGTTTAATGCAATTTTTACAGTTATAGTTTAATTTAAAAAATCGTACGGACTTCACAAGCGACTGATGTGAGTTACAGCGTTCTTTATATTGATTATTAGTTTCCTTTTATCAATTCTGGAAAATTTGATCAAAATCCTTAGGATATTTCCAGAGTTGTGACTCTATGACTATGTTTAATGCAATTTTTACAGTTATAGTTTAATTTAAAAAATCGTACAGACTTCATAAGCGACTGATATGAGTTATTCCGTTCTTTATATTGATTATTAGTTTCCTTTTATCAAGTATGGAAAGTTTTATCAAAATGCTTAGGATATTTCCAGACTTGTGAATCTATGACTATGTTTAGTGCAATTTTTACAGTTATAGTTTAATTTAAAAAATCGTACGGACTTCACAAGTGATGTGAGTTACTACGTTTTTTTATATTGATTAGTTAGTTTCCTTTTATTAATTTTCTAAAGTTTGACACTTGACATCAATCTCATCAATCTTGGAGAACTGTAAGTTACTAAAAGTTAGTGATCTAGTGTTTTGATAACGACACCGAAAGCGGTTTCGTTATGAGTTTATAACGAACGCAAAGTAGAAAAATTAAATTAAGTCATGTGCGTTGGAATTGGCATTGATTGCACAACAGTCCGCTATGGTGTTTTTAAGCAAATGCTACAATTTACTCTGTAATTTATTACATGAACGGCTTCTTATCTTGGATATCTATTTACATTTCTAGTTTTGGAGTGAACAGTGTAGAAGTGATAAACCGTTATCTCATTTAAGTACATAAGCGCTTCATATATTTTTATAATTCTCATGTTATCGCTTTTATGCAGGTAAACAGCATCACATCTTGATATCTATTTTTTTGAGTTATTCTCAACATGTTTGTCTTATTTTGTTCCTAATATATTTTATGAAATAATGTTCCCGCTGAATATGTTTATTTTTCACATAGCATTGCAATAAGTAGCAGTTTTGAAATATCAACAAGTTGATACAATTATTTACAACATAGCTGGTGTTATATTTCATGGCAAAATGTATTGTAGCATTGTTGTTATTATTTGTTTTTAGTGTTGAAAGAAACTTATACCTAAGCATTTTCCGGGAAAAGGTAACGCAAAACATTCGCTAAAGTACTCTACAATTGAATCATGTGCCGAAATTACAGTTTTATTGCATGTGATGTTGGAAAAATAACTCTAATGAGCAGGTTGAAAAATATATCGGCGATTCGCTATGCATTTGTTTGTGGTTGCAATGAATAGTGATACACATACATAAATAAACAAACTAAGCAAAATATGATCGCCATATCAAGTTGCGCATTAGTTTGTGGTGCATGTTAAGCCTACCTTTGTACGATATAAACCTGTAGTCGCTCTTGAAGGTTGCACTTGGTAACTGTATACTGGCAGTAACCAAGGGAATTATTAGAAATATTATTGATAGATCCATAATTGTTCATCTGAAATAAAAACAAAATAAAATTAGTACCAGTGTGAGCATATTCATATTCACCAAAGCTGGGCAAAGTATATTTTGAAACAATTGGTATTTATTGAAATGTAACAATATTAAAAAAATAGTTAAATATTGGATGAAAGTCGTAACTAAACACTAAACAATTCACGCACATGCTTTATGTACGGTTGCCGTGTCGCACAAAGTAGTACGTCATACAAGACGCAGTCCGAACATGCACAGAATGCCAATAGTTAATGGTTTTGAAAGTTGCCTTAAAAGTTAATTCGTTAACGAAAAATTTAACTTCGTTAATTAACGATTAACGGATTAACGTTTTTGTGCCCAGCTTTGAATTATTCACTATAGTTTGCATACAGGAATGTTGTTTGTGTGGTATGTGATCGCATAACATGGAATTAAATATCGGACATAGTTCGTAACTGTTAATCTTATTTCGAAGGAATCGTAGGCAGATAACATAAATACTGAAGTCCGTTGAACTTATTGAGACAGTATGGCGTTATTACATTATTATCAAAGCTCATATGAAACGCGAAAAACGCTTCAAAACGCGCAGAAATACCACACGGAATACACAATAGGAATTTTACACATGTAAAACTAATTGTGTTACTTATCTTTAAGTAGAAATCATAGATGAGAAACGCAAACAATTCTGGCGTGATTAAAATCCTTTAACAAGTAAACGTTGCCATAAAATGCGAAATTATACGTCCATAATTAGTGTGATTATTAGTTTCTTATATTAGTTTCTTCTACGATTCATAATAAAATTTACAAAGAGGACCCAGCTGCAGTGAAACAGCACGTTTTAAGATAATAACAGTACGCTTTAGGAATCAAAATCGTTCTGGTACGAGATGTGGGCTTAGAAAACACACGATAGATTATAATACCTACTCGAAACTTGTTTTTCTTTGCCCACCTTGGCAGAGGCGAAGGCGTTTTGTCTATCAACGTCGAATTACTATTGTTATGCATAAGCGACGAATGGTAGGTACTCAAAAAGCGACGTTACGACCCAGGCTGTTGCAAATAAATCACATAAGGGCGTATGGGCCGAAGGCCGAACATGGCATACGAGGGTTCAGCAGGTACAAAGACGATTTCGGACCAGAAGACCCAAAGCTAAACCACAACTTGATAATTGCGCAAAAGTGATGCTAGAGCGTGTTCCAAATAAATATTAATTGGTATGCTTGCGCCGTCCACTTGATTTTAATTTGTTTGTGACATGCTGAACTATAAACATACATATACATATATATATAGATACATAAAAGTTATTTCGTTTTTAGGCGGGATTTAACTGAAGTTGTAGATGGTAAAAGTTAAATGGTTATAAATAGTTAAAAGATAACATACCAAGTGTATTTTCTTAGGAGAAACATTGTATAGCGAGTGGTGGGGCGACGCAAAAACAGCAACTTTCCATTACAAATCAAATCTGTGGATGTTTTCGCGAAAAACCGCGCCGTCGCACATTTTGGTCACTAATGTTCGGCACAAGTCTGTTCCGTGTTGCGAAAATGTTACGTTTTGTCGAACACCGAAGAGGAACGAACACCGTTTGATGTTGTTTATGGTAAATCTGTTGAACGACCTTGTCGTAAGGTTGTTTTGGTGCGTCTTTCTGTGCGGCGGTCGGCACCGCAGTTCAGGTTCATTTGCCGGACACGAGCTCCGGGCACAAGCTCCACTTCTACTCCGGTTCTAGCGAACTGGTTATGCGGTTATGGGCCCTAAGTGGGACCTAAGCTAAACCAGTGGACGGACGGCGGACGGCCACAGTTACTACAGTTACAACTCTTCTAACTCCCACCAAATCTTAACGAGAAAGATAGAACACAAACAGTTTCTTTCAGCAGGCCTCATGGCCTCACGTCAGAATCCGTGGACCAACTATACGCCTCTTCTTCCTTCGATCTTCTTCTCTTTCTTATTTCAACGACCTCAACGTACGGTCCGGGTCCACTCGTCCAACACACACTCGTTTTATGTTTATTGTATGAGAATTGAGTACGTTCATCATTCCTCAAAGCTAGGTATACACTCCACTAGGTATACACTCCACACTCAAGTCCCAAGCTGGCTGGAATAGTCACAAAACACTTCTTATCAAACGATTAGATTTTTTCACACTTGTAATCTTTTTGAATTACTTTATTTACGCGTTACGTAAAATCGTCGACGTGCTAGTTATCATGTACGACTTAACAATTCTCAAATTGATTATTGGAATTATGCAGAGGAATTCGAAAATGTCGATGGTTAATTTATTAGAATTCGTACCATATGTCCGTTGCGTTTAGAACAACAAGTTACAACACTGTTGTAAAAGTAGCATAGAAAAACCATGTGTAACTTGCTTTTTGTGTAGGCGAATGCAAATCAGTCTCAGGTTAGATTGTACCATTTTACGAGTTGGCGCCAGATAGCCGATATATATATTAAAATATTTTATAAATATTTTATACAAAAGTTGTTGCCATTTTCTATAACGTAACATATTCAACTGTGTTTCCAAAATATGCCTGTTGCAGGATCCTTTTAAAGACTATGAAAAAAACGACATTTTTGCCGATTTTGCCTTTAAACTATCTGAGACAATAGGCAGAGCCAGTAGGTAGATGATAGTATCCACAGATATGAGATACACTCTACAGGTTCTTCATTGAACTTAGTAATTTTTGATGTTTTTCAAATGGCTATTTCTCGAGTTTTTGAAATGGAATACCCTGATAATATGTGTTCCCTGTAATATACCTTTACTTCGCTCCAATTTACATCTAGTGTGTCACACAAATGTTACTATTTTTTGTGATTTTTGCAATTAAACTACTGCATGCTGCACGTATTTGATAATATTAATTTATTAATTATTGTGCATAATTTACACATGCCAAGTTGTTTATTCGAGTTAGACATTTTCGGAGCGCTGATTTATTGATCTTTTGAAGTACCTATGTCCAGATATACAAGGTGTTTCATATAAAATTTTATGTTCAGTTAATCAACACTAACTGTCCAAAACTGCAATACTTTTGCTATCGAAAATAAGTTCTTGTATTTCTTTATCCTTGTTAGTTACCTTTGAATGATTTTTTGAAAAATGCACGTTGTTAAGACAATATCTCAGGAACAGTTGAAGAAACTTGATCAAAAACTGCACTACTACAGTTAGTACGTTGTTGTGAGAGACCATGTAACTATGAAAATATTTGCAGCGTGGGACACCCTGTAAAATATATACAAGCAAACCTGTAAATGTATCTATTTCGCACAGTTTCTCTCGAACCGCATGGGCGTCTGGGATAGATTTTTAGTTCTTACGAAGTTAATTGTAATGCAGATTGTGCAACAGCTTATAGATCTAACTTGGATCAGAAGATTGATTTTATGTTGTATATACTTTCTATTGCTGATGTCAAAACTTCTGACGATAACCACAATAAGTTACTACCCCCTTGAGTAACATAATGGTATTTTTGGGAGAAATGACTCGTACAATCAAGGAAATGTTGGACGAGGAATAGCGAAGGCAATAATAAGATAATAAATATTAATAACGGCATCATTTTTTGCCGTGAAGTAAGATATGCCATCATTGCAGTCGTTGTCTACAGATAAACTGGAAGTAACATATAATTAAGTCATAAATATTAGTTGTGTAAAGGCCAAACATCAAATAGCAAACGTATAATTATTACTTATTTATTTTTCGCTTTACGTTTTCTCTCGTTTTAGCGAATAATAAGAAATTCCTTTCATTGTTTGCGACAGTTGCATGACGCTGTTAGACATTTTGTCGCAGTTTTTCTGTACAAGTAAAAGTCACAGCTTGGGAAAGTATATGATTAAGAAATTCTAATAACGTTAGAGCTTGCTATCTATCTTTATTTCAGCACGTTCTAATATACAGTGTGTCCCTCTAAAATGACCAAAATCAACCAGAATTTTCTTGCTAAGTCCATCAACTGTGTCATGTTCCATTTTCAAAGGAAACAGTACATAAACACGATAAAAAATCGCGTCGAATGTTTTATATCACAGCAGGAAGTAGCGTAATCATCACACAACTTGAATACCATCCACAAAAATTTGTAGCGTAATCAGTGTTCATAAAAAATGAAGCTACTAGCGTTTACAACGTTCTTCTTGGTTGTCTTTGATGGCGCCTATACATCCCCACCTGTTAATCATGCGATCAGTTCAACAATTCGGAAAGGTAATAACCATTGTGCAGCAGTCACAACTGAAGAGAAGGAAAGAGATAAAAGTTGATCTATTCACTTTAGGCAGCAACTACGAGCGTCAGAGTGACCACCCTACCAGAGTTTCCAGACAAAGAAGGTATCTTGGACTCAGCAAGAGGTATAAAGTAAGCCCACAACAAGTTCCGTAAGTCCTTTTTTATCATGGCGACAGTCTCGACACAATTTTCGGGGAACCACTTCCTTTTCGAGTCTTCAAACGTACCTGTCGCCATGATCATTAAGTCATTATCTTATATAATACGATATTAGGTTTGAGGCCAGGGTAGGAGTATGCAACTGCCTCTCAAACAATCAGTATTCCCAGGAATGTTAAATTACGGTAATTAATTTTTATCGTAAATTACCGTTGAAATTAAAATTATTAATTTCAAATATTAAATTGCCGCGGTATTAATAATTAAAAATGGTAAATTACGTTGGCGTAAATTACCGGGTAATTAAAAATTCGACATGGTAAATTACGCTTGTTTAATTTACTGGCTAATTAAAAATCCAAAATGTTAAATTACGGTGATTTAAATTTCCGGGTAATTAAAAATAAAAAATTGTAAATTAAAACAATCACTGTAAGTTATGATTACTACTAATGTTAATCAAAATGTTTGATAAAACCTTAAATCATTGTTTTGTTGATAACTAGCTATCTCTGATGATTTGCCTGTTTTGATAGTACTAAAACAAAGCAAGGCTACATAGAAATACATTTATAGCACTACTAAAAAAAGGAAAATCAAACAGAATAATAATAGTAGAAAATAAACACTTGAATTCTGTCCAGATTCACAAAATAACGCTTCGTTTCACTGAGGGTTTTTGATCCGGATCATTTTTTAGTCTCGATTATTTGTCCAACACTGGTATATTTATTAAAAATGAATTTTGATAATAAATGGCTATTGACTACAGAGCTGCATTATCGGATTTGTTGGATTGATCGCCATTGGCGAAGGGAATTCCCACTTCTCTATTCATTAAATACAAAATGTTAGTTCTGTATTTTCTCAAGTAATGTCTGATGATTTGCATTTGGAATAGTAAAAATATAACGATGTGTTACCTTAACCCATAGACCCATTTCCATTGGTTAAATGACACCTTGAATAACATTGTCATTGTCTATTAACTGCTTGATACTGCAATATAATTAATAAATTACCGTAGTAAGAATATCAAATTGAACCTTATAGTAGTCGTGCCTATGGGGTCCCAAAGAGAGTGGAGACAGTTTTAGCAGTTAAACTCGTGTTTTCTTTTCTACAATAAAAGAAACTATATCTAATACTGTATGAGACTAACAAAAAACCCTTGACTAAGATAGAAGAGAAACAATGTATGCTGTAAATCTTTCAAAGTCCTATTACAGAGTTTGTATAAAAGAAACGTAACCACTAGATATATTTCTTTCTAAAAAGTTGACAAGAAAAAGATTCGAATAGAAGTTTCAGGAAATTGCTTAAGCTACAAATTTGAAATGCTTAGAAATAAAACATAGTTTACATTTAAAAGTATTTCTTATTTATAACTAAAGTAGTTTTCAAAAACAACGAGCTATTGACACGGGAGAGATCCTTGTAACAATGCTTAATTGCTTTCTGTTAACATTAAATCGTCTTGTTACATTTGCACCACTGACCTCAGGGACATGCGGTTTTCACAGTTCAATTTGTAATTCAGAAGATTATAAAAAACATTTAAACAAATTGAATTTGGTCTGCTTCTTACAAATACATAACCCTGTATATCAAGTTTCTAGCATGTGTTTTCCTAAACCTTTTATTTGGTTATTTTTTTCTAAACTTTCTTGTTAAAACTGATATAGCAGAAGCCATTCGGAATAATTGTATTTTTTTGATGATATGTATTCAGAATCTTAGGTAATGTAAGAAAAAGAAATAGGAAAATACATTTTGTTGAAAGTAACATCTCAAAAAATATGAAAACTGCACCACAAATTTAATAAGTACATATTCACAGGACATAAGTATATATATTGATGATGGCGTATTTAAGAATGAACTATCGCAGCTTTTGAAATATTTAAAATGTTAAAAACATATTTATTTCTTAAGAATATCCCTCTTTACTTTACTACCTACTAATCTGTTGTTACTTTAAATAATTATATAGGTACTTATATTAAATGTTGTCGCATTATTTATGATTTTTGTTAATTGTTCCGAAATATTATATCAGTATTATTAGTATATATTATTATTGTATAAAAAAGTAATTCTTCTTAATTCTAAATTGTATATGGGGGCCCAAACTCAAAATTGCCCGGCGCCCCATGATGGCATAACGCGCCACTGCTATGCTTAAGCCTACACAATCCTTTGTTGCTTCAGTTTTGACGCCAAAACTGGCCTGTAATCTTTCCGTTTCCTGGTTGAAGCCGTCTAGACGGTGCACTATAAAAAAGACTTAACCGGAACACTTTAAAGTAAGAACATATATATTCGGGTATTCTGTAATGACATTCTATTATATTGGTGGCTTCCGTCTATCAGGATTTGTAATAAATCTATATGAGTTTCTTATTCAAATGATTCTGATCCTTAGTATATAGAATTGGTCTTATTTTGCTTTGGCATCATAATTCTTTCTTGTCATACGGTCTGCTATTTGATCTTCTATGCCAAGAATGAGTGGGGAAGAAGGCTTAATGAGAAGAAGCTTAATGCTGTTAAAATATGTTTTAGTTAAACAAACGTTATCAAGAATGTATTGCTCCAGGGGATGTTCAAGGCCATTGCAAGCATGCAGTTTATTGCCAAGCAGATGTAACATCGAGCTCGAAGAATGTTTTGGACTATCTCTGCGTCATCGCAAAGACGTAAGTAGCTATATCATAATATCATATCGTCTATAGATGTGTACATATGTATGCATTCGTTTACAGTATCACCTGTTGAAAATCGAACTGCTTGTTTGTTGTGTACAGTGTCTACCCATTACCTATTCTATTATTCTAATTCATAGAATCGCTCTGGCCATCATAATCTCCTGATTTTCCTTCTGTTTCTAGAATCTATGTAATACAATACTTAGTATCTCGTTATGAGTCCAATAAACAGATTGTACTATACCAAAATATGTAATTATTAAACAGATGTACAAATGACGGATCAGAGCGCAATAATTAATAGAAAAAATCTGCTCAGCCTTCACCTTCTGGGTCAGTTTCGGATAAGACGTCTTTGTCGGCAGGCGGTTGTGGCCGACGTGATGTCAGTCTCGACACTTTTTCCGAACTTTGTGTTGGACGTTTAAAAATTGTTCGTCGCTCTGAAATTGATGTGTTTACTACAGTTCCACACTACGGGTTCTCTTATCTTTAGCGCAGTATGTTGAAAAATCGCGATAAGTCTTCAACTTGCTAAAACAACAATAATATCGAACAAAGACCGTCATTGCACCAGCTGTTTAACACGCCGATTTAAAGCGAATTTATCATCACCTTTTGCTGAAAAAATTGCTTGGTAATCCATCAAGGGCAAGCATCCATTTTTATAATCATGGGATGATGAATATGTTTTGAATAATAAGCCACGTTTTGGTTGGTTTTAATGCAAATAGAAAGCAATCTTTTCCTCGCTAGTCACGTCTTTAGCAACAACGCATCTGGCGTCCAAAATTTAAAAACGAAAGAAGCTCACATAAGATTGCTAAAACACCTAGGGATGTTACATTATGGTAATTAATATTTTTCGCAAATTTGGAATTAAAAGACCGGGTAATTAAAAATTAATTAATAATTAAACCGCCGTCAAACCGATCACTGTAAGTTATAATTGCTACTTGTGTTAAATAAATGTTTGGTAAAAGTGTCGGCAATTACAATTATTACTCTCAAATATTAAATTACCACGTAATTAAAAATTCAAAATGGCAATCTTAAAAATCATTATTTTTATACAGTGTGTTCATTTCAAAAGTATCCACCCTTAATAACTCTTGACCTGATGCGACATTGACATTTTAATTTGATCCATTTAGGCATATTGGAGTTTGTTGTCCGGACGATATTCTGCTATCAAATCTCAAAGGGTCAAGTGTTATTGCTGACTTACCTGCCAGTGGTACAGATTATGACGAAGACGATAGAAACACAGGTGAGATACGCTGAGAAGGTGTTAATCAGTTCATCAGTTAGATACACTGGTTCCAATATTTAATTTTGTGTTGTATAGGATGTGGTTTGGCTTCAATGTCGACCCATATTGGTGAGACGCCAACCGGTCAAAAACCCAGTAAACGATGGCCATGGATAGCAGCGTTATACAAAGATGGAATGGAGGAGCAATTTTGTGGAGGTGCTTTGATCTCTGAACAACATATCCTGACAGCAGCTCATTGCTTTGTAGGGTAATAAAAGCTCAAACTCGACAAATCAGTTCCTCCACAATCTAATCTTCTAGGGTCCAACAAGGCGTAGTCCGTGTTCGTTTGGGCGAATACGACTTCTTACGAAGGAACGAGACAAGATCTAAGGACTTCACTGTTGCTTCCATGGTAATCCATGAAGAATTCAATGGTGCCACATTTGAAAATGATATAGCTATATTGAAGTTGGACAGACCTACCACTTTCAACACATATATTTGGCCAATATGTCTGCCGCCGCGTAATGAGTCTTTTGAGAATGAAACGGTTACTGTTGCTGGTTGGGGACAAATCTTTTTCGGCGGCCCTACGAGTGAAAAACTACTCGAAATTAACATTCCTGTTTGGCCTCAAGAGATGTGCGTTGGTGCTTTTGCTCAGAGAATTACTGAAAGTAATATGTGTGCCGCTGGGTACGATGGTGATCTGGATTCTTGCAAGGTCTTCTATAAATACGTTTAGAAATATTTTGAGTTTGAATATCTTTGTTTCTTTCGTTTAGGGAGACTCAGGAGGCCCTCTTCTTTATCAATTACCAGAGAATGGAAGATGGGTAGCTGCTGGAGTGGTGTCATGGGGAATTGGATGTGGTATGAAAAAGCAACCTGGCGTCTACACTAGGGTCAATCATTTTTTACCTTGGATCATAACGAACGCAATGGCGAAATAAAACGCAACGTTGTCTGCTGGTGCAATTATATTAAATGTCCTTACAATTATACATAATATGATAAAACATTTATAAATACATAAGAATTATTAGCAAATCCAATTGGCTCAAGTCTTTCAATCTCTTGCTTAAATCCGAAAATCCGATATGAGCTTGACCAAAATTCTTCTATAATTGTATGTTGATATAGACATCAGTTAAAAGCTTTGTCAACACCAAACATCATCGAACCCTGTGCGCAATACTTTTGATTTTAGCTGACAAGAATTTCCTGTAAAATGTTGTCGACGCAATGATGTCGGGGCTGCACAAGCTTGGCTATCTATAAATGTACAAACTAGGGTTGTAACGGAAGTGACCTTTGCGGAAGCGGATGCGGAAGACAAATGGTCGACTTCCGCGGAAGCGGAACTGAAAGAGGGCGCGGTGAGCAATCAATACAAGCATTAATTGCGGTAGTTAGGCAACTAAAATTGTCTATGGATGTTTCTCATGCTGTGTTGCCTACGTACAGGAGATGTAACTGTTTTAGAAGGAAGTAGCTGAAGAAGAATATAACATCAAATATAACACAAATATTCGAAGTACCTAACAAGGTACGTAAGTAATATTTATTTAAAAATGAAACAATTAACAGCTAACAATAAATATTATATCTAATGTAACAGTCAAGATACTATATCAAACATCATCAAAGTATTCACACTATTATACTATCGAAAAAAATATACAATAGCAGGTACATGGCATCTCATACACCACACATTCGTCTAGAGCTATAGGCTACCAAGTTATTTTCTTCAACCGAGTTGTTAAGTTTCCAGAAAGTTAAACATAGCCTGGTTGAAATCAGTGAAGAAGTATCAGTTCTTTGCTGGGAATAAAATGTTATACTATAATAATATATTTTATAATCAGTCACAACAAATTTACAACACTTATATGTTACGACTAGCTTACACCGACTACAAATTATATTTCTAGTTTCCATGGTGATCTAACTTTGAAATAAACGGTGCTCTTTGGTAAAACATTTGGCACAACATAATATGGTACTCTCATGCTTCTCTTCATCTTGGACGAAAGTTCCTCAGTACTAAATAGATGTAAATTCGACATTACCTAATATAAGAGCTCCTATATATTAATTTCAGTATAAGAAATGGTCCGCGTGATTTAAAGGGCTTATGTCTTCATGGTAAAGCTACACCAATAGTCTACTACTGTTTTTTTTTTATTTATATTCGATAATGCATAGTTTTAAGCTGCTTGTGACATACCACTGTCTTTTAATAAAAACAAATGTTACCAATTACTGTGAATGATATTCGCTTGAATGTATACTCAACAGTGGTATACCAGCTTCATCGCCCTTATCAACCAGTGACGATGGCAAGCAGTTCATCATGTTGCTGGGACTGATATCTTCAAGTCTTGATGGCTTCGGTAGTGGTACACCAAATGACGTCTGAGTTTGGCTCTCAACAGTTGACATTTGTAATGGCATTGCTTCAGAAACTTCTTCACCACGTAACCAGTAAGTTGTCATCTTACCCTTACCCTATAACAAAACAAAACAGAAGAATATACAATACCTATTAGACAAGAATAGTCCAAGAAGTCTAAGACGCGATTCCTCTTACTTTTATATCAATTTCTCCTCGACATTCCAATTTGAAAGTACCAAACGTGTCCAGGACTTCTTTTGTGGCACTGCTCAGATGAATACGTAATGGTTCTCCGTTGGATTCCATTCTTGACGCTGTATTTACTGTATCGCCAAATAGACAATATCTCGGCATTTTTAATCCGACAACTCCTGCGACGCAGGGTCCCGTATGCATTCCTATCCTTAATTTGAGGGGTTCCATGGGACGATGCTTTATCTTGAATGTTCTCACGTCTTCGAGCAACCTTAACGACATACGTGCTATTTCTGCTGCGTGATTACGGCCGTTTCTTTCAGGTAAACCTGATACGACCATGTAAGCGTCACCAATTGTTTCCACCTAAAATTAAGTATCTATAGTAATCAATAATTATCAGTCAATAATTAGAGTGATGAGAAAAAATTAATTTCATGGTTTTGGTTTTCTTGTAATATACAGGGTTAGCCAAAATTACCGGAACACCTAAATATTTCTCCAACCGTAAGAAATTGTACAAACAATTTTTTTTGGCTTTAAACAAGCTGTTCTATTAAAAAAAAAATCCTTTTTACCAAATTTCTATAAAAAAAGGAGCACCTGTATATTGAAAATATATTGTTTAAAGCCAAAAAAACTTAAAGGTAGGGAAGGATGTTTGACGGTTGACGATATTTGACGGTATTCGCGCGACATCTATAGCAACTATGCAGTAGTTTGTCTGAAGTGTCGATAGAAAATTCCAATACAAATTCAACATAAATGTTCACGAGCATGTAATATATGTTACAGCTCGAGTATTGCACTTACCTACGACCAAAAATGTCAATAAATATATATTGTATAAAAAATGACAAATAGTTAATCAAAATATTCGTGCGACATCTGTCATTATGACATTATGTCCCACGATAGTACCTATAGATCTACGGTGTCCGCTAAAGCGGTAGGTGATGAAACATTAATTTTTCTAATTTAGTTTTTGCTTTTAATTATCGCAGTATTTACATTTTAATTACTTGCCAGCACCGGGAAACCTGGGGAAACGGAGGAAGATTATAACTGGAGGGATTCCGCTCGCCATCTATAAGTTTGACAATAAATGTTCCTTTATTGCTAGGTTTACCATATTATGAAATCTCAAAGCGGGACAAGAATTACCTACTTTTGAAAATAAGTCAACACCCCATCCGCGCCTCGTGGTGACTTTTTATAGTCTTTAATTTTTTTGTGTCCATTTTTTCTGCTTCTCAAGTATTTTCTTATGTATTTCGTCTTTTATATAATCCGAACATCAGATATACCAAAATTATCAACAATTAGGATGTTCCCACGAGAGTAAATTTGAATACCAAATAATGCATATATTTCAACACAAAACAGCAAAAATTACTGTGCACAGATAAGACATGATGGTGACACTGATTTTGTTGCAAGAGATATGAGATATCGTTTCAATTTTGTTTTTATAGATTCCAAACCAAGAAGTCTGCGTAACGCAAATCTACGACGTGACGGACACGTTCCCGGTTCGTCATCTCCAAACAAAAAGCGCTTTGAAATGTCCATATAACATTTTCTGACACAAGAAAACCTGGAATAAGTGTAATTATTCATTGAAACTCTCGTATTTTTCGCTGAATGTACATTTAATAATATAATATCTTCTTTAAACATATAATATATTAAACTTTAAACATACGTATTTTAATAAATATTTTTTGAAAACGTTGCAAATTTAAAGCACAGTTGTTAGATTATAAATTAAATTAACTTGTGTATGGTAACAATCATGGCATGTATTTACAAAATGTTCCGAAATCGACTACCAAAGGATTTAACCCGCATTAATGATTTTTAATTTGACGCATTACAGAAAATTATAGAACAGCATTTAGAAAAGTTATAACATTTTGCTAAAGCAGAACAAAGTAATGTTCAGTTGAAGCCACACAACATAAGTACAATATCGTTATTTAAGGGTTCTTCACCTCAGAGCAAAACATTTTGCATTCATGAATAGGACCTAATTACCTATAATTTAGTATATAGTGGAAAGTTATATAATAATTTCTGAAAAAGTTATAAACATGTTGTTATCACAGCCAACCAAAATATCAACTCCCTCCACTTGGTGTCATACATAATACCGAAATGTGGAGGCTTTTCAGCTTTTAATGTAATCATTTAAAGTATAATCACAATCAATTTGGCCTAAGACAAAAGAATTTAAACAGTTTTTGTAAAAGTTGTAAACATTTTTCTGTGGTAACGATATGTAATTTGTACCGCAATACTCAAATAAGTAGTAGACAAAATTACTGTGATTTAGGGGTTGTATGCCACAAAGAAAATTTCTCAGCGTAAATGGGTAAATACAACGATTAATTACCTATACAATTCCTATACATTTAATTTTTTTTAAAGTTATAACAATGTTTCTATAGCATTTTTCGTAGTATATCTGAAAGCTTGCATAGAAAGTATATGCAAATATTGTGTGGCTTAAAGGGTGTTTGCTACAGAACGGGAAATAGTGACTAACTAATTGAGATAGGTAGTCTACATTATGACGAATGGAATATCGTCGTTCAGTAATTTTTAAAACGTTATACCACGCATGGGAATGTTACAGGCCCCAAATAACAATATTTGTGTTTTTACCCCCAGTATTCGAGACGCAAAACCACCACGCGTACGTGTTCCGTATCTCGCTAAACATACCTTAATAGCATATTACTTAGGTTAATTTAAGTCAATATTGTATTAGGTTCGTATATCCGCAACAACGTTAATATAGTTATGAAAATTTGGGGTAACCAAGGCGATGAAAGCTAATTTTGTGTTCACCAACACCCGTACTGTAATTGGTTTGTTAGCTTACGGCGCGGGCGTCGCAAAAATCTGCTTTTTTTAATGCTCGTTTACGCGCCGTTAAACGTTAGCACAAAGGCTGTCGAGTACTTTGTGATGAACTCTGAAATTATAAAGATTTTTTTTTCCGTTGGGAATTATCCGTTTCGAGAGAGTCGAAGAGTTTTACAGCCATTAAGGGCCTGTAATATTAAACTGAAGTTATAAAACGATTTGTATGTTAGCGCTACGCGCTACGGGGTCGACTCCTATCTCTCTCCTTGGCTATGGGATATTTATTGTTCGCCGTTCGGTCATATAAATTGTGCAGGTATTACTTTTTTAATAGTCTGCAATCAATACGTTGAAGTAAAAGCGGACCTATTCGTTCCTAATTGCATTGTTACGTACATTGTAACGAACGGTAGGTTTTAATGTATATAATTGCAGTTTTCTTTGGTGTAATTAAACTCTAATTAGTGCTGGCCTTTGTCTGGACTGTAGAATTTCATTTGGGTGAAACGTTCGTCGAGTATATGAAACAGTGCTCGAAATATATTGATGGAATTCAGCGAATTCCCGGAATTTACTAAGTTAAATCTAGAATCTGTGCAGCTTGACTGAGGTACTCCAGAATTCTTGGGATATTTGTTACTCTGCGGGGGTGTTTACATCAATAACCAAGCGTCTAACTTCGAAATGTCCTGTCAAATGTATTCTATATTTATACAGTAATTTCGAATTTTCTTTTATAAACTCGGGATTTTCCGAGTAATCGCAAACACGCATAGGGGCGCGAGAGGTAGCCTGGATCAAATTGCTAAATATGAGATGTTATTAAATTTCGTTCATCTTAATATTGGGGAGGATCCAATATTTCTGAATATCAAAGGGATTTCGACAAAAATGAAATCCTACCAGTGTCCTATATCTCATATACTCATATCTCATATATTTTCAAATTAACCTTTTGACGTATCTCCTTACGGTTTCATCTTCTGTTTCTTTTGTGATTTTGTTTGTTAATATTATACATAACCGTCTGATTTTTTCGATTATACAGGGACATGGGCGCCGTTACAAAATGTTCCAGGGGGGGGGGGGGGCAAGATTTTTTTTGTAATAAAAGGTGAATGACTATACTATTACTTATTTGTAGCGTTTTCATTCTTTTATTTGTTGTAAATGGCATTAATAGAGACATATTCGTATTTATTAGTTCGGATTCTAAAATTGAGACCCAACAAACCTATAGCATATTGATATTAAATAAATTGCAAGCAAATTGCAATTGCTGCCTTTCTATCGTTTATTAATGTCTAATTTATAATTTTTATTAAGAATATTATTTGTATTTATATATTTGTTTCAGAATAATTGAACTTTTATCCTAGTATTTTAGATTTGGTCTGATTGCCAACCAATATTGAAGAATTTTTATTACTTTGTAATATTCTGGAGTAAACATTGCTAATTTTGTATAGGAATTTCCAGCTCGTGTTCATCGAGCAACGCCTAGTGTATAATGAGCAACTGGCACCTTTCAAAACCAAAAATACAGGCACAAAATGAACACAATTGATAATTTAATTCTATAATCGTGTCAATCGAGCATCCGATAAAAAGTCTTAATAACAAATTGGTAAATAATAAAAGGTGAAAATATTATTTTAAAATGTAACCACATAAACGGAAAACATTGACTAAATATAAAGAAAAGTTGACAAATTTGAAAATTCTGTGATAACGATCATCGACAACGAAATTCAAAATTGCTATCATTACTATTATACGTAAACAATTTAATAAACAGCATAGGAAAAATAGTGCCATGTATCATAGGACTGCACTTTTAAAAAACATTTTTGTGACTTTTTTTTATTATTTATCGTCTTTGAAATGAGTTAATGAGAACCGTGTTTCAGGACAGAATAATGTTTTCTTTTAATGGAGATGGAATAAGTTCAAGTCTTATCTCCAAAGCTGGTGTATTTATGCCAAAATCGTTACTCTCTGCTACTAGTGTTGCATCATTTTGTCTTATTCCATCATCTACTAGGATGCTTATCATCCACTATGATGTTTATCTTAGTTAGTATTAATGCGCCAAATCGCTTCTAGATGGCGCTATCAACTATCTCATCATGTAAAGTAAATCGATAAATGAATACTTACTTTGTAGACATCGTAGTGCTCTATGATAGAATCAAAGCATGTGTATAGATCATTGAGTAAATCGACAACTTCGAGCGGGGTACTCGTCGCGGAGAGTGATGTAAATCCGACAATATCGCTAAAATAGATAGTGACTTGGTCATAAATCTCAGCCAGGACTGAGGCTCCCGTCAGCAGTTGCATGGCTATGGTTTTAGGCAGAAGTTGGTAGAGTAATTCCTCGCATTTCCTCTTCTCTTCTAAGTAGTCAGCTGTTCGTTCTTCGACCAAAGCTTCTAAATTATTCGCGTACTGTTCCATACGCGAGAGGAGGTTGTCAAGTATACTTCCGTTGTCATATTCCCTGGAAAAAAATGAGAAACTATACCTAAACTAAACTATACCTATACCTTCGCAGCTCTCACCAATAACATAAACTTTATACCTATGCTATAGTGCAAGTAGTTGACGTACACAAGTTTCCACTTTGGAAAGCCTTTTCATATAAGTTTGCTCCGCAGCGAAATGCATATACATCGTCGTACCAGGTTTTGAGTGGCAACTAACTCACTTCAGTTTTACTTCGATCAATTCGTGGAAGCATCTCGTCATAAACGTCAAATTATATTACCATCAATTTCACCACTCCGAACGAGTTTAATCTAATATTTAATCTAATAATCCAAATGCATTTTTCTTTCTTTTAATTTTCCAATTTCGTAACGATGGGCATAATCGAGAGATTTTAATAATCGATTATTAGTAGTAGTCGAGATAAATTGATAATTGATTATATTAGTAGTTAGAATTAGTAGTACTAATTTAGTAGTTAAAATTAGTAGTACTAATATAGTTGTTAAAATTAGTAGTACTAATTTACGAAATTAGTAGTACTAACGAAAGTAGTAGTACTAATGAAATTAGTATTACTAACGAAATTAGTAGTACTAACGAAACTAGTAGTACTAACGAAATTAGTAATACTAATGAAATTTGTATTACTAACGAAATTAGTAGTACTAACGAAATTAGTAGTACTAACGAAATTAGTCGTACTAACGAAATTAGTAGTACTAGCGAAATTAGTAGTACTAATAAAATTAGTAGTACTAATAAAATTAGTAGTACTAATGAAATTAGTAGTACTAACGAAATTAGTAGTAAAAAGCGAAAAAAAAAACGACATTACTAGTACTAATAAAATTTGTAGTACTAATAAAATTAGTAGTACTAATGAAAGTAGTAGTACTAACGAAATTAGTAGTACTAGCGAAATAAGTAGTACTAATAAAATTAGTAGTACTAATAAAATTAGTAGTACTAATGAAATTAGTAGTACTAACGAAATTAGTAGTAAATAGCGAATAAAAACGAAATTACTAGTACTAATGAAAGTAGTAGTACTAAGGAAATTAGTAGCACTAACGAATTAGTAGTACTAACGAAATTAGTAGTACTAATAAAATTAGTAGTACTAATGAAATTAGTAGTACTAACGAAATTAGTAGTGCTAACGAAATTAGTAGTACTAACGAAATTAGTAGTACTAATGAAATTAGTATTACTAACAAAATTAGTAGTACGAACGAAATTAGTAGTACTAACGAAATTAGTATAGTACTAATATAAATAGTCGATTATCTTGAGATATTTCAATAATCGACTAATTCGATTATTGTGTATCGATTATGCCCATCACTACGCTAAATAATTCATATTTAACTGACTACTGGTGTTTAATATAATATCAGAGAACGTAACGTTATTAACAGGATTCTGTCAGGTGTGTGGTAACTTGATGGGACAAACAAACACTAATTACATGAAATTCTATCTCGCACTGTACATAATTGGATTCATTCTCTAATAGTTGGGTGTAGAATCCCCCGCGGCGTTTAGCAATGATCTATAGAACCAATATCCGAAGTTAGCGGAGCCCAATGCTACAATTTAACTACTAGAATCCGACCAAATGCGAGTTTAGAAGTTCATGCAAGTCTAGACTCAACTTCCCTCAATTATCCGTAGAAGATGAAGTTCAACCTACGGTAATATTACGGTTATCGCCCCTGCTTTTTTAAATAGCTATTGATTTTTTTCTACGGCCCACACTGACTACTGTGTCGGACATATTTAATTTGCGAAATGTCCCCTCCGCAGGAAATAACTCAGTGACATTTTATATAAATTAAGATTGCACGCTCGGTCAGATCTGGACGTGACAGCGGATGATGACGTCATCCCAAGTTATATATCTATACTTACTTGTTCAGCTTACGTACGGTATTCTTGAGTGCTGTAAAATCCGGCCTGTCAGCGGCGTCTTCGGCCCAGCACCGTCGCATCAGTGCTGAAACTTCATCGTCACAAGTATTGTCGATTACCATCGGCCTTAAAGGCTGACCCAACGCATCTGGACCATGGCGAACAGCTTCCACTATTTCTAAATACATAATAACACAGATTTACTTCAATTCATATACCGACAAACTCGAGTTATTCCTAATTTCAATTCGAATTTTTATTTAAATCAGATTTGTGCTGATTTAAACCACATTAAGCTACACAAGAAAGGTTATTGCGAGGTTCTATAAATATAATAATCTATAAATTTTCAAAAGAAAACCATTATAAAAATGTTAGAATTACTGTATATATATTTTAATTATTACTAATTTAATTAAAAATTATGGTTTACACCGTTTAATTTGTGTATTCAACCAGATTTCAGAGATCTCAGTTTTGGTGGAGGTGCCGGAATTCATGCAAACGTTGGTAGAATTTAAATAAAAAAATATGCGTCTTCATTACAGAATCTTGAATCGAACAGTCGTTAAGTAAAAAGAATTAAGCTCTACAGTAATGCTTATTTTGAGCTTTTACCGTGCTAACTCAGGTTACGATTCTCTAAACATTTCTGTATCAGAAGCCCCGCAGATTTTTTTATTCCAATTTTTGTAGTACAAAATTACGTTGATATTTTGCGATGAAGTTGATTTAAATCATGTATTTTAATCCTATGTAATAACCTGGCATACATATGGATTTGATGCCCCCAACCCACCCCACAGTGCCCTGAAAACTGAAAACTACCCCTAAATGAAAAATGTAGATTCTTCAGAAAATGTACCCTTCTAATTATTTAATTCTCTTTTTTTCTCATAGAAATTATTATTATAAGGCTAGTGGGATGTTTATAAACATTTGTCAGTTCATTTCCATTTGTTTAAACAAATTTTATTTATTTCAATAATTCGTTTTTCTCGAAAATCCGTCAGAATTCTGTTTTCTGAGGTCGAAATGGCAGTTTATTATCTTAGAGTGGCATTATTCATTAAAAAATCCTCCTATTGTTTAAACAATACATTATTATTCATTTTCAACTTATCTTTTGCAATTCACCAAAAATTATTTTTTAGGTCGCTATTCTGGCCAACGTTGTTCTTAAGCGACATCATTTATATTTTGGGATGATTTCTATTGTTTATTTTTGAATATATTTGAATAATATTTTATTATTTAAACAATGGAAATTATCGCAAAATATAAATGATGTCACTTGACCATCCGATCTAAAAAAATTAATTTCGGAAAATTGCAAAAAGATTGTTTAAACAAATGGAATTTGTTTAAACAAATATGGGTTTATTAGCTGATAACACAGGCAAGATACCTCGAACATGAAATTTATAAGTTAATTTCACAAAAAAGCTGACTTCTACCATTATTAGAACAACAGTTGAAAATTAATAATCATTGATTGTTTAAACAATGGGAAGCATTTGCTTAATGAATAATGTCACTTTAAGATAATAAACTGCCATTTCGAATTCAGAAAAAAAATGTACGACGGAGTTTCGAAAAAAGCGAATTGTTTAAACAAATGGAATTTGTTTTAACAAATGGAAATTACCTGACAAACATTCAACTAGACTTATAGTAATGAATTCTATGAGAAAAAAAAGAATAAAGTGATTAGAGGGGTAAATTTACTGAAGAATGTACATTTTTCATTTAAGGGTAGTTTTCAGGGCACTGTGGGGGTGGGTTGGGGGCGTCAAAGCCATATGTATAATACCTCAAATTTTTCATTGGAAAGTCCTCTACAAGTCCTATAACTTTAATCTCAAGTTTTCCCAAACCACGAACAATTATTCAAAAAATACCAAAAAATATGAATAATATAAATGCGAAAATATAGTAAAAATCGGTCAAAAATTACCAAAGCTATTACGTGCGTTATTTGCTATATTACATCAGAGGAGAAATTGGGTGGTAGATGTGTGTCATCTGGCGACGGTGTTCTGTAAGACGGACCTGTATAGAGTCTTTACACGTTCGTGAAATATGTCAACAGCAAGGGAAGTGCCAATTATTTTTTTATTTATGTAAGCCCCGTTGCTCGGGTGACGCTCTTGTCTAAAAGCTCGATAAGTACTTGCTTTAGCACGTCCGCCGTGAACCCCTTGGCTTCTAAAATGAGCGATTTTTGCCGAATTAATTACGGTAATTAATAGCACTTTGCCTCTTGTTTTTCTCGCAGCATAATTTGATTTTATTTCTACAAAAACTTGCGTGCTGAGAGTAATCAAACCGGACCAGCGGCGTTTGTGGGCGTATTTCAGTCGCCAAAGGCCGGTTGGAATTCAATCACAACATTTGCAAGGTTTGTCAAAGCTTCAAAGGTATTATTGAACATGTACCAACCAACACGTATTAACAATCTATCTTTAGAACTACCTACATTCGATATTATTGTATTGTGGATCGAGCATCTGAAAACTGCACTGGATGTGTAATTGCATTTTTAAAATTAGCTATAAGTTGCAAAGGTTTTGTAGAAATAATGACGGGTCACAGTGAGAAATAAGATTTCACGTCATGTCTTCTACAGTAGGCAAAATTGAAGGTGCAAAAGAATTCAAGTCACAAGCAGTTCTTTTACAGTCCAAGTTTGTGGCACATAATAGCATTAGCAGATTAGGCCGGACTTTGTCGACGAAAAAATACACGGTAAATAAAGCAAAAAACCCCGTTGCGCGGCAGAAAATAACTCGGTTATCCCGCGCTAACCAAGTTACGCCCTACTGAGTGCCAAAGAGTGCTGTCCACCTACTCTTTGTAAAACAGAATGCACTTGTTAACAACGACAAAAATCTGATGTGGCCAGACATATGACTTTATCTTACTATACAA
This sequence comes from Melinopterus prodromus, assembly GCA_964023965.1. Taxonomy (NCBI): domain Eukaryota; kingdom Metazoa; phylum Arthropoda; class Insecta; order Coleoptera; family Scarabaeidae; genus Melinopterus; species Melinopterus prodromus. The sequence continues at coordinate 8,968,230 of OZ030399.1, forward strand.
AATTTCCTCTACTTTAATTTATTATTTAACTATTATGACGAAATTACAGAAATGGCGGCTCATTAGCAAATTCGTTGAAATATGCTAAGAGTAAACCTCCAGTTTATTTGGGCTCTTGAGGACAAAACTTAAAACTTTCAGCGCCAAGTTTAGTCATGCAACTTCTAAATATGAAGTTTCGTCCCCATGCCTTTAGTAGTTTCTCCGGAATCGTCGCCACAAAAAAACGGGTACAAAAATGTTCAAGGAATCCAAAGAACATTATTTCCGCTAAAATCTCAATTTTTTTTCGTCACTCTTACAATACTTGGTTAATTTTGATTCTGGAGGTTCTGAATCAGAGACCCTAAAACCCCTTTGTAAGCTGGCGTACGGTTTTTGTTTTAGGAGTCCAATCAGGTCACGAATTCTGGCCGCATGTTTTGGTATCAATAGGGTAGCAGAACTAGAGGAAAACGATTGCATTGGTTAACGGAGTAGTAAATTTGCATTTCAATGCATTTCAAATGCTCCGGTCGATGTACTTGTTTTAGTCGGTCAGAGTTTTTGATATCTTGCAGAGACTGGCTATATGCTTTTTACAGCATTTACAACGACCACCGAAAGAATCACAACCTTACATAATTTCCAACGTTTCGACTCATTATTGAATCATCAGGCAACAAATTACTAAGTCAAATTTTAAAGCAATCGGTACGTTTTACAGAAAGAACAATTGAAATTTAATGTACTTACTAACTTCGACCACCAAACATCATGTTGATCAATATTATATTTCATTGTGGACAAAATGTTTCTACAAGAAGAATCTGCCGCGTGATATCGAGCTAGATACTTAACAAGAAGTTTAAAATTCGTTATTTAACTTCTCAATCCGAAGACAATGATGTGCCAGCCTGGCTAAATCAATTTAAAAAGTTTGCAAAGTAAATTTATCCCCAAAGATAAAAGAGATTGTACCATAAGCTTCAAATACTAATTTAATGCATATTTATGACTGAAATTATACTTAACTTTCGAAAAAAATTTCAACCGTGCGTTGCCGACGGGCACTGAATCACGACAAATCTTTACAATTACCTGACAAACTTAAAATATCTAGGGTATGACTGTCAAATACCAATCTATCTAACAGACATACGCTACAGTGGTTAAATTGACATCCAGGAATGTTCGGAATGCCTTTAATAGGGAATTGTTCAAGTCAGGAAACTGAACATTTCCAACGTGTTGCCGGAAGACATGCAGGTTCTACTTAAAAGGGAATACCATGCTCTTACAAAAATCTATTCAGCAAGAATTACTAAGAACATAGAAGGTCTAATACCGCCAAAAAGATATGAATGGGGTTGTTACTTAGATGTTTGAAGCGGTCCTCAAGAATAGCATTGCAGTTGTCGCAGTTTAAAGTGCAATGAGGACGTCTAACTTCGAGAAGAGGACTAACGGCCCTTCTGGGTGACGTCGACGTGCCGACTTCCCTCCCAGGTGATGAGTCTGCTGGTAGCTTTAACGACATCGACAACATACCGGTACCACTTGCCATTCTGAATAAGGTATCGTGCGTTCACGTCGGTTTTGCTTCGCGGACTGATTCTGCGTGGATCTCACATCATGTCTGGGGGAGAACTGAGCGAACTGATTGTCGATTTACTCGCACACAGCCAAATCGATGCTCTTGCGCTGGCTGTTCCAACGAACCTAGCGCCACCACGTTCGCACCACCGTTAACGCTGATATTCGTTTATATACCTATTGTTTATTGCTAACTTACCTAATCCAGTCTGCTACCAACCTACTTAATAAACGATGACAACCTATCAACTAGATCATGCTCCTATCATGCAATGCAGAATGAACAACATTTAAAAGTTCATTTGTTGTTCGAATTGTCGCAAATGACAAACAAACAAAAGTTTGAGAAAGACTTAAGTAAATATTGACTTAAACGAAAATACGCTGATAACAAAATTAGGGGAACACAAAGCAGCGCGAATGAGGGTTGCTCTGGATCACAGAGGTTAGCAACTTCGTCACTCGACACCTGTACTGTTTACAGACGGGTCCAGATTTCGTTTAACTCGTTGCGACGATCGAGTATATGTATATAGACGTCCTGGTGAACGCAACGCAGCCGCTACAATACAGGAAGTGGATAGATTTGGTCGTGGATCTGTGATGGTTTGGGCTGGAATCAGTATAGACAACAGAACTGATCGTGTTGTGGTTTCTGGTAGAGTAAATGCCATGAAGTACATCGAAAACATCTTGGAGGACCATGTGGTGCATGCTGCATATGGCGTCGGTCAAAATTCATCGGTCATTGAATGGCTGGCGTTAAGTTCAGACCTGAATCCTATTGAACACGTGTGGGATCAGCTTGACCGACGTGTTCGCAAGCGCCCTAATTTGCCTAGTACTATTATTTAAAAAGTTACAGTTTTCGAAAAAAAGTGTTCCCCTAATTTTTTTGAGAAGTGTGAAATAAGGTTATCGTACTAAAAGTAAGCCTTAAATATCGTTTTATATGGCAATAAACACTGACAATTCCCAAGAATAGGTGAGTATCTTTTCTTCTAGGGAGGTTTGGTGTCCGATATTGGATAATTTTGTTGAAACGTTGTTTTCTCAGTTACCCAGAGCACGATCCTCATCAGTAAGGACAACGTGATCCGTAAGTCCACCGGGAGTTCGCTCTAGTCGCGCGTAGGCTGTAGTAATTAATTTTTCAATCCGCTGGCGTAATTAAAGCACCCTCATGGCAAGGGAATCAATCAGTTTCCCTCAACGGACGAAACTTATTTAGTTTTAAAAGAGGGATCCCTTGGTACCTCACACGACTTCCTATTTTCGCTATATCAACTCGCAAAAGGTGAAAAATGCCGAAGGATTTATGTTCTTTATATAATGCGGGTTGTCGATAAGGCAAACGTTGGAAAATATCTTTCATCGATGAGAAAAGCCACAGGATGAGGATTTCTATGTTTTCTTACACAATAAGCGCAGCTTCTGCGGAGCTATATAGCTATATCCGAACAAAGCGGATAGGAAAAATCCATTTCATCTTATAGGAGATTATTTACTAAACGCATTAGCTGGTCGTTCAATGAAAGCGAATTCTGCTATACAAACTGGCGTACACTTCTCGGTAAATCATAATACGGGAAAATCTTTATGCCACAGAAGGGAATCTTTATTCCTTATTTACATCAAGACGTCATAATAATCCATAGTTTAAAATAACAGAAATATCTTGAGAAGATTGCATTATTGACATTCAAAATACTTCTTCTTATTAAGCATGTGCCATTCGTTCTGCTGCTTTGGCGTTCTCTAATGAGAATTGTGAATTTTTCAAAGGAGAAAGATTAAATTTCAGATGGCTAGTTCCAATTTTAGTCCAGCTTGTATTATCAACAGTGGTAATTTACTTTCGAGCATGAAAATGTACGGTGTGAATTTATTAAATATTTCACACAAAATTTTCAAATCTGCGAAGTTAAATAGGTTACGATATTCTGCAAATATTTGGCGTCCGGGTTATCTGTACAAACAACACCGGTTCATTTCATTTTTCCCTACAGTAAAAGAATATAGCATTTTTTTCCGGCGCCGCCGCCAGAATTGAAAGTCGTGATTTAAAACACCAAACATTTAGTGTAAATCAATTCAAAAAGTTTAATTGCAAATGTAACCTCTCCTCGACGTTTGGTAACCCAAGTAACGGTAATGACGTATTTGGGTAATTGATATAGAGTATAGCGGGGTATCAAAGGGAATTGTTATTAGTCTGTATTTACGAGCGAGACATCCGACACCTGTACGAGAAGGCAGAGAGCTACGTAACAATATATTAAAAATAGTATCAAGTAAGTAACAGTTACCTTTTGGCGCCAAGTTGTTGTCTTCTCCCAAGTAAAATACACCTTCCCTGGTGAGGATTTCATGGACAATGATGGCGAATGAATAAACATCTCCTTTTTGGGTTCCCTCCTTTGGTGAATTGTTCATTCTTAATAGTTCGGGTGCAGTCCATAACTGTCCTATTGAAGTAAATATCATTTTATTTTAGAATCCTGAAAACCCAATTTACATGGGAAATAAAAATAAGATGTATCTCTATACATGTATTCATTGGTTATGCAGTCGCATACATATATTTATATGTCGTTCCTCGCGCTTAATTACAGAATTCCATTTCAGTAGAGTGGAAAAGCAGAAAGCTCTTTGAGAGCGGCATGAAATTTTAATATTCGCGCGATAACTGAAACATTAGTAAATTACAAGCAGCGAGATATTAAATTGTAAAACGTTTGTAAAATCTACAACTGTATACTTACTTTCCCAGTATGAATGGCATGTCTCATTATACGAATCGTCCGAGTGAGATCTCAGAAAATGCAGTCCAAAATCAGTAATTTTGAGTACAAATCTACTATCTACTACGCAATTCGACGATTTCAGTGAGCCATGCGACTTGATATCACTGTTGTGGAGATAATACATCCCTCTGACCAAGTCGTGGATGAGAGACATGCGAAAAACAATATCTAGATTGACCTTCTCGTTCTCTAGTATGTCTTGTAAGCTTCCTCGGGGGCAGTACTCGGTCAGGATGAAACTATGCGGATTCTCTAAGCAAACACCGAAGAACTTCACCAAGTGGTCATTTGAGAGATCCTTCATACATTTTAGATGTAATAATTGGCCTCTGTTAAGTTCGACTTTGACATCTTTTAGATGCTTGACGGCAACTCTTATGTTTTTGTAGTAAGCGACTTTGGTGTAGACTTGAGCATCACCAGCGAGACTGAAGCCGTCGTGTTCCGATTGGTTGACGGTCACCGTACTACCCCATTTATGTAAAGATCCAGTCGAATAAAAACTGCTCCTGTTGTTCTTTGGAGGAAACCAAATCACCTCTTCGCTACTGATCTTCCAGGCCATTGAAGCCAGTTCCGCTTCCAATTTATAATGCCTATATAGATATGCCGAGAAGATAATTAAAGCTATTGCGAGAGATATGCTGATGACGATGAGCAAGACGTTGACTTGAGCTAAAAGTATACACCAATAAACCTTACCTTACCAGTCAAATAAATGTTTTCACTTACATGGGCATTTTGAATTGTCAAACCCACACTTTGGCGTATCGCTGGGTGTCCTGCCACTTGGCCAAACGAATTCAGCAACTTCTTCAAGCACCCCACCAGTTGTGTATTCAGCTATTATATGGAACCCTGTGGATTCTGGGTTCATTTGCATGAGAGCGTACTTTCCCAGTCTCTGACCATTGCAGTTTATGGTTACGTTCTCCTGGCGTTTACCTAGAAACGTACGCCCCCACATGTTCGTAACCATTTCGTTCCCTTGAATCACCCTCCCATGTGGTGAACTTTTCGTTATCATATGGTTTAGGGTATGAGCGTACAAGAGGAGGCCGTCGTACACTCCGTCTAAGTATAGTTCACCCCTAGTGTCGTCTAAAGTGCGATTTTGCACCGATAATTTGGCTTCGGTGTACGGGGTAAACGTAAAAACAGATCTATAAGCTTTCCTAGCCCTTTCGTTGTTATCCAGGGTATCTTCAGGATCGTGCCATGGTTGCGATGGAACAGGAGCACTAGAATAAAGAGATAGTTCAACTTGATGAACAAATTTGGCCGTAGTCTAGGATTATACTCATTGTATAGGTTAAACGTGAAGAATACGTATTCTCCTCTTTCCATCATGTTCAACTTCTCAGCTTCTATCATTAGTTTTCGTGTATTCTTCTGGCTAGCGCACACCAGGATAACTGCAATATTGGTTTAGTAGAATATTTCTAATACACTGCTCAAAAAAGTTAGGGGAGCACTTTTTTCGAAACCTGTAACTTTCTAAATAATAGTTCTGGGCAAATCAAATTTGGTATGCTTTAAGGGCATATATTTGACTAAGACTCTTAGTTACTTCTAAGTTATACTTTAAAATGTCAAGTATGCTGTGAATTCATTTGCTGCGATTAGAAGTAAAATGAGTCATATTAGTGAAGTGCAAGTTGCTCGTGCTGTAGCCCGTATTCAGCATGGCCACAAAAACTACTCAAAATCAAGACCGATTTCTTGTCCATTCCTCTCTAAACGACCTAACACGAGCACATGGAATAGAAATGTCTGACCAAATTGTTAGAAACAGATTAAAAGAAGCGAATTTGAAACCAAGAAGACCAGTCCGCGCACCACGCCTTACGCAGCATCACAAAGCAGCGCGAATGAGGTTTTGATCTGGATCACAGAGATCTATCCACAGGAAGTGGATAGATTTGATCATGGATCTGTGGTGGTCTGGGCTGGAATCAGTATAGACAACAGAACTGATCTTGTTGTGGTTCCTGGTAGGCTAAACGCAGCCGAGAATTACATCGAAAACATCTTGGAGGACCATGTGGTGTCTGCTGCGTATTCCGTCGGTCAAAATTTCATCCTAATGCAGGACTATGCAAAGCCACATACTGCCGGCATCGCCAGAAACTTTTTACAAGAACGTGGAATTCAGGGCGCGGAATTGCCGGCGTTTAGTCCTGACCTGAAGCCTATTGAACACGTGTGGGATCAGCTTGAACGACGTGTTCGCAAGCCCTGGTTGAGTGAAGTATACCAATTTAGATTTGGCTATAACTATTATTTAAAAAGTTACAAGTTTCGAAAACAGTGTTCCCTAATTTTGTTGAGCAGTGTACTATATTAGCGTTTTCTCAACTAGATCGAGACTTTGATATGCATAGTGTAACTGAAGGGGTATTGACGACGTACGCCCACAATTCTGTGAAAGGTCAGGAAAAACTCGAGTCAATCGAACCGATGGATGCTCCATTTGTAAGATATTATGTTCCACCTCTCCCACGTTTGCATTTGAACCTTTCTGCGACCCAAGTTGATGAACTGTATCTAAACGCGTCATCTGTTGTTAACTAGACTCTTGTCATTAGATTGCTTATATAACATCCACGTGATATTGTGTTCATTAAAATCTCGTTGTTTGTAAGACACAGAAATACAACTTTTTCTTAAATTGAACCGAATTGAATAAATCTGGAAAGTAAAAACGCATTTCCTGGAATAGCTGGACGTTAAAAAGCTTCTGTTGTAAAAAAATCTCACTTTTACAGTTCGCAGATGATGACAGCTACTTTAGTTGACGCAGCTCTTTATATTTTCGGGGCTTTATCCGATTTGTAAATCAAAGGCAGCGGCCCAGGCAATTAGTCTTGTAGGATTACCGTCGCTACTCGGAGTCCTAATTGAAATTCAAATTACAAAGAATGTTGAGTGCTTCTCTCGTGTCTTATGGTAGTAATTGGAGTGACAGATGGAAGATAAGAATGAAAGTAAAATACCCTCTCGAGGAAGTCAACTAGGTTAGAAAACGCTGTAGTCTGTTAGTTATGTACAAGATCAGGAATATTTTACCTACTTCCATATTTGACACCAACCTCCCTTGAGAGATATAGCGTATAGTCCACTTGTAGCAACTGAATATCACCGTCATTGTAGTCATAAGTATAATCCAAGCCCTTCAAGTTTTCCATGATAGTTTTCTGTAGTAGTTGGCAAGTGTGCTCGCCACCTACTTCATCTTGGTCGTATCTTTCGTACATCAGAGCAAATTTTGCCCAACGATACCTAGAGAATGGACAATTATAAATAAAACATCAAATCTATCGGGTATATTTACTTACTTAAGGACTAACTGATAAAAGAATGTAGTTAGTGATGAATGGTCTACAGATCCAGTGTTGATCAACATGTAGAATTCATGCGAACAATCAGTCTTTTGCCTTGTGAAATCAAATGTGAATCCACCAGGGGTCATCACTGGGGTCCCATAAGGCCCCAGATATTTGGCTATGCGTCCGACGCCAGCTAAAATGAAAATAAGTTTAATTCGTAAACAAAAAACACTATAATAAAAAAAGGACGTCTGACAACCTCCTGGCTTTAAGTATCTCGTCATGGAAAGACGAGATTGATTGTTTCTTTTCTGGATAAAAATTGAAATTGGCTAAATTGGCCTAAAGGCTTATTATCGCCGAATCTGATAGTACCCTACAGCACTATCACTTAATTAATTGGGCAACCTTAGGTATACAGTGTACCCCCGATGGCTTTGGAATTACTTTCAGTTGAAGACAGTAATTGTTTTTTCCCGAAAAGATCTGGCAAACACAATTACTAATAATTATTAATTAGAGATAAATAACAGACAACCGGAAAAGGACCGGATATATCCGAGTTCACTTCCTAGTTCCTACCCCATATGTCCTATATATCCAGGTGGTATCGATCGCTCCAAGGGGAATAGGGGAACTGTCCTGTCGGCTCCTCCCAACGTTGAGTTTTAAGTGAGAGTACTCTCCGTAGTACTCAAAAACCTCAACGTCAAGAACATATGAGAGCTTTATACTACTTATCTTATTTGTTGAACTTTTGCTGATGACACGTCTATTATCTGATTAGAGGAAGGTTACAATATGATGGAAACTGATTTCATATACAAAGTTTTACGTGTTGGTTGGAGGAAACCACATTTTATCTTAGGATAGACTATATACTTCTTATACACTTTTTGTATACAGTGTGTCTCACGTGACGTTTTGTTATTAAATGAGGTAGAAAGTCGGTTAAATAGGAAAAGTAGTGCATACTTATGAGCTCATTCATAATCTGTTCAGAAAACAGTTGAATTCCGAATGGTTTCCAAGCTATTTTGAAACAAACAAATAATGTAATTTTTTAATTATGATCATAACTTCTTTATTTGTGATCCCATCAAAAAAGCGTTTGGACATTATAAAGGCACTTCTTTGTCTAGAATGTGATTATGTCAGTTTAAATTTTTTTTCGCCGATGGATTCGTCAGAAACAAATGAAACTATTGTTTTTCTTATGGACGCCATATTGGTTTTATACATGTTTGGATTCATTCGTAACTCTCCAGCGTTGCCAAAATTATAAACACCATACACGTTATTTATGTTTTAAGTCACTCCATAGATAAAAATCACAAGGGGTAAGATCCGGCAATCTTGGTGGCCATGCTACTTCTGAATAGGTAGCAATTACTCTCCGTTTATCCTTATATCTAAATTGTTCCTCACAAAAAGTTTCGATTGTTTAAAAAGTGCCTTTATAATGTCTAAACGCTTTTTTGATGGGATTACAAATAAAGAAGTTATGATCATTATTAAAAAATGACAATTTTTGGGTTTTTGAAAATAGATTGGGCACCATTTGGAATTTAATTGTTTTCTGACCAGATTTTAAAAGAGCACATAAATATGCACAACTTTGTCCATTTAACCCTTTCAAACCCTTTTAAGCCTTTCTATCTCTAATAATAACAAAAGTACCCACACAATCCAACGTACCGTGAGATACACTGTATACATTTGGCGGATATATTTGAAATACTTTTGTCTCGATGTTTTGTTACCGATAATTATAGAGGATGAAATTACATTTAAAATTGACGACACAAATTAAAAAGGTTATATGAATGAAGAATAACTTTCAAATATCCCCATTCATATTCCTTTTATTGTTGAATTACTAGATTTAGAAATGCCAGTGGTAAAACGTCGTAGATAATAAGATACAATACCTGTCAAAACGTCATAGAGGTCGGACTTTATCAAAAATGACAAAAAAATCTACGGAAAACGACATTTAATTCACAAAAAGCAGAGGTATCGATGAATCAAAATCAATAAGAAAAATCGATGGTTGCCATCTAAAATAAAATGTAGGTGACCCACACTGTAAAACGTTGATGTAAGCGTGACGATAAAATATGGAATTTTATTGATTATTTATTGTTATTTAATTATAGCGCTCCTAACTGTGATTGTGCTGTTACCTGTTATCTATTAATAATATTACTAATCTGTGTTGCGTTATCTTGCGTGAATTACTTTATGAAAACAATAAAAACTAATAAATCTGAGCAATATTGTTGTAGGTGCGTCAATATAACGACCATATAAGCTCAAGGATGCGATTACTGTTATAATCACGGCAGAAAATGAACGAATCAATGCAAAGCTCGCGCTAAAGGGAATTCCTGTTATGTTTTTGAGTGTTTATATTTAATTATAGGGCGCAGTGTTGTGAGGCTATTTATAAAAAGCGATCTCGAATGCCACTTGACATTCGCTGTTATGGTATATTTAATGCTGGATAAACATACTGGAAAACACTTTCAGAACAAGACCTAATATTTACCCTTTATCAAATCATTACCGTTCGACTAAAACAATATTAACACACTTATCGTCCAATTCCTGTGTGGAACGATTTTTTTTTTGCCGAGCTATATCGAATGGAGAGCGATAATTATTTCAAGCCGATTGTTCGGTGGAATCGTACCTACTTAGTTTCATTCCAAGTACGTCGCTTTACTATACAGAGCCAGATAAGATCTCTCTATTATTAGATACCTGATAAATGTTGACAAATCCGATAGATTTTTTCATCAATATATATAGAATAAGATTTTATTTTAATCGGACCATTGTGTTAAAAATAATTCGGAGCCCACTCACAAATGACAACGTCGAAATTTTTAGAGACAATCGCCTTGTCTTACCATACTTAGGTTATTCAGATGCCACAAATATTTGCAGAATGCAAATTTATGGTTGGTTGGGTGAGGGGCGCGTAATCCCATGGGAAAAATGGGTATTTGCCCAGGGTCCCCAATAACAGGGGGGCCCCAACGCAGTATTTTGGAAACTCATTGTCGCATTAGACTACCACACTATGCCAGCCTTCTTTAACGGTGCAAGCAGATTTAGGCTCCTCTCAGCGAGGACCCAACTAATCTTTAACTAATTTTTTACCGTCTCAAGAATAGTGAATATTTGCGCTCCTGCCGGTTGGGGACCAAAATAAATCTAATAAGTCTAAAACTTAAATGATCGACGTCCAAACGCGGGATTTTCGCGTCTTTCTTAGCGAAAACCGCGGTTTCGGCAGCGGTTTTGCCTTCAAAATGCCGTTTCGCTGCTGTGTGGACTCGCGAATCGCGGATTTAGCGCACATTTCTCTTAATTTTTCGGTAAAAATTGACGTACGACGATATTGCCGCTTGAATTCCATTGCAAAAATTTTTGTTCAGCACTTTCCCGAAATATGCAGACCTTAACTTCTCAAAGGATCCGAGGAGAAGCAACAATGGGCGCTCTACCGCGGAATTTATGGCTCGAATAACCATTCTCCTATTTGTTTATATTTTGTCCAGTTTTCGTATTATTTTCCTTCAATTTGAGTAAATTTATGGATATTGGTTTGGGAGTGTACTTCTACTCGAGTCGCCATGACGACGGATCATCTTTTATAAGCTATAAATTAACTAGGTAATTAATAAATTACCGTAGTGAGAATAAGAAATTTAACTTTAGAGTAGTTAAACACGTTTTTTTCGCAATAAAAGAAACTATATCTAATACTGTACGAAACTAATGAGAAACCGTTGACTAAGTTAGAAGAGAAAAACTGTATGAATTCTTCGAAGATTGTCAGTCAACACTTTTGCTATTTTTGAATTCTATTCTGTAAAGATGAATGCTCTAAAAGTCGCAGTTTTTAAAATATTTGTTTGTTAATAATACCCTTTATTTAGTAAGTTAACATATTTTACTTGCGTATACATTTTGATTTTAAGCTAGTTATTAGTTATTTTGTAATTCTTAAGAATAATTAATCTGCTGTGACTAATTATGTATGTACCTATATTAAATTTTGTTGCAAAAAGGTCAATAACTTACCTATTATTTATGATTTTTGTTAATTGTTCCGAAATGTTATATTAGTATTATTAGTGTAATATATTATTTTTGTATAAAAAGTAATTCTTCTTTATTCAGCATTGTATATAGGGGCCCCCAAATTGCCCAGGGCCCCATGATGGCATAACGCGCCTCTGTTCCTAATGATCTAAAGTCAGAGGGATATTTTCAAACTTCACGCAGTATCGATGACGCCATAACTCGAACAGAATTAAAGGTTTGAAATAGACTTACAATTCGTTAATTTACCGAGGTAGAAATATTTACATTTCCCACCTGGTTATTATAGCTTGTTTACAGGCGCTTTTTATGTAGGAGCTGATTTTCGATTTCGACTCAAAGTTAGCTAAATGATAGAATTCTTTCGTACCCAAACAGTAATCACAGATAGGTCCAAATATGGCGTCAACACATTCATCAGTGTACGCATCGAGTGCACCCACGGTTGCATAGGCTTGTTCGCATCTGTCGTCATGCTCGAAAAACGTAAAATTTACGTAATTAGGAACAATCCCTGCTTCGTGAATGTATTTTGCCGCATTTTCCAGCTCGGTACGCCCCTGGAAAATAAGAAATTTATTAGGTATAGCGTGAAAATAGTTGGTGACTTTAAGGGACAAGATTACTAAATTATTTGTTACTTAAAAACAAATAATCTTTAGAAAACAACAACACCTGGTGCAGAATTATTGTTCAAATCCAACGTTTTTCTTAAAATCTACTGCTTGTACTGGGAACTTGACATACTCGAAATGACATCAACGCTGTATATTTTCACGATTTTTCCAAATTAAGAAGAATTGGCGATGTTTTTGCCCCGTAAATTCCATTCGTTTAACTTTAGCAATTAATTACTCCAGAAATAATCCATAGAAATCAACAAATTAAAAAGTAAAATCACCTGCGGAATGCTAGCTTTCAATGTGCCGTTTCGTAAAATCATTGGATTAGTGGTTGACCCACAAAAAGCTATATTATGCAATGCCAGCAATTCCGTTATTAGAAGAGCTAGAATAGTGAAATATAGACTATAGGCTACCCAATAGTTCATAGGTGTAAGTTTATTACATAATCATTGTTTATCTTGCAATTTTCATACAAAAGACCGTGCTGAAACTCCGCGTGAATTCCGACGCTCTACGGTCTTTGGTGTGCTGCTGGGAAGGGAGGCGTTAGCGGTGCTGTCATGTCGGGGAGAACCGACACAGCAGAGAGAACCGGGGCAACTTATTATCAATACACAAAAAGAACGATAACTTGTCAAGGTAGTAATTTTTAACTAACAATTAAATTCTTAGTTTTTGCATAATTTTCGATTGGCGTTTTTGTTTTCTTCAGTTTTTATACAATAAGGTTGTAAACAAGATTTTAATAGATGCGGATAGATCTAATAATATGGAGGTAGCAGATTTTCCGATTAGTGGTGAATACTGAATTAAGTTTTCTTGATAAACCCAAAAAATATTTAAAAAGTATGCCCGATTTTGTGATATAAATATTCAAACTATTATAACAGTTTCAACAGTTTATTTGTTAATAATATTTAAGTACGTGCACAAACAATATAAAATAAATACACCTCTTGATATATGACGTATATTACAAATGTCAGCTCTTAGCGTATAAAACTTAAAAATACAAGTAGAATATTTTGCAGATCACTCATTAATTTTAAATGGTAAACCCGACACCCGATTTAAATTGCCAAAAATTCCAATGGGACTTCCAAATGCCTGTTCGTGGTTCTGTTATCTTATTGACTCATTTTGCCATTATTTTGTATTTAGGTAATCTGTTGCCGGATATCCAAATTTCTTTGGCGAGGCATAATCGCAGTGTCGTTATATTGTGTCCGTAAACACTGTTCTTCTAGTAACTAATGCACGTGCGATCCCCCACTACTGACAGCGTCGCTGTCAATCCCTTTCCCCGGTCGCCCCAAAGACCGAAGAGCGCCGCGTCAATTGCAGCAATCATGAGATGCTTTAACTCGATCTTTTGTAGGGAAAATGCAAAATAAACAATGATTATGTAATAAACTTTAAACCTATGAATTAGTGGGTAGCCAATAGTCTATATTTCATTATTCTAGCTGTTCTAATAAAGGAATTGCTGGCATTGCATAATATAGCCTTTTGTGGGTCAAGCACTAATCCAATGATTTTACAAAAATGCACATTGAAAGCGATTCTACTTTTTAATTCGTTGAAATCTATGGATTATTTAAAACATCGCCTTCTTAATTTGGAAAAAGAGGGGACATAATATATGGCAACGATAGTACAATACAAGTTTTCTTTCTTAGGGTAAGTTGATGAGGTAGACTATTAACATGAGTTTTATCTGATTTGATTTCAATGATTACAGTATCGAACAATCTATAACAAATTCCGAATATATTGACGTAAGGAAAGCCATAGAAAGAGACGAAGCCAGTTAATTAGCAAATAATGTTGAGTTAGACTTGCACAATCTTGTATTGACAGATATACGTTGCTTTTTTTCTATGTAAACTGCTGGTAACTTTTACATGTGGCCGTTATGTGTCTCTTTTAGAATAATCGTCAACGAAGTGCACTGTAAACCTTATTGTTCGGTTTTATCAAAATCAGTAAATCCACAATTAAAAATGCGTTACATTACCTATTTATTAAATAGAATAAACCATTATTTTTAGAACTGTTTTGGACCATATAAACTGACCGTTTATTTACCTTTGGCATTTATTTATTTTTCAGGCAGCAATGTGGATTTATCCAGCCAGCCGCGTTTAGACCAATCAATACTATTTTTAAATACTACAGAAACAGCTGGAAAGGCTCAAATTAATATCTTTCCACGCCGTGGATTCCCAGCAACACGTGATTATTTAATAAAGGGATATTGAAGAAAAAAACAACTCTTAATCCTTTGACGAGTTTATTTATATTAGGAACCGGTTTCGACTCACAATTGAGTCATCATCAGCCTAAATTGTCAAATATTATTTAATGACTATGCTGTCAGATAATGAACGGGAAATCTGTTGAATTCAAACAGAAATGCGAACAAAATTAATCCGTTGGTAAGCTTCCTCATTAACTTTGATTAGTACATCTGTAAAACTGATATTGATGTTGATTTTCAAGTCCAGAAGTCCTGATTCTCAAATACAATCTCATTTGTCAGGCATGTAAAGTTTCACTCCGATCGGAAATGAAAATTGTTGGGTTTTGAATGAAATTTAAAGATGCGAATGCAAAAAAAGGTGCTAGAAAGAAGAAACTAGTACTAACCGCTTGCAAATTTACGATGTATGTTGTATTGGCGGGCAGAATGAGTCCAATTCTAACTTCACATGCGTCTTCTGTGCACTGTAGTTCGCACTCCCTGGGTTGGCTGTTACCTGGCCTGCAGCTTTCCACGGCATTGCTGCAGACTTCTTCGAGTGATGCAGCGCCACTGTACCGAACTGTACCGAACGATGTTAGTAAGATCAGCGGCAAACAATAATCAAACAAAACCATCACAGGTATTGACGCAGTGTACTGAGCGCGTTACTGTGTACTGACACCGGACAACTTGCCGATGATATACAAATTTCGAAAGACATCACACGACGGCGAAATCGCACCTCAACGACGTGCACGCAGCGAGAGCACTAACTTTGATACCCGCTGATGACTGATAGTAGAATTATTGATAGTGCCTACATCGCTCGCGCAGATACTTTAGATAATGGAGAACAATTCCCTATTAGAGTCTAGGTCTGTCCTAGTGTCGATGTCGGCGCGCAGCCTTTCATGGCCGATACACGTTGATCACGATAAAAGGATCATACGTGGGCCCTGTGGCCAAAACAAACGACACAAATTTTCAGGTATTCATATTTCCAAGAATACAAAGACAAGTTGCAGGTGCTTACATTTTGTTGCGATTAAGTGACTGGCCCAATTATTTAATATACAGTTTATTTAATAAATTGAAAAGCGTAAGCTTGTTCTCGCACTAAATATGTTTAAAACTGATGTAGACCCCAATAAACATTATACCAGAGATGAATCAAACTAACTAAAAAAAATGGGCTTAATGAAAAATTTGTGACTCATTTTAAGATATTACCGAGTTGTATATACTTATGGCTAATTTGAAAATGTAAACAAATTTTTTACACCGGCATGAACCGCATGGTTTATGGTTATTATCTGACAACGTTTAAAAACAGTACCTATGTTAAAATAGGTGCACACGTGTTTCGAAACCTGGAAATTTTTAAATAATAGTTCTAGGCGAATCAAATTTGGTATGCTTTAAGGGCAACTAAAGAAGCTACAAAAATTACAAAAATTACAAAAACCCTGTTACAACTCTTAGTTACTTCGAGTTACACTAAAAAACGCAAATTAATAACGCAAAACAAAATGGAAAAAATGTCAAGTATGCTTTGATTCACGTATGAAAGCCTAGTAAAGATGACAAATGAATTCAGTTGTCAATGTTCGTGTATATAGACGTCCTAGGCTGGTTTGAGCTGCAATCAGTATAGCCAACAGAACTGATCTTGTTGTGTGGAATTCAGGCCATGGAATGGCTGGCAGTAATTCCTGACCTAAATCCTATTGAACACGTGTGGGATCAGCTTGACCGAAGTCTTCGCAAGCGTCCTAATCCACCACTAACCATACAGAAACTGACAAGCCCTGATTGTGGAATGGGAAAGCTACCCCAAGAATCTCTTCGCAGACTAGTGCGAAGGACAGGTTTGAGGAAGTGATTAGTGCTCGTGGAGGGCATACACTGTATTAACTCTCACCAATCCACAGAAAACCCGACTGTCATCGATACAATGACGGTCATTTCCATTTTGTTTTGCGTTATTAATTTACATTTAATTTACAATTCTTAGAAGTAACGAAGAGTTATAACATTGTTTTTGATTTGCCTAGAACTATTATCTAAAAAGTTACAAGTTGCGAAAAAAATGTTCCCCTATTTTTTTTAGCAGTGTAATCAGTACCTTAGATTTAACAATTTAAAATGTTGAAAAAACGGTTGTAAACACGGTTGGGAACGCGGTCCATATAGGTATTCCAGAATATTTCGGATTGATTTTGTCATATCAAAATGTCAATATTCGTGAAAAGATGGCCAGAATGGTGTGCCTTTACCCTGTCATATCCTTGTCATCTTTAATCGACAAGCCCTTGGAAAAGGGTATTTTCCCCCGACTAGGTTTTGATATACAGGCGGTTTTCAGTGGCCAGGTCGCGTTGGACCATTTTTATTTTTTGATTTTCAAATTGAATCAGTCAACACAATACAAAACATATTTTTGTTATTATCAAACTTCTATTTTACACATTTGTTGGTATTCATAAAATGCGCCATAGCAAATCACAGATATATTGATCCTAATAATTTGGAATGAAAGAGAAAAATATATGTTACCGATTTATTTTATTCTGTTCTTGGAATTTCTTCTATCTAGATTAATTTCTTCCAAAAATATGGAACACAAAGACAGAAAACGCAAAAGCACGTTCAATGACAACAATTTCGTTGTTTTTTTTTTGAAAATTACTAGGCCTAATTCCCAATCAGAACTAAAATGCAGTTTTACATCGGCGGAGGTCGCCGAAACGATATTGCAAAACATACATCGAATATACAGAACAAGTTCAAGAAGTACATACATCGAATATACAGAGCAAGTTCATCGAAATTAAGTACTTGTTTTAGAGCCGTAACAGTAGGGGAACCAGAAAAGATTTTGGCTTGCAAACAAGGCACATATGCATACCACTGTCTGTATCACAACCACAATTTTTGATTAATAGAGTGCACGTCAAAACTTCTAATGTAAATGTTTGAAAAGAAGATGTGTCTCGTACGAACTAACACAGAAGCAAGTATAATAAATGTGTTTTATCCGCTAGTAAAGAAAGAGTTGAGAAGAAATGTGAGGAAATGCAATTTCGTGACAATATTTCCTGACACATCTAGCCAGAGACATAAAAATACTCCCTCTCCTGGTTAGATACTTTGATGTCCAAAAATGTATTCAAATAAATATTTTAAATGTTCACGAAAACAATCGCGAGACGGCTGAAGAATTATCCAATAAAATTCCATAATTAATAATATTTTATTAATAATAATAAAATCCATATTCATTGCAGCAGACAGTACAAATACCAATTTTGGCGATACAGAACGAAGTGGAGACGACAATGTTTTTAAAAAATAAGAGATCGTCTAGACGGGAAGAATAGAGTCAAGTAATAGTGCAATTTGTAAAAGTTAAAGAAACTTTATTAAATTTTATTATATTTTGTTTTATTTTATATTTATTCAGATATAGGTATGTTTCAATATTTGCATACAGTTTATTTAATGATTATTTTTAGCTAAAAAATACTATCATAATAAAAATGTTGTTTTAAGTTAGGTTCTTGTGGTACAATTTGTAAAAATTGTAGAATTGTGTTTGATTTATGTTGTGTTATGTTTCTTTTTTGTTTTAACTAGTGAAAGTTAAAGAATGTTTGTTTTATTTATATTGTTATTTCTTAAGCTTCTTTTCTTTTATTGAAAGTGAAAACGTATATTATAGGTCATAGTAAACATTTGCTGTTGTCAGTTTACCCAATGGTACAATTTGTTTATAGTTCAGCACGTTTTGTTTATATTTTCCACTAACCCAACCCAACCCAACCCCGATTCCCAAGCGTCCCGATTTGGCAATTGAAAAAGTTGGTCACCCTACGCTACTACTCTGTTAGTGAATTCTTCTCGAGTATTAACTGGTGTGAAATTTTTGCATGACCCCAGAAATAAAAGTCTAATGGTGTTAAATCTGGGGAGCTTGGTGGCCACCGCCAGCTCACCGAACCATCTATTGTCAAACTGCTTAAGTTGAATGGATACCACATGCGAAGAATGTGCCGGTGCACCGTCCATTTGATAAAAGCAGTCGCGTAAAATATTGAGGGGAAGAGTTTCGCAAAAAATTTTCACACATCAACGCAAAATTTCTAAATATCTATCACTATTTAAATTTTCGTTGTAAATTTTGATGAAACTTCAAAAATCATCAAAAAAATAGTAAAATCAACAAACTGATGTATTTTGATACGTAGAAACCAAAAATAAAATTAAAATTATATCAATCCATTTAAAATAACAAAGTGGATACCAACTTCCGGTGACCGGACGTGACAGTTAACTTGAGAATATTTTAGCTGAAGAGCTCAGAATCGAGTAAATTCTAATTCCAAAATTTCACGTTTCAAGAAATAGTAGAACAGGAGAAGCTTCTAATGTACCAGTTCCGTGAGACACCCTGTATATATCAATATTCTACAACTTTGCTAGTTATTATTAAAGTATTTAAGTGCGTTATAGGGAAAATACTGCCGGATCTGCATATAAATTAATTAATGAAATAAATAAAACCGCATTTATGATGAAATCCGAATGTATGGTTAGGCTAAACCATTTTCCGTATTAATATAAGCTTGCAAAAATATCGTTTATTAATTCGTAGAGTTAATTAAGTTTATTATTCAATTATTAAATGCGCAGAGTGTAAACAATGCCCGTATGGTCGGTGCGATGCACAACGACGGCAGCCAATAATTATAATAATAATTCTCCGATATCTTTTAATTAATTTCGCAAAATATAGCACGGATGTGTACAAGAGCGATATAGAACACGGGCGGTCTATTATAATGACTTTAATATATTGTGCCCTTCCGTCGCGTCGTCATCCCAGCTTTAATGGATTTAATCTTGATGAAATATCTTTTAGGTGCTTTTATTGGGATTAAATACCGCCGTATCTATCATTTTAATGTGTTTGCTCTAGACACCCCCAACATAATTCGGCACTATGCTAAATTGTTTCTGTGAACAACTTTTAAAGTCTTTAATTATATAGCAAGCACATGACAATCTTTACACGCAGAAGAAAAAGAGGTAGATGCTTGAGGACCCAAAATTTCTTGAACGACATCTAAGACGCAATGCTTTACTAACTCCTCGCCAATAGTGAACGTGTTTTTTTTGTTTTAGCTATACGAAAAATCATGATATAAGGCGCTTGAACCAGGGACTTGTTACTATAGTAGTCATTATAATTTTCATTTGACTTTTCTGAATTTTCGTCTGATCATGTAATCTTTCAAAAATGTCCAGTGGCTTATCAGTAAAATGTTTATGCTTTGAATGCAATAGACAAGCTAGTTTTGAAGGCGTCATACCTTCATTTGAAAGAATTTCTGAACATACTACACAGAAAGGCAGTGGCGATAGTTCGCTTCCAGGTGTACAATAAGACCGAACTATAAATACGCATTACCATATTGCCTAATAAAGTTACCTTTTCTTATTTTGTATTGTATATTCAGAAGTATCGACAGTCGATACATTTCTCTTTGTGTAGTCCTTCTACACTTGAAGCACTGGTACTTGGCATTTTGTACGGCGGTAAGTTTTACGAAAGAAAATTTATTTTCCGTTTGGATTACGTATGTAACCAAACAAGCAACAATGAGGACACGTATTAGCTTTCGTCCTTTTTTCGAATTTTAAAATCACGGTTAGATGTTCGATATTATTGATTTAGTCGTATTATTGATGACTGTGATGATGTTGTGAACTGTTTAACATACATGAATGAACGAATAAAAAGTTCAGTTTTCTCATTTTTCTGACTGTATTTCCATTGACATACATATATATATATATATATATATATAAATAATCCTAATTAACCCTAAATAGCAAACGCATTTCAATCATTTGCGCCAGAAAAATGTTTATAACTTTAGTAAAAATCTTGCATAAATTTATATCATACCCCAAATTGTAGGTAATTAAAAGACCTAGTAGCCCTTCGACGATCGGAGTTTTGCCCCATGGACAACTAGCCCTAAATGGCGTTAATGTCCGTTGGAATAGCAAACGTATTTCAATCAGTTGCCACAGAAAAATGTTTATAACTTTTGCAAAAATTGTTGCATAAATTTCTATCATACCCCAAATTGTAGGTACTTAAAGGACCTAGTAGCCCTTCGACGTTTCGTGCTGTGGCAGTACGCTGACGTAGAGAGGAAGCGATAAGTAATCGGTCTTGATTTTGAGTAGTTTTTTGATTTCGACCTTGTCCAGCTCTTCCAACATGAACTATTATTTAAAAAAATTACATGTTTCGAAAAACGTGTTTCCCTATTTTTTCAGCGGTGTATTTCTTTGGCGTACAACATGTTAATAAGAAATCAATTGCTTCCCCTTTTCCCTTAGAAATTTTTCCCTTAAAATCAAACGTTCTCTATTTTTTTATAAATACTACACAGAGAGAAAAGATTTCTTGTTTCAAAGAAATGTATTTGTTTGAATTTATTCTTTTGGGTCAAAACATATTTCTTTGACGCCAACAATATTTACTTCATTGAATACTCTAGTTTATTTGCTTGCAGAGATTAATTTATTTGAAATATTTATTTAAGTGGAATAAATATATATGGATACAAACAAAAATTACTTTCCTTTAAAGTAATATTTTAGTTTTGATTTTAAAAAAACGTTTCTTTACACCAATGAAATATAATTTTGATTCTAACATATAAATTTGTATATAAGGAGAGATTTATTTCGCTTAAAGTAATATTTTGTCTTTGGCTTAAAAATAGGTTTACTTCCGCCAAAGAAATCATATTTTGATTAAAATAAATATATTCGTACACAAGAAGATATTTATTTCCTTCAAAGTAATATTTTTGTTTTGGCTTTAAAATAGGTTTACTTCCACCAAAGAAATCATATTTTGATTCAAATAAATATATTTTTAATGTCATCCAACTGTATTGTTAGATGGCGCTGTAAACTCTCTCCTCGCACTTCGTACATATCG
Source organism: Melinopterus prodromus (assembly GCA_964023965.1). NCBI lineage: Eukaryota > Metazoa > Arthropoda > Insecta > Coleoptera > Scarabaeidae > Melinopterus > Melinopterus prodromus. The sequence continues at coordinate 8,989,952 of OZ030399.1, forward strand.
AGAGTATAAAGCCGCGTGATCGACAGTATAGAACTTATAGAGTACAGTGCCTGCAGGTTCAAGTTGCGATTACAAATCAGAGTACACTTTACTAATTTAACCTTGACTATATGTTGGGTTGGGAAGACCAAGCACTGGTCGAGGATGTGCGACATCCCAAAAAGGAGGTGACACATGGGCAGTCTTCCGAAAAATTCTTGTCTATTAATTCCTTCAACAAATTAATAATTTTAAGCATTTTAACACGACCAACAATTTTGTTAATTTAAAAAAATGTAATTCTTTCACTCAACACAATCATAATTATTTGAAGTAAATAAATCTCATTTCTTATAATACACAAATTGCAAACTTTTTAACTGGAAACATAAGTTGTTTGACGCAAATCAATGTTCTTTCTACCAAACAAATATTTCAAATAAATGCGTTTTTATCCGCAAATAAATATTTCTTTGCCTCTATTGAAACAACAAATTTCTTTGAGTCAATGCATATTTATTTGAATCAAACAAAAATCTCTCTCTGTGTAAGTTTGTTCAATTGTACTATAAACACATGTAGGTACTTCGCCTTATATTGTCGTAATTTTTATTTCACATTTTAACTTTTCGCTTCATTATAACCTCACTTTTCCATGGTATACCCACAGGACGGTAGTAACATTCAGCGGAGCCATCTATCGTGCAACGTCTCAAGCTGTGAACTTTACAGAATTACAGAATTCTGCCATTCTGTTTTTGATATTATTATTTTCGAAACAACCCTAGATAACATATAATAAATAAAATATGCTAACACAATATTCTATGATTATTATTAGCTATAGTTAAAGTAATGACTTTTAGCACGACAAAATGAAACGCATGGTATAAGAATTAGCCTCATTATTTTATATAGCAATTTTATACTGTAGGTTAATAATATGGTGATATCCAGGTGATATTTTATACTGTAGGTTTTATTATATATTATGATTTGAAATTCCAGGTATGCTTCCAAAACACAAATCTATGGATTATTTTATAGTACATATATTTGTTTTTAAAAAGGAATGTAATACACAATAGAATGCCTGTATACCCCCCGCGGATATAAGTGGACATTCTCAGTCCCTACTATGGACAGGGCCGTAACTACACTTTTTCGGGATGAGCAATAATACTCAATATTTATTAACACCAACAGTATTTCCTTCAATTCTTAAAATTATTAAATATAAACAAATATCTACTACGAGCTTTCCCTGATTGTCTACGTTACTGTTCATGATTTATTAGTGAAATTTTTAGTACGGATGATAAAATATTCTTTATTTAACCCTAATGAATAATATTCGGGATTAATTTTGAAACTGAAGACGTTCCAGCGATACCATGGTATGCATGACACAATCTAAGACTTCGTTGTTCGTCGAGGTATGGGCTGTGGAATTCGGATGTACGAATACGGTCCTGTTTCAATTGGACCAAAACCAGTTACCGAACGTTCAAGCAACACGACACCACAGGCAATGGCAACAGTAACATCGCAAGATAGACCGTCGAAGACCGTAAGGCGGTAAGACTGAGATCGATCGTCGGAGACAGAGTAAGCATGAGAGTTGGCCGCTTGGCCACCGTAAGGCCATTACAGTGCCTGCCACGGCAACGTACCAACAAAGCAATGTCTTTGATTTCTGCAAACATAATAACCATTTGAAGCATACCCGACTATATAGTGTCTGTGCATCGCGGCGTTTATACGAGTGCTCAGTGAAACAATGGAATATCTAAATTACAATAAAATCACTTAACAGGTAAGTCGACGGTGTGCCGTGTTAGTTTTTATAGAAGGAATACAAAAAGGAACGTCAACTACCTATTAGATCAAATGTAAGGTTAAGGTATGTCAAAATGTCGACGACCTCTGGTCTGCATATGGGTGGTTTTCTGGTAAATTCACGTGGCCAGTGCCGAAAATGTTGCGCAATAGCGAAAAGCGAAATAATAACTTTGCAGTTGTCATAAATAAAACGAGTAAGTGTTTCCCAATGCTCGTGCATTGCCAATGCGGATAAATAACCAAGCCTTTGTCATGTGACTCCGCTGGAATGTTGTACAAATATAGATGAAACCAATTGTAGAAATGTTTCTAATATATTATGTAAGATACTGTCTTGTATGATCAGTTTCCAGTGATTTCGACGATCGGTAAGTCAACGAAACGTCTCTACTAAAGCCAACCTTAACTTACTCTCGTACCATGTTGGCTGCATACCAGAGCATGCAAAAGAGATAAATACTAAGATTTGCTGACCCTATTTACGAATCTCGGATCTTTGTGAAAGTTGGCTGATTAACAACAGAATTTATAGGGCCAACTCTCACTTGATATTAATACATTAATGCTTTATATAAACGATCTACTAACAAACATTTCTTCTAGTAATTGCTACATATGGTTCACATAAGTATATTATCCTTGTATTCTTGCAAATATTCTTATATATTATTCTTATTAAATGCTTGGAGTTTTGTTAGTCACATCCAGCTAAACAAAAAAAATATTGCCGCAACATTTCTACAATATTTTTCTGTCACTGCGGTAATCTTGGTTTTATGTATTATGTAATATAACTTATATCTAGGCAACCTCTTATGCCCTACCGCGGATATGTGTCATGCCTTTATTGTAACAACATTTATATTATACAGTGTGTCTCAAGAGTACGATCCTCGGAAGATTGTACCTCAGTTAATAAATATATTTTAAAACTGATTTCACTCATATATACACAACGCCAAGCCGCAAATTTTAAAGTTATTAACGTGTATACAGGGTGGTCCATAAGGTAGTACCAACCGAAACTTATGTTTATTAAAAGAAACAACCTATATTTCGGCACAATTTTGATTAAGTAAGAAGCTTTCTATTAGCGTGATAACCTACCATATTCAATTTGTGTACAGGCTGGTTATAATCTGCAACAAAATATAGCAAACAGATTTTTCTAAGACAGTTATTTTTTTTACATGGAACACCCTGGTTATCTGTCAGTGGTGGTGGTATTGTTAGGGTTGTTAAGTTTGATTTGCATAAGTTTGGGAAATATGGCGAACTTTTCCCAGGAGGAACTATATTGACATGGTGTGGGTTCTTGGCGAATGCAATAAAAATGCTTTATTGGCAAGTAGAGTTGACAGATACCACTGACAGATATCTTAATAACCTCTTTAGCACAGTTTTTCATAACCTACAAGGTATAAGTAAAATTTTATTTTAAATTATAATATTAAATTGCAGATGAGACAAAATGTTTTCTTTTATTAAAAAAAGATGAAATAATGCGAGAAAACAGTACTTTAAGTAAACACTTAGCTGGTTTAATAGTAATGTAGGTGTAAAAGCACTTATTGATAGAAATATCGATTTTTTATGAAGAAGACTAGTTATCTCTGCAATGGCTTATTTTAGCACCAGTATGTACTAGTAAAATTAGATACCTTCTTAGAAAAGCTATATTTTGTTGCAGATTATGACCACCCTGTACACAATTTGGATATGGTAGGTAATCACGCTAATAGAACGCTTCTAACTTAATCATAATCACAGCGTGCGCACAAAAATTATATAAATTATATTGAGATTTTCTTAGACTGCTGTTTTTCCATAAAAATGTCAATAAATGACAGAGAAGCAATTTTGGTCAAATAACCTATAGTATATTTCAATCTTTTAAGTACCAACAAAATTCTATTGAAGAAATCGTCTAAGGCCTGTCCTGGTGCATAGCCGTGCGCGCATGACTGAAATACCATTGCAAACAACCACGGCAAACAACAAACATTTACGAACATTTATCAATTGAAACAAAGAGAGATTAGCACGTACCTAATCCAGATGTGATGCAGATTTACAAACATTGTAATTGCGTTTCACAGCCGATCAAAATTATGTCGCATTCTAGCCATACAATTGTCATCCATCCGTGTCTGGCACTACACAAATCAGTACACAAACACCCCCATTAAGATCCCACAGTCAAAAAGATTCTTATTGTTAATAAAGTAACAAACAGCTGATCACTCTTGTACGTGACCTACGAATGTAGGTCATTGTCGCTCTGGGGGAGAAAGGCCGGAGTGGTGGGAGGCCGATATGTTGCCGGCGCTCTCTGAACAGGGACGGACTCAGTCTTTCCTTATTAATTTTCTCAAGAATGCGTTAAGTTAGACCATACGTTATTTGACAAAATATGCTTATTACGGCCTTGGGCATATGCTCCTTGAAGGTTAGCCGTTATTTCTGAAATACACGTACAAAAAATAAAATTTTTCTCTCTAAATAAAATTTGGTTATCTTATCTTTTCAGATGTGAAAAAGAAATGAACCAAACTCCAAGCCTTTTGGAGCGCTTATCTCCACGGCCGATGGTATGTCCGTTAATACGCTTGGGTCGTTCTTCACCACCACCTGCGGAGCAATCATCACACTCCTCAGAACGTGGCTACCACCAGGAAATTAGCCCCTATTACCAATCGACTTATATGAGCTTTTACGAGAGTACAAATTCGTCACGAGGTTACTTAAAAAACCCTCCTCAATACTTAAGCCCGGAGCAGAACAATTATAGACCACCACCACACCAACCACCTTTGGGCAACAAATACCCAAAGCAGAATTCCTTAGATTTATCATCATTATCGCTGGGGACTAGCTATTGGGAACATGAGAACTTCAAACTTGAAACGAGCCAATCGGACTCAAACTCAAGTCCGGAATATTACAATCCGGGCTCCGACTCAATCGATCAGACGAGTAACCACCATCAACCAAGCGAGAAAAACTATCTCTTAGATAATTTCACCAAATTGGGTAAATCTTCGCCCAGTTTGGACCAAGGGTACCACACGTTAGTTTCGCCCAGCCCTGGATCGACCACACCATGGAAGGACACCAGCATCTTCAAAGGAAAAAAGTATCAATCGAGGAACAACTCCTTCGACCGGCTATCCGACGACTTAGTCGTGAAAGTGTTTTCGTTCTTATCAAGTTCGGACTTGAGTGTTTGCGCTAGAGTATGCAGGAGATTCGACGCCATAGTGTGGACGCCTTCTTTATGGAGAACTATATTGTTGGAGGGCGAACATGTTAGCGGTGATCGTGCCATCCGCGGTGTCCTTCGGCAATTATGTGGCCAAGGGAGGACAGGAGCTTGCCCTAGCATAGAGAAGGTCTACCTCAGCGATGGTGCTAGAATTACTGATAGAGGTCTCTTGCTACTTGCTAGGAGATGTCCCGAACTAGCACATTTAAAAATTCAAGGCAGTACCGGAGTTAGTAATAACGCCTTCTTTGAAATTCTGGCAAGATGTCCAAGTTTACAACATTTAGACGTTACCGGTGTGTAGAAACTTTCAAAGCATTGTAGAAAAACGCTTATGCTTGTGTTGTTTTAGGGTGTATACAAATTTCTTGCGCCAACCCAACTCCATCCACTGAACCGCTTAGGCGGCTACAGCTGCAGTATTTGGACTTGACGGATTGCCCTTCCCTTTTCGACAACGGCCTACGGACCATTGTCAGGAACTGTCCTCAGCTTTCTTATTTATATCTACGAAGATGCACACAAATAACAGGTAACACACTTCGTCACGTTCAAACATTGAAAATGACTAATATATGATTGATTGTTTTGCAGATGCGGGTTTAAAGTTTGTGCCAAGCTTCTGTTCGGGTCTTCGAGAACTGAGCGTGAGCGACTGTTCAAACATAACCGATTTTGGCTTGTACGAGTTGGCAAAGCTGGGAGCAACATTGAGATACCTCTCCGTGGCAAAGTGTGATAGGGTTAGTGATGCTGGTTTGAAAGTGATCGCAAGAAGGTGTTACAAACTGCGTTATCTGAACGTGCGTGGTTGCGAAGCTGTGTCGGATGATGCCATAACGGTTCTAGCGAGGTCTTGCACGAGGTTACGTGCGCTGGACATAGGAAAATGTGACGTCAGTGATGCTGGGTTGCGAGCTTTAGCAGAAAGTTGTCCGAATTTGAAGAAGCTTAGCTTGAGGAACTGCGATCTGGTAACTGACAGAGGAGTGCAGTGCGTAGCGTATTATTGTAGGGGTTTACAACAGTTAAATATTCAAGATTGCCAAATTTCTTTGGAAGGGTATCGAGCAGTGAAGAAATATTGCAAAAGATGCGTTATAGAACATACAAATCCCGGATTCTTTTAGAGTCTGATGCCATAAAGACCAGATATTAAAAGTCATTTCCTTGATCGTCCATTTGAGTATACTTTTAATTAGCGAGGTTTAATTTAACCAATTTTCCACAAATACCTATTTATGTTTTATATTTCGGAACTACGCAAAATGCCATGATGACTTTATCTAGTCTAAGCCTGCTTATTATGTGATACGCGGAGGAATTTTATAATATAAACAAAGAAATGTGGAACGTCACAAGCAAGTTTCAGGCACGGTCCACCATGGTCTGCTCACGCGCATCGGCCCCGCCTTCAAGTGACGTCAGTGCGAGAAGGAAGCTGACATAGCGTTAATTTCATGTCTGCCTGAGTTGCCAATTGTTGTTTTCTCGGTTGTAATGACATTTATGCGCTGACGTCCTTGCGAGAAGTAGCGTTCATTGCCATGGTAGCTAATAAGTTGTTGTAACGTTCAAATCCATTTGACAATTAAAGTGTTGGCATGGTTGTCAACTTGTTAAACTAAATCACTTACAAAAATCAAAAACTTACGGATTTACTTGGTTGCATAGGTGCCCGTGTCAACATCCTTCTCGCAGTGACGTCATGCGCAGAAATGAACGAATTTGAGACGCGAAGTGAGCAGACCGTTGTAGTGGGCCGTAAGTTTAGGGTGCTCGTTTTTTTATCGGTAATGTACAAATCTAACTTACCTGAGGACCGTCACGGATTGTTAGAAAATCCAAGACGCTTGTGCACAGGCAGAAGCACCCTGTGTATAAGGCCTGGTCGAACAAATCTGTCGTTAATTGTGCAGTTTTTTAAAAATATTGTAATATAGTGTTTACTGGGTAGAATGATCATAGTAACAATTTGTTTAATACATATATATAGTAAATATATTTGTATGTTAAACCTTGTAAAGCGAGAGACATGGAGTGTGTCACTAGAATACTGTTTTATTTGTAATTTATGTACGAAATTGTTAAATATTTATTTTTGTATATTTGTATATGTCATCAGATTTCCTATTAAAAAATTATAGATTTGTTTAACAAGTCGTTTTTATTTCTACCAATAAACCGAAACTATAAAATAGCATTATCTCGAAAATTATATAAAAAGAACATCTTTTAGGTAATTGTCATTTATTTCTCGTTTATACTTACAATCATTGGCAAACATTTAATAGTAATAATGTAACAACAATTTTTATTTATCCCGGCGATTAAGTACTATTGAGAAAGACGTGCTTCACTTGGGCGTAATCTCGCTAAAAATAAACGAAAGATTGCAGGAATGTGAAAGTATATCATAAAGAATACTTAATAAGACCTACACTATGCTAAAAATGTTGAACCGAAAGCTGGAAAATTGTTAAAAAACACTTCAGATCCAATATAAATAATATAAATACGGAAAAAATTTCATATAAAACAAACAATTAAACTAAGAAATACTTGTTTAACAGCCATAAGTTACTAGAACAATAAAAAGTTTAAAAAATTGTTTATAGAGATACTGTGGGAATTTTTATTTATCTGATAAACAAATATGATTTAAAAACTAAATATTCTCTCTTTGGCTTGCTTCAGTTTTCTGCTTTACTTCACGCCGTTTCAATTTAATCGTATATAAAAATGACTGATCACACGACGACTCCTTGCAGTTCCATTTTAAATCCTTTTTATTGCTTATAAGATTCTTTAACTCGCAACTAGGATACGACCTAGTCCTGCTCGGCTTCTTAGTACCCAATTTTGGACCTTCTAACAACAATAATTCCAAAGACTTATCGGACGTCAAATTTTCCAATCGTCGGATATTCACAGAAGAAGGATCGAATTTATTCTCGGTTCTCGCAGAAACACCAATAGAGTCTATCGAATTAACGTTAACCAACAAGAAGTCCTCCCTCGATTTCTTCTCCTCATCGCCTTTAGTGCTGATAACGCATAAATCGTTCAAACTATTCGTTTTTGCGCCTCCTTCTTTCTGTTTGTTTCTAATTTCCTCAACGATGCTCGAGATCTGCTCGCTCTGTCGTTTATCCTCGTCGTCTTCTCTATCTTGCTCCGTCGGAGCTACGTCATCAACCAACCCACATAGAGCTCGTAACTCCTCGAGATTCAACAGCTCTTTCATCTTATTATGGTCTTGAGCTAAGGCGTACAGAGGAATGACGAAAACTGAAATATCATCGACCGAAGCGCATTTTCCTGTTTTCATCATCCACTGGTGCTCCTTTAGGGTACCCCGTGCGGCGCCCACAAGGCACGTCGCAGCACTTACGTACAATTCCGGACCGTCGAAGATTTCCATCGCGTCGGCGATTACTTTTGCGGCCGCAAAACCGTCTAAGACATCCCATAATCCGTCTGTACCCATGATCAAAACGTCCTGCGGTTTGGCAGTGCTCAAATCGAAAACTTGCACTTCCGGGTGACAACTTAGGAATGGTTTTATCGGAATCTTTTGGTAAACGGAAACTAAATCGTGGTCGCCGAAGCCTCTAGTGACACCAATTGTGCCCATTACACGACTCTATAAGCGAATGAACATATTAAATGTCGGATTTGACTAACTGAAAATGAAAAAGTACCCTTTTCCCTTGCCCTGTGATTAAAGAAGGTTTTAGGTCATCTTGACTAATTGTCTTGTAAGACCAGCCTTTCATCAAAGAATCTTTGAATAAGATCCTTTTACCAAGATCTTTCATTTTTGGTTGTCTTATATATTCGATAAAAGTGTAATCCTTTCCTGCGTAAAGAAAAACAGTATACAACTAGACTGGTTGGTTGGTTCCGATATACATACCTAAGAGATGTGGTTTCATTTGAGCTAATTGTCGTATTCTATCCTTTTCGGTTTCTGGTGTAAAATCGTTGGATAGCGGTCGATAACTTGAGCCTGAGCAAACAACTCCTCGTGAATCACCCGCGTTAGCAACATACAACTGTCCTAGAATGCATATTGCCACTAAGGCGGTACACCCACCGTTGCTTTGTTTTCTTATTAGTTCTTCTTTGATTATATCATCCTGGAATTTGCAATGATTAAAATGAGTAAAACGGGGACACAAAATATTATCTACCAATATCGAATAATATAAAAAAATTTTACCATAGTAGTAAACGCCATTTCAAGGGCACCGATCACAAGATCATGCCTGCTACTGGATTTCTCATTTTCTAGGAATTCCAACCAAAGATCGTCTTGAGCATCGACCAGTCTTTGCTTGAATACAAAAAAGTGTGGTGTAATTAATCATAAAAACTACCTTATCAACTAGGATTACCAACTCCAAAAAGTAAACTATACATTTACATATATTCCTTTGAAATTTGAGGTCAATCCAACAATATTAGCTCGAGCAATTTTGGTTTTTAATACCATGTACGTGTCACAGTTATTGACTTAAGGCTCCCGTCTCAATTCAAATAGCGAACTGTAGCAAACCTCTCTCCAAAACTTCGAGAGAAAAAAAGTCATGAGATGTAGATGGCGCTACCATGAACATGTCGGTTTTTATTCCGTATTTATTACATTTGACGTATGGTAGAACCTAAAGAAATTAATGTATTGCTCTCTATTTATACAAATATTCAAACTGGACTGTTTCTGAGTTTTCTAGTTGATGATATAGTACAATCGTCGCTATTGTAAACATGGTTGCCAACTCATTACAAACACACACTACAATACTCCAGAGTGCAAATCTAGATAAGTTCAGAAGAAAATAACTTGTGGTCTTATAGTTAGTTATAGTATAGTTATTGTTAGTTATAGTACGACATGGTTATTTTCGCGTCTTCAAAGTCTGAGACAGGAGTCTTAATAAAACAAATAATCAGTTAACTTTTGAGTCTAGATCTCTCTGAGCATTTCACATATTTCCAACCACATAATTTATAAAAAATACAATAATCTAAGCGGCTATACTGGCCAACGAGTGAACACAGTTTCGGATTTTCTCGACAACGAGACTCGTTTCAGGATTAGTTTTATACTAACGTGCAGCACATGATGTAACTGATTAGCAGCACAAATAGCAGCTCCTACTCCCGCATGCCCGTCAAACAATCCAAAATATGTGTAAGGTATTTTGACGTTTCCAGATGCGAGAACTGCTTGATGCGTCACAGCCTGATCCTCGTTATATCTACTCTTACCCCCGTTGATGCATTCCGCATAACCGGAATAGTTCGCGAGCTTCTTACTAGGGCTTATTATCGGTCTTAAACGATGGTCAATAGACGCTTGTATCTCATCCTCGTTTAACTGCAAGAAATGCGGCCTGCTATACGGATACTTTGCTGCTTCTTTACTAGAAGTTTGTTTAGTATTGTGGTCATGATCTGGTCCGGATAGAACATTCCTAAGCATATTAAACATCTTGGGTGATTGAATTACCAAAAATTCCTTTAATCCAACTGATTACAGCTTGCTAAAAATTGATTATTTTATTCGTATGGGGGTTTGTATTCGTCGTATGGGTTCAATAACTACTTACTGTTCATCTTTCTATATAAACAGGGCGTTTTAAGATGTATGGAGACCGATATTTGGAACGGCAGTAGTTGACAATACGACTAACAAAATTGACACAATAAACTGTGAGGTTAGTTGCAAATGCCACGTTTGTTATCAACGCGCACGGACAGGTGGCGCCACGCTTCGTTTTGTGATGGTAAATTATTTGAAATATTACGTTCAAAATTTAAATCAACAATTTCAGACCTATTTTTGGATTTGCCATGAATTTGTTCACATTTAACAAGCGTTGGATCAGTAGAATATGCTGGAATTTGATTGAATTATTGCTGTTGGGCTCCATGTAGAATATAGATTAATCATATTAAAATTATTTAGTTCAGTGCCTAGATGCCTCGTTTATAGAATACATAGGCTGCAATCAATGTTTTCTGGTACCGTAAAGAGAATTAAAAGATCTATAGAAATCAGTAAGAAAGTGGTTCATTCAAACAGAACTCATATCACAATTGAACAAGAATCGAATGTCTGAATTTTGAAAATAACAAACAGTTTCAATTTTAATGAAAATCCTTCACGCTTTTACTATATTCAATAATTAAAACGTACGAGGAATACTCTAGATGCGAGTTTGAAAATGAGTTTGCGCATGGTTCTTGATGGCAAACTCAAATTTGAACACCCGACAACAACTAAAGAATCAAACAACATTCTAATTCTTCCAATTATTAGATACCCACTTTTCCCCTATACTTATCGAAAGCACATTACCTCTGGTTTTCAATTAGTGCCATCAGAGAGGAATGAAAAATTGAAGAGGATATTGAAGAATGTAACATGGGCCGGCGACAGCATTGTGCGTTGATAGAATCGCACACGCGCATTGAGGCGCCTGGATTCTGACGGCGAGCGTCGAAACGCTTCAGAACTAACGTCGGTGCTGTGAATCTCAGACTGTGGGTGATTTAATCGTAATGTAACATTAAATTTAGTTATAAACTGACGCCTGTGCGGCTCCATATTTCGCTAGAAGAACATCGCTCATCTACGAGGTAAGTACCATTTGAATTTTCACGTTTCTCTCATTTATTTGACGATAAATGTTTAGGGTTAGGGCATCTGCATAGCGTTGCATCGCGCCTAATTTATTATGCTAATTAATTTGATCGAAACTCGCATTTTTATGCACGTAAACATCAATTATTATAACGGGTATCTATGTATCTTATCTGTAATAGTTAAAACAAAATCTGGGAGGTATAGGTTTTGTTTGTTATTGTTTTATTTATTATCTGGTAATAACTAACCATAAATTAACAGTTATAACGTTTTGATTTTATTTGTAATTAAACTAATCATACGCTTGAAAGATTGCATGCTTTAACACCAATTATAAAGTTAATTAATTATCTTCCTACAATATGATTAATCGTTTAGTACATAAGTGTTATTTAGGCTGATTAAATAAGTTGTTTTCCTCTACACTTTGGCTATTTTCACATTAATCACCAGAACAGGATTTCATGCCATTTGATTTAATTATAAAATGTAATTACATAATAAAAATTTAATGTCCCATGTAGGATTCTAGGAATATTACTGATTCTAATTGGAATATTACTTTAAAATCCAAGATGATGGTTCCGTTAAAGTCAGAGAGCAAATTCTAATAAAACTAACGTAAAAAATCCAATCATCAATCGAATTAATGATATTCACAAAACTTGAATTATAATTTATGTGGTTTCTTGTTGAGGTGAGTTGCCGTGAAAACGGTATGAATCTCACGTAATTTGCATGTTTAAAATTAGATACTACATTGGAAGGATATTTACAAATTAGGAATTCCTACACTGGACATAACGGATTTTCAAACCAAATAATGCGAAAAACATTGTACCGTTAATAATCTGTATAATGGTGTTTTTAACTAACTTATACGCCAAATATATTAGCAGAGTATATGAGATAATTTATTTTATCTACACAAATGTCAGGATGTTGATCTTGGTCGAGCTGTGTTGAATTTCTTCTGGGAGAAATGATGTAATTTATGCCTATTATCGATGAGCTAAAATAAAACGGCTCCGCTGGCCGAATTACACATAGATTGGCCACTATAGAAACGTTTGGTTCCCACAAATTTTAACAGACCAATTCAACTGAAGCGTATTTTGTTTTCTGATGATCTGATTTTATCCAACGCAATTTTATATTTTCTCGCTCACAATATTCAAATTCGAATTTCAATTTTAGAATGCACAAGAATGCATTTAGTCTTCACAACATAAAACATAAAATAATAAAATTGAGAGATACAAAGTTAGGATAACTTGCAGGCCTGTCCTTGATCTATTAGGGAATGAAAATAAGGGAGATAATATTAAAGGAGCGTCTTGCTGAAACCAGATACTTCGGCAACGCCTTTGTTTTCAGAAAGAAACTGCACAGAGCGTCAATAATAACTGTCAGTAATAGTTATTTAACCAACAAGTACCCAGAGTGACCCAGACCATCCAGATAACTATCGTGCGACGCATAATGATGCAATTGAAACCGCACGTGCGCTCATATGATCACGCAGATGCGCCATCAATGGAGGTTCATATCGCCCGCATTCTCACTCGAGTAGCGATATGCGGCGCATATCGCTCGCAATCGTGCGTTTTGTTCGTCACGGACGACGCACCGTGCCGAATGTATGACGAAAATAAGCATTGTGACACGCGTGTTATCTGGGCAGTTCTGGACTGTGTGCCTGGATAACGGAATGTTTTGATTGTATTGTGTTATTTTACGTATGTTCCATTGGCTATAATGCAGTCGTTTGATTGGCGATAATAAATCATGCGTAAACAGAAATCGTGCATTTTTAATAAATGATTTTCTATTCAGTAAACACACTCGTCTATTTTACCTACAATGATATCGTGTGGTTTGACTAATCTGACTAATTTGAGTAAAATTTTCAGGCGTATGAACCGTGTCAGTGTTGCCTGAAAAAAAGACGGAGTATATCCGGGCGAGCGCATTTTTAATTAAAAATATTTTCGGTCGACTTCTTCACTCCGTGTGGTCTGCGGATAGAAAGAATTGAGGCATTACTCTTCAAACTGTATACAGTACACGGTTAAAATTAAAAGGGTCCAGATAAAAAGGGGAAGTTGAAATATGCCATATGTTGGTAAACGTCAGTTCGTACTCTCTTTTATTACAGCGTGCGGTGGTCGTGTTTACGTTTCAATAAACTTACGTACCGAAAGTGTTAAATCACAGTCGCGTATTTACTTTACTCAGAATTGTATTGACTTTAGGTACTACACTGCTCAAAAAAATTAGAGGAACACTTTTGTCTAAAGCTGTAACTTTTTAAATAATAGTTCTAGGCAAATCAAATTTGGTATAGGTACTTCAACGGCATTTAACTTGTTACTGGTGGGTTAGAATGCTTGCGAACACGTCGATCAAGATGATCCCACACGTGTTCAATGGAAATTCAATGAAATTTTGACCGACGCCATATGCAGCAGGCACCACATGGTCCTCCAAGATGATTTCGTCATGATTTTGTCATTAAAATGGGCATGCACGATGACGTTTTGTCAAATCAGATCCAAAAGGCCCTGCGATTAATTAACAACTGGTGTTCTGATAAAGGACTCACCGTTAATCCAAATAAAACCACAATAATCCCATTCACAAAACGGATGAAGCTTCCTTTAAAAGCAACCACTATGAAAGGGACGATCATTAACTTTACAACAGAGGTCAAATACCTGGGGATCACCCTGCATCACAAACTCAGCTGGAAAGCCCACATTGGCAGGACCATAACTAGACCCACCAGAGCGACATGGTCATGTAACAAACTGTTCGGCAGAAGTTGGGGCCTGGCCCCGAGGATGATCTGCTGGCTCTACACCACGGTGATTAGACCAGTCATCACCTACGGATCGATTGTCTGCTGGAACAAGACATCGGAAAAGGCAACCCAGACGAAACTGACAAAGATACAACGATTTATATGTTTGGGCATCACAGGGGCAATGCGAACATGCCCTACTGGCGCAATGGAGGCAATGCTAAACCTCACAACTCTGCACATGCATGTTAAAAGAGAAGCTGCTCTCGACCTTAAGGCATACCAGGCCTACGGTCACTTAAGCATTGCCAATACGATATGTGGCAATGCCGTGGAAATGCCAAAGGACGTGATGTCACCTGTCTACGACTTTGATCGGGCAGTAGAAGTGGCAATTGAGACAGATCAGCGATTCCGCATCACTGTGGTTCGCAGACGGATCAAAGACCAAGGAAGGTGTTGGAGTTGGCATTATTGGACCGGATTTCTCCCTATCCAAAGCCATGGGCCATTCTCCAACCATCTTCCAGGCGGAAGTTCACGCAAATGACTAATGTGCCCAGGAATGTTCCCATGCTAACTTACAAAGGGCAAACATCTATATATGCTCGGACAGTCAGGCGACATTGAAAGCGCTGCAATCAAAAGCCCACAAATCCAAAACTGTCTGGGACTGCAAAATTTCCCTGGAAGAACTAGCAAAAGAGAACAAGGTTTCACTGATGTGGGTTCCAGGACATTCAGGGATCGAAGGCAATGAACAAGCTGACATCCTAGCCAGAGAAGGCTCTAAGACTCCCTTTTACGGACCTGAACCCTGTTGCGGTATCACAAAGAACCACATCAGAAAGATGGTGCAAAACTGGGAAGATAAAGCTAAACGAGCTTACTGGAAAACATCACCTGGCATGAGGCAAGCCAGGCAAGTTCAAAGAATACTTGAAATTTTTTCTATTTTGTTTTGCGTTATTAATTTAAATTTTTTAGTGTAACTACTTAGAAGTAACTAAGAGTTGTAACATTCTTTTAGTAATTATTTTTAGTTAAATATATGCCCTTAAGGCATACCAAATTTGATTTGCCCAGAACTATTATTTAAAAAGTTACAGGTTTCGAAAAAAAAAGTTCCCCTAATTTTTTTGAGCAGTGTGTAAAACTGTAAAAGCTGCGAAACATATTCCATGTTTTGGACGTGAGAGAAAAAAATCCTAATTTGATGTAGATATTAATTTAATTACCGGTAATTCAACCTGCCAAATGTTACACCGACACTGTTAGACAAACACGACGTGGTGATGCTTTCTACCTATCCCTGGAATAGGGTTGGGCCTTTAAAAACAGGGGTGGTAGGTGTTGTTGCCATGACTACTCGTACAGCTACTCCCAAATGTATTATATATAGGCAGTAATTTAGTCTGCAGTTTCTTAATTTTCGGCATTATTCACAAAGCGGCAAGAGCCAGGTGTTTTTGACTTTTTGAGGAAGGATAAATTGCTTGTTTCTAACTACTTACTAACTTACCGTTAGCCAACTAATTTAAAAATACCCTGAAAGAAAAGTAAACGCGCTTATTTTAAGTTTTTCAAATTTTAGCTAAACTGTTTATATATTCAATATATCACTGAGAGACTGTTTATAACAGTGTTTAAAATAGTAAAACAATATATTACGATACTAGTTGATGATACACTCGAGAAGAAATATATCTATATGTAATAAAAGATCAAATAACTTAGATAGTAGTGGATATTTTGTAATCACATTTTGTATGTTGGTCGTGACCCCTGTATGCTTGACAACATTTACCTATTATTAGTTGATATTCATTGAATTTCAAGTCATTTTGCCGTCGTTCTGTTGTTTATTAATGTGGGATTAATATTAATATTAAAATTGTACCAATTTTATCAATAGCATAGGGAAAATATTGTCACGTATCATAAGATGGCCCTTTTAAAACCAAATAACTTGTGTTTGAAATTTGTTTTATTACTTAGCGGTTTTGAAAGGAGATTCTCATTAACCTAAGTTTTGTAGTTTTGGTACAAATTTTGGCCAAATAATGGGTTATCTTTAATTATTTTTATTTTACTTTAAAATAGCTATTCTATGATACTTCATACAACCTACTTCACTAAAACAATTTCTAAAGTTGCTATTTTCTAAACTATCAAAACTTGACTATTATACCTTGTCTCTACTTTACGCTTATTTGTTAAACACCCAGTATAATTGAGATAAACTGCTCAACTGTGCAAAAAAATGCGAAGTAATGGAACCTTATAAATATGATAAAATAAAAGTCAAAGCAACAATATTTATTTTGTAGCGCAAAGTTTGGTGAATTTCACACTCCATTATCGAGAGAGAATCTTTAAAGCAGTATTATATCGAATTTCACAATTTTTAAGGTATTTATTTCATAACTGAACTGTGCTGGAGTTCTTGTAGTGTCGAGAAGAGCGATAACAAATAGCGAGCAAGTGCGACCAAGAATACTTCATTTAGATTGTTGTAATCTTATAAGATGCTATCATTATTCAATAATAAACTCACATGAGCACTGTACTGTTTGAATAATTGGACCAATAGAGGACCACCAGAACAGCCCTGAACTTAGGCTGAACCGCCTCTTAAGACGCCATAACAGCTTAAATCGAATGCTTTTGCTTGAGGATCAATTTTACATAGTATAGAGTATATGGTTAACTCTTTATTACAAAATGTCAAATGTCTGCTTTGGTATCTATACTTTTCATATATATTTAATGTTTGTAGGTATTTTGTAGCTATGAATATATGAACTTTTGAGGACTACACATTTTTATCTACATCGAAATAGCAGTATACCTATAAAGGCTATAATTTTCCCCCAAGGATATATGTGCGAAGTTACTATCTCATCTTCCCTGCCTTCATTCGAGTTTCTAGCTAAATTCCATGACACGCGAGCCCAGATACGGCGCGGCGAAGAGCAATGGTAGATAAAATGTCGGCGGTCGTTTTGAGGTTGAGAGGGTGCGAGAAACGACATCGGGGGTTAGAAGGGGTGCGTACGGACTTTTTGTCTGGATTTTTCTCCGACAAGAAACTTACTGATGTGAATCGAGGCACGTACGGAACCGTTCCTCTTCGCCTAATTGTTTCGTAATGCTTGACAGTTTCTGAGAAGTATGAGTGAGTAGCGGAGAGAAGTTTGATGTGCGTTTTAAGTTGAAACGGGCCGGGGGTTCAGCCTCCGCCCCACGACGGAGATTACTTCATATCTCAATTTCCAGATGGTTATATATTTTCTTGAATTTTCCTGGAGTTGCAACTTTTACCGTGTGACTTGGGCCGGATCAACTTTTTTTGAAACCTGTAACTTTTGTGTCAGTTCCAGTATGATTAGTGGTGGATTATGGCGCTTGCGAACACGTCGGTCAAGCTGATCCCACACGTGTTCACTAGGATTCAAGTCAGGACTTAACGTCAGCCATTCCATGACCTGAATTCCACGTTCTTGTAAAAAGTTTCTGCTGATGCCGGCGGTATGTGGCTTTGCATTGTCCTGCGTGAGGGTGAAATTTTGACCGACGCCGTATGCAGCAGGCACCTCATGGTCCCCCAAGATGCTTTCGATGTAATTCATGGCATTTACTCTGCCAGGAACCACAACGAGAACTGTTGTGGTTGATTGTGACTTCGGAAAGCTATATCATCGAAATCGAGTTGCGGCTTTGTTGTGCCTTTTTTGAACCTTGTTTAACCCGTTTTTGACCCCTCTGAGAGGATAGATCTAGATCGCTTGTTATGTTTTGTTAGGTTTTGTTATGTTAATTCATTTGGCCTTTTTAGCTTTTATCAAATATTTTCCGCTTTGTTGGCGCTTGAGCGGCTGAGGGTTGGAATTTCCCCTGTTGTAAATACATAATTCGATTTACCCTAAAGGGCTAACTATCCGGAAATTTGCTCGTAGGTAAAGCACTCAAGATGCGGAATTTCCGGCTGATTCCAAACCCTCGGTCGTAATAACCAGCAGATTTAAACTGCTCGAGAGTCTATCTCAATCAAGATAGAGAGATTAATTTAATTTAAGCCACGGATTCGCTGTGATTTTATATTCAATTACACACAGAGAAAGGA
This sequence comes from Melinopterus prodromus, assembly GCA_964023965.1. Taxonomy (NCBI): domain Eukaryota; kingdom Metazoa; phylum Arthropoda; class Insecta; order Coleoptera; family Scarabaeidae; genus Melinopterus; species Melinopterus prodromus. Next base: position 9,008,622 of record OZ030399.1, read on the forward strand.
ATGCTCAATTCAAATAAAATTGCTTTGCTTTGATGCAACGGTTGATTTCCATATCCACAAAATAACTATCCACTTCAACCGAGACAATATTTTCTCAGTACAAATGTGTTAAGTGCTTCGTTCGAGATAAAATTAGTTGCAACGAGTAAACTATTGACTTGCACCAAATAGTCATCAACTCGAAAGGAGTATAATGTTGTTTTGAACGAAACTTTGTAGTATTATTTCAAATATTTCAACATTTGGACCAAACTAATATTGTTTTAATGCAACCATATGATGTCTTAAAGAGAGTAATAGAGCTATCGGAATAAGTAATAGGTTATTTTGCTTGGAAGAACCAATGTTTCAGAGAAACATTTGTAATTTTGGTTCAACACCTTTAGTGTTCTGAATAGAGTATTTTGTTCTCAAAGCAAGTAACTGTCATTTTAAACGAAGTGCGTTAAAAATTCAAAGCAAGTAATAGTAATTTACATTCAACATAATATATTGATTTGAAGTGAATGTTTTTGTTGTTTTCTTAAAACTATCTACCGCTGCTGCAATGGTTACATAAAAAATAAGTCTATCAAAACAAATGCAGAAAGAACTACACGATTATAATAGCACATCATATTATATATCATTAATCATATTTACTAGCAAGAATAATTCTTCTGGCTGACAAATCTAATCAAAACATAATATGTGGTATTACATCAAAGTTCTTTAAGCAATTATTTTGTAAGACATATATTTTTTTAGTCATGTAGCAAAGACAATGGGTAAAAAAAATTCATATATACCAATACATTAATTTATTATAAAAATAAAAATACATATCAAACAAGTAGGTGTCATACTGATATAAACCCAATAACTTGTTATAAAAGAAAAAAAATACATTTAAAATACAATAAAAAATACAAAAGAATGTCATCCTGATACAGTAATTAGTACAGTTAAGAGCTAAGCAGTCAACAAGACTTGAGGGCCTTTCTGCAACTGGCCATTATAATACGGTTTCTCACCTTAGATGTTTCTAAATCTCCTCTTAGCTTCACCGCTTCCCGGAAAACAATCCGATCTCCAATAGCCGGATTTATCTCTTCTTCTGTAAGTTTTGTTATGTTTTGCACAGTTATTTTATGGTCTGCAAACATAGAATGCACATAGTGTATTAACATTCGCATAAAAAGTAGATATACGCATATACTTACTGTCAAATATCGTTTTAAGATGATGTGATGAAATTGAAAAATCATCCACGCTGTCCATTATCACATGTAAAACTGCAGATACAATCAAGCGTTTATCAAAGCGACACTGCTTACCACTATAACCAATATATTTGCATGGAGTTAACGTTGTGAGGGTTGTGAGTGAGACTGGAGAATGTAGTCCTCATATACTGCGTATCTAAAAACTGTCGCCGTTCTACGTCGCGTCAGTCTGGTGCCACAAACCGCGCAAACTCTTAAGTTTTCCGCACAATGAAACCACCCGATATTTTAAACTAAGCATTTGGTTACTTGGTTCACACAAAACGTCTCTTGCATCAACCAACTAATTTTACTTGTTTTGAACACCATATTTTACATATATGATCTTGTTTCAATGCAATAGTTGTTTTCATTGGAATATATTGAATTGTTCAATGCAACACACTATATTCTTAAAAGAACTCATAAGAACTTTTAAAATTATCCAATGTAGTTTTACTTGGAAACAAAATGTTGTCGCTTCAAAGGAGAAATTTGTGTGTTTTGATTCAAAAAGCTCATCTAAATTGAAAACTTTATTGATTTCTTCGGAGTAAATTTCGGCAAGACAACGAATGTCTTAAACATTTCTCTGTGTGTAGTTAGTTTACATACAGTTTAAATTACCAAGGGCTTGCTTTTACTGTCAATTGTATTCATATTACCTACTGGTATCGATGGTGTCTTCGTTTGTACTTCCACATTTTAAGGACAAATTTAATAAAAAAAATAATAATGGAAATCCTAAATCGCAAAAGCACGATTGAGGTTAAATAATACTATCAACTTGAAATGGCGATTCTATCTACTCGTACTTTCAAATAAATCAGATTGTCTAAGTGAGAGCGATTCAGGCCCATCTATTTCTTTAAAACTGGAGGGGAAATGGCGTCGAGAGTGCAATTGAGAAAAGTGCCCTTTCAACATTTCGATCAAGAGAAAGCATAGGGTCCGTAATTGACCCCGGAGAATCCGATTTTCGTATTAATTCTAGCTACCCAACCCAACGCCCGAGATGGCCAAATTGAAAAGGAATCAATTAATCCAGATCCCCTATTTCAATTGGATCTATGTCCTCGGTATTACATTGAGCTCAGTATTCATAAAATAGTTGAATGCTGGTTAACAGTTTACTTTGCTCTATTGTCATCTATTTGCTCTATTGTCAGTCTATTAAACACCCAGACTGCCTGTCTAATAGTTATCATCCTAACTTTACACAAAGTTGAGTTTTTTTTTCTGTTTTCGTATATCAACAGTTACGTAAACTCAATCTGAAGTTTTATGATGAAAGTATGGCAAGAACACAAAGAACATTTTTTAATTTAAAATACCCGTGCGCTTCGGTAAACAAACTTTAGAACTTCTGATCTTTCCTGAAGCCATTGTTATTCACTGTAGTTGAAGCGCGAACGAAATGTGTTTTCTTTGTTAGATGAAAATTTATTTTGCCGTCATAAATTAAACATTGGCGGTCTAAATCTTATAACAGATCTGAACTCCAACCACATCTGAAATATTATTAATAATAAACTCTTTCAACAAAACGGTATATTTTGAAATGGGAAAGCTAAAGATGCCATAATACAGGGTCTCCCACGACGAGCTGCCATTAGAAGTATATGGAGAACCAAATGAAATGAGAGATTGGAAATTTTTGGAGTTTTCGGTTACTTCCGGTTACACCGGAAATGATGTCAACTTTTATATTTCAAATGGAACACCCTATAATTTTATGTTAAATTCTCTTGACCTAACATGTGTTGTATCTTCTTAGCACTTGGTTGATACTGATGAAGATACTGATGATCCACCTGAAGATGCGTCTTGCAACAGAGCGCGAAACGTCGACTGCTTCAAAGTCCTCAACGCTGTTTCCACCCGGAAATCAATATATCATTGACTCAGACCGCGGAAGTCTACAATCTAGATATACGTCTTTAATAGCTCCACAAATAAAAACAAAATCCATTGGTCCCAAATCGGGGGAACACGGTGAATATTTGTATGACCCATTAAGCGCAATCCACCTATCGTCGAACATCTCGTTAAGCAAGCCTCTTACTGCAACAGTTATGTGCGCTGGGGCACCGTCCATTTGAAACCACCAAATTATTGAAGACCCAATAACTAATAATTTAGTTGAGACGAGCTCATTTCATTTGGTTTTCCATCGAGTTCTAATGGCAGCTCGTCGTGGGAGACCCTGTATATAAAACACAACATAAAGTAAACCACCAGACTGGTGTAACTCCCAACGAATATCGTCCTTTCATATAAAACAGAGAATATATTGATACCGCGAGACTGAAGCGAAATGAACAATGCGACAGTTCAGACACCATAGCGTAATCCTATTAACTCTGTACTAGACGCAGCGCATCAGCTTTCAACGCTGAAGAGCCGTTGTACAACTGGTACTAAAAGCTTAGTCAGCACACAGATTCGATTGCCGTCTAGATGGAAATTTAATTAAAGAGGGTATTAGTTAAAGCTTTAAAATGCTTTGAAGTTGTGAGGCATGAACTTGAAAGTGTTAAGACGCTCCAAGGTTTACCTCATGTATAGGAACACCAATTCCCTGCTGTTTTCTTCAAAATATGTATTACAGTTTGCGATGTACCGCTTCAAAGCCAATTGGAGCTTTTATGTTTATACGAAATATCTCATCTAAAACTGTCAAAGTTAGAACGGCATTTTCGAACATGATATTGGGTGTCATACTTTGATACACTTTCAGAACTTTTCGTCCAACGTCGCTCGTGAAATTTTTATTAAGCTTCGGCTGGAAAATGCCAAGGAAATTTAGGGGTGTACCATAAAGTGAATTGAAGCGCGGCATAATTGATGATACTGGATTCTTTTCAACGCTGAGGATCAATTAATTTAACCGGCAATTTGTCGGCGACTGCCAATATTAGTGGAGCTTTCACGACAATAGATTTCTGGTGTAAAGATTCTAAAGGGTAGGCATTATCGTAACCTCTAAGCAAAGAAAAAGTTCTTTCGCTAAAACCGTCTTGATCGAAACTTGAAAATGAAATTCATACATACCCCGAATGAAAAAAAAATGATTTTTCTCAAAAAAATGACAGTGTTTTCTATATGAAAACAAAAGTACATGAGTTATTGCATTTGTGGTTCAACAAACGATAAAGGGATGTTTACTGAACATCCAGTTAAAATTTGAAGTCAATCGATCAAATAGTTATTGAAATTTCATGCCAACCGTTCGCGAATAAACTGTTACGAGAAAACCACGTTTAAAGTTTCAAGTACACTTTATAACGTGTCATCGAGTACTTACAGTATTTTTCTGCTAATATGCTATACCAGCACGCCGTCGGCTAATTCCTTATAACTTGGCTAATTTTGCAAATATCGCCTTAAAATTTCGTACACACATTCTTGAGACCTTAAATAATAAAATAACGTACAGAAACGAAATCGATTCTTTTTCCTCAGAAAACCGGAATCCCCCTTAAAGTAAATGTATAAGCTCGGACCAGTTTACTGAAGTATATTGCTGTAGACATTGTCAGAATTCCATGATTTATTTCTTTTTACGTGCAAGTTTTGTATTTGTTTCGTAGAACAATTCACTGATGATACGGCAATACTACAATGTACTGGATAGGTCCGACATTGCGATAACAACTGTAATGATACAAAGCCTCATGCAGCTCATTGTTATCTCGCGGTCTCTTGATGCTCACACACGCTGAAAGGCATTTTCAGCCCACTCAGATAGACCCCATTTTCCCGTACGTTCAAGAGAACTTTTTAATGGAATTGGCTATTGGGTAATGCCTACTGTTATCTCTTTACCTCTAAGTAGGTTAGTCGTTCTGCCTCTTCGATACTTCTTCTTTCAGTTTTTAACAAGCACCTATACCATTAGTTTTGTTTATTTCCAGGAGCTGAGTATGTTTGGGAGTAAGCTAAGATCATGGATGGACATAGTGAGGCCGCGCAAAAAGCAACAGAGGAAGGACAAGCAGAAGCATAACGGAACAAGTTCAAAACACGCACCTGTTATAAAATCGGACAAGTCGTTTTCGTCCGAAAATGAAATTCTGGTGAGTTGAAAATTTCTTAGTGATAAATGATTAACGATTAGGACATTTAATCGAAAACATGCAGCACTTCGATGGAAATGCAAATAGCATTAGTACATTAGTAAGGGGTGCTGCGATATTTGATTTCCTGTAACACTGAATGCATGTTTTTAAGATTTCGAGAGGGTAGGAGCATCACATCAATCAATTTAGCCGGGCGTAATGTGTTGTAGGTATCCAATTTTCTCTGACGGCTCGTATATGAGAAGAGATATTAGATTTATGGATTTATACGTGATGGGGTTCAAAATAAAAGCATCGGACCACTTCCATTTTTATATATTTTTGTATAGTCGACACAGGAAATTTGACGATTCAGTTTGCTCACAAACTGGCAGGAGCAAAAGCGTCAAACATGAATCATACGCTAAGCGAAAATATTTCTTTTTTGCGTTAGATAGGAGTAAAATAGCTTTCATAAATTTTCAGGAGGACAGCAAAGTTAGGAAATCGATTGGGAACAACTCCAGGTACTCTGGGACCAATCTGTCTTCTCCTGAATCAGCGTACTCAACCGGATATTCGACAGACGGTACTTCGCCAGGGGCCCCACCGGAATACTACATAAATATAAGAACAGGTATAGGTATTCGACTATGTTAAACCTCATATGAAAACAATAACGTTTGACTTCCTCTACCACAGGTACTAGGTACTTTCCATCAGGTACAAACGATAGGGATGGCAGCAGAACGCTCATCCAAAACAATCACATATCACTGGTTCCTAATGAAAATCCAAACAAAGTAGCGACTCCTTCAGTATACCCCACAGCCAACAAAACAACCCCTAGCAAGCACGACTACACATCAACCCTAGCAGTTAGGGTCAATGGAGAGTGCACCACTGTGTCGATGGTATGTAGGACGTAGGCATATGCAATAATAATGATAGGACCTGAGGATAAGCCATTCAGTGTGCAAATTTTTTTCATATGACTAAAGTAGAACATATATAGGTAATAAGGTTGTCGTGACTGCTGGACCAGAAATCCAGGGCCTCTATGTTCTCGAGTGTTCTTCAACTTAAGGGGTAATGCCACTCTACCTGGAGAAAAAATAACCGATTTTGTAGGTAAATTTTTTTACAATATAGTAAATGAATTACAAAATCTCTTTAAAGGAAACCTGTTTCGGCGGTCAGGGTTGCACGGCGGGAAAGATTTTGCACGCAGATTTTCACCTAGCCATAAAAACAAAAATACTAATATAATGTACAGAATTGTTATATTTTACTATAGTCGACGATGCCTGGACCATATAATTATCTTTTCAAATTAACAGTTTCCTCCTCTTGTTTCTTTCTGTTTGATTTTGACGACGGACGGGCCTGTTTTGCAGCATCAGTCAGCGATGGCTCTGAAAACATGATGCGCCGTGCGTCAGCCTTTGCGCAGACATTATTGCAGTTTGGCCCGATGTTCATACATAATACCTCCATAATCTTCACAAGGCTGGATAATGCATCATTGACAACACACATGACTATACTTGCTGCAATATCCACAATTACTTTGCCGCTTGAAAGTGAATATGAAAATGAAATCACCAGGTGGTCAATTCTTGTGCTGCGGCATTTCATCGGTCAGAATTTATGATACAGTGTCGCCCAGATTTATTTTCTTCATTATATTTTTGGAAGCACATTTATAGGCTTCTGGGTTAACTTCCCTTTTTCTTAGAGGCCTTAACTAGTTTTAGTCAAATGGCGGGGACGAGTGCTATTTGTTTTTGCACGTGATCTATGCATTCTTTTTCTTATTTCTCATTTCTCAAGCTGATAAGCGCCACCAAGCATACAGAGAAGAAAAGCTATTTTTTCTCCATGTTCCATCGTCTGAGACAGTTACGCCATTCTTTTTTTACAATTTTCAGTTGACTTTTAGCCCTGTCTTCTTCTGCTGCTTTCTGCATACTATTAACAAACTCTTGTTTCTTTCTGTTTGATTTTGACGACAGACGGGCCTGTTTTGCAGCATCAGTCAGCGATGGCTCTGAAAACATGATGCGCCGTGCGTCAGCCTTCGCGCAGAAATTATTGCAGTTTGGCCCGATGTTCATACATAATACCTCCATAATCTTCACAAGGCTGGATAATGCATCATTGACAACACACATGAGTATACTTGCTGCAATATCCACAATTACTATGCCGCTTGAAAGTGAATATGAAAATGAAATCACCAGGTGGACAATTCTTGTGCTGCGGCATTTCATCGGTCAGAATTTATGATACAGTGTCGCCCAGATTTATTTTCTTCATTATAAATTGGAAGCACATTTATAGGCTTCTGGGTTAACTTCCCCTTTTCTTCAAGGCCCTAACTAGTCTTAGGAATATCAACAACATTTCTCAAGCTGATAAGCGCCACCAATCATACAGAGAAGAAAAGCTATGTTTTCTCCATGTTCCATCGTCCGAGACAGTTACGCTATTCTATTTTACAATTTTCAATTGACTTTTAGCCCTCTCTTCTTCTGCTGCTTTCTGCATACTTTGTTGACAAACTGCTTCTGTTGCGACAACAATAGTGCGAACAACTCAACGTAAAATGAGTGAAAAATCTGACCAGGAAGATCCCTGATTCCTCAAAACTTTTCAATTCCATCTACACCTATTCTTATGCGCATGGCAAGGCTCATTCCGCTATTCATTTTATATCCTTGTTGATCAAATGGGCAACTCGGAATGAAAGTTTGTTCAAAATTCTCACAAGAAACCATGATTTGAAATCCTAAGTCACGGTTGCCACTTTCGGGCAATTTCGCATTTGATTTGCACGTTTTACCCACTACAACTTTTTAAATAGCAGAAAACACAGCAACAAAGTTCAAAAGATGATAATTAAACGTCGTCCACTTCAACGTTGTAATAATCTTCAACCGACATTACTTTTTTGCAGGTGTGGACTGTGGATACGTTATCAGGCAGACGCGACTCTAGTTCCAAACGATAAAATGTTTGTCATATTAGTTCTATTTGAACATCTGCTGCTTCCTTTCGATACCTTTCGATCACGATATACTCCAGGAATGTCACTAATTATTTCTGCTGTTTTTTTACCAATTAATCAAGAACAACACACGTTACACGTTTCACACTACGGATGTAATTCCTCAATTCTCGGCCATATGTTCATCAAATAAGGATTAAAAAAAATCGCATATGAAACGCACCTTATTTCTAAGATCTAGATGTTTCCAAAAATCTAGAGTGGCATAACCCCTTAAACACTGTTGAATGACTGTTTGGCAAACACCGTAGCTTCTCTTAATACCTATTACAACAAGATTTTTATTGTTATTATTTTATTTCATGCAGACCCAGGACTATGAACGGTGCAAAAATCAACAAACAAAGATCGCGCTGCATAATAACATTAACAGTTCTGCGGGCATTGCGCCAAGGGTTGCTGAAGTTGTAGTAAATTCGAGTATCACATCGCCTAGACAAAGGAACAGAATCAGGACAAATCCTTGGCTCCCAGGAAGTAACATGAGCCCGTGCAAAACCAGCGCCACGATTCACTCCAGTTGGCAAGATCCCACAGTAACGAAGGCACAAGTTAATAATGCGTAAGTTTAGGCATCACCATCTCCAGAATTTGTACTATGCAGGTTTATATTTCCAGATCTCCAGCGAAATATTGTAGTTCAACCATTGCAAGAAGTCCGCTTTCAAAACAAAGTTCACGTCGTGAGTCATCATCTTCTTCTTGTTCCTCACTAAGCGCTGCGAGCGCGAGTTTAAACTGGAGCGGTCATCGTAGGAGCCGGCACACAGACAGTGAAGAAGAGGACGATTGCACCCTCAACGAAATGATGGGTAAATATGATGAAAGCTACATCTACGAAAAAGAGACTGACATCCTCAGCGATTCCGATCCAACTGATTGCGAGACAGACATAGATACAGGACAAGATGGCGGGGACGAGGACGAACCACTGGAAAGGGAGTTTGATTTCATCGACAACAGTTCGTTCCTAGAGTTTAATATTAGTGAGGATAGGAATACAGGGCATTGCACATATTATAATTTCGAAACGCAACGGAAACCATCCAGGAGAAGAGCTTCCAGGCGTTCCAAACGAGACCTTCAAACGCAAACCGTCAAACCAACAAGACGAAGATCGTGCTCTTCGAAGAAACGACAGAAACCCGAGAACGGGGAGAATGCGGCTTTAACTTTTGAGCATTTTGATGGGTCTAGAAGCGCCGGCGCTACACCGGTTTCTGCTAGGAGAACAAAGCAGCATCCAATATCAAAGTTGGCATTAGAAGATAACCTAAAACGCAGATCGAATTCAGTTTCGTTAAGTCGAGATGTGGTCAACACTTTTGATCAAAGAGATAAAGAAGCTGATAAAATGTATAAAGAGTTGATAGTTGAAGCTGAGCACATTCTAATGAGTATGAAGCAAACCGGGTTATCTCCAAGGAGACTACCGGGCCCGGCGAATAAACGGGTCGAAATTCTAAAGACAGAATCGGCAAAAACGGACATGTTCAACAAAGTAAAACCGATTGATGACTTACCAAAATATCCGTCCAATAATTTTAGCGTGTCGAGGTACAGTCCCAAAAGGAATCACTTAACAAATTTCATTAATAACAACTCTCCGGTTTTGATCAGGAAAGACCTAGTTGATAATGGTCTAGTAGCTTCGTCTCCTCTGGTGTTGAGGAAAGAAGACGTCAGACCACCAGCAAGTAGATCTCCGGCTTTGAAGAAAAAGCAGTACCCAAATGGCAAACAAGCAACAAGAAGCCCGAAATACAGGAAGAAGATCAGCAAAACCAACGTTAATAACGATAGCAATAGCTCCGACGAAGATGATCATCTGCGGAGAAGAACTTTAGTTGCACGAAATACTGAAATGAACACGTTTTGTTGTCCGCAAAGTGAGCCAGTCAAGAGAAAGATTTACCATCAGTCAAAGACCGTTGCTTTTAATTTGAACTATGAGAGTATCTGCAATTTAGGTAAGGGTTTTCATCTTCTATTATTTCACATCTAATTGTGTTTGTTTTAGAATCTGATAGACCCAATCAATTTGGACCTAATGAACGTCGGAGCAGCCTGGATAACTTGCGACAACAAGTACTCCTGAATACAATAGCAAACCTAAAGAAAAGTCTGGAAGATCAATCTGCTTCATTAAAACAGGTGTACAAGAGCTCACAAAATATAAAATTGTAAATACTGTATTTTTTTCTGGGATAATTGTTACGTTAACACTTAACAAAGTGTTTTTTGGTGATTTTTTTAAACCAATTGTTCGCAACATAACCTGCAAATAAATAAATTGGCGCAGGGGATTTTGTACTTTATACTTTGAAATGGTAAAGCTGAAGAGGCAATACCAAAAACATGTAAATGCAGTTATACCATGTGTAATTAATTTCAGTCTTCCGCGATGACAGAATATAATAATATTTTGATTAACTAATTTTATTACGGTATGTTACTTTTAAAGGACCCCAATCCTAAATTGTTCTTTGCAACAAAACCAGTGGTATAACTTTGTAAGCGAAAGGTATTTATTGAACATTTCACCCGAGTTATTAGAAAAGTGTAGATAGCCATTACTTACTTGTGTTTCGAGAACATACTTAAGACCTTTGTAGGTGTAGTGAGTCCCAATGTTGTTTTTACAGTAGTGATATTAGATATAAAACCTGTAAAATGTGACTTACATTCAACATATTATTAGATAGAATCTCACATTACAACACTCTAACAGAATGAAAACATTTGACCCCAAACAGTTTAAAAACATATTTCGACGTTGTTTCGGACAACTTGGTATCTGTAAGGCCTAAACTAAATGAGAGCTGTATTATGTTCGAGTTAATAAATGTCGAATAAAGTCACGTTTACAAAAATTAGTGCAATATATAGACTACATACATTTAGGTATGTAAGTTATAGTAATCTCAAAAGTTGTTAGTTGTACTATTATTTTTCCTGTACACTAAACGTAGTAATAATTTGTTATTTATTTTAATTTAATTTACGCGCAGACTGAGTATCACGGTGATCTAAGAAGCAAAGGATATTGTATACTACTAAGGGTAAAAGTTCTTGCATTTATTTTGTTATCCATCGTTTAGTAATCAGAATAGTTGATTTGAACACGTTTGACTATCTATGAGTATATGTCGATCTTATTAATGATATTAATGTTCTGCGTTCTGAATGATGGAACATTCCCCGATTTTTTCCATATTGTAACATCTGCAACCCGTCATAAGGATCGGAAAACACGACAAGACTATTTTTGTTACATTTATTATTTATTTCTGCATGATATTGTTATACGCAACACATGTTAATACAGGAAATTGTTACATGTACCGTTTTACTGCAACATACAGTTAAATAAACTATGAGAAGTTAATATTGGTTGCGTTATTTCGTCGCGAAGTGTGTTGAGGAATCAAGTCCAGACAAGACCCACATCAACTGGAACATCTTTAACAGCGAGATCTTCAATGGCTGCTTAAGGTTGTCCCACATGTTACCAGTTGGCTAACTTTTTGGCTCGGTTACCACATCAACTGGAACATCTCCAACAGCGAGATCTTCAATGGCTGCTTGCGATTCCCCTAATGTTACCAGTTGGTTAACTTGTTGCCTCGTTTAACATCGCTTACTATCCTGGTTCTGCAAAAATCTTAACCTATTCCAATGGCTTAGCGTTAAAGATTCTTCATTGATCTATTCCCGGAATATTGATCGTCGTTGAAGATCTCAACGACGTTCAATGCGTTCAGGTCTGCACCATTTTAATGTTTACTTTTACCTATATTTCCTTTACCCCATGTAGAGGAAGATCGTGTTCTTATGGAAGTGGCGGGAAGTTGCTCTTGATGAACACCGAGAGCACCCCGTACTCTTCTAGGGTACCGACAGATGCATCTGGCTGGCAGTGGTATGTATTGATTTTTTGTAACTATTTTCTTGGGTTTGTACACTGACATCTAGCGGTTGAATAAGTAAACGAATACATAACCAAGTTTGAATGCGACAGAAAATTGCAACTTTTTCGTTCGGGGTAATTAAGCTAGTTTGGCCCTTCACCGATAGGGGTCGCTATTTCTCCTTACATAAAAATCTTGTTAATTTCAATGTTGACGCAATGATTAGTAAAGGATAAGGGATTGAGACAAGGTTATCGAAATAAAAATAGATTTTATAAATGAAGACAACGAACATATATTTGATATTTATTTATATTACGTTTTTTCACAGTGTGTCGATATTAGTGTGTAGGTACTACATAATGGGATACAAAGTGCAAATAGAATCAGAAGTTGTGTACGTGAGTTTCTGTGCTTAGAAATGATGTGTCGTGGTCAAAAGTTATAAATAATAGTCTGTATATCACATTGTTTGTATTGTAGGTTAGGACGCTGTGTTGAAAATGGTTTGCTACATCTTTATGTTATACAATTTCGGTCTGTTGCTCGGCGTGACATATTTTGCGTAATTTATATTATTCTGTAATATGTATATAGTGTAACGATAGGGGTACAACGTATAACGTACAATACGGGACACAATGATCTAAGGACGACGCACTTGATCCAGGACATTGATTCTACTTCAGCACTGGATGCATTTACAAAACGTCCTTAATTTATTCATTGCAATTACAGTTTGATAGAAGGGAATTAGGGATTTACAGGTTGACAATTTGTAAAGCAAATGTGGTGTTGGTATCTATGATCATCTCTAGCGAACTGAACATATCTACAATTATGTCAATAAACACGCAACGTTTCGCAAATATCATGGATGCGGTTTATTTTATGTGTTTTTCTCCTTCATCTAAAATCTAAGTATTTTTTTTGGTTTGTTTTGAGATAACTTCGTTATGCATCATTACACAAAAACTAACTACGTGTATCTCTGAGCGAAGTTTCTTAGTCCTCAGCTCATTGTAATCATCATCCTCGTGATCATTTATCATCATCATCATCATTATCATCGTGGCTTAATAATTACTGATTGTGGAAAGTATATAATCAATTCGAAGAAATGCATAAATAATCAAAAAACGAATTCATAAAAATTCTTCTCTATATAAATAGTAACATAAGTTTCTCGAATGGTCTTTACGTCTCTTCGGCAAGAATATCGGAATGACTGAAGATTATTATTATTTATTATTAACGTATTTGTGAGTTGGTGTATTATTTTATTCATTCAGAAATTGTGATTGTTTATAACGCGATCTCAATAAACGCGGTATTATAAGATTCTTCTTCCTTTTTCTTTCTCATTTTTTTTTACTTTTAGGCCGTTCAATCGCGGCATTATTGTCATGACGCTATTTATTTAACTATGGCGTGAAGCTGATGCTCGTGATGATAAGCTAAGGCCATTTCGAAAACAAAAAGGAAACATAACGAACCAACAACAAAAACACTCTCTTCTTATTATTAGTATTACTTATTGTTTCGTGTTTTTGCCGCAAACAACTCTTGTGATGAAACGATCGAGAATCATAATCTCTTGTGAGAATCATATATTATAATGTATATATTTACTAACATTATATATATATTTATATATATATATATATTTGTTTTTTTTATTTACTTATTAATGTATATTTTGCAGTGTTACTCTTAAGTTAGCCTTTTGTGTTGGGGGTCTTCGTAGGCCGAATTGGTGGAACTGTTTTAACGGCAATTTAACTGTGTCGGCCCCCTTGATGGTAGTCTCCTTCCGCTTGATCTTCCTTTAGGGGCAGCTGGGCCAACTTCTTATAGTAGTTCGAATTTACGAATCGCGGGTAACTATCCCGATGCATCAACGTATAAATCTGCAACTGGGCCTCATCGAACGTGTTTGGACTTGGCTCCACCATATTCCTATTTACTATCTCCCTTACTCGAGAGTCCAACGATACCTTCAACAAATATCATTTTCGCCGCCTCTGCGACTCCTCAACTTTTCTGCTATCCTTACCTCTTTCGGGGATAAAATTGAGATGTAATCCTCGTAGATGATGCGAGTCTTTTCCTCGATGGCCTCCAAAGAGGACTCCCTTTTGAGATCTTCGCAAGCAAGCCAGAACATGATGTTTTCCTCCGAATATTCGCATCGAAGGAATTCCCTGAACACCTTCCTTCCCACTGGAGAAAATAAAAACCATTATTAGATATTATTATATTGCTTATTGTAGAAGATGTCGTCGATTATACCTGGATGTTTCATGAGTCTATCGAAATTTTCCCCCCAAATTCGAATTTCTTCTAATTGTGGACTGCAAATTGAATAAAAATAAGAGATTTGAATTAAAGGCCCAGTCCCACTGGTCCAGGACGTGCCGTAGCGTTGCGTGAGGGTAACATCAGATCAACTACTAAGGTACCAAAACATGCACAGACTGCACATTTTCAAGGAATAAGGCGTCATATGTTATAGTGTACTGCTTCTTCATCAATATCATACAGTAATATGTCTGCAAGTCCTCTCTAGTCAGTGGGACTGGGCTTTTTTGTTTTATTTTCCTCAGGCAACGCTATGGCATCAGTTAAAGACATGCTTATATGGGAATGGGCCCGAAAATATCAATTGTGATCTTACGGTGGTTCACCATCTACAACCAAAGGGTTGTCACTATGCTTGGCTGGTCCATTTTCTTCGCTGGTTTTTGCCGGGGTTGTACTGCAAGATTGTACCAACGTTATATATGTCATGCTGTTCACAAAGGCTTAAATTTAATAAATAGTTTTGTAGGAATTGTTGCCCGATAGTCAGTTAAATATGGTAACTTTGGTAGGAAGACTTACAGATATGTAACTACAAAAACAATAGCTTAAATGTAGGTAGAAATGCTTGTCTGAAACAATACAGTCGAAATGATATTTCGAGTTACCCAGGAGTACTGACCTGTAGTTAACAATGAAACTGTCTATATATAAGCTTTACGTATATGCAGTTTCCTATATTCGGTTTATTTTCATCGCTCCTTTAAACATGGAAACAAAACAAAGCGTGCACAATATTGCGTACTACACTGACAATGCGATGTGACCTGTAAGCCCTGGTAGGCAAAGTCTGTCAATAGTAAAATGTTTACAGCTTATATACTTAAATCTGCGAGTAAATTGGGTAGCATCAACACCTTGCGCGACAACATATTTACAAACTATTTGCAACGTCAGCGGATTACGACTTACAGTTCACTGACTACGTTATATTTGTAGTAATATTGCACGTCCAAATCAAAACACAATAGACGGCATGGGCACCCGCAGACGATGCAAATAGCGTGTACTTGCACCTCCTGGTTTTGAAATAAGCGATCTACAAGAAAAACAATCATGAAATATGTATCCTACGTTATATCATTGAGTAAAGAGTTTTATAAAGAGGCGCAACGTCCATGTATTCAAGCGAACAAGTGATCACGTCGTCATTATTTTAGGTTTCGTCGCCACCATGGCTGTTGCGTTCGGTTGGAATTGAACTCGCACAAATTTTATAAGAACTGCAATCTTATTTTTAAACTATATGTATACATAGTACATACCTATTTTTAATCGTGACACAAACTAAATTTGTTACCTTTGTTAAGCATTTTACAAATATGAAATTTCATTAACATTCATTAGTACTGAAGGTTATTAAAATAAGTAATAATAATAGAATTAAAAACGCGTTAATTTGAAAAATGTGTTGATTGACATAAAAAACGGTAAAAATTTCAATTCAATCTGACAATGCCTTTGGCTCCAAACAAAATTAAAATTAAACTACAAAATTTTGACGACAGTTTCTTTTCAATTGTCTGACGGCCAGTTCTTGTTGTTGGAAATGCTAATTGTTTAAAAATATCATAATTACATGAACGTGAAGAATGAAAAGGACTCCTTTGGACTGGCGTGTCATACAAAAAAAAACGTTAATCACAGCTCCGGGTGAATCTTTGTAAAAACAAACATAAAATAGTAACATTCATCTAAAATTTCCAGCTAAACAACAAGTGTGATACATCACAATTGAAACCAAATGAAATACCTTTTCGCGGCTGGGAGTACTGCAATAAATCTCGATCTCAGGTCTATTCAGTGTTTCGCAGAAAGCTATCCTGTTGCGCTTCTTTATAAGACTCTTTACTCAATGGTTACACTAAGAATTTTATTCATTTGTCCGTTTTTCATGAGAACACACTTATTTATTTTAAAGATAGTAGAGATATAAAAACGATAAAATTAATGCAGATCAATTATCTAACAGGAAGTGGTAGGTACCTATTTTCTAGACCACTTATTTTTAGTACAGGAGACTGCCGAACTTTTAAAATCAGTATGCGATACACCCTATGCAAACACTGTCGCTATTTTTTCGCTGTTGTTAAAGTATTTCCGTACTGAATGTTGGATGTGTTTGGAATTCGATGTTCAAATGTTGACAAAGGTACGCGCGGTTCGAATTTGCTGTGAAATTCCGATAACATTTGATAGAACCGTATACAAATTTTTCGTTCGCCCGACAATAGTTTTAAATCTCATCGAATTGCTTCGTACAATCGAATTATTGCGCTAATCAATATGCTGTCAGGCCTGGTATGTGACGTCCCTGCCCAAATTTTCACACAGTTTGTGCATCATCAGCGCGGCGTGCGTTTTCCATGCATTCTGATGAGCCTATTTTCGACTGCCAAATAATCAAACAGTGGTTGACCATTGACAATAACCGATATTGGAATGCACCTAACTAAATTGCATGACGCTACGGGTAATTGGTCGGTTTTATAATGACTATGAAGCGATCGTATACGAATGTGTCAAATTGGATGTGTTCTGCATAGTTTGACGCTTGCCCTGATGACGGATACGTAGTTCTTTGAACCCGGTAGCCAAAACCCCACAAACGTTAGAACAACTTTTTGGACCTTTCCTTTCTCTTATATATAAGTTCAAATTACATGAAATGAAACCCTTTTTAGTGATCTAAACCTCATTCAGTGTTTGTGAAAATTGTCTAAATTGCAATTTTATACGGGAGACATGAACAATGAGTTATGCGATTAACTGTTTGTACCAGTGACAACCATAGACCATAACCTCCGCGATTTTTCTTCTTAAAACACATTTTCATTCACAATGGACATTTGTTACCGCAGAGGTAGTTATTGTCTGAAAAATGCAAAACGCTGAAATATTGTTACGTTGTGAATACAATGGCCTACCGAACAAACAATACTCCACCGCACAGCTAGGCAAGTATCAAAGCCATTATTACTCCTAATTGAACTACCATGAAGTGGTGTGCGACAGTGGCGCGATGGCATCGCTACCCCTAACAACTCAATTAAAGAGGAACGCGAAAATAGATAATGAAGTAAATAATAAGCGTGTTTACTTATTTGTCTGTTGAAGATAGCTTGGATACTAACCAGGAGCAACTGCAGCAACAGCACCAACACAAACAGCAAGGCTTCTTCTGCAAACTACCGGAAGTTGAGTGACTCTGTCCACCCTTAGAATTTGATGGTGCGTTCAAACTGGTCGTGCTGGAGCCCCTTAACCTGCAACTTGTAGCTCCGCTTCTGTTCTCCTGAACACGATCAGAGACGCAGGACATCTGGAAACAACCACAAGAATTATAGCCATTTTTAGACAATTGACATTTATTTATTTTTATTGTCAAACTATCAATCATCTTTAAATTATTATAACTTCTAGAATAAATTCTAAGAATGGTCGATGGCATTGAACACTTACGAAGCTTTCGCTTAACAACAATATACGATATACACTATCATGTTTATTATAAAGGGCAATTATAAATGATTAAAGTCGAAGTAGGTTATGCTATCAAATGAAACGATTTCTGATGCTATATTGATTTCCGGGTGGAAACCGCGTTGAGGACTTTGAACAGTCGACGTTTCGCGCTCTGTTGCAAGAGGCATCTTCAGGACTAAGTTATCAAACCGTCCTGAAGATGCCTCTTGCAACAGACCGCGAAACGTCGACTGCTTCAAAGTCCTCAACGCGGTTTCCAAAAGGGTATTTTAAAAACTGCGACTTTTAGAGCATTCATCTTTACAGAATAGAATTCAAAAATAGCAAAAGTGTTGACTGAAAATCTTCGAAGAATTCATACAGTTTTTCTCTTCTAACTTAGTCAACGGTTTCTCATTAGTTTCGTACAGTATTAGATATAGTTTCCTTTATTGCAAAAAGCATGTTTAACTACTCTAAAGTTAAATTTCTTTTTCTTACTACGGTAATTTATTAATTACCTAGTTAATTTATAGCTTATAAAAGATGATCCGTCGTCATAGCGACTGGAGTAGAACTACACTCCCAAACCGATATCCATAAATTTACTCAAATTGAAGGAAAATAATACGAAAACTGGACAAAATATAAACAAATAGGACCGCCTATGCATCGAAGAATGGTTATTCGACCCATAAATGCCGCGGTAGAGCGCCCA
Source organism: Melinopterus prodromus (assembly GCA_964023965.1). NCBI lineage: Eukaryota > Metazoa > Arthropoda > Insecta > Coleoptera > Scarabaeidae > Melinopterus > Melinopterus prodromus. Next base: position 9,027,452 of record OZ030399.1, read on the forward strand.
TTGTTGCTTCTCCTCGGATCCTTTGAGAAGTTAAAGTCTGCAATTTTCAGGAAAGTGCTCGGGGTGTACGCGCTCCAAAAATGTTTGCAATGGAATTCAAGCGGCAATTTACGTCGATTTTCAGCGAAACATTAAGAGAAATCCGCGATTCGTGAGTCCACACAGCAGCGAAACGGCATTTTGAAGGCAAAACCGCTGCCGAAACCGCGGTTTTCGCTAAGAAAGACGCGAAAATCCCGTGTTTGGACGGCGATCATTTAAAATTTAGACTTATGAGTTTATAACGAACGCAAACTGGAAAAAAGTTTAAATTGGTTGCATAACCTATTTCAAGTTTGATATAGCCTACTTCGACTACAATCATTTATAATGACCTTGCATTTTTAAATTGTTATACGCGAACCACAAATGATTACACATCAGTAATGTGGTTGTCTACACTCATGGGGTAGAAGATCAATATCTAAAGCAGCAACGGCTTAAATATAGAACTTTGATAACTAAGTATAGTTTGCTCGCGGTATTTGTGTTAAATTTTGTCGCTCGTCAAATAACAGCCTGTCCTTCCAGAGAAATTGAAATTTGAAATGCCTTCACAATAACTCGCAATTATGAAGTGCAAATTTGCGAGGCGTTTCGGATTTTAATAAGTATCTATACACACCATGTAATAAATATCTCGTCTTTTGGCCGACAAATAAAGAAAAAAATGCGTAAATTCAAGGAAAAACCTTAATAAGATACTTAATTAAAGTCGCATAGGTACACAAAGTCCTGACGAGGATCAAACGCTTTTTTTTGTGAGTCACTCGGCGTCAAATACGGGAAATGTTCATTTTTACCTTTATTAAAAACCTCGAACATCGCAAAAGTTAATCTAAATGGGTACTTTTTGTTTGTACGAATCCGACCTTCCCTGAATCTAAAGCAGTGTACACATTAACTGTATTAATTTAATACTTTCAAGGAAAGTAGAATATATATATATATATATATATATATATATATATATATATATATATATATATATATATATATATATATACAAGAATATGGTGGTCAAACTAAATATTAATACTAATCTTCCCAAGTAGATTTTCAGCGGGATTTTAGAAAGTTGGATGTCATGACGATCTTTCCACTGTTTTTATATACTTTTTGTGTACCTTTTAGTAGTAAAGTAGGTTTCTAGTTACGAATTTTTAAGCTTTTCAGCTATAAATGTACAAAATTAAACTTTGAGGCTAATATCTACGGTTGTCGGTTGCCCAGGCCAGGACCCGGTAAGTTTTAGCTGGGGCCTAGGACCTAGCGCCGCGGTTTTTTCTTACATTTCTTAAATTTTTCTAACATTTGAATTATTAACTGTCACTAAACAAAAATAATCAAGAACGGTCACATATATAATATGTAAAGTATACAGCTTAAAAGAATATTTCAGCCAAAATCAAAAGGTTGTAGCGTTGTTGGAATTATTTTTGGAAGTTTTTGTGAGTTCTAACAGTTTTCAGCAAAAGAAGTTTTTCAAAGAAACAACAACAAGCACCAATCCCTTCCAGTTCTCCACCAATTGAAATATCGGAAATAAAACAGTAGACAGAGCATGCAAACATCAAACATCAAAATTACCTTTGCCTACGTCTCAACCAAAAAAAAAGGCAAAATAAAAAATTTTAAAAAATAAAATTAAAAACGGGACTGCCTTCCACATGGTCTGATGTTGTTTTCTCGTTCAGCCTTGATCTTGAGATATATGTAGTATGCAGCTACAATCACCACAACGACAAGCAGCATCATGACGTACGGAAGGAACACTTCTGATCAGAACAAAAGCTGACTGTTGTCTGACGGAAGATGAGAGTTGTTTGATGCACTATGACCGAATAATTATTGCGCAACTCCAACAACTACGCGCTGCTTTCGAATTAGCAGTACAGCGGCAGTTTTGGGTTTCGTTCTTGGGTTTGTCCGCGGATGCGCGCAACCAACCGCACCCGCCACCCGCCACCCGCCCGGTTCAGTATTCTTTTAGCTGCATGTACTGCGTCCGAAAATGGCGGGTAATTAAAATAATAAAGATCGCATTTGTTACGAAAAATTATGAATTATATATGGAATTCAATGATAGTGGAGGAGGGAAACATCAACACAAGCAACATCAAATTACCTTTTAAATAATGAAGTATCGACATAAAACTTGAAGCAGTAAAAATACTTCTTCCGGTACAATTTCGCTTAGCAAACCACTGTTGATGCGAATCCTGACGAAACGAAGAAAAAATACCGAAAATATAGAACGTGAGAGTGCGGATTGTATCGCGGCGAGTTCAACAAGTTAAATAGCGACGACAGCCATAATATAAATTGCGCCCCGTGTCCCGCATACAATTCTCTCTGCGCATAACGTTATGAGCTTTGCGCCTGCTACCGAGGGTGCTAGCAACAGTACGTCCCACTTCTGTCCCGCAAAAATGGTTTTTAGAAAGTAAATGTCTGAGTAGAACTATTCATATGGACCAAAAAAGTTACGTTAAGAACAATAAAAATAAATAAATTGAATGAACGAATGAAGAAGAAAAAAAATCTACATGGAACTATTTAGAGATTTTTTCTACAAGATCCTAGCCATTCTGAGTAAAAGGTTTCATGTCCACTTATTGTTGACGTTTAAAATTGACTTTTGTGACATTTAAAACGGCTGTAACTTTTTAAGGAACACAGAAAACAAATAAGTCCATATGATACTTTTTAGTCGGTAGGTGTGACATTTACTTCACATATAAATTGGCTAATTATTTCTGAAAATTACATGTCTCTTTTCATTCTAATTAAAAACAAAAAATAACGCAAACGTGAGATCTCACGGTGTTTTTAGGTGGTAGAATGTGCACGCCTTGATCACAAATAAATTGGGTTATTAGTCCCGAATATTACAAATCTCTATCTTTTCTATTTTGTTCAGGAGAAGTTTTTAAACACAGACTTCACGCTGCTTTTAGGTGGTAGATTTTTTCGAATTTTGCGAATGGGAAGCATTTTCGATCGATTTGTCGCATATACATATACAGTGTGTCTCACGGGACGTTGGATTGCATTTGGTACTGTTGTTATAATGACCATAACTTCTTGATTTGTGATCCCATCAAAAAAGCGTTTTGACGTTATAAAGGCACATTTGTCTACATTTTGATTATGTCAGTTTAAAATTTTTTCGCCATTGTATTCTCCAGAAACAATCGAAACTTATGTTTTTCTTATGGACGCTATATAGGTTTTATGCATGTTTGGATTCATCATTTCTTTCTGAGTAATTTGGTATACCACATGCCATGTTTTGATTACAATAAGATAATAGAATTGACTGAAAGTTGTACACTTCGTGAATTGCTGAAAATCGCATTGTGCCATGGAAGACGTTTTGTGAAACAATGTGATATCTACCCATCTGTACCTACCCATCTGTTGACAGAAATTGGTGAAAACCCAGAATTTAGGTATACAAAATTATTATAGTTCAATGAAACATATTTTTCTAACTGCGGTATATTTAACTGAAATAAGACGCACTACTGGGCCCGCAAAAATCAGCAACTTTTTCTAACGCGACATAATCAGGTGTGGTTTGGTTTTAAGGTATGGTTGCAATGGTGTAATAGTGGCCAACCAATTAACCGGAGCAATTTTTAATAACAAAAATTTAACTTAGGATATGTATCGGTAATATTGCTCTCTGAGGACGTGGAAAAGAGAATGGAAGTTTACTATAACTTTACTATGGGCATTTCAGATATTAAATAAAAAACTCCAATTTTGTCGGCTTATTGTATGCTTAATATGGCAAGTGGTAGGTATACGAAATTACTCAGAAAAAGATTCTGAATCCAAACATGTATAAAACCAATATGGCGTCCATACGAAAAACAAAAGCTTCGTTTGTTTCTGATGGATTCATTGACGAAAAAAATATCGTGACACCTATCAAATGTCATCTACGTGACGTAGGGTTCACACCAGAAATGTAATTTGACATAGGCCTCAGTAGCTCAGATGGGAGAGCATTGTGCTAGAAACGCAAAGGTCCCTGGTTCAAATCCAGGTTGTGGCTGTAATTTTTGATTTATTTAAAATATGCATATAATATTGTGAATAGTTAAATAGTTGAAACAAATTTGCATCAAAATTTGTTTTTTCACCATCGTCGTCAACATGGAAACAGGTACAAGAAAATAAACTTGAAGCTAGCTTTCTTAGTTAATGTTTGTTCTTCTTTTATTTAAAACTTCATTTTTACATTTTCTTTAAGAATACTAATTGAAATAAAGAACATAACGTGTCGAATAGGTCCCTATAGCATAGTTAGTTGTGCTTTGTGGTAGATATAGAAATAGGAAAGAAAATATACCTGAAGAATCTTTTATTATAAAAAACTAACCAAAACAAATGTTCTATCCGAAGGTTTTTTTTTTTTCACTGATTCAATTTCTTTTTCTTAGATTGTCATTGGATTTTCAGTTTTGTTTTATGTGGAGTAGTGCCGGTGGTTTTCAGTGGAGTTTTTCCTTTTAACTATTTTTTATCAAATTTAAAATCAATCAAAATCAGTTCGACTAAATTATACAAACAGATTTTTCTATGTAATACCATCATGAACGCAAAGACTCAGTATGTTGTTTGTCAACAAGATTTAATATAGAATTTGGCCAATCGTGACTGGCTACAATTTCTATAAACTTACTGCAGTTCTGTTCTTCTAAGATTTTTTTAATACCATTTTCAAAAGTCGGGAAGAAATTCGGGACGCTGTATCGTTTGGGACAAGTTGTCAAAATTCGGGACTGCCCGCTCAAATAGGGACAGTTGGTCACTCTACTTTATACACATGATTTCAATAAAAGTGCGGTGCTAGTTTTATTTTTGGTCACCTGTACAGTATTATTTTAAATATAATTTTTTATTTTTGTTTGTTTTGTTTCATTTTGGTGGGGGCCCTTTTTGGTGGGGGCGCCTGGGCTGCAGCCCAGTCAGCCATCCCTTAAATCCGGCGCTGATTTAGGGTGAAAGATTTAGCGATATTATCCCTACTTTCACTCTCGCGAAACCAGATGAAGGAAGACATTGACAAAAGGCGATTTAGAAAAATTGGTACTAATGAAAATTTTGTTAGTGTTTAGAGAAAAACTATTTGCATGAAACAAACGATAAAGGCAAGGGTGTCTTAGATAAACCATTTTTTTTTTTCTAAATCGCGGGTTCGAAATCACTTAAAAACGATAAATAATTCAAACTAAGTTCATAGGTAGACCCTTCTATTTTTTATGTTCTATTTTGGAAAGTAATTTTCATAAAATAATAATGTATAACAAAAAAACAATGTCGTTATTTAATATTTTATTACTTTTATATACTTTCCAAAATGCAATACTACGTCAGAAAATCAGTGTACAAATTTCGTGTTTCTACAAATTTTCTGTGTTATTGGCTTTATTGAGTAATTTTATTGGACTACCCATCGAATGAAAATTAAGCTTTCTGTAGGCTTTAAACGCTTCTAAAACAAAATTTTCGGGTTGTTGGCTTTGTTGGTAGAAACAAATTTAACAAATAATTGGTTTCCTTTACGCGGTAAAAGTTAAGTTTCAACATTCAAAGTTAACTTTCGCCTGTACAATCCAAACTTTTGAACAGTTTAAACATTCCCGTTTTAAAACTTGACTGTCCATCGTTATTTATTATTTCATTCTACGGTTTTTATTTTCCTTGTACCTGAATTCCGAAATCTAAAATGTCCATTTAAATTACCCTTAAATGAAAAACATGAACTAAGCGACAGTTAACGACATATAATATGAAACAGTATAAACGAAACTATTGATAGCACGAAGATGAATAGTTGAACATCGAGTGCATTTTTAAATTCTAGACATCAAACTCACCGACTTTTTTGACTTTTGAATATTGTCCGTAGTGATTCGCAAGTACCGAACATAATTCATTGTATCAGAAGCTGTCCGCCATTACCTGAAATAATTTCATCAGTTATAATTCCATGTTAGAGCATATCGTCGACGAACATTCAGCAAAACTGACTTGATTTGATGTCCGAAGGCATGACTGTGCGTGTAACAACCTATTTGCGAAAGACAGTTCAACATCGGGATCTTGACGATTAGTCATTTTCTTAAGGAATTGCCGAAATAAAGAACACGCAGTAATCACCAAAAGATCATTGAACTGAAAGTATAGTTATAAGTTATAACTTATAACAGAGATTATACAGAAAAAGTCTGTGCGCCACAAACTCAGAACTTGAGCGGCTGTGTCATTGATTACGATTACTACAAGGGCAATTATTGGAAAACCGGGAATATATTTTAAACATACAACATGTGCTGGAAGCTTTGCGAGTGAATGCTAAAAATATAACATCGCGGGAGCGATATTATGCAACACCTATGGAATATTGCTAAAGTCAACCTGGAGGGATCTTAAAACAACTCTTATGGATACAAACAATAGAAGTTAAAAAAAAACATCATCACCAACACCAATACAATTTAGAGAAACATTAGCTGAACAATTGCATCAATGAAATAAAAATGTATTCTATGTTCTACCAGTACCAAATCAAATCCAGCATATAATCTCAGTTCTGTATCCCCGTGTCTGTCGTATTTGATATAGGGAGACAGTAATAATGAGTACTGTAGTTTATCTTTAATATAACTACTTGAAATACACCGATAAGGTGTTCAAGAGAAGAACACCCAAACCTTGCATTTAGTTGATGTGGATGGTACTCAAACATATCACCTCCAAAATAAAAACATAAAAATCCATCAATATCCAAGTATAGCGAGTCATGCAGATTAAAACATACTGGACGGTAATTGCAGCAGGTTCAAAACAATGTTTTGTGATATCAAACATTGTAATTGTGCAAAAAATATATTTTGAGGTGACCTTTCCTTTGATTTCCTTTTCCTTGATTTTCAGGGACACCAAGAAACTCCCAGCTGTTCAAAATCTGATCAAAAACCATACAAATATCAAAACCATTCTAACGATATTGCTTTTCAGAAAATCTTCAGACAATATTGACAATTTCTTTGTTAGGTGAGGTAAACAAAGATCTGTTCTTGGATACTAGTTCTAAATTCGATAATTTGCCCTGATATTCTACTAAATTATCTGTGGAATTCAGAACTTTCAGCCATAATTCAGCGTGTTCGACCGTCAACTTACGAGCTTTGATTAGCACGTTGTTGGAGTTTTGCTCTGGGCATTAGCGCCCAGATACAACACCATTCTCAATCCTTTGAAATATTAAATGTGATAAAATCAAACAAGCAAAACGAACCAATGTAAAAGCCCGACCATCCATGAATTTGAGCGTCAAATTGCTCAAAATGTGTGCGAAATTGATTTCACGGTTTGTTAGGTCGTTTGCTTTTGCTGTCATTTCCCAGTTTCGTATGAATTTTATAATACCTTCCGGCGATACCGTATGCAATTAAACCACCCCAGTGAGGAATATCTCCATCAATTTGACAGCTAAACTTTGGATAGCAAAATCAACGATATCAATGTTGATCTCGGGCAAACAAATTTTGTAGTGAGAACCCGGTTTTATAGATTTGGCAGTTTTATAGATATCAACAAGTGTCTTTGTTGAAATGAGTGAACATGGTGGTGCATCACCAAAACGTTTAGTTACATGACAGATGGCCAGAATCAATTTTTGATAACACGTTGATTTAAAGTAAATAAAAGGATAACGTGAGTAGATACCATGGCTGGATAAACCTCGCGGTCTTATAAGATTTGGCGCGCTTTAGAATGTCACACGTGACTGCTTAAGCTTTGACGTTGCAGATGATCGTTTAACGTATTCAACAGGTGGATGTTTATAATATACAGTATGTCACAATCGATCAATAATAGTCACCGGTATCGTGAAGGTTAGCTGTCAAATGATGGACGATGGATGAAGTGACAGGGTTTGTTTTGGCATCGAATGAGTTGTGACATCTCTTGATATCAGCTAGGCATAATATTCCTATTGGTTTGCTATTGATCTAGAGATAGAGAGTGCAAGGTTTGACGTCAGCGCATACCTTTATCAATGGCCATGAAGGTAGCTTGTGGCACATGTGCCCCTTTTTGCGAAAACGGCGAAACCCATGCTCTCGGCGAAGTCCACCTCGGGCTCAGTTCCTACTTCCTACTTCCTAGTGGCTGCATGCCCTGACATCGGCCATGACTGGGATATTGACAACCATGGGACGCTCGAGCGAATCAGCGGTTCGAGTGGTGGTAGGTGACTGCTGGATGCAGGATGGCTTGTCCGCACTAAACACAGTTCGCACATACCATCCGCATCGTCTTCTCAGCGCCCTACCTTCACGGAACAACCTATCGCGGTGGTTCGACCTGCCCTACACCCATTCCCTTCGCTGTGCTGGTTTTTTTTCCGGTTTTTCCGGGCTTTCCGGTACCTGCCGTACGAGAATATTTGGCCGCGCACGAATAAAAAAATATTTTCTCGCGATGCAAGGTTACGTCGCGGTACATAACATGGCGACGACGCCTAGCGTCTCAACGCCGTTACCCCCACTCCTTCAAACTGGCAGTCCGTGGATGCGCGATACTACCCGATGCAATATACTATGAATGGTCGACTCTCAACGGTCGCCTAGTACCTAATGTTTGAACTATTTAGCCCTCAAAATGTGGACCAATCGATCTACCTGCCCTGTAGCACCGTGCCACTGCAGCTAGGGTTACCAGCCTTTACTTATTTATGCAAAATGTATAAGGCTACAAGTCAAAATACATGAGATCAGAGCCGTACCTATAGGGTATGGCAGGCACGTGCCATGGGCGCCAACTAAACTAAACCAAACTAAATGTCTAGTAAAAGACTGCATATGAAAATGATAAACCCAAACGTCCAAGTAATAACGCAAGCATTCGTTTTTGGGTTGTTTGTCCTTGTTCTCTGGCCTCTTGTGTCTTGAGTCCTTCAGTCTGATATGAATACAAGAAATTCTTGGTTTATTGAAACTCATTTCTGATTTTGACCCTGTCATAAAATTTCACATAAGATTTGCGGCGAGACGTCATACATAGATCAACTTCATATCTTTCACAAAAAATACAGAACGAATTTATTCCAATCATGGCATCCACTGTTGGTGATGGTTTGCTAGAAAGAATCCATAAACCAAAGTGTCTCCTGATCAAGCTCATCGTGAACAAATGTCTGAGGTAGTAAGATATGATGACATACATTATGAGAAAAAAAACTGTTCAGATTAAAGAATCATTCTCGGCTTTATACAAATAAGCAATAAAGACGCTGCAAGCTTGGTTCAAGAAATATTGAAGCAGTTGGAGAAAGACGACATGAATTTACAAGATTGCAGGTCACAGAGCTATGATAATGCTGCTGTTAGCCTGCTTTAGATTTAAAAGCTCTTCAAATTTATTTTCATGATGAAAGAGAAGTGTTAGTTAGTGACTCACTGAAAGAATGGATTCAAATATGCAATGTATCTGACAATCACTGACGTCAATTTGAAAGACGTCAAAGAAGAATGAAAAGAATGGATGGCAAAACATCGAGAGATGCTGGTTTATAAGTTTATCAGGTACTGTCGACCGTCTAAGCAATGAATTAAAAAGTAGAAGTGTTCGTTTACAAGAAATACATGAAAATTTTGGATTTGTTTTTGATATGGACTAGTTGTTTTAAAGCCGAAACGAGCAACTTTAAAACACAACAACTTTGTGTAAAATTTTGTGAAACCTACAGTTGTGGTGTGGATGGCAAGAATTATATGAAGACATTTTGGATTTTAGAACGCTGTTAACAAGCCGTGCAAGCCGTCATATTGCTGACAATCCCGGTTTCTATCGCTAGTTGCGAAAGATCATTTAGAAAATTAAAATTGATACTTACTCATATTTGAGAGCCTCGATGGGCCAAAGTCCTGCTGATCACAAAATAAGCAAATAATGCGTTGTTCAAAGCTGTTGTTCGAGTCCATCGAGGAACAATAATTATATTGTGCTATAATTTTTTATTTTCTTTTTATTTTTATTTTTATTTATTGTTATCTGTTCTCGTCACTGATTTTAATTCTTGTGTTAAAAAGAACTGCTAACCAATTTTTGCGTTTCAAAACTGGATATCATTATTTCAAATGCACGACATTATTATCAATATCGATTTCGATCACAAACGGTCCCTTACCCTACATAAACCGTCAGATATAATCGATTGATATAAAAGTTTAATGGCAGATGTTGGGGTAGTCTGCTTTATCAGATATCTAGGTGTGTTTATACGCAGTGGCTTTGTATCAATATACTTTGTTTCCATGGACACTTTTCCACATGAAAACAAACTATTATAATTGAATTCAAGAACTAGTCACTCCCTAAACAACCAAAGGGGTGAAATCAATAACACTTCGACCATGCCAAACGCTGAGGTAAAAGAAACATTCAGCCTACCTAAATAAGAGTCTTGCTTTATTATTTAATAACATCGATCGGCAGTGACATTTAATAATATACATATTATATCGATAAACGGAATATACATCTAGGTAGCTATGTCAGGCTATATATATATATATATATATATATATATATATATATATATATATATATATATATATATATATATATATATATATATATATATATATATATATATATATATTAGTGTTACAGTGAAAATATACTTTTCACGAGACATAGTGTAAGTTATTGAGCTGGTAGAACTGAACACAATGGCATATAAAATATTTCCAAACAACCCAAAAAAATCGCTTTTTTCAAAGAACCTGTTTTTGGCTACTTGCATGTGTATGAAACCGCAAAACTCCGTCATTTTCCATTCGATTTCCAAAATAAATATGTACTGCTCGGTCAGATCCAATAAAAACTCGAAAAGTTATGGACGTTCAAATTCAGAAGTTTCCCAATATTTTCAGATTTTCTGAACTTTAAGAACAGTTTGATGACCAATTCCCGATACCTAAACCCAACAGATAACAACCTCATCAGCATCACGACGTCACAATCGCAAAGCTTTTCTTCCTTACGTCCAGGGTACGGCAGATCGTATTGGATGTATCCTCCGCAAGTACAACATAAAACCGATATTCAAACCCCTTTCCAAACTATCGGACTTACTTCCTTCTACAAAGGACAAAAACCCCTCCTCTTCTTTCCTCTGGTGTGTACCGGATTCCACGTGCTTGTGGCAGTGTCTATATTGGCGAGACGAAGCAATTAGTTAGCGTTCGAGTATCTGAGCACGAACGCTGCGCTAGATTGCGACAAATCACTGGTTCAGCTCTCGCTGAACACAGATATAACACGTGACATGAGATCCTGTTTGCACAAAGCAAAATGCTCGCCCGTGTATCCCATTACTACCCTAGAAGGATCCGTGAATCAATAGAAATCCTAAAACACCCGTCCATTATCAATAGAGATGATGGTTTTCACTTACATCATACCTGGAAATCAGTCCTGTCCCAACCGCTTCTACCTGCTGGCCCACTACGTGGTAACCCCACCCCTTCCACTTCGTTACCCCCACACCAAATACCATCTGGTGACACCACTCCACTCATATATAAAGACCCGCCCCAACAGACGACAGTATCTTCTTAGCACTTGGTTTGATATCTTAGTCCTGAAGATGCCTCTTGCAACCGAGCGCGAAACGTCGACTGCTTCAAAGTTCTCAACGCGGTTTCCACCCGGAAATCAATATATCATCAACTCTAATGTACTTAGTAACATATCCTGATAGTCTGGCAGGTAACAACATAAGGGAAAAGAAAAAATGTGTCATATTTTTAGAATAACATAGTAATTATAAGTGCTAGTAATGTTTAATTATTGTGTATGAAGACTGCGGATTTATTACAGTCGGTCTGTATATTTCTTCTCCGTAGTGTGATGTGTCTAGCCGGTCAATAATTTGATAATTCTGTTAAATTTTAACCGATTTTAATAAACTAATAAACTAATTTTAATAAAAAGCGTATTAGGCGAAAATTTAAATGGGCTTTCGCGTTATCCGCTTTATCCGTACCCATCGAGATTAGAAAGGTTACCCTTTCATCGGAGGATGGGTGCACCGTCGAGCACGCTTACGCTGAGAACTCTACCACATGTCATCTCTCTCGGCGGCTTCTCATTACTCACATACGTGGGATAGTGTAGCACCACATCGAGAAGGGCATAGACGTCATGATGCTAGATGATACTAGATATCAGATCGTTAAGTCCTCATGGTGGCACAACTTCCGAAGGCCCCGTTTGATGAGTCACCGGCAAGCACCAGATGCCTGGTATCCCTCCCTCACATCTATTACTGCCTTATCGGCCTTATCGTTTTCGTAAGGACTCTTGCAGATTATTTTACGCTGACGTTATGCTCACGTTGCGCATGAAGCTAGAGTTTATAGACAGAAGACGCACGCGTGTCTGTGTCAACACGTCCAAGGCTCATTCACAATGTGATCTCACGTTAAGGTTGATTCTCATAGACATTTCTAACCTAACGTTTAGGTACATGGATTTGTCCTAATGACTTCGACTATCCTTGCTTGGTTTTGTTTTTCTTTTTATTTTGGTTGAAAATATATTTTTTTGTTAGTGAGGTTTAATTCCGTACAACAGCTACGGCGGTAGAATCAATGTGACGCAATTTTATTTTTTTATTGATTTTTTGTCTTTGGTCACGTAATTTAATACCTGATAATGAGGGATAGCTTAGCTTAAACTGCGCTCAAGTATTGTGAAGAAAAATAGGTTACACGGAAATCAATACACGATTGTATTTCATACACGTGAGGGGCAGTTTCGGTGGCAGTTTTTTCATGAAATATTATTTGCTCGTGCAACTAAAATAATTAAGATAGAACCTTGGGGATCAGCCATTTGTAAAAAGTCATCATAAAGTCAATTATAAACAGTTATCACTAATACGTAATTAGTGTTTACTTACAAGTAATTGAACGACTTCAGGCCTTACTTAATCAAATGAATAATCCACTAATTATAAATTAAGTACTAGAAATTTTCCAGCAGATCTTCTTACGCTTATTTTCCTCGAGTTCTGCGTAGCAACTGTATATACCTAAATGTATATACCTACTTGCGTCATAGTTTTGTCATTAGTCAAGTATTTCAGATAAAGAACGTTCTTACAATCATTGTTATATAAGGTCCGGAACCCGTATAACAAATTATGAATGCTGACAGATAAATGAACATAGAGTTAAGACACCAACTTGTGTTTGTTTGCGCGGTTTGAGTTTCCCACAAAGTCGACAAAGCTAACGTCATACATAATATATCCACCAATTCCGGAGCAGAATTGCTCTTTCAAGAAACCAGAAACAGATTGGAGGAATCAAGTCGAGAAAGCAAACTAGCCCAGAAAGGAAACGGCACTCGTTAGACTTGATGGATATAGAGTTAATAAATTGTAAGATTCTCTTATAGTAGGTACCTATTTAAGATTTTAGAATTGATGTTAAGGTTGTCATTTTGCTATATTATTATGAATTCCAAAGCATTTCTGAAGACAGCCTTAAGACAGTCTTAATCAAGTAGGTGTAACATGGGGTAGACAAAAACAATTGGGATTAAAGAGCCAACATTTGCGGACGACAAGATATAGATGACTAAATCGGGAGCGGCCTCCGGGCTTGCTTAAATATTTATAAAGAGAAATGGAAGAGAAACAAATGAAAATTAACGTTGGGGAAACAAGACCGTATAAAGCTTATGCCAGGGGAAAAAAAAAGGTAAAACATGCAATTTTTTTATTCAATAGGAGCATTACTCCTGGTATACTGGGTACGTTTTTCTTGCACACTACGTAGCACTGACTGTTTTTCGAACTAAGACCTACAACCAGCACTTACTCTGCTTTTGTCACTTTCTCACATTCACACTAACCCGAAAGGCTTCTTTCTCTTGAGTCTTCTCACTAATGCGGTGTTGTCGAGGAGCTGGATGGCCTCAACGTTTCCGTGATGGTGAAGCCTTTCGTCGTGACTTCTTGCTAATTTTTGGATTTCTTTGCACACACACTCCATTTTGATGTCATTCTGGAGATGATCATTCCTAATATACCAAGGCGCATTGACAATGCTTTATTTGCTTTATTTGGTGCAACCCAAGAGTTGAGCACCGTACGTCCACACGGGTTTTAGAATTTGCTGGTACAATAGAAGCTTATTATGTACAGACAGCGTAGAGTTTCTTCCTAGCAGCCAGTACATCTCTCTACAACAAATTCCTAGTTCCTCTCTTTTCTTTTTGACATGGGCTTTCCAGCGGAGCCTGGCGTCTAATGTCATGCCGTGATATTTAGCTGTGTTTGCGTACGGTACTATTTGGCTATTAATAGTAACCTGGATGTGTTGTATCGTCTTGTTGGTGAAGTCAACATGTACTGATTTGAGCTCGTTCAGTTTGATTCTTTTTTTCTTTGTCCAGACCTGAAAACGGTCAAGAGCTGTTTGGAGTTTTCTCGTCGTTTCTTCATTGCTGTTCCCAACAGCTAGGATAGCCGTGTGGTCTGCAAAAGGTGCGACAGTATTATTTTCTAATGCTGGGAGGTCACTGGTGTAGAGTAGGTAAAGGACCGGCCCTAAAACACTACCTTGCGGCACTCCTGCTTTTACTTTCTTAAGGACAGAGCTTGCATCACCTTGTTTGACTCTAAAGTATCTCTCAGTCAGGTAAGATTGTAATAGTTGTGCAAACTGTTTCGGGAGGATACATCCTAATTTATTGTTTCGTCCTTCCTGCCAGACTTTATCAAAAGCCTGTGCCATATCTAGGAAGACAGCAGAACAAACCTTTTTTTCCTCTAACGCATTTTCTATTATGTTGGTTATTCGGCGTATCTGGTCAATAGTAGAGTGCTTGTTTCGAATTCCGAACTGTTGGTCTGGAACAAGCCTTTTGCTCTCAATTATTGGTTTCAATCTAATGAGTAGCAATTTTTCGAAGATTTTTGACGTGATGGGGAGCAAAGAGATACGTCTATAAGACGTTGTTTTGTGTGGAGGTTTCCCAGGCTTCAGTATCATGATCACCCCTGCTACCTTCCACAGTTTGGGAACATACCGTAGTCTGAAGGCAGCATTGATAAGATTCTCCAGTTATCAAGTCATAACCTGGGGCCTTTTTTCGGTTAATGTCATTTTTGATTAAGTTCTGAACTTCTGTTGGTGTGGTAAGCATTATCTGCGGGCCATCTTGGTAATTCTCTTCAATATGGACGTCTTCATCTTCTTCATGATGAGGTTAAAATGTGTTTTCTAAATGCTCAGAAAATGTTTGGGCTTTTTGTTCATTATTCCTGGCCCAGCTTCCATCAGCTTTTCTGATCGGTGGAATCTGAATTATCGGCGTTTCCAGCCTTTTGATTGCCTTCCAGAGCGAATAGTGATTCATTTTTTAGTGCTTTAATATCTCTTCTGAGTTGTTGAGTGAGGTTGTTTAATCTCGTCTTGTCACGTGGTGCTCTAGTTTGGAATCATTTTCTTCTTGCCTTTCTTTTCTCGGAAACCAGATTTGTTATCTCTTTTGGGTAATTGTAAAAATAACGTAAAACATGCATAAAAAACGAGTACCTGACTCATCAACCATTACTTAGCGAGGAAAGTTCTTCCATTGAGACTTAAAAGTCAATTGATTTGTCATCACCACTAGTAATGATTGATTTATCGCTTAGTACTCATTCACTTGATTATCAACTCTAATTCTGACTAAAAGTCACTAAAAAGTGCAGATCCCGACAAACTAATTTGAGTCCTTCGTCCGTATACCCTATAGCGTTCGTTGCCAAGCAACTCCCTATAAATCCAAACGGTGCGAGGGTGTCAGCTCTGTACTGCAGACACCCCTCCCCCCACGGTTTTTGTGCTCCACTGCGAACCCAGATCTACCCAATTGAATAGGAAATGCATTTCCATTCATAAATTTCGGCACTGTTTATATTTGCTTCTTTTTTGGCGATTTTATATTATCTTTTTATATGACTGACGAACTCGATAAACATGCTCCAGAAAATACTGAAAGTTGAATTCATTGGAAATACATTGGACTTCTAGGTACGACATAACACTGTCCAAATTTAACTCGTTTTACTTCGCTTTAATATAGGTAAATACTTATGTAATATAAATTTGCAATTTGAATGATTTAAAAATTAATGGTTTTTCCCATTACGAAATTTTGATTTGCAATATATCAAATAACAGACTTTTATAATAAGATATGCAGATCGAAGTACATTTAAAGTACCTATACCAGGGGTTTCTGAAATGGTTTATTAAAAGTCACACAGGCAGTGCACAGCGCATTATCCTAAAACGTTTGAAAATTTATTTAAGATTGTAACCTCGATATAAGATACTACGTCCACAAACTTACAACATAAACATGTCAAGGAAATATAATGGAGTGCAGAGTTAAATAAAGAAAATCAATTATCTGGACGAATACTCAAGGTGCGTGAAGTTGGCTATTGGAATTTTGAACTTCTTATTACACCATCGTTTGACCAATTGTTTGACCATGTTTGGCCATCCTTTAACTTCTTTTGACCACCCACCGTTTACGAGTTATTTATATTTTCAACATGGGGGCCAACTTCACGGTAGACCCCCATTATTGGAATTTACAAGATTTTATTACGCCATCGTTTGACCATTTGTTTGACCATGTTTGACCATATTTTTTTGTTCGTTTGACTACCCTCCGTTTTGGAGATGTAGGCGTTTTTAAAATACGGGCCACCGTGAAGCTGGTCCCCCATCGTTGGTATTTTGAAGTTTTTATTACACCGTCGTTTGACCATTTGTTTGACCATGTTTCACCATATATTTATTTCGTTTGACCACCCTCCGTTTTTGAGATATAGCCATTTTTTAAATACGCCCTACCGTGAAGCTGGCCCCTTAATTTTCAAAACCCCTACTAATTTTGAATTACGACCGCCAAAGTGAAAGTCCGATCCAATTTTGACAATTTTGATAAAGTGGTTTTGATCGTTAATTTCAGTTAAAATATGTACGCAATTGCTACCAATTTTGCATAAGACCGCCGTGTTTCAATGGTAACCGCCAAATCACTTTGGCGGACATAATTCAAACATAGTAGGGGTTTTGAAAATTCCAACATGTTAGTCAAGGTCATTCGATTACAGAAAATGGTCAAACGTTAACATTGTGAATATTCAACTATTTACTATTATAAATCGCAATTGCGAACATATTTTAATTAGAGTCATCGGCAAAATTACCTTGTCGGCTGTAATTCAAAATTGGTAGCGATTTCAAAAATTCCAAAATATGGCCAATGATAGTTATTCGATTACGGAAAATGGCCAAACGTAAAAATTGCGGAAAATCAAGTACTACATGCACGAATGAGATATTAAAACCAAGCATGGTGGAGACTTGGGGTGTAAATATCTCAAAAACGGAGGGTAGTCTAACGAAATAAAAATCCAGAGGATTTCCCAGAAGAAGATTCTTCAAGAACATAGTATATATTTTGGGAAAAAATCGGTTCAAAATTGAAACGTTTTAACTACACTAACTTGCAAAAATGGTAAAGCGCATGCACAACGCAAATAACAAGCCGGTAAGCAACTAGTTGCAATCAAGCAATCTGAAAGATCTTTTGGAAAGTCAAACCATTCAATTTCATCAGATTGATGAACAGGGTTTATAATGAACGAAATACATCGACTTGCAAATTTTGGTCATGAAACTCTGGTTAAACTCCAAAAGTCAGCAAATGTTGCATTTCGACTAAATTTGACGTAGGCGTACATAGTATGTGAAGGTGACCAATCTTCTTTTATGGTAGTGGTGGTTAAAAGGGGAATGCAATAATAATTTTCAATCGGCTGTTTCATATAACCTTTGGACCTTTGCTAATAAAAAATGTCCGGCTCAACTATTTCGAGTGTGGTGATGATTTTTATGAATATCGGTGTTTTTAATTGATTGCAAGAAGACTGTGACGTAGCCACAATATTCTTAAAATCCGTCACCTGACTTGACAGAATTGAGCCAGATATATTTTGTATTATCTTACCATTTGAATGGAAATATCTGAACATTGCCGCGTAAATCTTATTACAAACCATGAAGTATATTTGGTGGCCTATCTCGATTTTTTGCACCACTTTAATAAAAAATTAAAAGTAGCTTGTAGTCGGACAAAAGCATCCTAAATACCTTATTCCTAATTTAATCGAATATAAGTTTGCAATATAGAAGTCTGTTTATAAACTATTAAATGTCAGCAAATAATTATTTCTTACCAATACGTTCTTTTTTTATTTTATTTTGTTGGTGGGTGGGTCCCCAACGATAAATTGCCTAGGGGCCCCGACCATCCTTAATCCGCCACTGCGTACACCAAGTGCTACCATCTAGCGGTTGTAACGCGCAGCTATATGTATTATGTATTACCATTACCTGCATACAACATATTATTATGTTGCGTCGTACTGTCCAATGTCAATTGGTAATTTTGTTGTAGGATTGTTTATCGTAAACATTGTGGTAAATAAAGCATTGATTTAAATATTATTAACTAATTGACTGAGTACTGTCGCCTTTTAACTGTTTACGTATAATTGTAATTTTGAATTTCGTTGTCGATGATCGTTATCACAGAATTTTCAAATTTGTCAACTTTTCTTTATTATTAGTCATTGTTTTCCGTTTATATGGTTACATTTTAAAATAATATTTTCACCTTTTATTGTTTTCCAATTTGTTATTAAGACTTTTTATCGGATGCTCGATTGACACGATTATAGAATTAAATTATCAATTGTGTTCATTTTGCCTGTATTTTTGGTTTGAGAGGTGCCATTATACATTAGGCCTTGCTCAATGAACACGAGCTGGAAATTCTTATAAAAAATTAACAATGTTTACTACAGAATATTAGAAACTAATACAAATTCTTCAATATTGTTTTGGCAATCAGACCAAATCTAAAATTCTAGGATAAAAGTTCAATGATTCTGAAACAAATATATAAATACAAATAATATTCTTAATAAAAATTATTAATTACACATTAATAAACGATAGAAAGGCAGCAAATTTTCTTGCAATTCACCTAATATCAATATGCTATAGATAAGTTGCCGACCATATCTACAGGGGTCACAACCATGGGTATAATGACATAAAATAATGTAAAAAAATGACACAACCATAAAAGCAACGGAGATTTTTCAGGGCAGTGTCAAATATGACCAGTCTTTTAAATATTTTTTAATAAACCTTCTGAGATTTTAGTTCTAGATGGCACCAACCAATACTGACGCTATCACGTAGTGCCATTATAGGAAGTTTGTCGAGACCGCACTATAGTAATCCATGTGGGGTGGTAATTCCACCCCTAGAAATTCACCCCTAACGTTCCGACGGGCCGTCAGACCAAATCAGTGCCCGTTGGACAATGGCCATAATTCCTTTATTCCAGCCAAAATAAATCAAAACCTAAGTAGGTACTAGCAATTTTCAAAAAATATCAATTCCCTGCTGGTTAATAAAAAACAAGCGGGCAAGTGAAAGTTTACTTTCCAACCCCTAAAACTAATCTCGTATATCTACCACAAAGTAGAATTTGTGTACCTACTTTGAATAATGAATATTGACCACCGTTAAAATGCTTTAGAATTGGTGGTAGGTGCCTGTGGGTATAGGATTGTAGAATAAAAAAATGATATACACTGGGTGGGTATATAAGGAGCGTTTATTCCTCATCCCTTCGAACGTAGGGGAGGGGGGTGGGGCTGGTGATGCGGTAGGGGTTGAAAGAGGGGGGTGGCTGCCCAGGGCGGCGGGTGTTGCAGTACTGGGTGGGTC
Organism: Melinopterus prodromus; assembly: GCA_964023965.1. Classification (NCBI taxonomy): domain Eukaryota; kingdom Metazoa; phylum Arthropoda; class Insecta; order Coleoptera; family Scarabaeidae; genus Melinopterus; species Melinopterus prodromus. Next base: position 9,047,407 of record OZ030399.1, read on the forward strand.
AGATATCTCATAGAGTTTGTACGTGCAGGTGTAATATAAATACAGTGATGCTTTGAAAATATTCACTTAGCGGACGCTCCCGACTGTACAGGATACGTCGCAGACCCCAAGGTGAGTCACTAGCGCGAAAAAATCCACCCCATCCATGGCTAGAATCAATCCATATCGTCTCATCCTACTCGTCTGATTGCTAACGTTAGACAATCCTATCTCTTAGGTATCTCCCAGTAGCAATTCAAATCCAAACCGCTCGAGATTGAGCTATATTTTTTTAGTAGGTATATTACCTAGAGTGGACTGCTTGCTGCTTTGCCTAAAACGCGATAGGTGGCATGGGAGTCTTTACAAACCACCTATATTCACGCTTATTGCTTATAGATGCGCCTATTCTCGGACGTCAGACGTCACCGGTGTTTTTTTTCTTATGCTTGTCTACATCAACAACAAATAATCACAGAATAGCCTAATCATAGTAAATACTCTCTATATGGTCTCTTAACAACACAACCTGGCCATTTCTTATTCTTATTCTACAAAATAAACTTATTATTGGCTGTAAATCCAGATTGATTTGTAGTTTATCACAGAACAGGGTTCTGTGTTCCCGTTAGGTATCTAACACCTTTCTGCGGGTTAATGCTGGTGTATCTACCCTCTGTCAGGTAGAAAGGTCAAGGAATTCACAAAACTATCAAATCAAGTGTATATGATGCACCTGTCTAGTATACTAAAAATTCTACTTAATTTTTCTACAAACTGTAGGTAAGTACCTACTTAGGTACGTAGTTACTTGTTTTAATGACTGAAGCAATCTTGTAATGAACCCGCTCATTCTAATGAATTAAATTTGACCTAATTAAGCCCTTTTTCAAATGTATAGAAATTACAATAAGTATAAGCGATCTATGAGGCGCCACTTGTTGTGGGGGTGGAGTATATAGAATAACAATTAACCTATATTTAAAAATAAAGTACTTTAAACTTTCTAAATAATTAGTACCCAGTTAGTACTAATTGGTACCACCAACCCCGCAATTGGTACTTCAAGGGAACTCCTTGAAATCGGTGATTGAAAGTGGCCCAATATCATGTCCGTCTCCTCAGCCCACCACTTGTAGCGAATCGCCTTGAAATCCTCCAAATATTTAGTACCCAATTAGTACTAATTGCTACCGCCCACTCCGCAATTGGTACCTCAAAGGAAGACCCTCTAATTAGGAGTAGGTCTTTTGACCAACACTTGTCTCGAATTGAGTTTAAACTTAGGTAATATTTAGTACCCAATTAGTACTAATTGGTACCACCCACACCGCAATTGGTACCTCAAAGGAACTCCTTGAAATCGGTGATTGAAAGTGGCTCAAGGTCACGTCGGATACCTCAGTCCACCACTTGCAGCGAATCGCCTTGAAACTCTCCAAATATTTAGTACCTAATTAGTACTAATTGCTACCGCCCACTCCGCAATTGGTATCTCAATGGAAGTCCCTCTAATTAGGAGTAGCTCTTTTGGACCGTCACCTCAGCCCGCCACTTGTCGCGAATCGAGTTGACACTTTGGTAATGTTTAGTACCCAATTTGGTACCACAAACCCCGCCAATTAATACCGCAAAAAACCTTGAAATCGGTGATTGAAAGTGACTCAAGGTCACGTCGGATACCTCAGTCTACCACTTGTAGCGAATCGCCTTGAAACTCTCCAAATATTTAGTACCCAATTAGTACTAAGTGGTACCACCAACGTAGCAATTGATGAAACCCACCCTAATTACAGGTAGTTCTTTTGACCATCACGTTTCGGGACGAAAGATTGGAAGATGTATGGCTGCTATTTTGGTTGCATATACGATATTATATTTCGGAGTGCTGTGCGGTTTTGTTTTACTTGGCATTGAACAGAGACAACTAAAGACATTTTAGATGTAGACTAGAAGTTGTAAAATATTTTACGTTGCTTTTGTTATCAAATATTTTTTTTTTCAGTTTACTGTTGAAGAAGACAATAATTTTATTGTCTTGTTTAGATATTAATATTACATAATAAAAAAATGCTATTAGATTGTTTTAGAAAAGTTACAAATTTGGGTAGATATATTATTTTGTTTTCATATCATTTCATTAAGCAAAAAATTACCACAGCTTTGGCAATAAAAAGATAGATTACAAAAAAAAATCTAAATTAAAAAAAAAATTTTAAATGTCGTAGAGATCTAAAAAAAACTTTATTTATATTATTTTTAAACTTTATAAGTATTGCAATCTTTGGAGCATACAGCGCCAGGTCCGATATGGGCTGTTACAATATAAATTGTAATTTGTACCTAAACAATCGTCTTTCAGTAATAATTATCAACATACCTAAAAATATACCTAATTCAAAAATCAATTTTTATTATTGATCTATTCTTAATTTTTTTCTACAAAATAAGTAATTAAAAACTTAAACATACATGTTAAGAAACGATGAAAATTTCAATAAGATTGATGATGATTATAATAATTCCTATAAACGCTAATAATCCGTCGACCCTCCTCTGTTTCTTACACATTCAGCTGGGCTACACACCTTACCTGAAAATGTCATTAAAATATATTAAGTATATCAATGTATCATACATATATTATTGCGTAAGAGCTCCACAGGGCGCCTATATCCTGGAATTTTTTGCATGAACACATTGGCGCTTAAGTTGTTGTCGGTGTGGACGCGACTTGAACCTTTCTAACAGTATGTACTCAACTGACCAACCACAACACGATATTATATTAATTACCTATCTCCAGTTTTTGAGAAACTCGATGCCAAAAATGTACAGAACGGGTTGTGGCGCTGGAATCAATTCATCTTTGAATACAACAAACATATCTACATAATATACTTTTTGTATTTTCAATTAAATTTTATTGATTTGAATTAAGTTTGACAGCTGGTAGCAGCAACATCTAAATATTAATTAAAAGCAATGTGAAAAATGCTAATATTGTTTTCAGAATAATTAATTATTTTTACGTACGACTAAAAAAGCTACACCGTGCGCGCTTCTGCGTAAGTGTTCGGTGTGGGCGCGACTTGACTCTCTCTCTAACGGTATGTACTCAACCAACCAATCACAACACAATATTCTATGTAAGCATGAACCAATGCGGGCCTATGTAACGGACGGTTTGAATTTTTGCCTCTGCGAAATCGTTCCTTCTTCCTCTAATGCTCGAGATAACGCCCACTGTGCAGGTTATGATTCGGTCTCGGCGCGCAGCCGTGTAAAGGTAACCACACATTTCTCTTCTAAGATCGTTATCTACAACCGATTAAGGTGAAAACACTGTAATTTGCGATATTGTATAGGTACTTTAAATGTTTTAATAGTATTTTATTGTTATTGGACAACGAATTCAATAAACAAAATCAAAAACATTAAATATAAAAAACAAAAAGTTTATGTTGTTAGATTAGGTATTAAAAAATGGTGTTTAGTTTTTGATGGGTCTAAGTTTCTAAGTTTCAATTGCTGAACCATAATCTGGAATTATGTACTTATGTTCCTAATGAAAAAATTATGTTCTTGCAGATGTTTCGCAACGTTTGAAGAAAGCACAAGATGGAGGTGGCGATGCCCATGGCGGGCATAGACAGCTATGAAGACATGTTCAAAGAAATAACGAGAAAACTGTACGGAGAAGACGGCTTGCCAGAGCTGAATTCAGTAGAACGACACAACGGACAGCTAGATAGGGGTTTAACACCAATCGACTATGATGTCGAGCCTCCTATACTAAAGTCAGAAGAGCACATCACCGCATTTGGCCTAGCTGCGTTGATGCAAAACGGGTTTCCATCAGCTAGCATCCTGAACTCCCAATTCCAACAACACAGATCTAGCCAACAGAGTTACGACGATAAATGGGTGCTAAATGAGGATGGATTAAATTGGACCCAGTCGAAGATAGCTAGTTATAACCCAACGCAAAAACTATTCAGGTGCGCTGAATGCGAGTGCGTCGGTTATCTTCCAAAAATAGTTGAGCATTGGTTGGGGGATCATTCGAATTTAAGGGTTTTTCAGTGCTCGCAGTGCCCTTACGAGAGTGCTTGGGTAAAATGCGTGAGGACGCATTTGACCAGACAACACAACATCAACTCCGAAGATACCAATGATGTACTTTTGAAGAACAACGCGGTACATCAAGAACTGACTAGATACCTACAACAACTCAAGACAAAAGTTGATAACAATTATATTAAACCTCAGGCCAGCGCGGCCTTGGAAGATTATCAGAGCGTCAACAACGGAATGAACGGAAATAGTAGACCTCAGACCAGTCAAAGTGTTACAAACGGCGCCGCCGAAAGCAGCGGTTCAAACGCAAACAAAAGATATTCCTGCTCTTATTGTCCGTACGCGACAGACCGACGAGATCTTTTCACCAGGCATGAAAATATCCATCGAGAAGAAAAGCCCTTCCAATGCTATATCTGCCAAAAGCAGTTTAATAGAGCTGACCATGTCAAAAAGCACTTCTTGCGCATGCATAGAGAGCACCCTTACGACTTGAACAGAATCCGAAGACACCCTCCAAAAAACGCCTCCGGAATGTCCTATTACCAAAAATACAACTCGACTGGTATCCAAGAACCACCAGAACAGCTAAACTTAAACCTAGGCATAACGAATTCCCTCGCAATAGCAAATACCTTTAATAATCTCTCAAGGAATCCTCACAGCAACAGGTCGCACGAATCAAAAAGTACCAATACTAAATCAAGCACGATACACAAAGGTTCCAGTAAGAAGAAGGGCGAGAAAAGGTTCAGCTGTTGCTATTGTACGTGGTCTGGTGTTGATAATTGGTGCCTGAAGAGGCATATGAACACCCATTTGAAACCTTTTGTTTGCGGGCTTTGCGATTATAAAGCCGCAAGGTCGGAAAGATTGGCGACGCACGTCTTGAAAGTCCACAATAAGCGGAGTTGTGGGAAATGCAACTTTTTGGCTGATGACCCTTCGCAGCTTACCGCACACCAGCAGGATCACCAGTAAGTGTAAACTGTAATGTTTCGTATTTTAAATTTGATTAATACTACTTCTAGCCCTTTAGATCAAAGAAATCGAAATAGCAACGTACTCAGAAATTCCAGCTATACCAGCAACGTGTCTTCAACAAATACTTCAGCAACGTAAGGCACTGACAATAAGGTGTTAATTGATCCGAGTTCTAATAAATTTTGTTCAATTTCTAGGCAAAATCAAGTCTCGTTAAAAGGTCACGAATTAAACGCAGCGACGGTGTTGTTGCAACATAACAATCGTCTTCTGCAACCTGAAGCAAAACCTTGGAAAGCTCATACTCCGAAACAGCATGGCGCCGCCAGATTATTCAACTACATGGAAGCAAGCGACGGTTCCGAGCCGGAATGCGATTCGAAAAGCGCCGAAGACATGAGCCGTATGAATCTGAGTCACCGAATACAATCGGATTTTCCTGAAGCGGGAGATGTTGGTAGTTCTTTAGACGAATTCGAGGAAGAAGAGTTGGAACTTCCGTTATTCGTTTGCCAGACGTGCGGCTGTGAATTCGAAGACGACGGGTCGTTGGCGACCCACAGTCACATTCACAGTCGCAATACCGCATCTCCCGCGAAAATCGACGACTCGAAAGAGAACATCAACCCCACGACCAGGCATAACTACAGGTGCCAGATATGCAAGACCACTTTCGTCAACCAGCAGATGGTGATCTCGCACATGAACACGCATTCCACTCTCTCATACGCGAACAGCTACCAAAACGTCATGCAAAGAGAGATCAAAAGATCCAGGAAGCAAAGTCAACCGAAGAAGGTGCTTATGTCGTTCTTTGACATATCAAATGCCATCAAATGCCCTCAGGGGAATCACAACGGTACTTTCGGGGAACATTTGGTGGATAAATACATGGCGCAATTCGTCACCGGGAAGAGTTACTCTTGCCATAAATGCAAAAACTTCAAGATCAGCCAATTTCGAACTAAGGGCAGCCTTATCTTGCACGAATATTGGCGACATTCCAAGAAGAACTTCAGTTGCGAGCATTGCGGGATTAGCTTCAAACACCGATACCAGGTAGTGCTGCACTCTAGCAGGGTTCACGTTAAGAAGAACAAGGAGAATAGAAACAACGCAGTGCCTGTCAAAGAACCAGCTATCGCACCATTACCTGTTCAACAACCTCAACCAGATCACAACAATACCAACAACCCACTGACTAATACTGTACCTGACGTAACTAACTCAAACACACCTTCAAATGTACATAAACTTGGGATGCCGTATTTTGATCATACTTTTTTACATTCAAATTCGGGCATCAGCGGACACATGCCTATCATAATACCAACATTCCAACCAAATTAGACTCCGTAACAAGAGACCGAGCAATCTTGCCCTGTATTTGTTAAGTAATTACCAGCGAAAATAACCACAAAAGTATACATGCATAAATGTGCCTTTTGAAAAATAGACATAACATTAACTTTCCACGCATTTCTTGTTTAGTTTAGGATACTAAACTAATTAAAACATACTAAGAATTGAATTAAATTGAATAGAATCAAAACTGCATTAAAACAAAGTAAACGAGTAAACTTTATTATTTGTTTTACTAGGATTGCTCGGTCGATTGATTTATAGAAATTAATTTTGGTTTCAACCGGTTCACCACTGACAATGGCGTAAGCATTTTTTGATAATATTTTGAAATATTGATAACTTCAGCAGACAAAGTATTATAATAATATACGCGTATGTAGATAAATCAGAGGAGATAAATCATAAAAAGTGACCTTCATCATTCTTTTTTCAAGGAAAAAAAAAGTAAAAATGAAATCTAAAAATTATGCTGTAGATTAGTTCATAAAGAAATATAAAGAAAGTATTTTCTAGTACGTTTGTCAGAATATCCGTTAACAAAAGAAAAATACTATAAACATAATAGTTTTGCATTTTATTAGCTCGAACCTATACGGTTAGTATATTAATATAAACGATAAAGAGATGTTTTGTAACGCCCTTTTGTTAATTTGGAATATAAATATTTTGATCATTGAGACATTCCATACTATCCTACCACTGGGGAATAAGAATAACACTTTGGTATGCTTATTTATTATTATGTGCAATTTTGTTGTAGTTATTAGTATTATTTATGTTAAATATAATTATTTATAGAATGCTCCATGGCAATGAAATATTTTTTGTGTACTCACATAATTAACACGCACTATATTTGCACAAAAAAAAGTAAACTGTAAAGGCTGTTCTAGATTTAAACAAATATAAATATACAACCCGATACTATGGAGCACTCTCTAAAGCCCAAAAAGACTGCATTTGCTTTTTTTTATTGTAACTTTCTATCTACTGTGTACAGCCATATTTTATTACATTGTTATTTACGTTTAGATTGGTTAGTTTTGTTTTCATACAAGATGCCTTTAGCATAGACTGTTTTCTTTATAGAGTAAAAAACAAATTCCTGATATAAGGTCTGGGAGTAGTAAGTGGAAGAGATATTTTAATAAAATATACAGAGTGATACAACAATAAAGTAACCCCACACAGTGATTAATAAGGAAGAAAACAGTAACAGCTAAGACAATAAAATAAGTTTTTTGGAGAGATATGATACCTTCAGTTTTATGTGCAATTTTATTCATTTTATATGAACGTTTGGTCTACATTGTATTCAGTAATATTCGTAGATGTTTATCGTACATAATATTAACATGTATGTATGTACTTTATTTATTCTCTATATTTTTTTGTTATTATAGTGTCGACTTGGTTGTCAAGTAAGTGTGTTTTTGTACAAAAAGAAATAAACAGTTATTCCACCGAATGAACGGTTTTATACCAATTTTTAGACGTAAAATACACGCGAGTCCTACCAAAAATAAAAAACACTAAAATTTATTCGGTATAATTAATTAATTTATTGTATATCACCTAAAAAATGTTTACAAATCCATTTAAACCAGCTGACCATATACTATTTATTACTCTAACGTTGAGTGGGATAGTTTAAAACATCATCGAGGTCTTACAGTTGGCAAGCGTCTTTAGTATATGTAATGTAAAAACGGAACAAACATCCTAACGTACTCGGAGCTCGAGTTTACACAAATAAAATCAAGAGAAAAAATTAATAAAAACACATCCTGTCCACATAAAATAAAGTGAAAGAAATCTTTAAAATACTTTACATTTAATATGTACAACACACTCATTTCATTCAATTCTATTCTGAAAAGTACGATCAATCGTAACGTAGGACATCCGCCCAACGTACCGAGACAGCTAATCAATAAGTTACATCGTTTTTCTTTTTAAGCACGATATCTTTTACGTTCAGGTGAGCAACTTTCTCTTTATGCTTCGGTGGTATCGACTGCTGGCAGAATCTTTTGAATGCTTCCAATTCCCGCTCATCTGCGTCCAGATCATCTTCTAATATGTCTTTTGGTGCAAACACACTTTCTAAAAACGTAAGAACAAAAAGAAGAACAGATAACATAAGAAACATACATTATTGATAATAAAAAAGAATACAAAATGGACGTAAAAATATTTTTTTTTAAAACGACGCTTTATAAAAATAAACATTTTGGAAAATTTGTGTATATGGAAGATTCTCAGGAAATGATGTGTTTATCTTGAACACTACTGAAGACTTAACGCACTTGTTAAAAAAGAAAGAAAAACAGAAATAGAAATAAATAATAATCACTGAGGTAGGCAAGTGATAAGGTGATAATATGAGAAATGGAGAGCTTTTAAACCCTGTCAATATAAAGAACAAAGGTACGTACCAAAGGGCCAATCGTCTTTGTCGAAATGAAACTTCTCCCCGTTGTTTAGCGAGTTGGTGGGTATAATAGAAACGTCGGCTGTCTGGGAAGCTTTTCTACTATCGGTCTCGCTAGGAATGGAATTTTTGTTAACCTTTGTTATCTCGATACCAGGTAAACCCCACAATATATCGTGGGTACTCATCCGACTTCGGTCGACGTTCCCTCTATAATGCTCTCTCTCCTCCGAAGCTGCATCGTTAAGATAATTCATCCTCATTTTGTGATCGACAGTGAACAACCCGTTGGTCTGAAAAGACTTCTGCTCCTTCTCCTTCTTAGGCGCATCATATCCGATAACCGGCTTCAACTTGCCCAAGTATTCCGATATGGGAGTTTCGGAAGCGTCCATCGGATGCATACAAGACGGACGTCGTATCGTAACCATGCCGTTTTCTCCTTTCGTGATAGACGCTTGCTCGTTGCAGGAGAGAATGGGGAGATCTGGTTTTTCCGCTGATTTCGATTGCATCGCTTGGAATATCGGATTTCTCAAGGTCACCATAGCAGGTTTTGTATCACAGTTTTGTTTATTCGCGACGGCTTGAGCTTGCCTTTCCTGTTCCGCTGCTTGCTGTGCGGCCTTCTTCTTTTTCTTCTTGTTCTTCTTGCCTGTCGGCGCCGATACGGCTTGTTGCTGGATCAGCTTTTCTGTATCTACAACTATAACTCCAGACTTATTCGCTGGGACATTTTTAAATGTTCCCGTACCGTTGGAAACAGGAGTTCCACTGTGAGATGATGACGATATTGACCCGTTAGTGTTTCGATTTGCCAACGGACCAGAAACTTTTGTTATTGTGATACCTGTACAAAATTTAAAGAAATTTCTTTAAAAGTAAAATTGCTATGCTAGGGTTATATAGAACTACCAATAATTATTTTATTATAGAACTCCTGAGACAGTTGTAATATTGACAATATTAGTAATTGCTAAGGATGCTCAATTACGGTAATTAATTTTTTCGTAAATTACCGTGGAAATTAAAATTATTAATTTCAAATTAAATTACCACGTAAATAAAAATGATAAATTACGTAGCCTTAAATTACCGAGTAATAAAAAATTCAAAATGGTAATATACTCTGGTTTAAATTACCGGGTAATTAAAAATTCAAAATGTTAAATTAAACTGGCGTTAATACCGATCACTGTTGGTTATGAATTTGATAGTAGGTAGATGGATTCTGATTTAAAATGTGCATGATTTCCTACGCTGAATTAAGTAATTAAAAATTCGGAAATTACCATTATTTACGGTAATTTATTTAGTAATTTACCCGATAAATTACGCTCTTGCATCCCTAAGTACCTCCCAGGCAAAGCACTAACAACAGTGCACTTGTCGACTGCTTAGAAGTGGTGGGGTATATTCACACAAGTACTGATGGAAGGTTTTTGACATTAATTTATAAATTCCGGTAAATTAACAAATGTAATTAAAATTTTCAGTAAATTACTGGTAAATTACCAACGGTAATTTAAATCGACGATAAATTACCAACGGTAAATTAAGCCGTAAATTACGGTAATTAAAAATCAGTAAATTACCATTAATTACGGTCATTAATTTGGTAATTTACGCAGTAAATTACGTTTTTACATCCCTGGTAATTGCATTCATAGTAGATTGCAGAAAAAGTTATTTATAAGAAGCAATGAACAAACAATTTACCTCTAGTTGATATACTGTCCCACCACTAGTAATAATCATCACTGTGGCAGTGATAAACACAATAATGACATTATGATAAATTGTATGTTTAGTATTATTAGAGATGTATTGTGTAAAAGCTATACCATTGAATAAATAATTGATTTCTGCTCGTATTACCATCCCATCGCTAAGATCGCTGAGACAGCAACACAGACTAATCACAGTATAAGAAATTGCATAATAATCATCACTAAGAATAATTATTAAAACAACGGCCATAGATAAAAGCCACTTAACATTAAATTACTACTGCTATACCAATAAAAAGAAAATGCATGTTTACCTGGTGGTAGTTTAAGAGATGGAATATCAAAATCGAAGTCATTCAAGCGTTGTGGTGGTGTGTGTTCAACCCTCTTTATCTCCTTTTCTTTAGCAATACCGTTACTTTGCTGCTTATATTTAGTCTTTGCCGCCTCGTTCATTTCTTTACCTTTATGGAAACTCTTATCAACAGTCAGAGTAACCTGCATTTGTTTAGTTGAAATCACACCACCGTTATTCCCACTCTCCACGCTAGCCCTTCCATTAGTTTTAACGGATTCGTTTTCGCTACTTTTGTTTTCTTTTCCGTTCTTTTTCTTTGCTGTTTTTGACTGGGCTGCAGGTTGAGCTGTATTGTTCTTCCTCTGTTGCTCCTGTTGCTGTCTACTTTTCTTCTGTTTTTTGTTTCCATTCTTGGTAACTGTCTGTTCGTTTTCAGAAGAGTCGTAATCGCTGGCTTGACCATTGACCAAGGTATAGAGGAGTTTGTCTTGATCTGGCGTGGAACCTTTTAAGGTTATGGTTACTGTTGGCAAAGAATTATTGTTCTCCACGACACGTTTTATGGTAACCATCGCCGGGATCGTTTCCTCCATTAGCTCGGTGATGCTGGAGGATTTCATAGGTGGTCCTTTTTGCTTAGATGACGTGTTTTTCTTAGGTTCTTCCACTTGTTGTTGTTGACCTTTCTTGTTTTTCTTACTCTTCTTTGACTGAGCCATACTCTGCTTCAATGCTTGTGCTTTCAAACGTTCTTCTACTCGTCGTTTCTCTTCTATTTTTCTTAATTCTTCTTGTCTCTGTTTTTCTTCTTCTTCTTCTTTCTTTAATCGTTCTTCTTCCTGTTAATTACGTCATAATTAAGGATTAGTAATTTACGATAATTACTAAATAATATACAGGATAATTTTGAGGATAACTAATAAAATACATTACATGCAAATTAGCACAAGTCCAATGCATACCTATTAGACTAACGCTGTTTGGCATCTAGTATCTTCAATTACTAACAATTATTACAGATAATTTTAAAGATATATAATAAATATTATGCAAGATAACACTGGCCGACAAATAATGACGGAACTCCAGACCCTGGGATCAGAGTATACTTTTCTGAAGGTTTTTGGTGCGCTGAATCTGAATCCGACTTCAGAATTGCTCCATCACATCAGGTTTTTGAGATATCTTAATCTAAAAGTGCAAAAAACATATTTGGGATTATATTACACTGCGAATAAATTTCTCTCCACAAAATTCTTTACGGCTTATGAAAGTACTGCTCTTTTTCTTCAGAAAGCATTTTGCATTTTTCAGATATTGTATTTTTTTATATATATTTGTGGACATTTTGATACGGAAACTAACCGTAGATCAATTAATTATTATCCAACCTACACTTTAGCGTGAACCCAAGGATCACGAAACAGATTGCTACTTTTGCATACGTAATACAAAAGGTTTTAATAAAAAGAATGTTATTTACCTTAATGTACAACACCAGCCAAAATATGGACTATAGATAGGTCTGAACAGATAGTTTCTCAATCAAGTGTACTCGAATCAATAAATATTCGTGAGATTGATGAAACTGTAAATTTTGGATTTGACGATACTTCTAGTGACAAAGGTCCTTGATTTTTTGGCCATGAAGGGTTAGACAATTTTATTTGTGAGCTCAATCTTTCCAAAGCTAAAGCAACATTCAATTGCACTTTCGCCTGCCGGATCAACTTTTTCTTGTGTAACGAAAACGCCAAACTCATTAATTTCAACGGATGATTTCTCTGAGAAGAAATACGGTATCTGAAAAATTCAAGATGTGTTTTGAATGGGAAGAGTAGTTCTTTCAGATGACGTAACCAGTTTTATAAAGAAAAAATAATCGCAGTGGAATATAATCTCTAAGATAGCAAAAAGCGTGTTTTTACACTTTTAGATTATGATATTTCAACAACCTGATGTGATGGAGCAATGCTGAGGTCGGATTCGAATTCAGCGCACCAAAAACCTTTAAGAAAGTATACTCAGTCCCCAGGGTCTGAAAAATGTTGCCCTGTGTAGTTAATGGTAATTACTAAATACTATACAGCACAATTAAGCATTATTTTGGATAATTTTATGGATTGTTTTCAGGATTATTGAATTCTGGATCATCATTAAGGATAGTACCTTCTTCTGCCTCTGACGAGCCTTCTTAGCAGCCTTTTTCTCCGCGAGCGCGACTTTGTCGACAGGTTTTCCCTGGATAAAATCCACCAGCCTATCAACATCATAATCACACTTATCAGGTTCTGGGACTTCAATCTTCGGCTTTTCGACAACCTTTAACGTTTCAACAACTTTGGGAACTGCCGGAGGAGCCTTGACAATAGGTGCTGCTTGCGGAGGAGTTTCGCCATTGGCATGGCCGTTAAGGGCCGCTTTAGTTGTAGCCTCGACTCTCCCTCGAAGGGAAGACGTTTGAGGAGGGGTAAGTAGGCCTGTTTTCGTTTTCAGGATCTCATTTATCCGCTCCTTGCGTCGCGTTAATCTATTCCTAAGCCTATCTCGAGTTTCGCTGGTCTTGTGTGTATGCGAAGGTACATTCTGCATTAAACAAAAATTGTGGTTATGGAGAGTGAAATTTTAGTTGATGGGGGTTCACGTACCGTCCCGAATACTTCGCAGTACGCGCAGTCGCATTTCTTGTCTTTACCGTTGTCGGATGACGAGTCTGCATCTGAAAATAAAAATTGTTCCCGATTATTGTCTATGTTACAAAAGTTCTCATAATACAAAAAAGCAGGGGCATATCCAGCTTAAATCGGAAGGGGGGCAGTTTTCTGAATTTAGCTTGCAGTATGGGTAAGGTGACCAGAATTGATTGAGGCAAAGCAGGACATATGTTAATACACCGTAGTGTACCTATCTTTATGTTGTTTGTACGAAATAGATTTAATAGATTCATCCAGAAATAAATATATTGTTGCCTCTAATGAGGTATCTTATTTATTTGAATTATACAATATTTCGCCCCAGTGTAAGGTTGACAATTAAGGAAACACCTTAATTCTAAATTTGCGGTGGTGGTATGACGAAAGACTAATAAATATTTTAGGTTTCAAGAAGATGGCAAACAATTATTCTAAATGACTGGTTTTGAATAATACAACAAAATATGCCAAGTTGAGAAGAATGGTCTAAAAACAACTCTAATTCATTTTTTTTTTCAGATCTCATACTACAAAAAAAAACAAGAATGAAAATATCAAAGCTTCTAGAAAAAAGTTTAAAAAGTCTACATATCACTGCAATTTTAATTGGGATTTGATTTTGACAGGAAGACTATAACAAGAAATCAATAAATTGTTTGTTTATGGGTACAATATTACTACCATAGATTTTCTTCGACTTAAAACTTAATTCTCAACAACAGTAAGAGAAAAATTGTGGAAGCTAGACTGAGAAATTTTTTGGCTTCTGACCGCTATCTATTTCATAAATACTCTCAAAGCAAAGCAGTGAAAAACACGGAGTTGGATGTGTTTTTATGAGATAAGAACAAAATATTGCGCAAATTGCAAAAAGAAACATGTTATTATTTTTTTAATTATTAAGAGTTAATAAAATCTGCTGTTATACGAATATATAACGATAAATTAAAAATTGTAAACTGTATTCTTGGAATACTGTATGTGTATTATTAGTTATTACAGTTTTGTTTTCTTATTTTTCCTAATTTGGTTTTGTTTAAATAAAACCAAGTTGCTACGCGTGACTTTACAACTAAATCATCTTAATAATAATAATAATAATCGTGAGAGACCGGAACTGTCCTGCCAAAAGCGGGATGTCTGGTCACCTTATATATGGGAGAAGGCTGTCCTTAAGGTAAAGAGTGCTATATAATAAACATAACAAGATACAGAAGGGAGGCAGTTGCCCCCCCCCCCTCCCCTGGATACGCCCATACAAAAAAGGGCAGTGAGAAACATCAAGAACAAATGACCTGGCACATTGTGCAAAGCAATTTTTTGGTGACACTACTCTGTATAGGGTTCAATAAATATTTAAAAAATAAACTGCTTCCGGGTTATGCCGTGTGTCAAGATTTGTAAATGCTGACGTTTCACGAACCATGTTGCTCGATTCTTCAAAGCTAATTGAATACTGAAGACCTACCAAGAAAATCTCCCTTATATACCTAAATTTACAACTCAGTGCGCACATCTGGAGCTACCGCTCCCATGTGCTTTTCCACCTGACCGCGTTAGAATCGATTTCCAGACCCTACTAATGTCAGTACCGTCGTCGCGATCCGTTGTCAGGATGTTTGAAGATTTCGATGGCTTCTCTAATAAGCCTTCGATGATAATTACCCACCCTTGCCAACATCGTCACGTCATCGAAATTCATTGTGTGTCCCGACTCGTGGCAGTGTTGAGCAGCGGGTGTCTCTACTGTGCTCCGTGATTCGACATTCGATACTTCGTCCTGTCTGTCCTACATAGCATGTTCCACACTCACATGTTATCTTGTATACTTAGGGATACCATATGGTATGCAAATGGAGGACATGTCCTCCTTTTTTTAGTTAAAATATAGTGTCCTCCATTTCCCGAAAAATGTCCTCTTTTTTAAAAAGAATCCCAGGCGCCAAGGAAAGTTTGCTAAGCGTCTGGGATTTTACATCAGAACTTGCTATTACTCAACTGCTGCCCTCTAGGGTCGTACTTACTATCAAGTGGTGACAAAAAGCAGTTACACTGTAATACCGACTGATCCTGGTAAAACATAAATGGTAATGTTGGTAACCTTGTTGTGGTTGGGAATCACTGATTGTTTTCGCAGGTATTTTTATAGTGTAGTTCTTCAATTCCACGCAAGTATTCTTATAAGCAGTATTTATTGTACCGACATTAGTGCGTACATGAAACATTTTTTTATTTTGTGTTTTTTGTCTAATTTTTATCTTAATTGTCCTCCTTTTCTTCATTTTTTCATCTGGTAACCCTATGTATACCCCTTTATGCTTCAAGAGTGGTGTAATATCCTTTGGGTTAGGCAAAAGATCCTTTACCTTTGCTGGTGCTTTGTAGCTTACCATGATACCCGATTTCTTCAGTATTGTACCGATTCTTCCTGATACCCCACTGACGTATGGTAAGCAAGCGAACCCCTTTGACTCCTGCCGCTCCTCTGAGATTTGCGGTTTTCTTCATGTGACACCCCGTATGTAAGACTTGGTGTATCCATTCTGACGTAGGGCCCACTCCAAGTGTTTCCGTTCGTCGTCCAAAGTGCTGGAGTCGCACACCTTTTTGGCTCTGTTGAACAGAGTGTTAATAACACTTCTCTTCTGTTGGGGATGGTGGTGTGATTTGGCATTCAAGTACCGATCGGTATGCTAAGCGTACCCGTTGACGTTCTGTATACCAGCACGTCTAAGAATGGCAGCTGATTATCCTCTTCTATTTCCATCGTGAATTTGATAGAAGCGCTAACTGTTCAGGTGGAACTCAGTAAGTTTATCTCTAGAAAAGAATAGAATAGAATATTTATTTTCCGTCTGTACAGAGCTTTGTCAAGAAAAAATATACATTGCAAATATATCAATATATTACACTGTTGAAGGTATCTCTTGCGCGATGCCTATCAAAAATTCCTCCATGCTGTAAGGGGCGGTTTGTATTAACCAGTCTTTCAGGGAATTTCGAAATTTTCTTGTTGATTGGGACTTCCAGTTTTTGGTTAGGCGGTTATAGGCGGTGATTGGGTGCGTTCTAGTGAGCTGTGATGGTCAGTCGAGAAAAACCCGGTCTCAGGTTTTCCCGATGGCGTGTAGCGTACGTGTGGATGTCGGCTTGAGTGGTAATGGCGTTTATGCTCTTGTGTATGGTGGTGAGGCATCGAAGGAGGTATAGTGCATACACGGTGAGTATTCGGTGGCATATGAAAAGCCTCTTCTATAGAAGGAGAATTGCTCTCGTATGTGTGCTGTGGCCCCAAGTCTCAAGTCTCTTATTGCAAAGGTTATTCTGCTAAGTGTCGTCTGAAGATGTTGTGTAGGGCTCTCCCAATTGCATCTGGTTAATGGGTGGCTCGTCGTTGTTTTGTTTCTTCGTTTATGGTATACCATATAGTTCTGCATTTATCTTGTGCCTCCAGGATTTTGTTTGCATATCTTGTTCTATGCTCATTTTCAGCCAGCTCTATATAAAATTATTCATAGTTTTTGAGTATGTGGTAAGTTTCTTCATCTCGCAATCGCTTTTGGTTTATAAGGTGTTGATCTGTGAGGTATCGTTGGGAAGGCTTCCTTGTGACATTTTGTGAGCTTGTAAAGAAATATCTCAGTCATTTTGTTGGGGTCAGTTACATTTTCGATCATTGCCCAGTCTTCTTGTTCGAGTAGTTGGTGGAATTTAATAGTGTTACTTGCAGAGTACGCTCTTTTTAGTTTTGCAACATTTTGATTCGTTATTCTGCAGGTTTGCAGCACTAGGGCTTTGTGGTCTCCGTAGTTTGGATTGATAATTTTGGTTTCAATGTCGTGCATGTTTGTGAAGGCTTTGTCGATGCATGTAGAGGACGATCCTGTAGTTCTTGTTGGTTCGTTGAAAGCAGCGAAGAGACCATATGTGTACATAAGAATCGTTATTTGACCCTTCTTTGCGGTATTTGTATGGAAATGTATATTGAAGTCTTCGGTTACTATGACTTTCGTTTGATATTTTTTTGTACGTGGGATAACGTAGTCTCAAGCTTTTCAAGGAAGATGTCAAAATTTCCAGTTGGAGATCTGTATATTCAGATTAATACAGTGTTTTGAGAAGGTACGTATGCTCTGACCAGTTCGCAATCCTTTTCAGTGGAGTTCTCTTTTACATACTGCAGTTCGGTGGCCTCCATCTCGTCGTGAACGAACCAGGTGGCCAAACCACAAAGGTATCATCAACATATCTGACCCAATGCTTGGGTTTGTAAGGACTTGACCTAATAGCTTTCTCTTCAAACAATTCCATAAAGAAATTGGCGATTACCGGTGAAAGAGGTGATCCCATGGCAGCACCCTCTGATGACGTGAAGATGTTGTAATTATCATCGAAGGGTTATTAGGAGGACGTTACTGACATTAGTAGGGTCTGGAAATGGATCCAAACGCGGTCAGGTGAAAAAGCACATGGGAGCGGAAGCTCCAGATGTGTGCAGTGAGGTGTAAATTTAGGTATATAAGGGAGATTTTCTGGATAGGTCTTCAGTATTCAATTAGCTTTGAAGAAGCGAGCAACATGGTTCGCGAAACGTAAGCATTTACAAATCTTGACACACGGCATAACCCGGAAGCAGTTTATTTTTTAAATGATTCTGGCCGTGCGAGCCTACGTACTTATTCAATAAATATATGCTGTTCTTTTGTATTCGATAACGAACAATAAGACAAAAAATCTACTTACGTCCAATCTGCCCTTCCTCTTTCTTACATTTATGTCCACAAGCATGCCCCATGCAATTATCACCCGCTTTTGAAGAATTTCCGTTAGCAGAATTACCCCTGGAAGCAAAACAAACGGAATAAGATTTTTGGAAACCAGAAAATCACAATTATTACTTTGCTTGGTTCCCGTTTCCTAGAAAATTTACGATCTTCGGATCAGAGAGCTTCCCTTGGTTCCTCGGTAAATTATTTACATTAAATTTCCTTTAAAAAGATTTCAAATAATTTTAAAAAATATATATAGGTATTTTAAAAGTGTGCTTACAATGTGTACCCATCTTTAGTCGTATCATCTTTCTTCTTGTCGGAATTTGGTTTTGCAAGTTTAATTTCACTATTTCTCGAAGAACTAGATCTCGATTCAGCACTAGACGTAAAATTAGTGTTTACTTTAAATACCGGTGGCTCGCTCGCTATTTTTATACTTGGTTCCTTCTCTAATTTTGTTTTAGCTGTCGTCGGATCATTCGGAGTCTTTCCATAGTCGTTTGCGAGTCTGACTATGGATTCGGAATCTCGTAACGGCGACTCGAGTAATCTTTTTGTTAAGGGTTCTTTTAATAAATTAATATCTCCTTTCTTATTAAAGCATTCGTCGTTCATTTTAAATAAGTTAGGGTCTTTTGATTTTACGACAGTATCGGATAAGATCTTGTATAGCTTTGACGATGGTTTCTTCGATAATATCTTCTTTATCGATGGACCATTTGACTGCCCTAAAAAATAAATTTAATAATTGGAATTTATTATATTCTCTCTTACTTATTTTGAGTAATTTTTTTTTTACTTACATTTAAATGTCTTGTGCCCATCATTCCTGGAAGTATTCTGTTCTCCAAGCTCTTGCATCAAGTGTCCGGGTAACATATCTACGTTAACAGTCTCGTGACATACATAGCACATCATTAGTTTCTCATTACTACAGGCATTTTGATTAAAACCTTGGATAACATTGTACCGGAACTTCACAAAAAGACAATCCTCGCAAATGCATCCTTCAGGAGTTAGAAGGCGATTGGCCATGTGCCAAGTATCTTCGACCATGGAAAGGAAATGATCCTCCAATTCCGGACATACCTGACTTTTACTGCAACATCGGAAAGGTTTTAGAACAAAAATAAAATCGTGATAATAAGAAACTTACAATTCTCGTTCGATCCAAAAGTTCGTCTTCATTATTTTAGTTAGTTCGTCCAGTATCTGCCAGTCTTTTTGCCAACGGCTGTCCTCCAGAGATACCAACCTAAGAAAAGAAGGAATATTACTATCCGGCAAGGAAGAATTTTGAGAATGATTACCCGTTGGTGTCAAATTTCTTTTGCTGGGCCTCCCAAAGCTTATCGACTAAAGCCATATCGTTAGCAAAATTCCTATAACCTACTATGAGATCGCGATTTGTAGGATCGTTTGCTTCAGTGAGCTGTGTTACAAAAAAAATTAAATTAGGAATCGTATCTCTGCAAATACTAAAATGAAACACTGTACATTTGTTGATGATATGTTTATTCTGATATCTTGCAGACCGGTTTTGACCTGAGGTGCGTCTTGAGTGCAAACTACTGCAAGATATAAGAATAAACATATCAAAAACCTTTCATTTTACTATATATAGTTCATGAAAAAATTGTAAGTTTTATGGCAAACACTTGACAATCCGTTACCTGTTTAAACATCGGAAGTTTCCCTTGAACGCACGCAGATGAAAAGAAAAATTGCAGAAATAATTTCTGATGCAGTCGATACCAACTGATTCCAAAGTGCTCGTTCATAAACGTATCAAAATTCAAGAATACGCTCGTTATCTTTATAGCCGCTGAACAAAACACACCGTAATAATTCAACAGACCTAAAAAAAATCTAGTTAAAACACGGCCATCGACAGAAACATTACGAGAGATTACTTTGCAGGAATTGCGCAGCGTCTGCTTGCCCCGTAAGGTTATCGTAGTGGTCGCAAGCCGTCATAGCATATTCCCTCAGCAAAGTGACAACACGCACGAAAAATTGCGTTTTATCCTCATGGGCCAAACTAAAATATGTATTAACGAATGACAAAATTCAGAAAATAAATTTAATTAAATAATCTAGTAATCCAGCAATTCTTAAGAATTAAGCTATACCATACAGCAGTAAAATTTTAATACAATCCTAATTTTCAAGATAAACACCAAAAACAAAAAATTATTTGAGTAATACTAAATATATATATATATATATATATATATATATATATATATATATACGCAATATATATATTATGTATTTAAATTATGTAACAATATGTAGGTGTATCTCTAATGTACTCTAGTCAAATTCACTATTATTGTCATTTGACAATACATAAAAACATAACCTATAAACAATAGAGACAAACCTTTGGACATGTTCATACATCCGCTTGGTTAAAATTGTTGGTACCGGTTCATTACAAGGTACCGGATCAGGACTTAAAAAGTTGCGATAAATAAAATGCATATAATGCTGCAGAGCAGCCCATTCCAAAGCATAAGGTGGCCGAAATTCCTTCAATTCTTTGATGAAATTGTACAATATCTGGTGTTTCATATCCTTAGCTTCGTTCTCGTTCTTCGCAGTCCTCAAAATCTCCTTATAGCCACCCTAAAAGTTGTAATATTACGCTTAAAACAAGCGTTTGTTTATGAGGACTTACGCATTCGTATATCTTGTGCATGTTGTCTCTGGGTTTCTCGAATATATGCTGCACCGTGTCAGGATTTTTTAAAAGGCTATAAAAAGCAGTGTCTGGATTTAGAGCACCCGAGACCGGTGTATTTCTTTGCAAGTGTAGGTTCTGCAGCTTAGCTGAGAGGATACCCATACTTGCTGGGTCAAAGACTACACTCCTGAGGGTTTGTTTCACCAGCAGTTCAACTGGAAAGTCGTACATCCTAACAGTAATATCTACGGTGCACGGTTAGTTAATATAAGTCTCTTTTATTACAAATATACATATAAAGCACTTGTAGATGCACTTGTCCACATTGGTAAGATGGAGTACAAGCAAACTGACTGAATGTAGCCGCTTTAGTGTGCCCAGGAATATCACTAATAATTGCCGCTTCCTATTTGACAAAATTTCTCAAAAATAATCTTAGCAAATATTCAACTAACGAGCGAATCGGCGAATCGAGATAATCAAGCTGCCTACCACAAAATTCTGAAAATAGTAATCATAAAGCCAAAACAGCTTGAATGGATATAAAATACAATCAAATTATATAAAAATTGATTGCTGTTATATAGGTTGCATACTATCTAGGCGATTCTATTCCTTTTTAATTTATAATGAATTGAAATTTTAAAATATTCCACCTACGTTATAAAAATAACACAATTTTCCACAAAGAACGTTAGAATTAGCTATAGCTGTTGTATGTAAATTTACTACAAAACTTGTAACTACAAAACTGCAACTACAAAGCTGGAATTACAATTCTGTAATTACAAAGCTGGCAGTACATAGATGGAACAACAAAGGCATTACAAGTGTTACTGTTTGTTTTAATATTAAAAATTAAGTTAAGCCGGAGAATACCTCAGTTTCCAATACATCAACACGTACGTTTACCTTTCACGGCAACTTTGTGTTCGTTAACATATGTACGTCTATATAACAATTAAGTTTTTATCAATTCATAGAACAATACATTAGAAGACATTCCTGCGCAGCCATTAGCGATAGCAAATGCAATTTTGATGTATCACAAAATGAAAAAAGAAAGAGAAAAATAATTTAAGACGGTACTTTCATTGATTTACCATTTCAATACATACGTACCTACGCCTACTTACCTTTATAATCATTTGATTTTAGATGGTTTTAATACTTAATTACTTACAAGAATTGGTAAATGGAATGGAAATGGTAATTTGGGCTAGTAAAACAATGTGTGTAATGAATTTTCTTTTTTTATTTGGTCACTTAACAGGATCTTAAAGGGTTAATAAACAATTTTTTCGCTTTATTTTTCCGTATAATAAAAGTACAGGATCTTTTTGCTTCCGTGAACTGGAATGATTGGGAGATATTGAATAATAGCTGATATAGAGATATGTATCCTATACATCAAAGATTGTACTGAAACGTTATGTGAACCACCAAAAATTATGATAACAACCTTTGAGAAAACAGACACACCTATGAAACAGATATTCGTACATCAAAAAAACACCAAAACTTGTGTTTTCTTTAATTTTTTGGTTATTAATTACATCAAGAATAGATTACATACATCAGTAAAATTCAAAATTACAAAATTGTGTTTTGACGCAATCAATATTACTGCATCTTTGAGCAACTTTGCGTTAGCAGCAAGTATTGTACAAACTGTTTGACTCTGATTAAGAATATTCATATAAAAGCCCACTTTTAAACACTTAAAACGTTCTTATTGTATATTTATATATATATATACATACATATACATTTATATATATGTATATATATCTCATGCACATACATGTTAAGTTTTTTGCGTTAATGTATACAAAATTCAGTCCGTTACTTGTTTAATTTTTTGTTATTATAATCCGTTTAAGCTTAGTAATTTTGTTATATCCTATTAATAATAAGGTTAATAAAATCCGAATGATAAAAAAAATGCAATCGTCCCAGTTTTTTAAAATGTTAATTTTATTACATAGATTTGAACACCAATTAGGAAGGCAAAAATTTTGATTTTCTTTTACAACACCGAAATTGGACATGATATATTACCCGAAATTGCGTAAACAAACTCTTGTATTGTAAATATTTCCGTAACCGTACCACTGAAAGAGCCACACACTTTTTAGAAATTTATTAATTACCCTAACGTGTAGATAACTGGGAGAGAAATGAACATTCGCAAAAAAATCCTCACTTTGAAATCAATTTTCCAACAACTGGCAATCGAGAATGAACAAACCAATATAATAAATATAATAGTAATAATAACTAAATGATATTCAACATAAGTTATCAAGTAGTATACGTCAAATAAATATGCAAATAAATGAATCTAATAATAATATCTATACATACATATAAGAAAAATGAAAATATTATCACAACAAAAAAAGATTTTTTAACTTCTAAACAAACAATAATTTAATTGCGGTTAAACTAACTGAACAAACAAACGAAATGCCAATAATAAAAATTATAGTAAACGATGGGGAGCAAAATTTTACGGTAACTAACAATCTCAAACGTAGGTGCAATTCTCGACGAAACAAAACCTACGGATATAGACATAATTATCGAACGTAAGTTTCTGTTTGAATTGATTACACTAAAAATATAACCTAAAAAATTCCTTACGACTAAATAGCTCTAATAAATTCGAGCAAATATACAAATTATTAAGAAATTATCATGCCATATTTGATTATATGATTGAATCACATGAAAAGATTTGTTAGCTTTCGCATAACCACTAATCCAAGAGCGAAAATACATAAGTACTATTCTTGAGCGAGAACCAACAAATGGCACTTGAAGAAAGCAAAAGAACCACCAATATTGCACCTATAAAATTTTTCACAACCTTTCAACGGATTAGACAAAAGGAAATTAGAGTTAATCAACAAGATGATATTTAAACTACAGTACACTCTCTCTAATCCGACTACAGTCTAATACGTACCTCGTTAGTCCGAATGGTGGTACACAAAAACGGATTCGGATTAGCAAAAGTGTACTGTAGTTAAAATCTAATACATTTCAATTATTTTTTTAATTGTCGCATATTAAATTGTTGATTATAATTATAATTTTATCATCCGCCTTGATAATTAATGAAAATAATAATTAAGATGGTTTTAAACTTTAGGCATAGCGGTCACGGGAAAGCCAACACAATAATTTATCTAAGAATTAATTTACCTAAAAATGTTTAGTTCATTTAAATTGTTTCCTTGATAATAATCAGTAATCGTAATTATAATAATCATAATAATAGTAAGTAAGTGTATAAAACCAGGTATAAAAAAACACAGTTACAAAATGATATTGGCTAGCAACTGCCTCCCCGTTATTTATTGATTTATGGATACATAACGCACTCCAGTCACAACCTCAACTTCAAGAATCCGTTAATCTAAACACGAGGTTAAGGTTAAATTCGTTAAATTTGTAATTCTCTAACAAATTGATTTCCTCAAGACAACGAGGTTACCTTAAAAAAGTTGAGAATTTGTTGGATGCGTTACATATCAATTAATAGTATAGTACCACAAAACGGGCTGGCAAATTTGTAAAACGTAATAGTGGAACAAAAACGAGAGAAACGCATAAGGAAAATCCACTATGGGGCAGAGGAAAAAATAAACGGAACAACCGTCGGGAGCGACAACAAACGGACATTACACAATAATATTGCATCACTTTAATAGATTGTCAGTCATTTATAGGAAAAAAACGAAACGCAAGACAACGAGAGAGGAAAAAATAAGAAAAAAACAAAAATCATCATCATCAATCAAATAGGTCCATATCCCACATACAAATATACACACTAAATACTAGCAAGTGGTCTCGAGTACCGAACACTGACATACGCTCAAACAGAATGTTGAAGAGATACCATTGCATGCGGGAAGAGATCGAGTCTTTGACGGGGGCAGAGGCCTGGTACGGGGTGAGTTCTGAGCGCTGCTGCATTGACGTTGTAGACCGGAGCTCGTCAGGGTCTGCAACGTGGCGCAATTTGTCAAGGCCGCGGGCAGGCATGTCGCCTGGCCCGCAGTCCCGAGCTACAGCAGTTTTTCGCCCTGCGATGTGGAGGTCCCAGAACTAACCGTGCACTCATCCACGCCAAGCAACTGTCAGTTGACTAACTCGACATTTACAAACTGTTTCAGTCTTTCTAAGTAAGCTGTGTACAGTTCAACATCATTATGTCCGGCACCCTGCAAAAAAAAAGTTTAAAATTGTATTAGTAACACTATAATAGAAGACCAACAAAACATTCACTAGGGTATTTAACTGTATGAAAAATATGGCTTGTATTATAGTCATCCTAATAGATTACAGTTTAGGGAAATTATTTGTTATTACTTTTCAAAAAAAAAAAGCTTTATTTCTATTAAAAACGAAAATTAAAATTGAACTTTATTCACGTCCTATCACGTCGTTGAAAACGCTCTGTAATTGGGTCAGTGTCCAGTGGTTTCCCAGTTTACAAAGTAGAGTGAAGGAATAAACACACTAAGATGGTTTTCCAATAATAGTCAAATACACTATTCAATATTTTTCTTATTTGGAAAATAAAGCTGCAATATGATAACAAAAGAGTATCAAAATTTTTGCAGTTCCGATACTAAGTTGTAGATGGCGAAACACCCTGTCCACAACTAAATGAAATGTTATCAGGTTCCCATTTTACATTTTGTGAATGTAATCAAATGAGTCCACATATCACACATTTTTTGATTATTAGCAACTGTTTATTAGCATATTTCACAAATACTGAGGTATTTAGTGCTATGACATTTTAAATTTCACCATGAGTAGTTTAAAAATCACTTTCAACTTTAAGTTTTTAGGATTGCTAGTTTAAGAGTCACCAATAAAACATTACTTTGCATTTGTAAATATGCTAACATTGTGTCAATTCATCGAAAAAAAAAAATAGGTTACTACACTAACTGATAACTTCTGCAATCTTGGACCGATTTTCATTATTTCATCAGGATATTGTAATGGAATTTATCAAGATTATCACACAACTTTGAAAGAAACAAAATAAAATACAACTGAGCAAGCGAAAACATGTTTTTGGTCTTTATAACAATTTGCTTTTTAATGCAACCCGAAATCTGTATTTTTGTAGAAGATGCACAGATTCAAATATAACTTTACATTGTTCTCAATCACAAAACATTAAATAGGAACATGTTGAGAATTTACATAGCTTATTATTTTCTTTGTAACTAACCTACAGCTCAAAAATGCACCAGAATCGTTAAAAAAAATATGCTTTTGTAGAAACTAGTATACTTTAGATATGCCAGAGATTAACAATATCCTGATAAACTGGGAAATTTGGCTTATCTTAAACAATAAGTAAGTAAATAAATACAAAGTATAATTAATACAAGTAGGACGATATGGAGTCATAAAAAGCATATTAATATATTCAGGTTCCTTAAAAGAGGAAACATAATCTTATTTAGTTATCTAATCCTGACTAAAATATAAGCAGTCCTTTGTTCTATGGAAAAAAAGCATATCATAGGGATTTATCTTTTGTTGGTTAATTCAAAAGAAACATGTTTTACTTGATTATCAGTAATATTTTTTTACAAGATGATCATGTGAATATTTTTAAGGTAAAACTTATCAGAAATGATTGATTATTCAGACATAAGATTCTAATCAATTTATATAAAGACAAATTAATTATTAGCAATTGATAAGGATTGCTTCTTCTTTTCTAATAGACTTTATCTGGTTTGCCTAGCAAATTAGCTAAAGATTTTGTACTTTTACTAAAATAAAATTAAATAGTACTTACTTCAACCCATAGGGGCTCAACAGCCTTCGGACATCTTTCGAATATGGTGAGACCATGTGAGAAGTCTATAACCTCGTCTTCAGTACCATGTATAACCAAAGTAGGCGATGTAACTTTTGGAACTTTATCAATACTGAAAGAACAGCAAATACACTAAATTAAGATTTTAACGAAACAACGTCAACTTACCTAGGGAAGGCATCGAAAAACCACGTTCGCTTAGTGTTAGGAAAGGCAACGCGCATGCCGGACATGAGCGGAGAATGCAAAATAACCGCCCCAACTTCGTAACGAGCGGCCAAATCGACAGTCGGTACCGTCCCGATGCTCTGTCCGTACAATATTATGTTCTCCGGGCTAATACCGTACCTAGTTCTAAGGGCTAACCACGCTGCGTCGATATCGGCGTATAAATTCTTTTCGGAGGGTTTGCCAGCGCTGACACCATATCCGGAATAATCGTAACTAAATATGTTACAGTTGATACGTGATCCGAGTCCTAAATAAAAGCTACTCATTTGGCCTAGGTCGACTGCGTTACCGTGGGAGAAAAGTATGGTAAACCTGGCAGTGTTGCTACATCTAACGTACAAACAGCCTATCCTATTCCCTCGGTTCGTCCTAGTATAAAAACCTTCGACTTTCTCCTTTTCTTGGTCCGTGTACTGCCATTCCGCGCGCTCTGTTAAACTTAGAGCGTATTTTCCAGTACCGTCCGCTAAGAAATCGTACGTTGGCTCCGGTGGTAAAAAGGCGAGTTTCGCTGCGATTCTGCTAGGACACGGCGGACAGCAAAATAAACAACAGAATTCACTCAGGCTTAGTCCGTTCATTTTTATACGAGACACTAAAATAAGGCGATACTACCGATCCGTTCTTGTTATTGTTAAAATAAATATACCTCTATTTAACACCTAAAATAATACAACTTGACGTGCATTGTTGACAACGCTAAATTAGTATACGCACGTTCGGAGCAGCGGACAAGGCTGGCCAACCCAAAACAATGAAATATTTTTGGCTGCTTGTTGGCAGGACTGACATAAAGTTTGTGGTTTGTAAGCTCGGATGCTTTTTGTAACTCACATATGGCCCATCAAGTTGAATGTATAGTAATGAATGTATAGATATCGTCGTGAGAAGTAAGGGGGAATTACGCGAATGTAAACAAAACCGGATCTCAACAATACCAAATCGTGGTGTAATCCTTACTACTCGCTACCACTTGGCCATTGCACTTGGCAGAGTGGTAGTTTTTTAAATTTTGAGTACTGAGTGGATACTCAATACTCATTTTTTCCCGGTGAGTATTGAGTAGTACTCAAATTCAAATTTTTTAGAGTAGAGTACTCTCAACTCACAGTATAAAATGAGTGTTGAGTATCTACTCAAACTCCAATTTCAAAATGTTGAGTAGTGAGTATTGTACAGTATGAAATGAGTAGAGTACTATTGTACTATTGAAGCAACGGGGTCCCAGCCTGTCCGAGTTGATTCGTGCGGAGTGCATCTGCCGGATCTGCCACAGGTACCGACCGGCGCTGGCAGGCGGGGCAGCTTATTCTCATCCTGATGGACAAGACGGCTTGCCGCGAAACCTGCGTTAGTAATGTTTTGATCCTGCTGCTAAGGCTATAAACTAGTTGATTAATATATTGATTTCCGGGTGGAAACTGAGTTGTTAACTTTGAAGCAGTCGACGTTTCGCGCTCTGTTGCAAGAGGTAATGCTTAAGGACCTAAGTCATAAAAAACGCGCGTAAAAAAACACGAGCTTCAGAAAACAAGCGTAAAAAAACACGCTCGTATAAAAAAAACAAGCGCGTCAGAAAACATACGCTTCAGAAAACATACGCTCCAGCAAATACCCGCTACAGAAAACGCGCGCCATAAAAACACGCGTGTCAAATAATAAGCAAATCAGAAAACGCGCACGTGAGAAAACACGAGCTACATAAAACGTGTCAAAAAGCTTCAGATAACACTCGCGTCGGAAAAAAAACGCATCATAAAATACGCGCGTTATAAAACGCGCGGTTTAAAAACACAACCGTAAAGACATGGACTCACAGTTAGCGACGCTGATAGCAGGGTTTGAGCGGTGCTGGTAGCGCACCGTTTGAATACACAGGAGCTTATGGCAATAAACACACAGCCAGCGGACACACAGTCAGTGTCGCTCAATGTGTGTCCGTGCCCTAAGCAGCGCTAGCAGCACAGCTCGAAGCGCCGCTGACTGTGTGTTCATGGCCATAAGCACCTGTGTATTCAAACGCTTCGCTATCAGCGCCGCTCTCAGCACCGCTATCATCGTCGCTAATTGTGTGTCCGTGCCCTAAGGCCGCGAACAGACATCGAGCGTATAGCGAAGCGGAAAGCGCATTCCGACACACTACGCTTTCCGCTGCGCGTACCGCTCGCTGTGTGTTCACGCCCTAAGGGCAACTAACTCGTTTAATTGCCTACAATTTGACGTATGATATAATTTGATGCAACCATTTCTTAAAAGGTATATGTGTATATGTTTCAAAAAAAGATGCCTATCTTTTATGATTGTCTTTTCCGCGATCAGTACCTTGTGGTTTAAAGGTTTACGATCGCGGGTATACCTATTGGAACCTACTGGTTAATTTTTATTTCGCGACTACACGCCGGAGTTTTGAAAATTTTCCTAGACGAGTATAAAATTCATTAATTCGGATCAATACGGAAAGCCATCGCGCAACTGTTGGATAGAGAGGAAAGGAAAAAAATCGCGAATCTTATCGACCGAATTGGCGAACTGTGTTTCCATCTATATAGCGAACAAATAATTGTTGCAGGGCCAAAAGAAGGAGTGGATATCGGAAGGAATTATCCGCTTTTTCGGGTAAAAAAACGCTATTTTACGTAGAAGTAACGTTTGATTGCCTCCGCATCTTGCAATTGAGCACGTCCCGAGTCCCGACTGTCCCGTATCCTGACGAAAAGTTGCGCACAAAACCTACTTCCACGATCTGACGACGTCCTTGGTGTGTGCGGTTACTACGAGTGCTTTTAAACTCCGTTTTGGACATCTTATTCCACTTTTACGGCCGTAGAATATGATTGTGTAAAATAACCGAAGAAGTAGGCAGTACGATACGAGAATTGAGATTGTGAGACGTGTTAGTGAGAGAGATTTCAAAGCACCAGATTTGAGACCATGTTTTCCGGACTTACGAACCAGGTCAGTTCTTGGATGGGATCCTCGAAAAATGAGACAGAGGAGAAGATCCCTACCCCCACAGGGGACCCCAACATCGCCACAACCCCAGAGAAAAAGGAACAGAGGTAAGGAAACAAATTTTTCAGCCCCCTCGGCCCAGATTCCCCAACACACCGATTCATACGTGATAATGACCTTATGTTTATTGATTTTGAATTAAAATAACAAAATTAACGAGTATCGCTCTGGATTTGTATATTTTTCAACGCAATTCCGACGCAAATGATAACAACATTCATATGCGTCGCAATACTTATTTCCAAGGAATTTCCAGTTTTATCAAAGCGGTTTTCTAGGTTAGAATTTTGACAACTACCCCTTTAAACTTTTCACTTTAAACTTTTTCGTTTAATACATACTGAAATAAATCAATCAATAACCTAATTTCAATACTCAACTAATTAAAGCAAGACATCAACTTATTGATTTCATCTCGTTGACTTTGGACATTTCGCAGCCCGACAAAACCAAGCAAATTAGACATGCTGTCAAACGTGAAAAGCCAGATCGGCGGTATAGGCGGTTGGTTGGGTTCGAGTATTCCGAAACTGCGGAAGAACGAGGATCCGGAGAATCAGGAGGATCAGCAGCCGCTCGGGGAGGAAGGTGCCTCATCCGGGGCGGGCGACCTCACGAAAAGCACCCCTCCGTTGAAAGACGAAGACGACAATTCCAGGTAAGAGTTTCTACCCGAAATGTCTGTACTCGCAATTTTCTAGACCCGGTTTTAGTGCCACTGGGGGCGCAGACTCAGGTCCCCAATCCGCCGCCGAATCGCCCACTGAGGAAAAGGAGGGCCAATTCGGTAACGGTATATTTTTCGACTAAGTCAACGAACAGGTTTTTTCATGTTTTTGTTTCAGTGCAAAGCAAGGCTCTCGCTGGGGCAAAGTCTTTCGGCAACTTCTTGTACACCGCTGTGAACAAAGCAGGAAAGACCGTCAGTGAAGCTAGCGCAAAAATTAAGAAAACTGTTGAAGAAAATGTAAGTTTTGAAAATGTACCCGCCTTCCAATGGTAAAGTCTTAAATATGACATTAATAGGTAAAACAAATTATCCTGTTTTACGTACAAATTGTTTGGTTACATGCTAGGCTAAGGTAAATTCTTTAAAATGTAACAAATGTGTGTGACTTTTTGGTATGGAGATATGGCTGTTACCGTTGGACGGCAGTGTAGAGATCGAAAATATATTAATGGAAAAATAATTGAGATATAACAGATCAACTTCTTACATAGTATCATCAGAAAAACATATGATTGAAGATTCATTTATTTTTGTTGTCATATTGCCAGTTGAGTTACAAATTTTATAAATTGGTAACAACTATCGTGCAATTGCAGAGTATTTTGGGTGAATTTAACAAAGAACAAGAGGCGTTCCTGAAGAGTCAGCAGGGAAATAGCTCAGCTAGTGCTTTGCCTCCATGGGCGGGCTGCCCAAATGAAGAAGCGCTTAAAGAAGAATGCCTTACTTTGTCGACGGATAGAAGGAACTTTGTCCGAAGTCCGCCAGCCGGCGTGGACTTCAACTTCGACTACGAAGTTTCCTATCCCATAGCAATGGCAATCATGGAGCAGGATCCGAATCTGGAAAAGATGCGCTACGAGCTCGTCCCTAAAATGTAAGATATACCGCAGGGATGCACAGACTTCTTGGGACCAAGGGCCCACCAGTATATACCGGGTGATTCAATTTCCAGGCTCACCATGAGGATCTTGCTTATTAGTGGATGTTTAAATTTGGCAAAGTTTCGTATTTTTGTGCTGATCAATTACCTGAAAAGAAATTTAAGCTATAATTTTGCATTTTGAAGATATCCGCAAAAAAACTGAAATGTTAAGATATCGTTTTTATTTTTTTATTCAAAACACTCTACAGCTACTTTTTAACAAGGAAAGCAGTGTTAATTTTTAATTTGAAATAACTTCAAAGATGGCGGGCGTAACCATGGCCAACTTTTGCCGATAGTTTTCCGATAGTCGTGTTTTTCTCATTTCCGCAATGTATAACATGTTGGCATTAACATGCGGATTTTGAAGATTATGAAAAATGATAGGTAGATAGATATCCAGATAAGTATTTTACAAAAAAGAAGATGTTAATTTGAAGCGTGACATTGCATTGTTTTAATCATTTTTGTAATGTTTGGTTCAATTTTGGTAGTAGCTATGTGCAAAATTGCTTCTAATTTGTCATTGGTGAAGCAGTTTCTATTTTTTGATTTATTAATAATCATGAGTGAAAAAGTTTGCTCGCAGATATATGTGAATCCAAAAGCGCTTGCGACTTTTGGCACTCAGCTGCTGTGAGTGAGGCGGGCCACCAGTATAACAACGGAGGACCGCGGTCTGTGCATCCCTAATATACAGATATATGTAGAACAAGAAAAACAAGTTTACAATTTTTGTCTTTGTTTAGGATTAATGAAGAGAACTTCTGGAGAAATTATTTTTACCGCGTGACGCTTATATGCCAGGCTAATGACGTGTCGTACATGTCTCGCGATGTCGATAGTCAATTATCTGCTGGAGAACCTTTAGGTATGTCTGCTGCATATTTTTTGGTAGTCAGACGCACTAGCTTTATCTTTTTTTTTATTTTATTTGTTTTCTTTTTTTATTGCGTAAGCTAGATAAGCAATCTAAAGTGTCCGAATCGCATGAATTTGTATCGGACACGTTACAAGCTTCCAGTCAAGACATCGTAGAGGTCGAGGAGGAGATGAAAAAACTCGCGCTAGGGGCGAAGAATACCGGTAAGTAACGTCTATGTCCTGTAAAAGTCGGGAAGTTTGTGACGCATGTTTTGTTGTTCTTGCTTTTGGTATTGTGTAGTGTTTTTAGAAATCATTTGATCAATTTACTCTTTCATTTAATTAATACATAATTTGTAATAATTTTTTTTTTATGAAAGGGTAAATAGAGATAGATTAAAAAATATATATATGGAGCATAAATGTTAGTTTCCTGTTCGTTTCTGCTCACAGCTTAAAGAAGAGGGATCCAAAACTAAATCTCAAACTAAATAAATATATATTCCAATCCTTAATTCCTATCTTCACTGTTACTGCTTATTGGTTGTGTTTTCTTGTTTTGTTTGTGTTCACCCCTTTTTGTTCTCTGTCTTTTTCCAATGTTTTCTTTTGTTTCTTTTAACTTATACGTCTATACATATATAAATATCGTGAATGGGTACTACAACTCTTCTATATAGATCAGTATTATAAATTACCACGTTTGTATTCTCAATGGTACTAAATAATTATTCTATACATACATATAAATAGATATATTCATAATTGTGGTGCAAATTTTTTCTTCGTCTTCACTGTATTTCAAGGGTGTTCCGAACAGTGACCATTTCCAAGGAACCAACAATGACAAAGGTATAAAAAAACTCTAAAGCAAACATCTCATTTATAAAATACAGGGTGTACTAAAACTCGGCAATCCTTAAATTAATATCGTCTGTAATCTTCATTTCGAAATATCATAGATTTGGAAGTGGTCACGCAAGATCCATGATGGTGTCTTACCGTCATTGGTCCTTTGAAGCATGTATGTAGTATTACATCTTTTAACTAAATGTGAATTTTATCTCTTATACATATACATATTAAATATACGGAGGAAAAAAAATTGTGTACTTAAAAAAATTATAATAATAGATGCCATTATCGAGCAAAAGATGAAATTATTGACAATATGCATTGTTGGTATTCTGTTGGTACGGTCAAAAAATAGTATCAATTTAGACTTTTATGGGAAATACATGTCATTTTGTTATACATATTATTTATACAACACATTCAACAAAATTGAAAGCATTTTTCTCAGATGACACGAATGTGTAACAAGAGCCTTTATTTACGTGGTTGGGGCATATATATTATACCGTAATGACAATAACGTTACGTTTTAAAATATACTAAGGATAAGGCATTTGCATTTAACGGAGTGAGGGTGAGAATATGCCGTTTTCAGTTAAAAACACCAGAAATAATGTAAAGTACAATAGTTAGCAAACGTAACAAAAGTACTCTACGTGTAACATATGTATAAAATAAATCGGGATCGAAAACCAGGTGTAACAGGAAACTAACAGCCCTGGTATAGAGTACCCTGGTATAGACTGAGAAACGTCTGCTCCGTGCTTTGCTTTTACTAGACAAATATCTCTCTACCTATATTACATGGATTTTAAGCACTTTCTTACTCTATATACCTTTTTGTTCCTTGCGTTGTTTTCTGTTTTTGTGTTATTTTTGTGTTTGGTTACGTCCTAAAATCCTGACATATTTTTCAAACAGAAGAGGAGTGGGAGAAAGAACTGGAAGCCGAACTGCAGGAATACGAGATGGTCGGTGACGGTGACCAGAAGGTGACGTCAAAGTCCGAGAATTGGGACCGCGAGATCGAAGATCTCATGGAAGATGAATCTTTAAAGTAAATTTCGACTGTTTTAACATCCTGACTGAATACATTCCGATCATTATTGTTATTATTCTATAATATTTATTACAGAATTAGAATTATTTAACGTGTATGCAATTCCAAAGGGCCACGGGTCCAACTAAAACAATACACATCTTGAAAATTCTGTTTCCTTTTCTAGTCAACGTTCGAGAAGCGCGCCTTTGATTGTTACGAAATATCTAAATTCTTCACGTTTAAAGGCTGTTAACAATTTTAGTTCTTAAGACATTTTGTACATAGCTTAAGTAGCGTACAAAATAATTTCAGTTTTGTTCTGGGCGCTCCTACTTCTATAATTGTAGCTACTGTGCGTTAACTAAGGCGTCTGCGTTATATTAATCGATAATAATATTATAGAAGGGGGGGATTGTACATCCGAAAAGTGTATTATATCACATTTATTGCAGCCTGTAGGTGACCGCTGAAGCATTTGGCCCGTTACTTATTTAGCAAAATGGAAAATTGCCTATTGCAAATGAACTTTGCCAGAATGTAACATATAGTATACTTAGCATATTTATATAGAATTGTGTGTTCGCGTGTTAAATACAAAATACATATGTACTCTCCTGTTACGCAGAGAATTGTTAAATAAATGTAGCATATGTGCCCAATAATAACATAACTTTTATTTCCTAAAACTTGTTTAGAAATTTATCATATTCTAAGGTAAGTACTTAATAGGAAACTCAATAATTCTTTAAACATTTCTTTATTTTCTAATAAATACATGCTAAACAAACACAAAATAACGATATAGTATGTCAAGCAGAAAAGAAAAACATCAGATTAACATACACATTAATATACATACGCTTGCGATTACCGCTAGATATTTACAAAATTTCCGTTACGCCCGGACCAGCTAATTTCCATCTATACTCGTAATAATACTTTGTTAGATCTCTATCACAAATATAATCCAATGTATGGAGAATAACGTGCTCAAACGTCAAGCTCAACGCAGCGCAGGCACGCAATACGCGAGTCTTTGTATTGACCAATTGTTTCAGGTGTGTTTTTTATCATTTCCCTTAAGAACAACAATATATTCAATACAACTGATTAGACAACAGTATTTCTTTTTATTACGCATGCATATTTACAACCCCCTGAATTTGTATTATATTTTTTCAGCAAAATGTCACACCATTTCATGTGTATAGAAATGTTTGTTATTCGAGTTATTTAAGTTTTGATATGTTGAGTATGTGTTTGATAAAAATGAGTGCTGCTAACATCTATTATAAATATATACAATAGTAAATACTAGGTAGTCAAAAGTGGCCCCATTAGTAATTAAAACGCTTTTACTGCAGAGTGATTTTTTGATAAATGTTATTATTATTACGTGATGTGGACGTATTATATGTAAAAAGTAAATGTGTAGATCAATAGGATTTGATCGTTATAACAACATCTATTACTTTAGGATTAAAATTCCCCCAAAATTATCTTACTTTGCATAATAATCTAGTAGTATTCATATATATTGTACAGGAAAATACTTGGATTATATTTAACACCAAAAACTGGGAGATGTCACATTCATTATTGACTAATATTTATTATTCTAATAAAAACAGCTAAAAACACCCTAAAAACAGCAATTTTTTTCCATAATTGACTGTAAAATAATTAACCCAATTTTACATTACTGATGATCGTATTTCCGTTCAGCACGTCTCCTATCGGTATAAATCGTACGGTTGAAATTAGGTTTTGCCTAAGGGTGGCTAATTGCGGAAGCCTTATCGTAGTGATCGGAATATAATTATTTTTCACCTCGACGGGCTTGACGAGACTATGCAACGGGGGTACAGGCTCTTCCATAATTTGTATCGTCTGCAACGCGGTTGCAAGTGGTTGCGTCACCACTTCCGGTAATTCCACAATTTTTTTTTGAGCTAACGCAGAATCTGCGCTGGCCGTTTTCTCTTCAATTTCATCTCCGCCTTTTCCGAATAGGTCGACTCCTTTCAAACTATCCAAAATGCTCATTCTTTTGGGCTTTATCTCGATTTTCGGATTCGGTATCTCTGCCGAGTCCCTAGAAGCGAAATTAAGGATATTGTAAACAGATTACGTAATCGTAGAGGTATCAGAGGTATCGTATTAACTAACATTCAACAATTGATATTGTTCCTACTAGTGCTCTTGGGTTATAAATAACCATTCTTAACTATCAGTGAGAAATAGTTCTTTGAACAAGATGGTTGAAAAAGTGGAAAATTTTGATGTTTTAATTTGCTGTAGGGATTATACCATCCTGGCGCACAAATTTATATTGTCAGCTAATAGTCCGTTATTCCAGGTATATAGTATATAATCTAGTGAGAAGTATTTGTTAAAAGTTGCATGTAAATTTTCAGAAAAAACTACAACTATGTCCGAATATCGAACAAATAATATTTAACGGTCTTTGCGGAGTCGTAACTAAAGCATTAATCGATTTCATGTACGGGGGACGATCTGAAATCGACATAGAATACTTCCAATTATTCCTAGTGGCTGGGAAGGAATACCAGATCAAAGGTCTGGTCGCCGCCGCGAAAGTAACCGAGTATTCACCAACGAATATATATGTCCTGCCACCGAGTTTTATGATAACAAAACCCGTATTTAAACCACATACGAATCTCCACTTGAATCTTGGAAAATCGCACCAAATTACCTTGGAACAATTAAGAGAAGCCCTATCGTTGACGACTAAAACCGATACAAATAATTTTGATTTATCGCAAAGAAAACCCTTCGAGTACAGTATCAAAGATATAACGCAATTAATCAAAATTGACGTCAAAACTTCTAATGACCGTAGTTTCCGATTGAGCTACGATATGTTGATCAATTTCGCAAGGAATCCGGACCAATTCGAGATATACGATGAGCATGACGAGAAACTTAAGGTTACGCAAGTCGTGTTCGAGCAGATTTTAACACCAATAAAGGATTTTGCCGATTGTTGTAACTTCGAAGCGAAGTCCCGATGTCCAGAAAAAGAGATTACAACGCATATAGAAGAGCCTAAAGCGGGACCCTCAAAACCGCCAACTTTTAACGCTTCTAAAGGTACGTTGTATCAACAGTTGCTGAAAACTGCTTTAGAGGAAGGGTATGTATCCGATTCGGATACAGAGGAAGAATCCATCCCTTCCACCTCATTTAGACCTATCAAGAGCAAAAATGGGAAAAACAAAAGCAAGAAAATGAAGAAGAATTAACTTTTACGACTTTACCTTTTAACCACAGTTCTATTTCTTTACAGGGTGCATATTAATTTTAATTTTACTGATTATATATTATTTCTTATTCCTTTACTCAATTAATAAAGGTGTGTGGGTTAATATTTTGTTTGTTTTGTGATTACTTGTGGGACAATACAGGGTGTATCCGAAATAGTGCATACAACTTAATATGAGAAACAAATAATCTTAATTCATTCTGTATATTGCAATATTCTTGAAGTTTTAAGTTGGATACCGTTTTCCAGGAATGTTTTATTGCAATTATTAAGACCTATTACTCTATTAGCTCTTCAAATTAATGCCACTGTTTCGGATACATCCTGTATTCGAGTATTTCAGAAAAATTTCTACTTACCTTATACGTCCTAAAGAACAAGGTCGTTTTCCATTATTTTCCGCTTTATGAAGGGATTTTTCAGGATTTTTAAGGGAACTACAGGAAAATGGGATGAAAAAACAAAACAATAAAGACACAAATCATACAAACCGTATCTTAGTCTTTACTGTTTCCATTTGTTTTAGTTTGCCGCATAATTCTGGTGTATTAAAGGATTTGACACGTTTATTACGGGACCTTGTATGCCTTTAATTCAAAATTTCAAGAAAAACCAATAAAAAAAAGATTACTCACCAATCGCTAAACTCCTTATAAGTCAGTTTTGATCCGTACTCTTCATAGTCATATTTAGAGATAAGCATTGATTGGAAATTGGGATTCCTGGACAATGCTTTCCCACCTTCCCAAGCATATGTAATTGGACTAAAAATATTGAAACCTCGTCAATCTTTTTTGCAATAAGCAAAAAAAAACATAAAATTACTTTTCCGGTTTGCGTATCTTCAATTCTAAATCACAAGGTGTTAGAGATCGTATATCCGTATACAAACGGCTCTTATAACCGGGAAATTTAGCGTTTCCTCCGATCAACAAAACATTTTCCATGAGAGCTTTACGATACTTCTCCGGGCACGCATCAATGCATTTAGCGACGGCTTCCGGGATCCCCATACAATGCATTCCTATGTTGGATGGCCGCATCAGAATTTCTGGAACTGTGAACCGTTCGTTGATCAGCCGTAGGATTTGACAGTTTTCCGGAAAGTCTTTATTGCCAGGTTCTTGAACGTACCTAAAAACGGTGAAAAATTTTAGCGATTTGTGCTGGGCGAAGTTTTAGGGGAATACCCTCTGCGAATATTGTTGAAATCTGGCAAGATGTAGTTACGTAATATGTCGTTTTGATCGTCTGGTCTTTTAGCATTTTTCATGTCGTCTTTTAGGCATTGCGAGACGAAACAGGTGTCTTCTTTGACTTGGTTTATGACGTACGTCTCCTCCATTACGTGAAGTTGACGGTACGATAGGATGTCTTTTAAATAATTCGTTAATAACTGCAAATTTAATAGAAATAGAGATAAATAATAAAGATAAATAATTTCTCTAAAATACGAGCTTACTTTTCCTCCGACATATATACGTTTTGTAGCAGGCCAAAACTTTTTTCCTCCGATATATGGAACAATATGTGTGAAACTATATCCAGAGTCAATTATTAAACATGGTGTATCGTACCCTTAAAAACATATTGATTAATTTTCTGCTTATAGTTTTGGTAATAGAAGCACCTCACCTTTTTCTTGGATATACTGATGTCTAGCTAGATCTGTCGGGGCAACCCGTACCATAGATTTAACCTCGTACTCCTCGAAAAATATCTCGTCCATGCATTCTTGAATCGACGGAAAATTGAAAATAGGCTGCGTCATGATCAGAGGCTTTGTCATTAGGGGATAGTTCTGAAAGACGTAGTCCCAAATTGGTTTCTGTACTTCCCATTTTATCACGTAGCCTTTGTCGCAGGGAGCTTGGTAATATAAACCCGATAGATCACGGCAGTCCTCTACTTGGTTACCGACGAATAACCGTTTCCTCTCGGACTTCGCTTTCATTATGCAATTCGGAACAGTTCTAAAAAATTATGTGAGCCTCAAGTTTTCCTAAAAATTTAGCACACTTACGAAGGAACGTCCATGGTTGTATCCCCAATCTTGATGCTGTAACCTCCAGAATCGCATATCGTGGCTGTTGGCTCTATAGAAAATGGAAAGAAACTCGTGTACAAAATACTACAAAAACATTCAAAACATGAATTCAGGTATACCGTTGTGTGGTCGTGATTTTGCGGATGTTTCGCCATACGAGCTTCTGCTTCTTTTCAAGCTTTGATTTTTGCTTGCACTGGGAGATTTAGAATCGGACCTTGTCCTTTTCTGGGGCCCTTCCATTCTTAAAACTACGTTTTATAAACCAAACTATACTGCTACATCAAACACAGATTCGTTTTGGTTAGTTTCGGCGTTTCCTGTTTGTTTGCATTAGAAGTTCCTATTGGTTCCTATAGCAGTATTTTTGTATTTGTTCGGTTGGTTGCCATGGATTCCCGCCGAAACGCCTATATCATTCTTCTATTGTTATTTTCTACCAATTTTTAACTCGACCCAAAGAATTATAAATTATAATACAGTAACACTATCTGTTTTATATATCTGCAAGGGTGTTTATTATTTATTTACGGCTATATTTGTTACGATAATTAGCGATATTACGCTATGCGAATTCGGTGTGACGGTTGGCCAATTATATGTATGTATAAATAATCAATATCGGCGAGTTTACTTTTCTTCATCCGATGGAAATCAAATAAATGGCAAAATGATCTTCGTACGATGGCGATTTTTTTTGTATCACACTTTTGCCCTAAGTATCCTAATTTCTGAGATAATTAGCAAAATCTGCAACAAAATAAGGCATTTTCAATATCACCACCGATTTTGGTTCCGGGCGCCATCTGTGGAGAAACGCTTGAAGTACTAGCACAAGTACTGGTTTCGCCGGGGATTCATAGATGGCGCAAGAGGTATCTGTTTTAAATATGTATTATTATTTTTAATTATTTATTTTTTATGACCTTCAGTGATGAGCGGGGAATTACAGGCCGGTCTGAAACCGGCCTATAATTCCCCAGCAAAATGTAGCGTTCCCCTCTATGACCAATAGTTTCCGAATTATGTTTGTCACTTGAAGATAATTTCCATTATGTAAATGTGTGTAAATGTGTGCTACATTTGTTAAAATTACTAAATTTTATGCCATTTTATGCAATTTAAGTACGTTGTATTAGAATAATATATTTTTAATACTTTTATTTTACACCATAGCCATTGTTAAAATTGTTCAAGTTAAAAATCAAATTTATTGCGACAAATTATATTTTTTTCCACTTGCGGGAGACAAATTATTTTTTTTTAATTGAGCCAACTTTTTTGGTTGTATACAGTGTGTCCAGGAAAGTTCGCATCATATGGATTTTTTTTAATTGTCCACATCTCAGAAAATGTTATTCTTTAGAAAAGTTGGTGGCTTGTATGAAACCAAACGGCAACAGACAAATATGTAAGATGTAAGTTATTTTCTGTATTATCGATAAACTTTGTTTGCAAATGTTGTTTGGAAGTAAAAATTATATTCAATAAGTCACCTATCTTTAATTTTTTTTTAATTCTTACTTTTTAGTCAATGCCGGTGATACTAAAAGGTTCTTTTTAATCTACTTTTTAGAAATTTGATTAAATTTTTTGCATCTGTTATTATTTTGGTATGACAACTAATGTTTATTTAGAACTAGCGCTCAATTACTCATTTGCTTGATGCGAAGTTTATATTTCACCCTGTAGATAATAATAGATCATACAACAACTACATATTATCTACAGGTGCGTGACTTACCTTTAATTCAATTAATATTAATCACTTTGGATATGTTTATAATAGTAGTTATCCATCTACAGCAAGCGATTATCTCGATGTTGGTGATATTTTCAATGAAAGCAACCCGGACAACCAAATTGACCATTCAACCAATTCTAGGATAAACAGAAAATTCCAGCAGACTATGTCTGTTCAAAATCTCGATAAGAAACACAATAAAACATATATTGGCGAAAATAGGGAAGCAAGTTTACTAGTGTTGCAAACGCTAATCAAGCCTAGAACGACTTTGGTTCGACAAATTGCTTCTCACACGCAATTCAATAAATCAACGCACACTATGGCATCAGTACCATACCTATGACATCAGACCTGATGCCATAGGTATGACGTCGCGTCTTCGCCATCTGGTTTCAGGAGGAAATGGAAGAGGACAATGACAATACCCCGCAGATATTTTCTAAGCATCACCCTGGCACGAGATCCACCTTATGGCTTCGCGACGCCAAGCCAAAGATTCCCGACGGCGCGTGCGACGCAAGGAGGCAAGAATGAATGACTTCGCGTGTGAGACGCTTGTGAGATTAGTAGGCGTCCTCGTAAGTCGAATATGATGTTGCGATTGTATACAATTTGGCAAAGTTTCAACGCTATTTATAAAATCAAATGACGCCTTGTAAATGCGAATAGATATTTGGATTACGCGTGCACGCTGAGTTACTCATTCTTAGCCCTTCCCAATGAATTTGGAAATAAATTTCAATTGATTACTCCTCCGTCCTCCAGCGTCGTGAGTCGTGTCCCGTGTGATTGGTGTGATCCCGTGTAGTCCCGTGTGGTTCTTGCGTCAAGTCTGCTCAGACCTGACTTCGTCATCAGTCGACAATCACAATACATAATACAATACATACAGCCGTCCATCACATCGCATCCAGAGCGCAGTTGATTTTTGTGCGTCGTTCACCTGCATAGTGGCCAACCAATTGAGACCATGTGGCGAGACCAAGTTTATAGCGTGAGTTACTCTAATAATTCAATTTGAAATCAGCTTGAACAATAAATGAGTTTTCAGGGGACGCTAAGGCCCGTATGTGCTGAAGTTATAACAGGAAAATACCTCAACGATTTGGTGGATGAACTAACATATACCGTTCGTTCAAATCCGTTAACTAGCGTATCGAACATTCACTCAATACACAAAATCGACAATGGGCTATATTTAGGCGACAAGTACGTAAAACAAACAACAACATAAAACAAACGACAAAGTAAAACAAACAACGCGGTTATATGTAAATATAATGGTACATGCAGTTAATTGTGTTGGGAGAAAAAGGCTAACTATAGGAACTTGTGCAGCAGGGTGCAGCAGGAAAATTCTAAATTCCAGGTTTATAAAAAGTTGTCCCCATGGACCCACATATACCACAAAAAAAAATTCCCAATTCAAATATATTTAGAGGTCTCCCGCAGGAGGCAACATCTAATGCAACATTTTGATCGCTCGCAGTTTATTTAGATTCGATACAACTTTTAGAAAAATGGTCATTTTCGTACAATGTGCTTAAATGTTAATAAAAGTTTATTTGTCGTTAAATGTTTTATTATGTGTGTCCATGTGGGCTTCACGTTATCTGTCATTAAAAAAACAAAGAGAATTATAATCGTTAAGCCTCCTGCGGGAGAGCTAAATATATATGAACCAGGACAATTTTTTGGTGGTTGGAAATTAAGTAACGGAATAATTCAATAATTCTGTTAATAACTAAAATATCAAAAAAATGTGGTATAGCGATTAAAATTACTTTGACAAACTTTGGCTTGTACGTTTCATAATATTAATTGTTTGTGCAGTTATTCCGGATACAAAAAGTCCAAATTTTAAAATGATAACAAAAACTTATTTAAATTTTATTTACAAAATTACAATATGCTGGATCACATGTGTTCAAATTGTCGACCTTATTTGTTGACACTCGTGTTGTATTTTCTGTCGAAGGTGTTCCAAATTATTGGAACAATCTTTATAAACTTTATTTTTTAAATAACCCCACAGAAAATA
Source organism: Melinopterus prodromus (assembly GCA_964023965.1). Classification (NCBI taxonomy): domain Eukaryota; kingdom Metazoa; phylum Arthropoda; class Insecta; order Coleoptera; family Scarabaeidae; genus Melinopterus; species Melinopterus prodromus. The sequence continues at coordinate 9,091,077 of OZ030399.1, forward strand.
ATCAAGCGGTGTAAGATCGGGTGATCTAGCTGGCCACTCCAATGCTCCCCTTCTTTTGTAGGGGTGAAATTTTTCTACTTTTAGTCAATTTAAAACTGATGTATGACTGATGTGATGGTCTAAGGCCAATCCACGGCTGCTTGAATGTGGATTTTCCTCAAGATCCAACAAAACGTCCGTTTTTTCTTATGTGAGCTATTGAAAATTTTATTCAGTTGAATAGAGATTAGAAAATCCTACCGAAATGGGATATACAAAATACGAAATAGGTTGCCATTTACAGAACGTTTGAAAACGGTATTACTCTTACAAAAGCATGAAAAAACTGAAAATAACTTGTTCCTATGCGCTGTAATTTAAATCGGAATTTTATCCGGTTTTTATTGTTCATAGTGTATATTGTCTATAGCAAATGTACCTATACAATTCTAGGAGTTCAAACGCATATGTGTGTTGTTTAGCATCAGTTTTAATTCAAAAAACTTCCAAAAAACACATACCTATGCGTTTGAATTCCTATACAACCTCATGCATCATGGAGAACTTCATAATTAAAATATACAATTCTACGTCCGGTGGTACGCACTGTATAATATTAATAGGTACTAATCCACTAAATTGTTTCATATATGCAGATATGGTGCGAAAGATAGAAGGTTCCTAATTGCAAATGGTATTACACACGTATTAAATTGTGCAGAAGGAAATGACGAACATCAAGTGGATACCAATGAAGCTTATTACAAACCAGTAAATATAAAATACATGGGCATTTGCGGACATGACCGACCATCTTGGAACATCTCGGTTTATTTCGAACAGGCTGCTCGGTTTATTGATAATGCCATTAGATCTGGAGGTAAATTTGTATATCGAATTCTTCAATTTTTCGAACTGATATAAATTTTAAAATTTCCAGGTAAAGTGTTAGTTCATTGCGTCGTTGGAATATCAAGATCTGCGACAATTGTCATAGCGTATTTAATGATAGCGAAGCAGCTGAACGCCGCCAAGGCGTTAAAGTACGTTTTTAATCAACGCAGAGTCTGGCCCAATCCCGGATTTCTTCACCATCTTGCGCAGCTGAACAACGTCTTGTTTAAAAGGAGGTCATTATTATTAACTAAGCACTATTATTGATTTATTACATTATTGTTAATACATTCTTGTTAATTTGTAATATAATATAAGTAAATATAGTTCGTTTTGTGTTTGATTCTTATTCTTCAGTCTGGACGCGCCTTGAGGCTCGTCGAATTGTATTTACTGTATGTACTCAACCGACCAATCACAACACACTATTCCCTGATTGGTCGGTTTGAATTTTTGCCGCCGTATCAATCGTGCATTTATAGAGGTGCTTAATAAACGATTTCCTATTCACTAAACTGCCTCATAAATAAACGATCGACGGAGAAATATGTATAATACATAAAGAATTAGTTATAATTGAATGAATATTGGCAAAATACATCCGAATTAAAAATCGTGCCGGCCAAGATTGGGCGCGCCATCTAGCGGCTACATCATATATTTAATAGAATCTCAGAAAACCACCGATAGTGGCGTGATGGGCGTTGGCGGCATAGGCCACAGACGCATCGACTCTTTTCATGCGTCATGTTGGCCGCCTGTTGGCGCCGCTCGTATGACGCGCGCGACGTCTATATTCTATGATCGCAAGTAGAGCAACGGCGCCAACGGTCAATGGGCAAATGACAATAGTAATCAAATGCAGATTGCTCCGGAATTTTCGTTTTTTTGTTAGTACCTGACTATAACTAATAGGCAATAGCATCAGCTAAAACGAAAGGTCAGAATGGCGGTGTTATGGCTGTATTATAAACATACACTGGAATAAAAACGATTAGTAGGTATTTCACCTACGCGGCCTGATTGAAGAAGATTGTTAATGAATTTATTTGTCTGATATGCAACCGATGCCGATACCGAAAGGCGGATACTGGCTGAGTATTTGCCTTGGAATGTCGCATGAATTGTCCATAATCTACAGTACAGCACAGTGCCGTCCTGTCGTAGAATCCCCCACAGCCTAGACGGATAGATGGAGCGAGACGAGCAGTCGCATGGTAGCAAGTAGCGACGGCAATGGCAATGTCAAAACGTCTAAATGGAAAATCGAGAGTAGTTTGCGCAGAACGGTGTAGAATGGTTGAAAATCGCGCACTCGGTCCCATACAGAATACAGAATATTGGAATATACGGATGTATTGTTAGAAAATGGCGAAGCTGCTGCGCCTGTGCCTGTGGGATAGTGTTGTGTTGTGATAGTGAAATACGAGTGCGTTTGACTATGTTCGACAATGGATAAATGCGCGAATACGAATAACGAAACGACTGAAACGGTGTGAAGGTTCCGCTTTCGGCTCACTTCGCTGCCCGCTGGTGCGGCGCTAGAGCTACATAGATACTTAACGGACAGCAAAACAGCAAAATGTCGTCCAGCGATAAAATAAAAGTCGCCGTGAGGGTCCGTCCTTTCAACAGGAGAGGTATTGTACCTTGTTGTCTAATGTCTACCTAGCTATTCTTCCTGAGCTCGGAGCTGACCCGTCGGTCACCCGTCGGGTTTTCTGTTGACGTGTTTGACAAAGTCTATTCGGCTTTCCAAATTCCACGTAGCGCAGCAAAAATCTATTATCATGTCACTGTACGTTACTATCATTGTATCAATACGCGGTACGGGATATTGTATGTGTGTATGTATGTATGTGTGTGCATTGTCATGTGTGTTGTCAAACTGGCTAATTGGTTCGTTCATCATTGGCTCGTGTGACCACACCGTTGTCGGCACTAAATATGAACGTTTGGACTTTTAATTAAGGGAATTACACCGTAAAGGTGCGGCGACACAATGTACATTCTACATATTTGATTAGCTAATGGCTTACTATCATCAAATCACCCAAACATGATTCACGCTTGCGATAGCGATTCCCATAAGGCATAAGACATGAAAACATCGTGCTACCTACAGTACCCGCCTAGTACCTACATCCCCGTATGGTTCAGTAGTATTAGTATCTATACTATTGTATGGACCTTGTGTGTATCGTGCAAGATACCCTCGATACAAACATCAAACATCACACGTCGACACGAGCCAATGCATAATAAATAAGCATACTTACTCATTTATTCATCCGAAATCAACTCAAAATAAACCCCCACAAATTATTGCTACATGTATGACGAAACAGATTTTTATTAATAAAGTACTTTCACTTTTCTCGCGATTTTATGTGGGTATATGGCTGTATCCTATACATATACAGGTGTCCCGTTAGAGTGTCTCCAAAGATTGTACCTCTGCTGATTTTGCCCTGATACGAGGAACGCCTGGGCGCACATTTTCTATTTATCAGCTCAGCCCACCACTTGTCGCAAAACCCTTGAAACTTTCCAAATAGTTAGTACCCTGTTAGTACTAATTGGTACAACCAACCCCGCAATTGGTATCTCAAAGGAACTTATTGAAATCGGTGATTGAAAGTGGCTCAATGTGAAGTCCGTCACCTCAGCCCACCACTTGTAGCGAATTGCCTTGAAACTCTCCTAATATTTAGTACGCAATTAGTACTAATTGGTACCACCAACCCCGCAATTGGTACCTCAAAGGAACTCTCCCTAATTAGTAGTAGCTCTTTTGACCGTCAGCTTAGCCCGCCACTTGTCGCGAATCGAGTTGAAACTTTGGTATAATTTAGTACCCAACTAGTGCTAAATGGTACTACCAACCCCGCAATTAGTACCTCAAAGGAACTCATTGAAATCGCTGATTGAAAGTAGCTCTAGGTCACGTCCGTCACCTCAGCCCACCACTTGTAGCAAATCGCGTTGTAACTTTGCTAATATTTAGTACTCAATTAGTACTAATTGGTACCACCAACCCCGCAATTAGTATCTCAAAGGAACTCTCCCTAATTAGAGGTAGCTGTTTTGACCGTCAGCTTAGCCCGCCACTTGTCGCGAATCGAGTTGAAACTTTGGTATAATTTAGTACCCAATTAGTACTGATTGGTACCACCAACCCCGCAATTGGTACCTCAAAGGAACTCATTGAAATCGCTGATTGAAAGTGGGTCAACGTCAAACCCGTTACCTCAGCTCATCACTTGTAGCGAATCGCCTTGAAACTTTCCAAATATTTAGTACCCAATTAGTACTAATTGGTACCACCAACCCCGCAATTGGTACCTCAAAGGAACTCCCCCTAATTAGGAGTAGCTCTTTTGACCGTCAGCTTAGCCCGCCACTTGTCGCGAATCGAGTTGAAACTTTGGTATTATTTAGTACCCAATTAATACTAATTGGTACCACCAACCCCGTAATTGGTACCTCAAAGGAATTCATTGAAATCGGTGATTGAAAGTGGCTCAAGGTCAAGTCCGTCACCTGAGCCCACTATTTGTAGCGAATCGTCTTGAAACTTTCAAAATATTTAGTACCCAATTAGTACTAATTGGTACCACCAACCCCGCACTTGGTACCTCAAAGGAACTTCTTGAAATCGGGGATTGAAATTGTCTCTAGCTCATATCAGGCGCCTCAGCCCACCACTTGTTGCAAATCGCCTTGACATTTTCCAAACATTTAGTACCCAATTAGTATTAGTTGGTCACACCGACCTCGCAATTAATAACTTAAAGAAACAAAAACAAAAGAGGCAAATAAACACATTTTAGATGTACAAGATGTAAAATATTTTCGTTATTATCAACAATATTATTTTTTTAATAGTTATTAGTTTAATTTAGTTTTTGGGAATCGGCAACAACAAAACACATTCAAGTTTTGTTTGATTTTTTTTTTCAATTTTCGATGCTTCGTCTTAATCAAAGCCATCCTCAGGAAATCTACAATAAATAAGTAATTTTTGAAATAAATAATATAATAAATATAAAGATATTAACTAAATCAACAAACAACGTGGACACATGAAGCTTTTTGAAATGTTTGACAAATGTCAAACTAAATACCTACCTACTTCACAACAACGTAAAATAATATAAAAAAAATATCAGTGAAAAAATAAATTGATCAAGCATTATGTAAGACCCTTACAAGATTTTAAGATTTTATTTTTTTTTATTATTATTATTATTAATAACATTAATATTTTTTTTTATAAATAATATTAGATTTTCTACGTCAGTTTTAAAATAACTAATATTTAATTCATTAATAACAAATATTTCCAAAAAGTTTCTATTTTGTTGCTTTTTATAATTTATAATTATATAATATTATAATATAATGGTTTTCCTGTAAACCATGTGCATTTTTTCTGGAAAACCATTATTAAATATATTGATTTTTTAAATGTTTGTGTCTAAATTTAGAATTTAGATTTATTTCTTCTATTTTTTACTGCAAAAACTGTTTTTTTTTTTTAATTTTGATTAATGGAATGATAAAAACTTGTAATTATATATTTGAATATTTTCTTTTTAGAACTGGAATTAGGTACAGAATGTATAGTCGAAATGGAGAAAAAGCAGACAGTTTTGCAGCACCCTGCATCACTGGACAAAATGGACAGGTACTGTTGTTTTTAAAAGTACATACTTATAACGAATATGCATTCTTTTGACGAACAAAGTACACGCAGCCCTTTTCTTTTTTTCTTCAGAAAACAACCGAAAACATTTGCATTCGATCATTGCTTTTACTCGGTGGACCCCCATAGGGAAGACTACGCTTCCCAGGAAGTGGTCTTTGACTGCTTAGGTAGGGACATCTTGGATAACGCATTTCAGGGATACAACGCGTGCATTTTTGCTTACGGCCAAACCGGTAAGATCCCCCTGCGTCTCCTCAGTCCTGTTTCTGACAATATGACGGTATTTGCAGGTTCGGGCAAGTCCTACACGATGATGGGCTCGCAGGACAAGAACGGCATAATACCTCGTCTATGCGATTCGCTCTTTGATCTCATTGCCAAACAGCAAAGCTTGGAACTTCAGTACAAAGTGGAAGTTAGCTATATGGAAATATATAATGAAAAGGTCCACGACCTGCTAGACCCTACCACCAACAAGCAATCCTTGAAGGTGAGGGAACACAACGTCCTAGGACCTTACGTCGACGGTTTATCGCAACTGGCCGTCACGTCATTCAAGGTAACGCAAATCGTAAACTGATCATAATAATGGCAAACTTATAATGTTTTTATTTTGATATGTAGGATATTGAAATCTTGATGGCAGAGGGGAACAAGTCCCGTACGGTAGCTTCGACAAATATGAACAGCGAGTCGTCGCGTTCGCACGCCGTGTTTACTGTGATTTTAACGCAAACCCTCACCGAGACGAAAACCGGAGTGTCCGGGGAGAAACAGAGCAGGCTGTCGCTGGTCGATCTGGCCGGCTCTGAGAGGGCTGTCAAGACTGGAGCTGTCGGGGAAAGGCTCAAGGAGGGCTCCAATATCAATAAGTAATTTTAATATTCCTAACCTAATCCTAATCGTTTAAGGTTGGCTTCAAAATGAGTAGGCAACTAAATATACTTCATAGTTTTGTGATCAGTATTACACCGAAATGATTCTGTATTTCCGTTCGAATTATACGTTAAACTGAATTTGGAACCTTTGTCGATAATACAAAAAATATCCGGCTCAATTCTGTCAAGTCTAAGTGACAGATTTTAAGGTTATTGGCGGCTATGTTGTAGTCTTCTTGCGATCATTTAAAAAACAGAGATATTCCAAGAATTTGTCACCTGCACTTGACAGAATTGAGTCAGGTATGCCCTTAATCATGTATTTATCATGTGAATCAATTATTTTAGATCGTTGACGACATTAGGGCTGGTCATTTCGAAGTTGGCCGACCAGTCTTCGGCATCGAAGAACAAAGATAAGTTTGTGCCGTACCGGGACTCGGTGCTCACTTGGCTCTTGAAGGACAATTTGGGAGGAAATAGTAAAACTGTGATGGTAGCCGCCATATCTCCGGCCGCTGACAACTATGAGGAGACTCTGTCGACCCTTCGGTACGCCGATAGGGCGAAGAGGATCGTCAATCATGCCGTCGTTAACGAGGATCCGAACGCCAGGATCATACGTGAGCTGCAGGAGGAAGTGGCTGCTCTCAAAGAAATGCTGAAGCACGCCACCGTAAGTTTCAATCGCAAATTCCAAATACGATTCCATCAGTCGGCGTCAAATTGCTTTTTAACAGTCTTTTTATTCAGGGATCACCCGTCGAGGATATACAAAGAGTTAACATTCATCTAAAGTTGAACGAGAGTGAAAAATTGTACAAGGAGATGTCGCAGACTTGGGAGGAGAAATTAATGAAAACGGAGCGCATTCAGAACGAGAGGCAGCAAACCCTCGAGAAGATGGGTATAAGCATTCAGGATTCGGGCATAAAAGTCGAGAAGAATAAGTTTTACTTGGTCAATTTAAACGCTGATCCATCCTTAAACGAATTATTGGTCTATTACCTAAAGGTAAGGATGGTACAAACGGTACGGTACAAACGGATTATATTAATTCAATTATTTGCCATTATTTATAAGGAAAGAACGGTTGTTGGAGCCAGAGGAAACGGCGAGGCGGGTGAGCCGGACATACAGTTGTCCGGCTTGGGAATTCAGCGCGAACATTGCGTTATAACCATCGAAGAGGGTTCCGTTTATCTGGAACCTTTGACTAACGCACGCTCCTACATAAACGGGTCGCAAGTAAGTAGCAAAACGCAGTTAAGGCACGGGGATCGTATCGTATGGGGCAACCATCATTTCTTCAGAGTCAACTGCCCAAGATCAGTATGTGAGTGTTTCCTTCAATATTATTGATTTGATTTGATTTGAATGATATAATATGATTTTAGCATCAGCATCTGAACCGCAGACTCCAGCTCAAAACATCGACTACAACTTTGCCCGCGACGAGCTGATGCTGAACGAACTCAGCAACGATCCGATCCAAGCGGCCATATATCGGCTGGAAAAGCAGCACGAGGAGGACAAGCAGGTTGCGCTGGAGAAGCAGAGACAGGAGTACGAGAGGCAGTTTCAGCAACTACGCAGCACCATGTCCCCTTCGACTCCGTACCCTCCGTATTCGTATGATCCGTTGCGCTTTGGTAAGAACACCCCGGGCACACCGACCACGCAGATGCGCGTCGAGAAGTGGGCGCACGAACGTGACGAGACGTTCAGGCGGAGCATCACCGAGTTGAAATCGGGTATTTTAAAGGCCAACTCCTTGGTTCAAGAGGCGAATGTCTTGGCTGAGGAGATGGAGAAGCACACAAAGTTTAGCGTCACTTTACAAATTCCTCCAGCAAATTTAAGTCCAAACCGTAAGGTGCGTATGGTATATTTTCTTCTTTTTCTTATTCTTCACTTTTATAATATTTTTGTTGTTCTTGTCATCCATAGAAAGGGGCATTTGTCAGCGAGCCTGCGATTTTAGTAAAAAGGGTCAACTTTCCGAGTCAAGTATGGAGTATGGAAAAATTGGAGAATAAGTTAATCGATATGAGGGAGATGTATGACGAAAGTAAAGGCAAGGAAAACTTGGGAGTACTGAAAGACCAGATTAAAGCCTTAGACCCTTTCTACGAATCCCAAGAAAATCACAATCTTATTGGGGTGGCCAACGTCTTCCTCGAATCCCTGTTCTCGGACGTCAACTTGGATTACCACACCCCAATCATAAGCCAGCAGGGAGAAGTTGCAGGGAGGCTGCAGGTGGAATTGGGCCGTGTTTCCGGGGTATTGCCGCAAGACCGCGTATGCGAGGCAGCTTCGGACGCGTCTGAAAACAGCGACGATCTCGACGCATCGGACGCTTCGGGATCTTCGGAAATCGTCGTTCGGGTTCACATAAAGCAGGCGTCTGGCCTCCCGTTGTCGCTGTCGAATTTCGTCTTCTGCCAGTACTCCTTCTGGAATCACCCGGAGCCGATCGTCCTTCCCGTGGAACCGGAGTCGCGGCCTACAACCTGCTCCCTAGGAGGAGGTAAAGATTCGATGGTCTTCAAATTCGATCACATCAAAGAATTCACAATCTCAACGACGGAAGAATTCCTGGAGCATTGTACGGAAGGGTCGCTGTCCATCGAGGTCTGGGGTAATCGCAGCGCCGGTTTCTCGAGAACAAAACCGGGGTGGGAGGTGGAACAGCAGAAGTTAACCAAGGCGAGATCCCTCGCCGATAGGTGGTCGGAGCTTACCAGAAAAATCCAGCTCTGGGTGGAGATCCAGGAGCTGAACGACCTGGGCGAGTACGCCCCTGTCGAGGTGAACAACAAAGGCGACGTTCTGACCGGAGGCGTCTATCAGCTACGGCAGGGCCAGCAGAGGAGGATCCAAGTCCGCGTGAAGCCCGTCCAAAATTCAGGCACGCTGCCCATTATCTGCCAGTCCATTTTGAAGATGGAAGTGGGAAGCGTGACCGTGCGGTCGCGTCTGCAGAAACTGATGGACTCTTATCAAGAAGAGGACCTATCCGTGCTGCGGGAGAAGTGGAGCGACGCTTTGAAGAGGAGGAAGGAGTATTTGGACACTCAAATAAAGAAGTTGATCGACAAACCGGACAAGACCGATCAGGACATGGAGAGGGAGCAAAGCTTGGTCGATCAGTGGATCAACTTGACGGAAGAGAGAAACGCCGTCTTAGTGCCAACGCCGGGCTCGGGAATACCGGGAGCGCCGGCCATCTGGAATCCACCGGCCGGCATGGAACCCTACGTTCCCGTACTCTTCCTCGATTTGAACGGTTCGTTTCCACCGCCCTTTATTTTATCTTACTTGATCATTTGTTTTCTGTTTTTAGCCGACGATTTATCAACTCACCAATCGGGAGAGGCTGTCTCCATAACTGGTCAAAATTCCATTCTGCCCAAAGAAGTCGGTAGCAAATTCTACACGCTCCATATCTTGCAGCATTTAGAGAAGGACGTATGCGCTGTGGCATCGTGGGACTCCTCTATACACGATAACGTGCACTTAAATAAAATTACAGATGGTAGGTACAATAACACTTCATAATACTATTCTTTCTTACGAAATGATAATTTCTTATGGATTTTCAGTCAACGATCGCGTTTATTTGATCCTTCGGACGACGGTGCGGCTTTCGCATCCCGCCCCAATGGAGTTAGTACTTAGGAAGAGATTGGCACTGAATATATACAAACGTCAAAGCATCGCTGATAGGATCAAGCGGCGGATTGTCCGTACGGACATTATAACGCAGTCTGGAGTAACCTACGAGGTCGTGTCGAACATTCCCAAAGCGAGCGAAGAGTTGGAAGATAGGGAGTCGTTGGCGCAGCTCGTGGCGTCCGGAGAAGACACGCTTCTTGTCGACGGTGAAACTTATATAGGTGGGTGTGAATAGGTGGGAAAATACGTAACATATCGAAAGTTAATAATTATTAACAATTTTTAGAGAAATATACCCGAGGTGTCAGTGCTGTAGAGAGTATACTATCGTTGGATCGTCTACGCCAAAGTGTCGCGGTCAAGGAACTACTGCAGGCTAAGGGGCAGCCTTTGATGAGGAAAACTGCCAGCGTACCAAATTTCTCCCAGGTAATATCTTTCCTCTATCTATTAGTTCGGATTATCGATGCTCTACTGTATTATAATAAATGAAATATATAGAAAAATGTCGCAACCACACTGTTGCTAATTATTTTATCTGTCTATAGTTCATGAGGTTGGACATGAGTACCGAATCCCTCAACATATCAAGATCGGAAAGTGTCAGTGAATTGAACAGTGACATTATGGGCAGCACAACACCGTTACGCCCAAGATCAAGCGGCTTAGGTATGTCAAAATAGGAAATATAACAGTATTATATATACAAAACGGGGATGTAAATTGTAAGAATTTTCCACTTCTATTTTCTCTCAAGTTATAGTCAAGTTATATCAAGTCTTTCAAGTTATAATTCCTGTATAAATTTGCATCCCTGATCGAATATTATAAATCTGGATGCAACAGATCCAAATTGGGGCACATATCATTACTTAATAACAATAATAACCGGAGAATAGACTTAAAGCATTTATTTTGGAAAATAGGCACCATAAGAAGAAGAAAAAGACATTTCATTTATTTAAGTAATCAATTTTGTAGTAATTTTGTATCTTTATAGTTAAAAAACCAAGTAAATGTAAATAATTATAGCTACACAAAATAAAAAGTTATTTTAGCGAGGTGGGTGTTGCCAACATTTTCTCGTTGACATGTAGAAACTGGGTAGATGGTTTCTGCCATTCGTTTTTGTCATAAAAGCACCTCGAAATAGGCGAAAAATGCTAAAAATAACAGAGTGCTTTACAAGATTCATATAAAAATAACATGCTAAAACCTTGGATACAATAGCTAGTTTAGTTTGTAATTTTCCCATTTCTCTGCCGCACCACTGTATATAACTTTAATGTGAAAATAGAAAACTAAAGAAATTAATTATTTATAAAATAAAGAACATTGTGGGTTTGCTTTGAGTCATTTTGTATTGTACAGAATGACCTTTGGCGAAACAGAGATGTTTATTTATTCTGTAAATACGTACAGTACATAACATATTCTATAAATTTACTGAAATAGCTAGACTCGTAGATGATCTAGTTTAGTCTCGATGTATTTCAATAGATGTGAGGTCAACGTTCATCATTGCCAAAACTAATTGTTAGGTTTTTCAGAGTTTGCCCTGGATATGATTATACATATTATGATTGTTGCATAGTTCATTTACTTGGAATTTTTTATACAGACATTTTTTACCTTCTATTGTATTTTACTATTACTTGTTTGAAATCATTGTATTATGCTGTGTATACCTATCTATTTATTTGTGATCACTTATCTGTTGCTTGACTAATTTGTACTCTAAATTTTTCTGCAACCACAAGGCTCCATTCTTTCAGGTAAAATGGAGGCTTGCTTACTAAGATTGCTATGGCCATACTATGGCGTACAACACGTGTACAAGTGTGACAAAAACGAATTATTGTATAACACAATGTATTGCACATGTTGAGGCCAGTTTTTTTGGTGCAAATGAATCACCCAAAAGATTGTTTTGTATTTACCATGCCCATACTGTTTTCCTTCCCACAATTTAGTTTCTCGATTTACATAAAGTAAAGGTAAACATTCACGTCTTTGGTTATACGCAGTTTGATAAACATTCCTAGCAAAATTTAGCAAAAGATGAAAACAAAAGTTGGAAAGGAAACAAATTGAACATGAAGATAAGAATGGTTTTACAGGTTTTACACGTAGAAGTCATGAGCAAAAAACTTAATCATAACAATAATAAAATCATTTAATAATGTAAAGCCATTTTTCTATAGCCTTTAGCATCTACATATGTAGCTGACCTTCAGTTTCGTAGAAACCCATTTCTGGTAGTCGCATGTTTTTAGTTTGTCATACCCTCTTGTCCCTTCAGCTAGGGTTTCCAGTCCCAGACTCTCTCTCTTTCTCCAGTGATTCGTCAATAAAAATTTGTTAATTTATTATAAATTGGTACTTTGGTAAAAACATCATTTTTTGGGGGGAAATTTCAGGCCGTATTACGAAAACAGTGGGTATAAATTTCAAAGGCATTTAGGAAATTGCTAACCTTAAGTAGTCCCGGGACTTGTGGTCTTAAGCAAATATAGCCTTAAGGTGGTTTGTACAGTTTTTGGCCTGCAAGCCATCGACGAGGCGACGAAAGTTCAGAATGAAATATGGAAATATAAAATGGAATAAGATAACAGGGCGTCAACTGATCACAGTCAAAACAAATCATGTAATCGGTACATAATGAGAAAGAAATATTATCAAATATTATCAAGAAATATTTATAAATTTTTTACAAAACAGCAGATTTTTTAGCATTGTTTTTTATATGAGATCATTAAAAATAATTAATTTACTCTCTGACAGCATCTGGATAATCTCCAGATATATCCAAATTTCACAATCCGATTTGGAAGCATTTCCGGGATATTTCAGCTGAAAAAAATGCACTATTTTGGAGCACTGTACAAGCCACCTTGAAGACACCATTGTTTCAAGATTTTGTTTGTCCCAGGCCAACCCTTCCTTCATCTTCCTAAAATATCTTTCTGTAAGCATTGATTTGCTTTCTTACATGAAAGTTAATCTCTTCTATCATCTGAATTATTGGCAGCAACTACTTGCAGTTTGTCTGAATACTACTACTGATGTTGTAATGAGACCGATGGAATAGTGTTTAAAGTCAGTCTATACTGATTTGATTTGGCATGTGGTGATGATACCTACAAACTAAACGTTTCTACAATTTTGTTGATTAATTTTTGACATTTATATGTAAAAAATACCTTAGTATTTTAGTCTGATCTTTTGGAAACGTCAAGTTTCAAGTCGTACAAGTGGTAATACTAGTTGTATAGCATTTGCATTGTGGCCTGCTTGCATAATGCATATTAGGAGTAACTCTGAATATAGTGTTTTTAGCTGCAGAGAGTTGTATGGAAATACCGGTACATGGACCAGTTGAATCAATTGTTGCCAATTGCCTGCATGTGGTGAATGTATGTTTCCCAAAAGTCTCTTTGACTTCAGATCTCACACATGACGTATCTAACGTCAAACGTGTAAAACGTGTATCGGTACCTAAACTTTCATCTGTACATAACCTCCGTACCGATGCACATATATATATATATATAAATATATGTTGGATGTGTGTTACTAATAATATCTACCTACCTGATTGTCTCTTATGTACCTTGTAAACAGTGATGTTAAATTACCGGTAATTTAAAAAATTGGAATATTACCGGTAATATTACAGTAATATTACCGGTAATATTACCAGTGATGTTAAATTACCAGCGGCAATTTAAACATTGGTAATATTACCCTGGCAATAGTACCAGTTATCATTACTATGATCATGCTCTCAGGGGCGTTCTGTTTTTTCATAAATTACCGGAAACATTGTAGCGGTGATATTACCAATACGAAATTACCGGTAGTTTAAAAAATTGGAATATTACCGGTAATATTACCGTAATATTACTGGTAGTATTACCAGTGATGTTAAATTGCCAGCGGTAATTTAAACATTGGTAATACCCTGACAATAATACCAGTTATCATTACTATGATCATGCTCTCAGGAGCGTTCTGTTTATTTCATAAATTACCGGAAACATTGTAAAGGTAATATTACCAATACCAAATTCCGTCTTCGGTAATATTATGTAATATTATCAAAATTACCGGTAATATTACCGCGGTAATATTACCGTTTAACATCACTGCTTGTAAATATCTTGTAGCACTCGGAACAGATTTTGCAGCGGATTACAAATCGTTTTACTATTTCAGCCCGGCCAACATTCCTAAACCTGAATTTGAATTTGAATTCACTGCGCTTACAGCAACCACCTGGGACAAAACGTACGTGCGCACGTTGTGTGAATGTTGTATGAACGATTCGTGGTCGATCGGACTGTTTTTGTTTTTTCGCTTTTTCATATTCTTTTCAGGCTATTTATTATTTTATTTGGTTTTTGTTTTCTCTTTGTTTTGCCAACTTTACGTAGGGGTCATTTTATTTTTTTTTCTCACAACTTTATGCAAGGTTTGTTAGGTTTGTTCGAGCAGCACTAAAATAAGTGCATAAAGCACTTACTCATTGTATTGCCCTTCGAAAACCTCCGTTGCGGTTGTGTAGAAAATACCTAATTGTTTTGACTGCTGCTCGAAGAAACCTAATGTTTCTTTCACAAGATTAATAGAAAAATAGATATTTAATTTGTTTGTGCTAAAAGTTGTTGTGACCACGTTTAGTGGTCAGGTGTAGTTAGGTCTCGAAGTCAGATAGTCTTGGTAAAAATAAAAAACCAAATTTTCTCAGTGTTTTCAGGCATTGTCTCGCCTGCCAATCAGAAGATTGGCTTACGAATGACGACTTTGCACGAAGAACAATTGCCGTTACCCCGGAAGCATTCCCTAGACCTGATCGCCGACGAAAGCCAAGAAGACGAGAGCTCAGAGGAGATTACGGAAGATTACAACAAATACGATACACCGGTAAGAAATATAAGAAATATATTTTGACCGTCGTTGGAAGATAGAGAAAAACAAAAAAAAATTTTAGCACCGCGCAAAATTGCAAGGCACGAGGCGTCCCATCACGACATCCCGAACTTTGGACTCCCTGGTAGAGCTAGCTCCAAAGTCTAGCCCGAAGACACCGAGCGCTAGTTCGAGTGGCTACGGCTCCCAAGCAGTCTCTTCGAGCAATTTAACTCTTAACGATTCGATGTCATTGAAGAGTATCAGCGTGGACGACACGCCCGAGGTGGAATCAAAATCGGAGCATGCTGCCGTCTCCGAGATCGGCGGCAGTTTGGAGGACATCGACGAACGGGAAATCTCCAACGGGAATGGCAGCGGTTGTTCCGATTTGATCGAATCCATCGGGACGGAAACGCTCTCCGATTCGGAAGTAAACGTCGGCTCGAGCGTAAGCGTGCTGAAGACAAATCTGTCGCCGGAACGTGCGGATCGTGGCAGGGTCGTGCGAAGAGCCAAGAGGAACGGTAAATCTGCGCAGAGAGCGTCTTTCCCCCAAGTCCGTCCTCAACCCGACCATATCGAAACCTCCCTCATTTCTAGCGTGGCTCTGGATGGTTTCAACAGTAGCATCGATAAAATAGAAGGTAATTAAAACGGTTTATTGAAATTGCCATGCATTAACAAACAAATATTTACTATATACTTTGATATTTGCAGATGATGGTGATAATTTTGGTTCCCGTCCAGATCTTTACAAGTTTGTTGACGTGCCGGTACCAGATTGGGTGGTGTTGGCCGAAAGCGTTTTAATTCGTCCTTACAATTTCTCAGGAGTGGTAGCATTCATCGGAGAGACCGAGTTTGCCAGCGGGACCTGGGTTGGGGTTGAACTGGACATGCCCAAAGGTATTGTATTCAAAGTTTTGAACCGCAGCATTTGAACGCATATTCCATATTGGGTATTTCTTTTTAGGTAAAAATGATGGTACGGTCCAGAACGTTAAATACTTCACATGCCGACCAAAGCACGGAATGTTTGTGAGAGCGGACAAGTTAATTTTGGACAGGAGAGGACGCGCTATGAGGCAGTACAAAGGCGAGGCTCTCGCAAACAACACTACAGTAAAGCAGAATAACAAAGGTGCTCCTTAGACATTCAGTTTTTCGTTTTGTTTCGTTGTTTCGTCAATTTGGGCGAAGTTCTAATGGCTATTTTCTAGGTGATAGTCTGCCTAGGGCACGGTCCCGCGGCGATGGAATGAATATGGTCGGGTCACAGTCACGATTGTATACCAAGACGAAGTAGATATAATAGAAATTCGACACTTCCTGCCCTTTCCTTTCCGTCAGATTCAGAACAGTCCCCTCCTTATTGTGTGTAGTTTACGCCGTCCACGTGTGAGTCCAAGATGAAAATATTTACAAAAGTACAGTATTGTAAATGTCCATTTTTGTTTTGTCGATGTGTTCTTGTCGTTTAGATTACTGCATTAGTCGCTAGAGCGCCGTTATTTTCATTGGTTTGTTTCGGCTTTGGGTCAAATTGCTTGCATCGATATTAAATGACGTATATGGTAAAGCAAAAATAGCATGCTATTAAACTAAGCTAGAAATTGTTAAACTCGTGTCGATGTTCATGTGAAAATCTGAAATATGTAATTAAAACAGAAACGTTGTTACTGACGGTAGTCAACTATTTATTGGTAGTCAACTATTGGTACTCACTTGGCTTCTGTATGCTACTTACAGCTTACGTGTTTATCTTTTTGATATAAATTTCCAACGAGGAAATAGTCCCTGGCATAACTGTAAAAAAACTGGTTCATATAAAGAACTTAAAAGAGCCTAATACCATTGAGAAGGTGGCAAACAATGATACTAAATCAAAGCTCCAATTGCTATTGTGAAACTACATTGTTTTTGGTAAAATTTCTCCAAAACTAATAAAACTTCATATATACTATAGTGAAGGGTTACTAGTTTTAGAAATTTTGTACAACTAACAAGGTAGACGTTCCATAAAATAGTTTAACCTTCGAAAGAGCATACTTGGAATTCAGTCACAATTTGACTGTATGTTCTTCGTATTTATAACAATACACGGTCGTCTTATATATCCAGTCTGAGCCATTTGATTCATTTGAATGAATGGGCAAATATCCAATTGCGTGAGTGCCGTAACAGGGTGAGATAGGAAATATACATTTGCTCATGTGTCCAAAACAATGATTTTTTTTCACAGTTGTTGAAATTGTAATAATGTTGGACTTTACTTAATTATGTTGGCATACTAACCTTAATAGTATTTCAATACAATAGTTAACTTTCCTCGCTAATGATTATATATATTTTACCATATTCGGTCTAATGGCTCACTCTGAATATTAGATGTATGTATATTCTATGTATCTGAAAATGCGCCACAGGATAAACATTATTAAAGTGCAAATAATATAAGCAATACACAAATATTCCATGAAGTTAGGGTATTAGGTTTCGAGTTATGCAGAGCAACCATAAGATTGTAGGGGCTTGGTGTGCTATGGTTTTTCTCGTTCCATTTTTCAGTTTGCATTTCGAGTTTCTGAAACTTTTACATCAGTCCATTCCATTCCATCCATCCTTTTCCGATTAATAATTAAAATTTAGTTCCAATGTATGCAATTTTATCTCTAGTCCAATATTTATTGATGCTCAGTAAATTTTATTTTAACTAGGTATTTACTTACGACTAGTATGGTAGTTTTGTAAAAAAATAATTTAATTAATAACCGTTGGTGATTATCTATTTATTGTATAAATAATTGTATCACAATGTTAATGACCATTCTGAAAACCTTCTGCCCATTATCAGTAACGTAAATTATATTGTAAATCAGTATGTAAATTTATTTATGATACAAAAAAATATACATAAATATATATTTTCTACAAACGTGTTATGTTAAAAAATGCTAGTGGGCATGGATTGGAGGCATTGCTTTGTGAGTCTAGTATTACAAAAATATTGCGCTATAAAACCCAGTCTTAAAAATGGTAATTTTTAGCACTAGTGCTACTTTCAATGCGTTTGTAGAAAAAATATGGCATGATACTCGTGTTAAGACAGGAAGATTATTTTGTGACGTCTTCCTCTCATCGAATAATCTTCTAATTTGAACACCTGTGTCCACAAATAGCTATTATGAAATTCCATACTTAACTTTTATCTTATATATCAACAATCAATGATATATTATTGTAAAGTAATGTAAATGCGTGCTTTTGTTTGTTACGGCTGGGTATTTCACATGCCGTGACTTCATTGCTTCACTATCAGGACTATATTATATTGTATAGCAATAAAAAATCTTTCTAAAATTTGTATGTATGATGTGTACTAAAGCGACCTGTACCTGCTGTATGTAGAGGCACGCAATTACTCGAGCAGGCATCAATTTTGGTACTTTGGTATTCAAATATAAATCATTCTAGCACCAGGGTTGTTATGTTTAAAACACTTTGTTTTAAAACATCGTTGTAAACATGTGTTAAAACGAATATTAAAACACAGTTTAAAAACTGTCTGGTTTTGAACATGTTTAAACAGTTTGTTTTAAATGTTTAAAACACTTTGTTTTAATCATGTTTTAAACAAATATTTTGTTTTAAACATGTAAAACAAATATTTTGTTTTAAACCTGTTTTAAACAGTTATTTTAAGTGTTGTTTTATTCGTGTTTTACACTACCGATATTTGAACAGTTTTTGTTGTTTTTCATAAAATATTACTATACAATATCAGTGGTAGCAAGTAAAATAAGGAATAAAAAGACGCCTATCAAAATGTTTACAAATAAAATAATTGCGTAATTTAAAAAATGTTTTAAACAAGTTTTATTCCTTGTTTAAAAGATGTTTTTTGTTTGTGATTTAAAACATGTTTTTTTAAGTATTGGTTAAAAACATTGTTTTATTAAAAAAACATCTTTTATAAAAAAACATGTTTGTTTTGTTTAAAATAAAAAAATACAGTTTTTATAACAACCCTGTTTAGCAGTAAAGTATGTCTCACGCTCAGTGTTGCCAGATTGGGGGATTTTAGTTTACCATAATGTTTAATTTACCCCCAATTCTATTTTTGAGGTTATACTTTTGGGGGTCCCCCAAAATCCCCCAATCTGGCAACCGAACTCACGCTTTTCAGTGTTGCATTTTTGTACTTAGTTGGACTCTTAGTCTTCGGCAGGAAATACATTCATGTTGTAAGTTACATAATTCCTTTACCTATATAGTAAACGCCACCAGTAAAAATGCTTGTCCTAAATGTAACTTTCATGTAGCTATCATGTACATTTCAATGTAAATATTTTATATGTATTCCACATTATACGTTTATTTTATAAATTGCATGATTAGTTTTATTGAAATGTTGTACACTAGTAAGCAGTTAACTTCTTGGTAGTCAATTTGTATATTTTGTTGTTTATTTCCTAATGATTTTTGTAATATTTATATTATTTGATAAACTGTTGCAAGATTCTATTTTGTTTTGTAGCGGTGATACTACAAGCAAGTAAAAAGCAGTTAAATATTTTAATACATTTTGTTTTTCTTTTCATTTGCCGCTCATTTACCTAGACCCGTACCTGCGATCCTTTCTACTAGTCCTAGAACAAACAACTCCGTAACTAATCTTCTGTCCTAGAGAAAGTGGATTTGATTCATTACTGATACAAGTTAAACGCGCAATATATAAAACAAAATGCATATTTACTGAAGGGTAGGGCGGGCACTTATTTAAAATTGTAAAATCTTTATCGAAAATAGTATAATAAATATTTTTACTACATCACTCTCTGTAATATAGAGCCAGAAATAATGAAGTCTATTGACTATGATGGCGACATTCATTGTTTTGCACAGAAGAAAGTTCTATAAAATTTATAGAATAACGTAACTATTGGCCCTGTGCACAGTACGGAGGGACTGAGAAACAATTTGTATGCCCGTGGCGGAAAATGAATCCCGCGAGAAGTTTTCTCAGTTACCGCTGCACGCAAACGCGCTGTGATCGACTCCTTATTAAAATTCTTCAAAACAACGAAAGAAAACGCGGTTTAATTTTACTACAAACCACAACAAACACACTACTTGCTTCTACCAGTTTACATACAACAACAATAGTCGACACATTACAGGGAAGTACCACGTGGGTAATCACCCACACAGCAATCGCTAAGGAGGAAACTGCATAAAACAGTGCCACTTCGTGTTGATGTGACATGTCCAAGTCGATTACAAATTATATGTTCTGTACTAGTGCATTTAATTTGCTAAATTTCCATAGCTTTGCTATGGTGGGGAGCCCAAATGTCAAGTGCTTAGGGGCCCTGGGGCTCTAAGTCCGGGCCTGAATATCAAATCAAATCAAATCAAAATCAAATTTATTTCATATATGTGTAAATGTCAATATGAGCAGCGTTTGAAGAAATATACTTGAGCATCAAGCCGTACGTAGAGTAAAATGGCATTAGAATAATAACAACATTTATTGACACTTAAATAAATAAATGCTCAATAAAATCGTAACATCAATAAATATACAACATGTCGCTTAAAAAAATATTTATAGAAAAATTTTAGCAGGAAATTAATAAATGCAACCTATTTCGGCAACTTTATTTGAAAGAAAAAAAACATGTTATAATAAAGAAGTACATTATCATTAGGTCCTATTCTATTAGATTGCTGTTAGATGGTTCTTGGTGAAGCTGAAGCTAAGATAACGAAGTTTCCGTAGAGGGACTGTCCGCCATCAGTTCACCTTCGGCCAGTTGTGCGTCCAGTTGAACCGATTGCGCCACAGGCGCAGCGGCGGCCGCAGACGCTTCCTCTTTCGCACGTTCTTCGTCTAACTCTTTCATGCGCCTACTGACCATCTTCTCTTGTACCTCCGCGTAAACTTTAATTAGCCGGTTATTGCAATTGATATACTTTGAAGTGCAACGGTCTACGCACACTTCTTCGTCCTTATCCAAATGCCGCGAATTGAATGAACTTACGCACTGCGAGAAACACATCTCCGACATCGTATTGTAGAAATGTAAGAAGTCTTTAAACTAGAAATTACAGAGAATAGAGATCAAATCAGAGAGGTTAACCTAAGTATGCGCGTGTGTATTCTTACAGTTTTTAAATTATGTGCTTCCATTGGATGTTAAATGTGAATACACTGGATTACACCTAAAACATTCAGCTATTATGCATTGGGTAAGTAGGTTTGCAACAAGTTTGTAATGTTATTTCAAATCTGCATAACCTCACTCTTCTTCTTCTTCTTATTCGAAAAGGAATAACCACTTTAGGTCCTTTCTAAAGCCACTCCAGTCAATCTTTAAATAGAATTAAGATTTAAATAAAAATAAAACAAGTAGTTCTCTCAATAAAAGCGGACTACGCGAGAGGGGAATCACTCGTAGACACAGTAATTTTGGGGGATTTTGGGTCTTGTCTTGCGATTTCCCCGCGCAAGATCGTCGTAGAGGTTGGCAGCGCTGTGCGGAACTAAACCGCTATCTAACGCTATCGTCATTTTAATCATTGCTGTCAAACTTCAAACTGATGTTAATAATGAATGTAGGTGAATGGGCGAAGCGAATCATGTTATTTATGATATACATTTGATAATTTGACCGTTGTTTACCTATCGTCGATTCGTTTACAAAACTGACATGACGGATAAACTGAAGGTGGGGTGAAGTTTGCAAGGTGCGCGTCTAGCGCGGGAGCCGCAAGAATCAGTGTTTTTCTTTTTTCAGAAGATAACACAACAGAAACTTAAGGCCTTCACCATCGGCACTATGGGGAAACGGCCGCTATCCAAAAAGGAACTCGAGGAGCAGCGGAAGAAAGAAGAGGAGAAGGCTGCTGCTCATGTAAGAACGCGGTTAACGCAGACATGCTGTTGACACGAACAACCAGTCATTCTTAACCTGTCCTGTTGTAGGTTTTTCAAGAGTTTGTCGAGACGTTTCAAGAGACTCCTATCAATGGATCGAGCAAAGTCTGGGTTAAAGCTGGAACGTACGATGCTGGAGCTAGAAGTATGGATTGCTAATTATTCACAATTTACGACTCTACGTCGTTTTATTCTAAGCTTACCAATACCGAATGTTATTTCAGAGGAAGACACTAGAGAGAAAGGCAAGCTGTATAAACCTCAACCTCGGCTATCGTCGTCTCAGGATCTACCCACGTCCGCCGAACAAGCACACGCTTATGCGAAATTATTAGGTTCGGCAGGCGATCGGAAACCCGAACGTCTAGGCAGAAAGAAACCATCGGCTAAGAGTAACTTGGAATCGTTTAAGGAGGAATTGCGACAGTAAGTCCTTCCATATTTTCTTCCCGTGTATCTGCTGAAATAAACCGATTTTTTCAGAATTCAAGAAGAACGTGAAGAGAGACACAAGTACAAAGGTTCGGTCAGGACTTCCATGGAGTCGGAACTTGACCTGTTCCTAAAGAGTGATATCGGATCTTTTGACAACGGGGATCCTACGACGACAAACTTGTATTTAGGGAATCTTAATCCTAAGGTTAGTCGATCGTAAAGGTTAGTTTACCCCGGTTCTGTTTCTAACAGGCTCTTTCTTGTTCAGATCACGGAGCAGCAACTGATGGAAATATTTGGCCGGTACGGTCCATTGGCTAGCATAAAGATAATGTGGCCGAGATCGGACGAGGAGAAATCGCGCGGGCGGAACTGCGGCTTCGTCGCCTATATGAGCCGCAAGGATGGCGAGAGGGCCCTCCGTAATTTAAACGGTACTCTTGTTGTTTTTTGCGATTCGTACGCCTCTACTTTTCTCTTCCGCCAGGTAAAGACATTCTGGGGTACGAGATGAAGTTGGGTTGGGGCAAGTCAGTGGTGATTCCCCCACACCCAATTTATATTCCTCCTTCGCTGTTGGAGCTGTCGCTCCCCCCTCCGCCTTCGGGGCTGCCTTTCAACGCGCAACCTCAGGGAAAGGATAAGGACGTGCTGCCCAAGTCTACGGAAGAGTTTACTCAAGTACGTGTTTTGTTTGTAGGCACAACAATCTGTTTGTTCTCGGGCAAACTTTAGGTGTTTCTTCCATTTTAGGTGTTGAAACGGTCAGTTGTCAAAGTTGTGATACCGACGGATAGGAATTTATTGATGCTGATCCATCGGATGGTCGAGTTTGTCGTTAGAGAGGGTCCGATGTTTGAGGCGATGATAATGAATAGGGAAATTAATAATCCTTTATTTAGGTATGCTTTTATCAAAAAAGTCGATCGAAAGATTAAGGGAAATTTTGTTCGTGCCTTGTAGGTTCTTGTTTGAAAACCAAAGCCCGGCTCATATTTACTACCGGTGGAAAATCTATTCGATAATGCACGGTGACGCCCAGAAAGAGTGGTCTTGGAAAGAGTTCAGAATGTTCAAAGACGGGTCCGTTTGGAAACCGCCGTTGATGAGCTCGTATACGGCGGGAATGCCCGATGAATTGGTGGTGGATGACGACGAAAGAATTTCCACCAAAGGGACTTTATCGAATACGTAAGTTGGAATACGGCTAAGAGTTTCGAGTTTTTCCTTTCATCCTTTCGTCTGGTCTTGTAGGCAGAGAGATAGGTTGGAGGATTTGGTACGTAACTTGACGCCGGAGTCGAAGAAGATCGGAGAGGTGATGGTGTTCTGCATCGAGCACAGCGAGGCAGCGGAGGAAGTGGCCGACTGCATAACGGAGTCTCTATCCAACGAAATGACAGTTATTCTTAAGAAAGTCGCCCGGTTGTATTTAGTTTCGGACATTTTACACAATTGTGCCGTTAAAATTAATAAAGCGTCATCGTATCGAAAGGCGTAAGTCATATATACTATATACTAAAGTATGCGATCCGATCCCACCTGATCCGTACTTACGAAACCTCTCCACATTTATTATTATTATTATTATACCGTTTGGAATATTTTCTAACGTGCTAATCAACCGAGCTTGTATTGCAGTTTTGAGAGTAGATTAATAGACATAATGAAACATCTCAAGACCACATTCGACAAACTAGAGGGGAGAATGAAAGCGGAAGGATTCAAGTCACGAGTTTTGCGCACCCTCAAAGCTTGGGAGGATAACATATACCCCAAGAATGTTATGGATAAACTCCACGGCGCCTTTTTAGGATTGGAAATTGAGGTGAGGTCTAAGTCATATTTACATCATAGGTGTAATTCTATCTTATATAATTGGTCCTTTTCTAATTAATAATAATAATAATAATAATAACATTTAGTATCTCATGTACAGGGAAAAACCAAAATACAAAAATGTGCGGTTTAGCGACGTCCATTTCTGCTGGATTTTTAGTAAAAAAAGTGAGAAAACGTTATTTAAAAGTTGAATGAACCAATTTTTCAATCTAAAACAGGCCCTTATAACGACCATCCGCCGTATTCTGCTTCAAAAACATTCACACTAAGCCAATAAGAAACATATAATACAGATAACTGCAACGGTTTGATAATTTTAAGGTGGTTTGTACAATTTTTGCCCTGCAAGCCATCGACGAGTTGATGAAAGTTCAGAATGAGATAGAGCTATTCAAATAAAATAGGAGACAACTCTCGAATTACACACGTTAATTAAAACATGTTAATTAAAACGCAGGCGAAAGAGGACCAAGCGGAATGCGACAATATCGACGGCGATCCCTTGCACGAGCACGACGTTGGGGAGGAAGATGAGGATTTACCCATGGATGGCGCCCTTTTGCTCAAAAGCGCGCTCAAGATGAAATTACGAAGCCCGTCGCCTTTGGAAGATAACGACGGTGAGTTGGTTCGTTTTACTTATTACGCTGAACCGTCTATCGTTTTTGTTTCGCGATCCGCAGGAACAGCGATCCTCACGGAAGAGCCGTTGGAGAAAGACGAGGAAAAGGACACCGCGATCGTGTTGTCCGGGTTCATCCGGTCCAAATGGGAAACGGTTGATCCGGAACAGGTGGAAGCGCAGGCGATGACTACTAGCAAGTGGGACATGCTGGAGAGCAGCGCGGACGCGAGCTTGGACAGCACACAGAACGACACGCAAGACTCCAACGATGGTATCGATCTCAGGTAATCATGCTACTCATGTTAGTTTGGCTACTTGGTTACTGATTTGTAATACAATACCTATATTATACGTCGAGTTGAACTGTACAACTTGGTGTTAAAGATGAGTTTTAGATCGTTAATTGTATCCTCGTACGGTACGGTGGTACCACAAAGTGCGGTAGTAGATACATACCTATTGCGATGAATCCGTAAAACGAGACTTTACTTTACGTGTATGTTTTATTGAGTAGGGCTATGACAGAAGAAAGACGCACAAAATTGCGGGAAATCGAAGTAAAGGCAATGGAGTACCAGGACGAGCTCGAGTCTGGCTCGCGCTCGCTCAAAACGGGCTGGTCTGTCCCCCAACAAGTTGAACATTACAGGCGCAAGCTGCTTCGCAAGTCCGAGAAGGAACGTAAGGAGAAGGACGGCAACGGTAACGGCAACAGCAAAACCAACAAGGGCGTCAAGCACAAGCGCGACTACGACAGCGACAAGGATGCGGAAAGGACCTCCGAAGAGGAAACCAACTACTACAAAGACATGTGAGTATCGCTGTAGCGCTGTTCAATGCAACGTTTACTGACAGTATGATCAAGTTATTGCTCATTCATCACGATCTTGCTCATGTCTTTCATTTAAATTGGAACTGCGTTTGCGTTCAGAAAACGCATCGGTACTTTCAAACCTGAGAGCAAACTTGGTCATATCAGTAAATCCTCGATTTAATTTTTTTAGAGACCGGAACTGTCATATATTTTCTTAGAATAATAGTAAAAAATCATCTTTTACTCTGTGTCTCCATGAATTTAAATCGATGTACTTTTTTTCTCTGTTCTTAACCCAAGCTCATAATTATTACTGATGTTGTAGTACTAGAAAACTTAAAAAGCATGTTCGAAGTTCATCGAGTGGTTCCTCATCAAAGCCCAGGTAACAATCTACGTAGTTAGAACTTAAGAATTCATTTTTGCTCGTAGTGTATTCTGCGATCGTAACGGTTTCAAAAAAAGTGCAATACCAATGCGATTCTAGGCAAACTCAAACAACTTTCTCGGCGTTTTGTACACTTTTTGAAATTAAACGATTACGTTCACGCGCAATATAATATTTTTTTTTACTCTGCGTTGCGTCTTGTGTATAATCATCATTTGGGAAAGTTGGACTAAAGAATAGCCATTCCTATTGTTGTTAGCATAATTAAAATGACGTACCGAATTATTTTTTTGAGTAACTTTTTTATCGCGCACTGTTCCTCTCCTGCCGGAAAGCAATTTCTGGCAGATGTCGGACAAGTGCTCGAAAGAGTCATACGTAATTTAAATTTTCTTTTTTAAATATTTAATTAAACGGCAATGTTTGGTTAGGTACTATTAATGGAATTTTGAAAATTTGCGATTCTAGGTCAAAAAGTCGGTCGCCGTCACGCAGGAAAAGCTCTCGAGCCCCAAGTCCGCCTAGCCCTCCTAGGATAAGGCGTCACTCCCCCGTTTCCTCCTCGTCCGTCTCCTCGTCCTCGCGATACTTAACCCCTTCTACTGCGACTACTCGGCACCGCAGCCCGTTGAATTCACCACCCAGTTCCTCCAACGGGAAGTACAGCCCGCAACCGCAAGCACAAACTCGCTCCTACCGCTCCTCCCGCGCCCGTTACTCCCCATATTCCCCTCGCACTACTTCTTCTTCCAAATATGATAAGTCTAATTCCAGATCTCCGTCACGCTCCAAACACAGGTCGTCGCCCGAACTGTCCCGGAAACACCGCCATAAACATAAGTTCTAATCGCATTTATAATTTCTTTACTTTTATGTAACTAGACGTAAATAACAAAATAACGGTCAAATATGTCAAGGAAAAACTGTCCCTCTGTGTGATAGTAGATTATAATTTGATAAGAAACGCACCGTTTGAAAGCTGCAGGTAAATGCGGTTAAATACAGCTGAAAAGTTGTTACAAACAGCATGAGGATAGTACAAAAAAAAACTTATTTGGTTCTCTGCAGCTTAAAACGGTACTTTTCCGGACATTTTCCGTTTACTTGTGACACTCCGGTATACCCCTTCAATATTTCACCCTTACTTTTATTTTTTAACAGCCTATATGTATATATGTGTGCCTAGATATAATAAGAAAACTGTTTTGAACTGTTTTGAAACTGTTTTCTGCAGCTGAAATCATTCTCAAGAGCTTTGTAAATCGAATACATGTACACGTCAGTTTGCAAACTTTTTTATTTTACTTTCCCCATGATGATTAACACATGGTAACTATTTTAAAAGTGTGAAGTTATCTTTAACAGGACTTCTTCTGTCTGCAAATAAATACTTATAACTGAATTTCCGGGAACTGGTTCCTTTCCATATTCAAGCACATATATATATATAAGGAGGCAGTACGGTAAGGTGGTAAAAATTACTGCTCCCCAATAATACTAAAACAGCAACTCGGATAGCGGACAGTTCACGGAATTGTGACCACTCTGTGGTTCGGTGCAACCTCCCATCGACACCTTAGATAGGCTTATAATTAATGTGTACAGACGTATATGCGTATATATATGTATGCCGTCTCGTGCATGTGTATGTGCATATACATTTTTTAATGCTGTTTATTGCTGATTGACTGAACCTTTCTCCTTCAAGGTTTGTATTTCCATCGTTTCCGCTTTTTTGTGTATTTACTTACAGTAATTTTCAAGAGTTAAGTGAAGGTGGTAGGAGATGGATGTTTTTGTTTTTCTATCTATTGTATTTCAATGAAATGTCCGTCTTTTCGTCCACAAATCCCGACAACAACAGTGTTTTGTTCACATACGGATCGTAAACTGTTTCTCTTTAAACAATTTTTCTCTTTGAAATTTTTTTGTTAAAAACATTTTTAATTAAAAAGAAAAATATTTGTTTTTTTATTTACTGCATATTGTATATAGACGTACATACCATATAGGTATGTATATTTTTCTGAAGTGCTGGTGTAATAAAACATTTTAAAATTTTTTTGTCTCGTTCCGTATTCTAGAGGCACGAGATTCACGAGCATGAACTCGTGCTTGCAGAATCCGAAACCCGGCTTCTTTACTCTTTACTACTCTCTTTAGTCCCACTTGCAACATTTGACCTTCCATACATCAACTTTCAGCTCATTCCTTTCTGACCAAATGTCTCTTGTTTTTTTTTTTTTTCGTTTGACGTACGATTTTCATATAAACAAATATATAACATTAATTTGCATGCTGTTTTAAAAATTTTTTATTATCAAAGATTAAAAACATATCTAAAGCAGATTTTTTGTTGTATTTTAGTTTTGTAAACGAAAACAATTTTGACAGTTGTCACGTAATTTTGATGACAAAAATTAACAATACAGTTGTTTTTTTAACTTTTGGCTAGCTAACTTTTGAACTACAGTTCAAAAGTTAAGACCTTTAGGACATATTTATATGATTTTTTTTTTCTTAAAATGGAGCCAAAAATAACCTTAAATATTAGCTTGTTATTAAGAAACAGCCTGTACAGGGTTATAATAAATTATTTTGATCGAAGTAGGCGCTGAGATATAAACGAAGTACAATGGTTCTATACGCAAGTGTTAAATTGGTTGCATAACTTAATGTAAGTCTCATAGAAACGAAGTATGATGGGCGTAGCTTACTTCGATCATTTATAATAATCCTGTCTAATGATTCTGTTTCATGCGAATTCTTGACTAGGCAACACAAGTTGCAGGTATAGCAACGTAAACGTTCAACCTCGTGGAAATACTATTTTTGACATAATTAGATACCAAAACATTTTTGTTTGTATTTGGAAGATGTGTACTAGGATATATATGTAATATTGGTATGGGATGTAGGTTAGGAAAATTCTCGATAACATAACAGGAAAATTATGAAGTCAACAGAAATTATAACCACATCCACACCTTCTGAAAATGCAGTAGAATACGTTTTAGCACAAAGCAATAGTATCTACGAGACCTATAAGCTGTTAATCAACTCGTACGTACTGGTAAGTCGTAAGTCAATTACATGTAAAAAAGTTTTAAAACGTTATTTTAGGACTTCTTTACGTGCTCCCATTGGAGTAATTTGCCGGTATCTTGGAGGAAATACTTGGAAAACATACCTCCGGAGCGGATAAGCAAACTGCTCGATATAGATGGCAGTGCTGCGTAACGTAACAAACAATTCATTGTGTGCCTGTAGTAAATAGTATAATTTTAGTAATGATGTTATGCCGTTATCGTTGTTATCACTAAGAGCTTTACTACGCCACCTACGTGTACCACAAACGTTCTCTAACCATGAAAGAAACGCGCAGCCTTTCGACACGAAAATAAACAAAATATTTTGGAAGCACGTTAAAGTAAAGAAGAGGCACGAATTAATTTCCTTTGCAGAGTATACATACAAAATGGCTCTAGAAACAGACTGTCATGTCGTTGTTGATGTAGGTTCCGGTTTAGGCCACCTGTGCAGGATGCTGTCTTATGCTTACGGAATGCGCGTTTGTGGTATCGAATCGCAAGAACAATTGGTACATCAAGCAAGGTAATTATTTTTTCTATAAACCTGATTCACCTGTATTAAAAAAAACAATATCCTTTACAGAAAATTGGACGTAGAATTCCAAAACTCTGCAAATAAAATCGATCCACAATTCATGAGTGAACGATTTACACCAGCGTACGTGAACATGAGAGTAACGGACGGATGGAACCGCAGTGATTTCTTGGAAGTAAGTAATGTGGAGGTTGTTATTATTGGTACCAGCTATTCACTAGTAGGTACATCAGATTGTTTCAATTTTAGATTGTTAAAAACGCATTAGGGTTAGGCTTCGGCGGTGACAACTTTAAGTTTGGCATCGTGGGTTTGCACCCCTGCGGTGACTTGGGCCCGATTCTTCTGCAGCTATACAAGCATTGTCCAAATATAAGATTCGTAAACGTCGTAGGATGCTGCTATATGAAACTGACATCGAAAGAAACGTGCTCGGAAGATTTGCAATATTACCCCCTGAGTAAGTTCTGTCGAGGACTGCGTTGCCAATTGTCGTATCACGCGCGTGAAGTATCCTGCCACGCGATAGAATCGTACACGGAACGCTTGAAAGCTGGCAGACACTGGGAGTTGAAGGTACACGCCTATAGGGCGACATTAGAAAAAATTATAACGCAAAAATACCCCTCATTGAAACATGTTGCCGTGGGTAATGTCAAATGCACGCCAGAGATGACTTTTAGGCAGTAAGCTTAGTTACTTGCGCTTAGTTGCGTTTTTTGATTCCAATAGAATGAGATGGGAATGTAATCACATTCCGTTTACCAATTATTTGCAGGTACTGCTGTAAAGCTCTGAGTAAATTGGATGTTGACTTGGAGGACGCCGACTTCGATTCTCAAGATACGATGGAGTGTTTAGATAAATGGAAAGATGTCGTGACCTTTTATTCGATAAGACTGCTGTTTGCTCCTTTCATCGAGTCCTTAGTTATTCTGGATCGGTTCCTTTATTTAAGAGAAGGTTGTTCCTTTTACTTTACTACCTGATACATATACGTATATGCAAACCTGGGCACAAAACCATTAAATTTTTCGTTAACGAACTAATTTTCAATACCATTAACGGATTCATTAACTTCCACTACATTCATCATCTGTTAATTCAAGTCCGTTAAATTGACTTATGCAGCCGAAATGTCAGCAGTTATTTGGGTTGCATACTCACGACAGATCGACACTGAACATAACCTATATTTTTATATATAAAAAGTTAACGATTAACTTCCGTTACATTTGTAACAAATTAACGGACTATCAGTTAACGGATTAATGATTAACGAAGGTAACTTTCTGATTAACTTTGCTCAGCTTTGCGTATATGTACAGCATTATACTTATACGCTGTTCCACCTGTTCCAGATGGAGTAGCTGCCGTATCGACGGTATTTGACCCAAACTTGTCTCCTAGAAATTTTGTTGTGTCTGGTATGAGACCGTAAATTTGTATTATAAAAAAGAAAAATATTCAATATATGTATTTTTATTATTTATTGTGTATTTTTTTTAAGTAGGTAGTAATAGGCAAGTTATTATAAACAAAATTTATTTGTTAAATTAAAATTACGGCAAACGGACATAAATATAAGTACATTTACGCAAATAATGGCGCCAAAAATTGTATAATTCTATCAATTCATTTGTACTTATTTAATTTTGTAGCACGTAAATAATATGATACAATTCAAACAGGGACAAATGATAACAATGATCAGTTATTCAACAGAACAACACAGAGTTGGTGTTGGGTTTCGGAACTTCGGAAAGTTCCTAACTGAAAGACCGAGTAGACTATTTAATTTTTACGTTAGGGCTATTGAAATAACTTTTATAATAGAATGATAGAATTTGGTACGTAACTGAAAATTCACTGCACTAGAAGTATAATTGTCTTCTTAATAAAATATTCCAGCACAACGCGTGCCCATAGGTCTCATAGTCCATCTATAAGAGTATTTATGTACAAGGCATATATTTACGGTAAGGTACGGTACTCTCATGTCGTGCGATATTTTGTACAATAACGTTGGCAGTGTATATCGTAAAGTAATCACGATAATACAGATCTAGATACGAGTCAACGCGATATTACAGATACCAAGATACGGAATATACAGAAATATTCTGTACAGACAATATATATTATACATATTTTGATTTATCACTACTTCAATCCTCTCTCCGATCGTTCTACCTCCAGCCAGATTTAGTAGCGGTCGACATCTCAAGTCGGATTCCGTTAAGGTTTGAATTTCACCAGCGGAATATTTTTCGTATTCAGGCATTTATCGCAAACCCACTCCGCATACACTTCGGCCGTGAGGAACGCGTATGCCGTTTCCGTCAGTCCCGTGCAGCCTCTAAAAAATTTCAAATAATAATAACAATAGCTAAGGAACGTGAGGTAACGTAGGTAACAGACCTGTGAAACCAGAAATTGCAGCCACTTTCGCATAAAATGGCCTGGTCATTGTCGTGGACTTCCTTATGACAAATTCCGCAGGGGTATATGGGTGGCGCGTTGGGGTTCTGCGAGTTGAAAACCATCGGCTGGTCCGCTGGGTACACCTTTCCAGCGCTAACTGGCATCGGCTTCGAATACATGTTGTTCATGGGATTCATCATAAAATTATTATTCATCGGTCCGCCTGAAAGTGTAAAAGTTTTTCAAAAAAGCTTTTTTTTCGCGGTTTAAAGGTTACCCATAGGTCCGTTGGGCGCGTTCATCCCCATGGGACCCGACATGGGTCCGTTCATCTGGGGATTCATGCCGTTCATGGGGCCGTTGTTCATTCCGCCCATCGGACTGTTCATCGGACCGCTTATGGGCCCATTTCCGACCCCAGGTCCCATCGGCCCCTGCATACCCCCGCCCATGCTATTTATCGGACTGTGCATGGGACCTGAAAGCATATTTTTATCAATTGTTCGAAATATTAAAGTGATAAAAGAATAAAACCTCTTTCATTTGTAACAAAACAAAATATATTTATATAGGTGACATGTTTCAATTTCTCAACGTATACCAATCTTGTGTAACTTGAGGATCAGATTTTGATTTTTTATTTAATGTTTCTTGCGTTTTAATGATTGGGATCAATTCACTAACAATATTACTATAAAGCGGGTGTCTATTAATAGCATTATCAAGTTCTATGGTAGTGTGAAGCATATTATTGCGGGACAGCAAAGCAAACTTAAATCCGTTATCCAAGAGTTCTTCTCATTAATAACTATATCAATCAAATTAATTATATTATAAAAATTCCTAATCATATAAGTATAGTCTAGTACTAACAGATATAGAAAGGGTTTCAAAATGGACCGACTGGAACAATACCAAATTTATAGAAACAATCTTAACCCACATTCCACTCTTATGATTGACTTCAACATAAAACCCCTTTACACCTACTTGAACATAAATTAAATTTTCAGAATATTATAGTTTTCTAATATTGAATCCCCTCTGTTTGTGTGCTTTTGTTTTTGGTTCTTTGGCTCCTTCTTTTGTTCCGTCTTGTTTACCATTTTAACTTATTGTCTCACTCATAGGACTGTTTTTTAACTTTTTTAGTGCTTTAATTTTGATAACTCGATATTTTGATATGTTTAATAATTAGGTATATTTTTGTATGTGTAAAAACTTGTCTTGGCATGTATGTTTATAATTAAGTTACCACATATGTCATAAGAAATTGCTGTGTTCTACTAACTCACGTGTATACTAGGGTGGTTCAAACATGCTTTGCAAAAATTTTTGTGATGATTGAAAGCAACAATCCCCCTAAATCGTTTCCAAATCCAAAAAAAGTGGACACATATTTTGTTTCTCTTTGAAATATTGATTTTTAATAGTGCCTATCAATGCATCAAATTTACAAAAGAAAATGCATGGGAAAAAGAAATGTTTTGGTATTTTTCGAATAATTGTTCGGGGTTTGGGAAAACTTAAAAGTTCTAGGAGTTGTAGAG
Organism: Melinopterus prodromus; assembly: GCA_964023965.1. Taxonomy (NCBI): domain Eukaryota; kingdom Metazoa; phylum Arthropoda; class Insecta; order Coleoptera; family Scarabaeidae; genus Melinopterus; species Melinopterus prodromus. The sequence goes on from OZ030399.1 coordinate 9,124,779, forward strand.
GACTTTCCAATGAAGATTTTGAGCTATTATATATATGGCTTTGCCGCCCCCAACCCACCCCCACAGTGCGCTAAAAACTACCCTTAAAAGAAAAATGTACATTCTTCAGAAATTTTACCGAAAGGTAAATTAGAAGTAATCACTTCATGCTCTTTTTTTCTCATGGAAAACATTACTATAAGTCTAGTTGAATGTAAACATTGGTCAGGTAATTTCCATTTGATTAAACAAATTCCATTTGTAATATTCGCATTTCTCAAAACTCCGTCGGACATCTGTTTTCTGAGTTCGAAAAGGCAGTTTATTATCTTAGAGTGATATTATTCACTAAACAAATTCTTCCTATTGTTTAAACAATCAATGATTATTAGTTTTCAACTGTTGTTCTAATTATGGTAGAAGTCAGCTTTTTTGTGAAAGTAACTTATAAATTTCATGTTCGAGGTATCTTGCCTATGTTATTAGCTAATAAACCCATATTTGTTTAAACAAATTCCAATTGTTTAAACTATTTTTTTTCAGTATTCATTTTTTTAGGGTTGTCTGGTCAACTGTTATTGTCAAGTGACATCATTTATATTTTGGGATAATTTCCATTGTTTAAATAATAAAACATTATTCAAATGCATAATGGTGGTACGTAAATTTTAAAATAAATTAAAAATTACAGCCACAATCTGGATTTGAAGTAGGGACCTGGGACCAGGTTCAAATCATTATTAAGTAAAATATTATTCGTTTTCAATATCATTTATTCGAAAAAATTTAATTGATATCGATACTAGAATTTGAACCGAATAAATGCGCGCCAACTCGAAAAATCGAGTGTTCGGTTCCATTAGGAAAGAAACGAGCTTTACTTGGCTTGAAATTCAAAAAAAAATTTCGAAAAGTTAATTCCTCAAAAAAGCTGAACTTTCTACCCTAATTACGAAAAAGTTAAAAATGAATAATAATTTATTGTTTAAACAATAGGAGGAATTTCGTTAATGAATAATGTCACTCTAAGATAATAAACTGCCATTTCGAACTCAGAAAACGGATTGTCGAGAAAAATTAATTATTTAAACAAATAAAATTTGTTTAAACAAATAAAATTTGTTTAAACAAATGGAAATTAACTGACAAATGTTTATAAACATCCCACTAGACTTATAATAAGGATTTCTATGAGCAAAAAAGAGAAGGGGAATATTTAGAAGTGTCAATTTTCTGAAGAATCTAAATTTTTTCATTTAAGGGTCGTTTTCAAGACACCGTGGGGGTGGGTTGGGGGCATCAAATCCATATGTAGGATAGGTCAAGTTCTTATAACTTTAGTCTTAAGTTTTCCCATACCCCAAACAATTGTTCAAAAAATACCAAAAAAATTCTTTTTCCCATGCACTTTCTTAGGTAAATTTAAGGCCTCGACGGGCACCATTGAGAATGAAAATTTCGAAAAAAAAAAAATGTAAAATACGTGTCCACTTTTTTGGATTTGGAAATTATTTTGGGGGGTCGTTGCTTTCTAAATAAAAATAGCCAATTTGAACCACCCTAGTGTACACGTCCGTATTACCTGGCTACAATTTTTGTATTTTAGCCACTGTTGTCTGGAATATTTTGTCAATGACACCTTGCCGTCTCGGATGTTACCTCATCATTATCCCACGTGACAGTAAGTTATCAGTTTTAATTATAAAGTATTGTATTTCTGTCCATTTGTAGATTTAGGTTTGAAGCTGGCTTAAAAAAGCCGAAACATGTCCCCTATATAAATATATTATTTTTCTTTGCAAATGAAAGAGGTTTTATTCTTTTCCCACATTAATATGACAATATTTGCAAGTATGGAACAATTCACATCAATTGTTCGAAAGTTGGACATGAAAAAATAGGTTACCTGCGATTTGATGCATAGGTCCGTTGGGGCTATTCATCATGTGCGGGCCCATGTGATTGCCCATGGGGCTGTTCATCCGAGGGCCGTTCATAACCATAGGGTTGTTCATCATGTGTGCGTTAGGACTGGACAGCATGGGGGAGCCCATTCCGGGTCCGGGTCCCATCGGCCTGCACATCATGTTAGGCATCATGGCCATCCCCATGTTGGGGGGGTTCCTAACGATGTTCGAGGAATTCACCGAGATGGGACAGTCGTCGAAGGGGTTCGACGCGACTATGGTGTCGCCGTACCCGGTGAGAGGCGGAGGTAGTAGATCTTGCACGTTCGGAGGCGTCTGTATCGAGGATTGCACATTTTTCCTCCGTTTCTTCGGATTCGAAGGGCCCGCCGATAGTTCGTTCCCGATGTTGGGAACGTTCATGCGGAAAGGCGAGAGATGGCTCATGATCGCGATCACCAAGCGCGGAAGGTAATCATTACCTATTACCTTACCTGTTTGGCCTTTGGGCTATTTGGTTAACTTGTAGTTAAACTTGTCATGCTTCTAAACTCTCTTTGCTTCACTTTCTCGAGGCAGGAGCGTGAGCTGTTGCGTTATCGTGATCGGACGTCGACCATTTTTTGATACTTTGTGATGATTTGCGGTATTCTATTACATCTATAGCCGCGAACCGCGAACCATGCAAATGAATTTAGATCGATTCTATCTTTTCTGCCGTTGTTGGCTTTGGTTTTCAATAAACATGTTCGTCGTAATAATAAACAAATGCACGTCTATCACAATAATAAGAAGCACTATCGTGAAGTTGGCGTCATACCGATTACCCCGTCCTTGAGGTGCGGGGTCCAGCGGTGCGTCCAGGTGCTACGGTACTTGTGCCTTGTGAAAGCTGCGTTCAGATAGAGCGTACAGGTATCGGTATTAGCGGTATTAGCTGTGAACAGTGATGTGGGCCGGGTGAATACCCGGCGAGTGGGAACTTGTAGAATGGGTACTTACTACTTACCCGGGTATACAGGGTGTAACACTTTTTTCCCGCAAGAATTATTTTTATTTATTTTTTTATATATTATTTTTATTATTATTGGTGTTATATTATTAATTCCTAATGAAGTTAAATCATTTAAAATACAGTTGTTTTGTTATTATTATTCTTTTATTTATAATTATTCTTTTTCGTTGCACAAGATTGTATTTTGATATGTATGCATGCCTATTTCGTTGTAATTTGGTTAAATTTTATGATCTCTTAAATTTAGCATAAGATATGACAATGTCGATGTCTGTAAAGATCGTATGACAATAAAGTATTATTATTATTATTAACTTCAGAATACCCAAAACACACACTATAATGGGAGGAAGAAAACTAATGTGTGAGGGACTGCACATATACAACACCTACCCGACACCACCAAGGAATTGTAGCCACTACAATCATAGCATATTTTGCACTTATTGAATATTTATCTGTTGTGACCCCTTAGGGGTTTTTGAGCTTCATTTTTCCAAATACAAAATGAGAGTTTGAACCATAAATTCAACAATTTTCTGCATCGGCCTCATTAAATTATTTAGGTTGGCACTTGGCACGAACATGCCATGTGACCACCCATGCCCGGAGTCTCCCCATGCCACCTGGATTTAAAAGGCTTAAAGCTCATTTCGTGTCTGCTCGCGTGGCTCCGGAAAAATCCCGAGTCTACAGCCAATGATTTTATACACTGTTGTCCCTGCTGTTTCTAACTACTACGCGCTCTGCCCAAAAGCGATTACTGTTCAAGGTCCTTGAGCGGCAGCTCATGAAGATCAAAGCAACCGCTCGGAGTGTCGGATCTTATACTCGCTAGTCTTTGACTCAACCTTAATTTTGTTGTTTGTACCAAATCAATCAAAATTGAATTAATCCGTTACAATATATGTAATAGCATGTGAAGCCACAATGCAAACGAAAACACGTCTACTTATACAGGATAATATGTTATATTAGCTCATACTTTAACTCATAAAAAACAAATCAAAATTTTCACGTACATGTTTTGTTAATAAATCAGTTGTCTTTCAGTATATTTTAAAATATGTAAATACTTAATTGACAATAGTTTTGCCTTCACATTTTGTATCCTTACCTTCTTCTCTCTAGATTTACTCACTTTCGTTAAAAATATTTCATAGTCAACATATATTGTGCTAAGTAAATAAAATAAAAATTTAGTCATCGGACAATTTTTATTCATTCAATATGTACAAATAATTTAGGCATCTAAGTATAAAAATATGAGATTTACCGACTGAGTTCAAGTATGTAAAATTATTAAGGCACTTTGAATTTTACGTTATAATTTACATTCCTATCACGGAAGCACCAATAAATAATTATCTATAAATACATATATTACACAGGTCATGTTACACTAAAATTTTATACAATTTTTACAGTTTCTGACATTTAAATAAACTTTATGGTATCACAGTGTTCTGTCATTTTTTCTCTGCGGGTTTGGCACGCAAACGGGCGATGGCCTTCACCTTCTCATATTTTATTGCTAAATCTGCAAGCTGTGCGCGCAACGATTCCTGCAATAATACCAGATATTAATATAACCCGTTTTATTTAATGTAATGGTTACTTACACATTCCTTCTCTAAGTTGGCATGGGTATTTCCCGAACTGGAACCAGCTGTCTTCTGCAGTAAAGTTTCCTTTTCTTTAGTAAGAATGTCCTTCACAAAAAAAAATTTAAATTAACAAGCGTCACGCAACATAACGCAAAGTATTCTTACCAAACGCTTTTCCAGTTTGGAATACTTTGAAGTTAAATCTTCTATCTTCTCAGCTTTAGCCTCTGATAGGCACTTGTAATACATCAAACTGTCACTTTCAGGCTGGGGAGCAACTTGTTGAGCCCGAAGATTCAAAATCTTGCTTTCAAGGTTCTTTACTTTGTCCGAAAGCGTGGAACAATTGGCACATGCTGCAATTAAAAAAGAAATACATTAGATTATAAAAATGTACAAATTATTCAGGAAGAATTACTTACGTATATGTCTTTGGCTGTCCTGGATGGTATTCTTCTTCATCCGCCTGGATTCTAAACTGCTGGATGGAGGAGAATGCCCTTCACATACACAGCGAGATCGTATACGCCGAAGTTCCTTGGTAGTGTCGCTTAGCTTTGACTCAAGCTGGCAGACATCCAGTTTGCGCCTAGCAAGCTCTGCTTCTTTGTCATGAGGTATTGTCTGCAATCTCGGAGAACCAAGATTGCCTCTTACAGGTGGCTCTTTCGAGGTAACTTTTTCCAACTGGTTCACCCTTTCGGTAAGGCACCGATTCTGTTCTAAGTGGTCAATGCAGTTTTCTCTGATAGTTTTCATCTCCTCGGTGTACATATTTTTCAGGGCTTCGTATTCTTCATGACAGGAACTTTGCTTTAATACCTTGTACTGTTCAGACAACGTGACATTCATGGTTTTCATGTCTTCAAACTTTTCTTCAAGTTCCTGCTTCAGCTGGTGTAAATCCTGAATGGCAGCACGCAGATTTACGTTCTCCTCAGTGTGAATGCTGCAGTGAGATTTCGCCGACTCGTAACTCTGGGTGAGCTCTGTGTTTAAAGCTTTGACAGCTATAAGCTGGTCTTGCAATGCTAACTCAAGCTTTTGTTTGTCTTTGAGGGTTTCTCCAATCTGCTTTAGCTTCATGTCCAAGGATTGTTTGACGGATAGAACTTTATCTACTTCAGCAGTTTTGATCTCTACATTCTGCTCTAGTTCTTTCAAGAGTTTTTCAGCTTCTTCTAGTTTTGCCTCGGTTTCGTAATATTTCATTAGTTTTTTCTCGTTGGAGGCTACAACTTTTTGGTATTCGGCAACTAGTAGTTCGTAGGTCGTTTGTTGTTCTTGAAGTTTGTTCTCGAGAGTTTTGTAGCTAGCGCTTTTGCGGGATACGTCTTCGGAACAGGCCTCAGCATGTTTTGCTTCTAAGCAAGCAATATTCTCTTGCAAAATTTTTATCATATCTGTGTCCCTCGCATTGCCGGCTAATAAATCGGACTTCTGTTGTGTTAACTTTTGGTGTTGCTCTACGTACGAGTCTAAGTTCGCAGACATGTAACCTAATTGCTCGGTGAGTGTCTGTACTCTCTTCTCGAGGTCAACATTCTCATTTCTTAAAGTCTGTAACTCGTTGACTAGAGTCAGGGATTTTTCTTGGGTAGTTCGAACGAGTGTATCCAACTGCTCGACCTTCTCAACATCTTTAGCTGCCTCGTTGAGCTTTTCGTACAAGAGCTTATTTTCGGTTTTGACGTTAAGGAGTTCAGCGTTCTTCTCCTCAAGAAGCTTAACCGATTGTTCAGTAGAAGAAGGTCTGGCCAGAATAGTCTGAAGCTGTGTTAGATCAGCTACAATTTCTTGGATAGGAATATCCTCAACCATAATTCCCATATCGTGGACTGATGACGCTGTTACCAATGCAGCTTTCTTGGGTTTGTCGGTTAGGTTAGTGAGGCTTTTGCTCTGTTGCAATTTGTCACCATGGGTGATATAGTTAGAGAGCAGGCTCTTCAATTCATCGTATTTAGATCTGTAATAATCTTTGTAGAAGATCTCTTGGTGTTGTCGTTTTTTCATAGATTCGAGTTCTTCGTGTTCAGTTTGATACCTCCCGGATAATTCGACTAGTTCGTTTGAAATTAGGGTAAAAGATTCGTCTCTAGTGTGTTTATAATGAAGTTTGTAGGCTTCTACTTCCCGGGTTCTAGTGGTGAGATCTTCGCACGTCTCCAACATCATATTTTCGGTCTTTTCTAACTCTGCTCTGACTTGCTGAAGCTCGGCTTGCAACTTACGAATAGTGATGTTAGAATCTTCAAGAGCTTTCGTGTTATTTTTCATCCTGGACAAGTCGTTCTTTGCTATGATTAGTGCTTCCAGCAATTCTTCTTTCTCAGTTCGATGCAAAGCCAGTTCCTTGGATAATAAGTTTAGCTTGGCTTCCAGCTCTTGAACAGTTATTTTGGTGGCGACGCGTACCTGCAAGCACTCCTGCTCGCACTGTCGATCTTTCTCCTCGCTTGCTCTCCTGAGATGAGAGATTCGTCTCTCAAACTCGGCCATTTGTTCGCATTGCTTTTGGACTGTATTGCGCAGTTCGGCGATAAGCACTTTTAATTGGTTGTTCTCCCTCCAAATTTGAGTCAACGTCTGCTTGTCATGGAGGGTCGGTGGAGGTAATTCCTGAATATCAGATTCATCGAAGTGAATGCTAACTCCTTCCATTAGTTTATCGTCAGAGGGTTCAGGTTTATACATAATCTTAAGCCGGTCATTTTCTAAAGCTGTATCGATTAAATCAGCTTTCACCCTGATTAATTCAACTTCGATATCCTCGCGTTTCTTCAGTTGTTCTTCGCGTGCGTTAGTTATATCTTCAAGCTCGTTTTCCACGTTTTTCAACTGAGTAACCAATTGTGCGTTGGTGTCTTCTACATCCGAGAGCTTCTGCTTCACATCTTCCAATTGATTATTCAGCAGCACGTTTTCATGCGTGACCTTATCTAAGTCAGTGACGGTATTAGAAATATCTTTCAAAATCTGCTTTTCGGTAGTAGCTGGGATCACTCTATGGAGGGTATCTTTTAACAAGGCGACTTCGGCTTTCGATTTATTGTAATCATTCCGAACTGCCTTTCCAGCAACTTGTTCGTTATAAAGCTGTGACTGTAAGCGGTCAAGTTCCCCACGAAGTGTTGTGATTTGTTCGGATAACTGAGCTGGTATGTCACGGTATCCTTGCTCCTTGATCACCTTGTATTGGCTGATTTCTGATAGCAGATGATTTAGGAGTTTAGCCGATCTTGGAGCACGATGGACAAGCAATCGAGCGTTCTGCACGTCTAGGTGAATTAGGTTTGCGAACTTCTCGCATGCTTCTTTCAGCGATTCTTCAGTCGTTGACATGTTATCGCGAAGTTCTTGGAGGCAGATATACTTGTTGCTGCAGGTGTCTAGAGTCTCTTTGGCATACTGCAAGATGCTGATCAGAACTTGTTGTTCTGTCGCTAGTTCTTCCTCGGATTGCTCACTGCTGAGGATTTTAACGATGTTTTGTTGCATTTGAGTAATTGCATCTTCGTCTGTTAACTCCATCGGTTCAATACCACTACAGAAAAATTTATTAGTCACAGGATAACGCAAAACATAATAAGCAAAACGACACAAAAACTGATTAATGTTCGGGGTACTTCCATGGATTTTACAAACACATACGTTCAATATTATACAAATTTTATCGTCAGCAAAAAAAAGCAGGTTAATTATGGCATTGTACCTAAAATTTATGATCAATACATTGAAACCTAACAACTTTTTTTTCTATGTATTTTCTTCTTTTATCATAAGAATTTTTAGTGATTATGTTACAGTGCAACCTCGATTATCCGGACAATTAAATGCAAGGGGGGTGTCCGGATAAGCGATTTGTACGGATTATCAATTTGATATTTGATCAATTTTAAGTCATGCATAGAACCAGTGTTGACGAGTTTTGGTGTAGTTATCACTAGAATTTATACTAAATTGCGCAAATGCCCATTTTTATCGCCGTGGTTGAATGCAGTTCAGTAGTTAAGTAAATCCACCTAAGGTCAGGAACACAGAACTCATGCACCTAGGTACTAATTTTTAACGATTATTAAACATAGTTGACTAGTTTGCTTTTATTTTTATTTATATCGGAAATCGCAGATTTTCCAACGCCGTCTTGCGCAGCAATCGGTCTAATGCTTTGTCCATTATTAATTAATTGTATTATTTCCACTTTTTGCTCCACAGTCAAAGTAATATTTTTGGCATTTTTGCCGTGTACACCAAACAAACGCACAGGGACATATGTATATGTACACCACTGCCGTACGTAGTCAGGCTCTCAACAAGCCGCTTGGACGTACTTGACGGCGCGGCGACATGGCCGTGTCCGGATAATAGTGTGTCCGGATAATCGAGGTTGCAATGTAGTGCCTTTAATGTTTATGCCACAAACATATTTTTAAAATCAACAAACAAAAGCTCACAACAAAACACGTGTAATCAATTTTAATCTCACCTTCAAATATTTCAGTAAGCTGTAAAGTTAGTTTTTCTTTAATTATATTTTGAAGAAGTCAACAGTCATTTTACAAAATAAAGATTTTCTAATTTCGAGACTTTTATAGTGAAAAATATACACTCATACACTGATAAACTGCCGCTTTATTGCATATCAAAGGAGAGAATTCACATTTAAAACTAGAGTTAAAAATGTTATTTGAAAAAAGTGTTTAAAAATATTAGAAGCATTAAATATAAAATTATAATCACCGTCTCCATTGCAGTACCAGGTGTTTTTATTTTAACAATTAACATGTTTATTATCAATTTATCAAAAAAATTTGTCTGGAATTATTTAAACTTAAATCCCTTGATTATTATCAACGTAAACGTACCTTCATCTTTAAAGCTATGCAAGAATATTTGACAAAGTAATTCAAAAGACACTAAATATGAAATTAGAGTCAACGACGGAGATTATAATTTTGGCTTTAATGCCCTCTAATATTTTTAGACATTTTTTCAAATAGCAATTTTGCATAGCTTTTAAAATAAAAATGGTTTAGTCTTCATAGTTTTTCATAGTTTTTGTAACACCCGGTACATGAAAGCAGATAATTACATTTTAAAATTTGCATCTTACGTTTAGGACACTTTTATGAAATAATATATTTTTTGAAAAGTTAGTACCAAAAAATTTTACGATTACTGTCCAACTTTTTGCCACACATGGTATAAAATGGAATCTATAGTGTTAGGAATACATTTAGGTCAATTCGCAAAGTATGAGTTTATAGAATATCTTTATTTTTGACTAAATACGAAAATGATAACTCTACTTACATATCGATAGCTTGACAACCCATATCCAAAGTACTGACAATCCTGCTTTCTTTAGTTTGGCAGAAACCTTCCTTTACATCCACCATTTTCTTGATTTCGACTTCAACTTTAATGCTCCTAAAAACAAATTTAATAATAAACAAAATAATAAAAAAAAACAAACTTACATATCATCCTCAGTTTGTACTGTGCTATCAGTGGTGCTGATTTCGCTAAAAACAGATGTAGGGAGCATTAATATTTTTTCCTTATTATTGCACAGTCGAACTTCAATAACTCAAACCATGACTTGCCACAAAAAAAGTTTGACTTTGAGGTATCACATTTTTTAGTAAATTCTATAGTAAAAATGTCGTCAAAAAATATAGTTAACGAAGTTCAACTTATTGAAGTTTAAATGAATTTATTTTTTAAATAATTTTTTTGCCATTCTTACTTTACGATGTCATCAGTTTGACACATATCGTCTCCGGTTTGGGGTGTTGCTTGCACTGGCCTCTCCGTCTTCATAATCTCACTGAACAGTTTTTCACGGGGCCCCTCCTTCTCGTCGAGCCTACGCAAGAGCTCCTCTTCACGACGTTTGTGCTTGTTCGTCAATTGGTTCATTATTTCTTCCTGATCGACCAGTTGAAACTTTAAATCACGCTAAAATAAAATAAAATTCATTAATTAAAAAACTAATTAATTAAAAAGAAATAATAAAGATTAATTAATTAATTAATTTATATATATCACCGCAAACTAACCAATTTTGCAGTCAAGGCTTCAACATCTTGATTGCTCTCGTGAGTAGGGCTTTGAGACATTCTATCTTTTTTGGGTGACCTCACATTCCTCAGTTTCTCCATTTCTAGCGACATTTCTTTGCACTTCTTCTCGAAGTTGTTCTTCTCGCGGAGAAGCTTGAAGAATTCTTCGTCTTTCTTGTCAACCTCCACCAAGAGTTCTTTGTACTTTTGTGTGGTTGAGTTGTCGCGGCTTGAATAAGTTTGTGCGGAAAGTTTTTTTTTAACATCAACCTGTAAATTGTTTGAATTAAACAATGAAAGTCTTTTTTTGTGGGAATTGTACCATTTGTTCTTCTACCGACTTCCGCTGGTTGGATTCCATGTTTATTTGCCGGGTTAGACTGGCGATATCATCTAATAAATCGCGGTTCTGCTGTTCCATCACTTTATTTAATGAGACTTGTTGAGTGTAGCTAACACTGAGCTTGTTATAAATCGCCGTTATTTTTTTTAAATCCCCTCGTAATTCTTCCGCCTAAAATTAAGGTATCGTTGTAAATTGAAGAGAGAAAACGCGATATGATGAAATGTTACGTCAGTGGTAGAGTTGATTTGTTCTTCGAGCTGCTGGAACTCTAAAGTTTCAAAGCTAATATCGTCTGGAGTAATCATATATGGAGGCATATTTCTATGAACCGATTGACATATGGCTGCAGAACTACAAACAAAAATTATATTTAGAGGGGTGTGTGCGCAAAACGCGACATCGAACAAAAACGTATAAATTGAGTCTTTGGATTTGTTTATATTTTCTGCATCTTCCTAACATAATTTTGAGTGCAAAATCCGACAGAATGATATAGAATTCATCATTTGAAAACCATATAGTTGCAAACTGCGACTCTACTACTTCCTCTACTTCTCAATATAAGGTTATGTCCGTTATTGTAAGCAGTTCTTTTCGAGAGCGATTTATTTATGAGTGTGTCTCTCAGAATTAATATTGATCGATTATTTGTTTATAGGGAATTTATTGATAGGTACACAATTTCAGTAGTCTTCATATTTTCTAAATAAAATATTGTTATTGTTTAAGGTGCTCCATTTCCATATAAAACTTTACATTACCATCCAAGGACAACAGCACTATATACTTAAGTCTGAATACACAATATGACATTAACGGCTGGTTTAAATTTAGATCAGAGATGGTCTGAGTTAAATATCCTTAAGTACGATTAGACGGTAACTCAAATTATGTTGTATTACATAATTCCATAATTTCCACAATAATTCCATATTTTTCCACAAACTCTACATAAATAATAACATTTTTATTATCATTGATTGTGTTTGATTTGGTTTAATTAAATACATAAAATTATATCTATGCTGTAAAAGACAGCACATGCCTATTTTTAGAAACTGAGACATATCCAATATATCCCTTAAAATTTCTTAAATATTGTCTTTGTATGTTAAGATAATTGCATACACACTCCTCATTATTTAACAGCCATGCAGTAGTTTCACTTACCTCGCGCATTCGGTCAAGTTTTCGTCTTCATCATCGATTCTACAAGAAAACCCAAATTAAGTTGTAATAAATTAAATATTTTGATGTTATAAACATACAAGTCCAAGTCGTTGACCGTATAATCTGCTATACAATACTCTTCCTGGTCGTCTTCTTCTTCATGGACAGTTTCTAGCTCTTCGCCAATTTCTTGGGATAAATTCATCACTTGAGCTTCGAAAGGCAGAGCATCTTGAGCAGAAGACGAATCTCCGGATGTCAGCGCGGAGTTTGCGCGTATCACTCGCAGGAGACTGTTTTCGAGCGGAATCATTGGCGTCGACAAGCCTAAATAGAAAACAATTGATAAAAATGTGACAAAGCATAGAATGGATAAGTATTCAAGTTTGACCATGTGAAATGTACGATGAATATGCTCAACCTGCATTGCAAAACATAGTTTTACAAGTGGTAGATGGAAAACCAAAATTAATAAAAAAATTTATAGGTACCGTTAACTGCATGTCAAATTTAGCAATTTAATAAATAAATATAAATATGTTACATACAAAATTACATAATGTGCCCTAAAATGAATAACTTGTGCATTAAAATAATAAATATTGAGCACTAGATCTACTACACATCAAAATTAATGCTGATCTGATTTTGACGATTCGTTTGTTAATGATAGCGCGTACTTTGTACTAAAATGTGTATTTTAATAATTACAAATCGACGTCTACAACGATATTTTTAAAATAACACAACTTCTCCGAGATTTTCCCATATTTCCATCCTTTACGCGCTTACTGTATGTGCGGTACAGGTTGCAGAACTTAATGCACATTATATTATTTCTAGGGCGCATTATAATTTTCTAATGGCACAATTTAAATTATTAAATGAGCTTATAATAGTTTCAAATGCTGATTTATTTAAAGTATTGGAAATATGTATATTTTTTTCAATGAACAAGTATTTTTTAAGCTGCTCATTATATTTTTATAGAGGTAACGATTGTATTGCAATCTTTTATTTTATTTATTTAAGTGTACAAATATATTATTAAAGGGACATTCAAATAAATAAATGCACAATTATTTATTCTGATGTACATTTATATAAATTTATTGCACATTTATTTTTTTAATGCACAAATAATTTTTTGAATTGCTCAAATATTTTTGGTATTGGTCAAATATTTAGTATAATACCTAATCTGTATTTTTTTTTCAAAATTTTAATAGCATTTTAAAATTCTCATGTAACGAACACAAATTCAAATTTGTCTCATTAAACTTTTGAATGAATACGTAAAAACAATGGTAGATTTGCATTACTTTTCTCAAAAAGCCCACTGTTTTACAGCATTTTGTGAATGCGAGCGTAAATATTAACAAAACAAATAAAAATAAAATGCAACAATGAATAATAATAATACAATGTTTATTATTTATTTATTTAAACTTCTTACCTTCCCAGCCTTTTGTGATAATATTATGGAAATCGTTGGTATGGGTCAAAAATTTTGCGCCTCCAATGGTGTGGCGACGCCTGGAGGGTATCGACATAGTTTGGGGGGTAACAAAGGCTTTATTTATAAGCATAATACGCTCCTGCGCTGACTATAAAAAACAAAATATATTAAAAAAACAAAAAACACATGTTATCACAAGTTTTTTTACCACTAGGGCTTTATTTTGTTTAGAAATGTCCTGCAACTCGCTTTTTAGACGCGTGATCTGCTCTTGGCATTTACGTATCATACTTGGCCCAGTTGTGATGGTGTTAATAGTCGGTTGATTCTTGATCGTCTTTGCTCTTTTCGCGAAACTGCAATTATCAAAATTATACCATATCCTATTTTAAATCTAAATTCAATAATTACGATAGAGTTGAGTGACTATCTTCGAGCGAAGCTGGTGTTACGTTGGCGATGATTAACGTCTTCGCATTTCCACCAAGGGCGTTCTTCAGTATCAATGTTAACTTGCTGTCCCTATAGTTTATAAACTTGCTCTGGTCCGCAAGCTGCGAGATGACAAACGCCAGCGTCGATAAAGATCTATATAAATTAACTTATGAGTGAAATACGTTTGCGTGAAAATTTTTTTTTATACTTATTGATATGCCCGCCTTCTATTAGTCGCTGGCCAGTAGCTTTTGTTTGGGCCACTCGCTCGGATCCAGCCAAGTCGACAAGATTAAACTGCGAAATTTGAACCGGTGACTTTGAACCATCTATTGTTGCTTCCGAACACTCTACTGTCTAAAATTAGAAAAAATAGGATTACAATAATTTACATACGAATAAATATTATAATTAATTAATAAAAATATTATAATTAACTCAACATAAGCAGAGTTCAAGGTTTCAAAATATGAATGGTACAATAATAGCTGATAGAAAATGAAATCATATTGTATATAAAAAGTGTTTACGTACGATTCTAAAAATGGCGTGGCTCCTGCTACTTTTAATATTCATTTTAGTTGCATGTATTTTGCGGTTCTTCTTGCCGACTTTCATTAACTCCATGACCTGATCTTTGGTCGATGTGACTGCTTCCTTGGCTATGATGGTGATATTTCCTTGCAAATCTTCGCGAATCTTCACCTCTCCGTTATGTGAGTTCAGCAAATCGTTTATCTTTTCATTGTAAATTTCCACATAAGCCACACTAAAAATGTAAATATGTTGCATTAATATACAGTAAACTAATTTCCAACAAGCTAATTGGATTTCAAGTTACAGTAGACCGAGCAGGGGTCTCAACCGGTGGTACGCGTACCACTTGTGGTACGCAAAGGATTTCCGGGTGGTACACGAAAGGTACAAAACTTTACTGGTAAAATAATACTTTTTTTGATGATATTGTTTGACCCAACATTACAACGGCAAAATTAGATAATATTCCATTATTAAATGGTACCGTACACTGACGTATTTCTGAACTGGCAGATTGTGTAAAAGAAAAAGTAGTTAAAAAGGAGACGCTATAAAACAAGCATTTAAACCACATAGAGTGAGGGATTCCCCAGAAAATTTCAGTTATTGAAAGTTGTGCCAAATAATCAGTTTGAGTTATCAAAATATTCGGGTAATAGAAGTTTGAGTTATGAAGTAAAAATTGCACATAATTGTCTCTCTTGCCGCTGACACCAACTTATTTGATTCGAGTTATCAAAAACTCGAGTTATCGCAGTTCAGCTTATTGAAGTTTGACTGTAATAGAAGTCTTTTTATTCTATGGTAAATAGCAAGTGGAATACCATTTAAAAACTACAGTAAATCCTGCTATGTTTTAAAACATTTGCTTAAAAACTCGGGTTATCGAAGTTCAAAATTAAAGACAATAGGACATATTTCTTTTCAGATGAGTGATGAGCATAAAGATGGTCTCTAATGAATTGTAAATTGTGACCGTTTCGATGAACACCTATGCATGTTTGACAGGGCTACGAAAAGACAAATGGTCCAAGAAATGAATTGACTGCTTACCGAACTAAGAATTGGAATCTATCCCGACCATTGATGATTGCGAAGAGACGGTCAATGACTCGTGGGATTACACCGGGGTCCTCAGCAGATCCATCCATCGTGTGCGTCTTCCCGCTGGACGTTTGTCCGTAAGTGAATATCGTGCAGTTATACCCATCTGCACACGCGACAACTAATGGTTCGATAATATCATCGTGTAGCTCCTTATTGGTTGAATTCATTCCAAAAATATGGTCTATAAAAGAGTAAAGTTTGGTCACAGATTACGTTAATTGCTGTTGAATGAACGAATGTCGAATGACATAGAGCAGAAATAGAAGTTGTGGAATCGGGTAGAACGTGGAATCTTACCAAACGTATACACTTCGTTGTAGCGCAGGTCTGTCGGTTCATCCGAACGTATACTATTTCCGTCTACTTTCCATAAGATTGGCAGGTTTGCTTTAAGCTCTCTCTGTATGAGGGGCCTAACCCTGATAGCGACGTTTATATTGTCCTCGCACATCTTGCAGACTTTTAAAACATGTAGGTGACTGAACTAACTGGACATCTTCACTCTGACAGGAATGAAATATAATGGAATGTCGGGCGCCTTAGTAACTAGCAAAACAATAACAAAACATATCGCTACGAACACGGTTACGAACTAGATCACATTTGAAATATCCCCACCAATAAAAAATCTTGTTCCGCTACACATGTTAGGATGTTGACTCGGTCGATAATGGTGCTCTCTCCAAGGGACCGGGACGTGCCTTTGGTGTAGCTAGTCCTAAATAGATGGCGCCCTTTGCTATATTTTTTTACAAGCACAACAATTTTTTAGGGGAAATTTGGAAATTTGGTCACGGCAAACTTGGGATCCACACAGCAACTGGCCCAAACTAATGTTTTAGATACTAGATTAGAATCCCTAGCTTGAAGGTCGTTCAATTTTAAATTTAATCCCGCTCTCAACGTAACATGAGTACCAATTATTATGTGTTATTCTTTATGGAAATCATGAGGAATTAATTATAAGTGATATATGTGAGTGGCACTTCAGACATATGTACTTCTCCAAAGTTGCAGATAAAATTGAAGATACAACTGAAGACAGAACTAAAGATGAAAGTTAATGTTGTTTACGTTTTTTATTCCAAAACATTCTGATACTTATTTCCAAAACTGAGCATGAACTTGAAAAAGCAGAATGGGAGATCTTCTTTTGAAGTTTTTCAAATCTTAAGATCTCTGAGAGTGAAAATTAATCAAAGGATTAAAATATAATTTGTTTGCTTTTACGAACAAAAATTTTAAACAAATTTTGCCCAATGTAGCTTAAAGAATCAAATATTATTTTTAATATTTTATTAAAACGTTGCAAATTATTTGTACTTTACTACTTTTAATAAAAAATAATTTAGGTTGACATTAAAAAAATCAACCTAAATCTGCGAAAGGGTAAGGGTTGTGTAAATTAAAGTGTATATATAATATAATTAGAAGGGTAAAATAATTAGCAAAGGCGAAGTAATGCTGTAGTGGCACGCAGTTTCAGTGAGTGCAAATCCTTTAATAGAGCAAATAAAATTAAAAAGTTTAAGAATTAGCTGAAGGAGTTGAAAAGCGAGGTTTAGAGGTAACTTATTTAGCGCGGAGGTACGCGAAAATAAATTACCCATGCCTAGAAATGGAAATATCAGGATTTCCGGATTTTTTTGCTACAACTGGTGTTATTGGCCACCCTTGTCTGCACTGCGCCGCGGCTGTCACATAACTGACGCTCTACTCGGTTCCATGAATTTTAATGATATTAAATCCGTCTTTCATTTTATCCTATTCTTACCCAACCGAGTTTATATACTTATACAAGATGTAAAAAAAAAGTTGTACCAAAATTTTTACGGATAGGTAGAACTTTGTAACACTCTGTGTGAGTTCCTTATTTCATTCTCACGATGAACTGATTAGTGGATATTATATTATTTCATACTCAACTATGTAAATTTGTTTAGTTAGTTGGTAAAACCCTATGAGAGAGTAATTTTAAAATCAATCGAAGAATACCCACGCCTTGAACATTCCTACCTCTCAAGCAAAACTTCTGGGCATACTTATAACTGAAGTTCCACAGCCCTAAGGGTTAATCTTAAATACAGAACTTCTTATTAAGCAATTAGCTTGATGGGGTAATCTCGATTCTATAATTTAAAATTATCCCGATTAAGAAATGTATCTTGTTAATTAATAACAATAATAAAGAATATAAAACTGCGTATTGCAAAGTTTATTACTGACAATTATACAGGGTATTAATCTATTCAACAAAAATTGTACTTGACCTGTGCGAAAAATAAGGAAGGAAATAGCTTATTTTCTGGGGTCCATGTCATCAGCCCCCCCAACATTCGAAATTTAAAAATTTTCTTTTGTCAAAGTTTGGTGCTTGTTTTGTGCTGTTTTGTGCCGCAAACCAAAAGTTTTGTGTTCTTTTCGTTTAGAAGTTATAAGCAATTATCTGAAGGGGGGCTGGGGACATGCCAGCCCCCCTTTAGATAACTTTCGAATTTCGATTTTTTCTAATGCCAAAGTTTTGTGCTAGTTTTGTGCTGTTTTGTGCCGCAAACTAGAAGTTTTGTGCTCCATTCGTTTCCGAGCTATATGCATTTTTCTGAAAGGGGGCTATGAAAATTTTGAAATTTCGAGTGTGGGGTGGCTGAGGACATGGACCCCATTTTCTGTCAATTTTATAAAAGAGTTTAAGTTAGAAATGTGGCGTTCCATCTTCTTGATAACGTAAATGACGTTTTGCCCTTGTGAACTTCCAACCGAATTGTTTTTCTCGAATTTTTAAAGAAAGCCAAGGCGGGTGATATATAATTTAAGCGTATAAAAGTGTAAATGTAACAGAACTTCTTGTGTTTGTATGAACCGACAAATTGAATAAAAATCTGCGCTGCTCTAGACAAAGTTGTCTCCACCGGAACGCGGTCCTTCCGCCACTAACTGAATTATTATCCTTTCTCGTAAAAGTTTCTCCCATTTGCTCCTGACTACTCTGGCAAAACTACCCTTGTTGCGTATATTTTCATTTGGGGCACTTTACCATCCCATATGTTGAATGGCTTGGATTTATCGGTTTGTTTTTTAATTTGTCCAGTTCCGCCTCCGACAAACGGGTAAACATATATTTTTTCCAAATAACAGATTAACTTTCGTCAAAAGAAAGTTATCACTGTTATCACGCACAGTTACATTACCACCCCACATTTTCTAAATCTTACAAATTGTTGTAAAAGTGACATCCATCTAAACTTCATGCACGAACCATAATGGTTCCTTCATCAGAGCTTAACTAAAACCTGAAAAAAAGCTGCACACATGTGCAGCTATCGCTACCATGTTTACCACTCAACTGTGTTAAGAGTTAAGATCGATTTCAAATCCTGCTTGTTGGTTGATGTTGTTGGGATGTATATTTTGATGGCTTCTCTAATAAGCGTTTGATGATAATTACTCACCCTTGTCAACATTTTTTGTGATGTCAAAGTCCAACGTGTGACCTTACTAAGGGGTACATGAGGTTTAGGTGACTCAAGAATCCAGTAAGATTGTCTATATATCTATAGGATATATCTATAGGTTGTTGTGTTTGTGGAACCGGCAACTTCGCACATTGGGTATTTCGTGTAAAAATGCTACTGGGCAAGAAAGAAGTACTGGAAGTTACAGAAAAGGATACTCCAATTGAACCATTGCATTGGAAGTTTGGAACAGAAAGGATAAAAAGGCAAAAAATGCAATCGTACAGTGCCTAAGTGATCAAGTAGTAGATACAGTTGAAAGCGAAATTACAGCACAAGGTATGCTTGAAAAACTTAAAAGTACATACGAAAAGAAGGGTCTTGCAAACCAAGTAACGCTGCAACGCAAATGGCGACAAATGGTATACAAGGAAAGTGAAGAAGTGAAAATTTTTCTCGCATATGTTGAAAAGGCTATTACAGAAATCAGAAACTGTAAAAAATAAGGAAATTGTAATGCTATTGTTGTCTGCAATGCTCAGATGGGTGCTAAAATAACGGTGGACTTTGTAAAAAAAAACTGTTAGCTGAAGAAGAAAGAAGAAGCAAAGGTGAGCCAGCAAATTCAAGTGCTATTCTTAGCGGCAAACCAGTTAAAAGAGAAACAAATCTCTCTCTTGCCAAGACTGACAAGAAAATGTCCCGTTTTCGTTGCGACAATGGAGGGGAGTACTCGTCAATCAAGTTCCAGGTGTACTGCAAGAACTAAGGGATACAAATCGAGTATACAGTGTCTTACAACCATCAACAGCATGGTGTGGCTGCACGTATGACCAGGACCCTAGTCGAGAAAGCCCGATGTCTATTACTTGAGGCTAAAATGGACAAAATGTCCTGGAGCAAAGCAATTAAGAACAGTCAAATTCCATTTCAAATTTTGAACAATGAAGAACCAAATTTAGAAAAAAATCAGACTTTTGGCGGTGACGCTTATGCATTAACACCGAGGAAGACAGAAATGAAGGTTTAAGGAAAATAATCACAGCAAACCATATTAAGTTTAATGAAAACAAGATATTGACGTTAAATGTTGATCACGATCGCCACAAAGGATCAGAAAAAAGCGGAAGAGAATGCAGAAGAAAACCAATAAGATGTGCAAGAGGAAACTCTAAGAAAACGAAAAATAATTAGGCCCAAGGGATTTCATGATTTCGACATGACAAATTACTGTCATTTCGCACCGAACACATTTGAGGAAGCAATTGAAGAAGGTTGGGGATCAGCTATCCAAGTTATAATATCCATAGTTATAACGTCAAGATGGGTTTTCTGAGAAAAAAAGCATCATTGCAGACACTTCTTCAGTCACTCTCGACAAGTCTAAATTCTCAAATTACCCTACTAAACCTTATATTATATTAATAGTTGTTGATTAATTTAATCAATTAATTGATGAAGGCCATAATCCAGCTATAATAATCATTATGATGTCAGACGTATGCTTTGCGAGTCCCACTGACAGCCCCACTGATACGGGGAAAACTTGCGCGATTACATCAATTTTTATTGCTTCCCATGCCGTTTAGTCCCATACGATGGGGCGAGTAGTTCGTCGGGGAAGAATAATCTGTTGTAGAAAGTATATCCAATTGAATTAGATTAATGGTGATGAAATCTTCGACAAAATTAAACTGCTCGGGGCCTTTTTGCGTCGTTAGCCGCTTCCACTCCAATAAATACCGAGCTCTCTTCTATTTTTCTAGTTACCTGATACGCCATGCGATTTGTTTTCTAATTAAATGTCACCCTATAAATAACAACCACTAGCGCCAAGTCGGCACAACTACTCCACACTTTCGCACCTCATTCGCCCGTGTAATTGAAATAAAATATATTTAACAACACTGTATACAGCACCCTCTAGGTCTAGAGTGTCCAGACATTTCCTAAGCATGTCAAGAGCTAGGTATAATAAAATAAAACAGTTAGTTTATGCTTCAAAAGGGATTTTGATGCTATATTTTTTTTGTAAATATTAGTAAAATTGTCCTTTTATGTTTTTAAGATGTTTTAAATAAAGGAATAACGGCTAACCTTGAAGGAGCATATGCCTAAAGACGTAATAAACATATTTGGTCCAAAAACGCATGGTCTAAATTACCGGTTTCTTAAGAAAATTAATAAAGAAACGCGACCTTCTGCAGTGCAAAAAAAACGAAACATGAACAAATGCGGAACTACTTCCAAAAAGATATATGAACGTTAACTCTAAAATAATGACAATACTCTTTGGCGAGAGATGGTCACAATCAGTGGCGTAGCTATATATTCAACGCCCTGGAGCAAGAAATATATGTGCGCCCCCTTGTTTTTCGGAAGAGGGCTGGCATATTTTGAACATTTAATTTAATATTTCCCACTTTCAATTCCAATTGTTTTCTTCCAGTTGAACCAAAACGGAGTTTATATATACAAAATCCCTGAGAAACCTATTTTCGGGTTGTTTCCTTAAAAAAGCACAAATTTTTTCAGGTTTCGTTATATTCCATTCAAGAAACAGAATTTGTTCATAAATTTATTGTATTTTTTATATTCAGGTTTCCATTATATTATTTGGATGAAAGCGTATTAGCCAATTGAAACTTTTCCCTACCACTAAAATTTTGGGATTGGCAATTTCTTTCTTTTAAAATAAATAACATTATATGTTTCATATTAACAAGAAAAGACTGAAAACCATTTACATACTTATAAGTTTATGAATAAAAACACACCAATATACTAATATAATAGCCATTTAACAGTAATTTAAAGTGAACCATGTACTACAATAGTACACTCAAAAAGTAAATAAATGTGTATTATAATTATTTCACTCAACACAATCATAATTATTTGTAAATAATTCTAGTTAGTTATAGAAGAAATTGTAAATTTTAACTGAAAACATAAGTTGTTTGACACAAATACACGTTATTTCTATCAAAAAAATGCATTTTTATCCAAAGAAATATATTTCTTTGCCTCTATTGGAACACCAGCTTTGTTTAAGTTATTGCATATTTATTTTAATTAAACAATATTTTCTATCTATATATATATTACACTAATTTTTGGAAACAGGTTCTGTATTTACCATAAAGAAGCAGACTAATAAACTGAATAAGGAAGACGCTGCGTTTCTATTTGCATTAGATTCCATTCAAGAAACAGACTTTGTTCATAAATTTATTGTATTTTTTATGAAACCACCGTTTCAAAAAATACCTTTGTTTTTCTAGACTTTAGCTAACATTTTTTTGTTGGGATTAATGTATTTGTTTAATTTATATTTTTATCCAATAATTTGTTTATTCGCCCTGTATTTTATTACTTATTTACTAATTTTATATCGTACAAACATCATTGAATTCAGATTAAGAAGTCGGCCTCTGAATGTTAGTGAACACATGTATTTATTATATTTTGCAAGACATACTACGTACCATGAATTCATTTTCTAGTCGAAACTAAAACGTATTACGAAATCTCGAAAATAATTTCTTGCCAGTAGAAAAAGGTACTTTTATCCGGAGCATTGCGGCGGAATTAATATGCTTTCGTCAAATATTCTTAACAAAATGCGGCGTAGAAGTTATTTCACGGCCAGAAAACGACCCTTTTTTGTCCAACCAGCCAGCGCAGCGTTTCAAGAACTTGAAATGTGTTTGCATATCTACATATGATGAGATGTGTCGAATCGAAATTAAATGTTTATATTTTACTTATTTTCACGCGTATCTGACTTATTTTCAAAATGTTAATCTCACATTCCAATTTGCTAAGATTAATAGATAACTAATACAGAAGCAATTTAATCATTTACCTTCAATAATCAGCGATCTATTAAATGTTAGGTAATATTTAACATATCCAATGACACTACATACGACCTATGTTCTTATTTAAAATGGTGATGAGTTCAATTGTGCCTACTTCCGGTTCATTCCGGCTGTTTTTTCCCTAAAGCTCTATGTCGCAAGAAATTGTTCATGAGAAAAGTATATTTTCTTCTTCTGGCGAAAATAGTTGTTCTAAATATAATTAAAGGTATAGGTATAGGTATAGGTATAGGATTGAAAGGGGATTTCATCTAAAAAATATGACTGCTGCCATTTTTTTCAGTAAAGAACTTGTTTTATTAAATTCTATTTACATTTGTTACTATCCATCACTTTTTGTCTCTCTGATAGCATTTCTTCATCGTTAGATTCGACAAACCTTCCCGATTCTACTAGATCTTCGAAATCTTCAAGACCATCACCGTCTTCGTTTCCAATATTATTTCCAGTCTGCATTGGTTCTTCATCCAGAATTTCACCTGAATCACTAACTTCCTCGTAGCTTTTTCTTCCGCATTGGAGCATTTTTCAGAACAATAACAATTTGAGCATAAATTTGTGGATTTGAAACCATGTTTTTGGTAGCCACATTTTAAACTGTTACATCCAGTTTCACAGCTGCAGCAGATACTTTTGAGCAATATTTCCGAAATTAATTCCTATACTGTAAATTTGGCTTTCATGCGCTTGCTTAAAAAATAAATATTTGCAGAAGTTAAATGCAGTACATGGAATACATTATGTATAAATACAAAGCAAAAGCATGTAGGTCCTTAGAGTTTTATTTAGCAAATTTGGCGAATAGAAGCTTTTTATTGATCTTATAAACCAAACACTTGAAATGGGAACATTGCCTGCGATAACAACAAAAAACTTGATTAGGCGATTAGGCAAAGTGTAATTAAGTCATAAGAGGTATTAATAATGAGATAATAATAATGGTGATTAAGGATTTAACGGTAACGGCCTCGTTTTTATTGGTATTTATAAGGGAATGCGCTGAAAGTTAGGTAGATGCTCGAGCGATTCATTATCCTGAAAATATAATTACCAATTACTGCAATGGCAACCAGGTTGCGAATTAATTTTATAAAAGCTTGTCAACAAAAATAAAGGCTAATCAAATACGGCGCCCCCGCCGTCGGTGCTTCCCCATGCCTTCCGCTAAATGACAATCAGTTAAATTTTGGAATTTCAATTAACTTGCGATTGAAATGAAAATTAATGATCGCCGCGTTTCCTTTGAATTATGAAAGAAGAGATTTATAGCCCCCCCAGTTTAGTATAAACGTATGTGGCTGTATTCTTCCCGCCCCGCCGCTCCGCTCCTGTAATGGATTAAGCTTTTAAAGCGCTTTTTATTACCAAAAATTTTCAAATGAATCAATCTCATTTCTGTCATTAGGTTTCGAGGCAATTTCAACAGTCGTATAAATATAAAAATAATAAAACAATATTGGTTTTACTACTAAATTCTGCAAATCTAGCGGGAAAAATAAAATTTGTATATATATATATCTAAATTGTAGACTTCCGCGGTCTGAGTCAATGATATATTGATTTCCGGGTGGAAACCGCGTTGAGGACTTTGAAGTCGACGTTTCGCGCTCTGTTGCAAGAGGCATCTTCAGGACTAAGATATCAAACCAAGCGCTAAGAAGATAGTATCTTCTTAGCGCTTGGTTTGATAATGGTTGGTTTGATGCTTTTGCAACAGAGCGCGAAACGTCGACTACTTCAAAGTCCTCAACGCGGTTTCCACCCGGAAATCAATATATCATTATATATATATATATATATATACATATATATATATATATATATATATATATATATATATATATATATATATATATATATATATATATATATATATATATATATATATATATATATATATATATATATATATATATATATATATATATATATATATGGAAAACAGGTTTATCGACGGTAAGATATTAAAGGAGAAAGGTAATTTGTCGGGCAATTCCGTCACACGAAGAAGCAACCGTAGACACGTGTTTCGGACTATTAGTCCTCATCAGTATGGTATAGCCAAGGAGTAAGATGGACACTCAATGGAAAAAACACCAATTGGCGACATTGGGCACCCCCCTTATGGTCTCCATTTGAGTGTTTTTTCCATTGAGTGTCCATCTTACTCCTTGGCTATACCGTACTGATGAGGACTAATAGTCCGAAACACGTGTCTACGGTTGCTTCTTCGTGTGACGGAATTGCCCGACAAATTACCTTTCTCCTTTATATATATATATATATATATATATCGTATGGTGGAAGTATTTGACCACTTGTTGGCGAACAAAAGAACCAAAACATATATATATATATATATATATATATATATATTTCTTGAATCATGTGTTATTTAAAAATCCATGAAGATTGTTGATGTTAGATATAAATAATGCTTCGGTGTACCTAAAGTTTTTTAGCATCACGGAAACAGAATTTGTGTGAACTTCCTCATACTATTAATTAGCTTTTCATTAATCATTTCATTTATGACAGTAGTAGAGAAAACTGTTTGATCTCTGGGAATTAGAATCATCGTTACGGCACCATAGTTGAGTGTCATGCGTTGGATATATTTCAGTACATGCCGTTGTATGTGAATGCCGCTGAAAAGTGGTGTAAAAGCGGCGGTATCACAGAATAAAAAGTGGATCCAATCTGTAAGGAAGCGTCCAAGCAGAACATTTTAATTACGAAGCCAGAGCGGCAGCGCGTTCTCTTAAATTCAAAAGTGCGCACGGGGTACTATGAAAACTCTTAAAAATTTTCACCAAGACATATTTGTTTTATTATACCCCTTTTATGCCAGCAATTAAAATTTTAAATGGAAATTATTCATTACACATTTCTAAACGGCAGCGCTGAAATATTTTACAACCACCTTTTTTTACCACTAGCGAGACCATGTTTGTATTCAACCACAGTATTCCCATTATCCCACTTCAAATGATGGAAGTTCTTAGTTGTGGAAGATGTATTTTGAGCATTTCTTTTGTTGCGAGATTTTTTTATCCTGATCAGCAACTTATAAAAGGACGGTCTAACATTGTAATTATAGTATAAAATTCATTACCAACAAAACAACAACGCCAATTTTCACAAACAATTATCATTTTTTACCCGGTAAATCGAATTCACGATGGTAAATAATAATAACTTTGCGTTATTTATTCTCTTTGCTGACTCGATCTCCCCCCTTTCCACTATCTATTCATTTATCACAAAAAGATTACCTATATTTTCTCAAATAATATGGGTGTCTCTACTGTGCTCCTTGACTCGACATTCGATACTTCGTTCTGTCTGTCCTACATAGCATGTTGCACACCCACATGTTATCTTGTATACCCCTTCGTTCTTCAGGAGTGGTGTGATATACTTTGGGTTAGGCAAAAGATCCTTTACCTTTGCTGGTGCTCTGTACCTTGCCGTGATACCCGATTTCTTCGGTAATCTACCGATTCTTTCTGATACCCCACTTACGTATAGTAAGCAAGCGAACCCCTTTGACTCTTGCCGCTCCTCTGAGACTTGCGGTTTTCTTTGTGTGACACCCCGTATTTTAGACTTGGTGTATCCATTCGGAGGTAGGGCCCACTCCAAGTGTTTCCGCTCGTCGTCCAAAGTGCTGGAGTCGCACACCTTCTCGGCTCTGTTGAACAGAGTGTTAATAACACTTCTCTTCAAGTACCGATCGGTATGTGTCTTCTTACGGTAGACTGTATGTCCAAGCGTACCCGTACGTTCTGTATACCAGCACATCCAAGAATGGCAGCTGATTATCCTCTTCTATTTCCATCGTGAATTTGATAGAAGGATTAACATTGTTCAGGTGGCTAACAAAACATTTGTTTTAAAATATGTTTAAAACAATGTTTCAAAACAAAGTGTTTTAAACATTAAAACAAACTGTTTTAAAGCAAAATAGTTAAAAACAAAATTCTTTCAACATGTTTCTTCTTTTTCTTCTTTCAACATGTTTAAAACAATGTTTTAAAACAAATTGTTTTAAACATAACAGCCCTGGTGTTATGGCACACTCTGTAGATTGATCTAGCCTGATTTGGAAGTTTAAAGAAAACGCACAGGTAAACGTTTGGAAGATTTTTGCCACGTAGCGAGATAATTAATGAGGGAGATGATGAATATAAGTTATTTATTCGTTTTTTAGCGGCGACTTTTTTGCCAATTCCATTAGAGGGCGCGCGATAATTGTTGAATAATAAAGTTATTGTGTTCCGCAAGAGTTGGGGGGCGGCCGGGCACAGGTTCCAGCGGTGGCGGTAATCGCTCCCGCTCTCATTATTATATGCGTCCGGCGGATGATGGCTATACAAACAAAGCGGAGGCTTTCACTTCGGAAGACATTAGATATCCCCATTAATATAAATTAGCGTACAGCGTCAGGCCGTTTTAGACATTCATCCGTAGTCCACAAGCAGGCCACTTTTTCACCTCCCGGCATTGTTTTCACCTATAACCTAATTTGAGCCACCCGATGTTGATGATTCTCCGCTACTGGCCATGTCCGGACTTGCCCAAAACAGATTCTTGCCCTCCAGCAATATCTCTAATACTTCTTACAAAGCGACCATGGTCCAGGTCTACTAGACTTTCCCAGAAAATATAAATCATTGGGATAATGAAGAACAGAAAATATCTGACAAATCAGCGTCTCGTTACATTCTTCTTTCCAAAGGTGGGACCCATTGGTATTAAAAAGCTGAAATGAAATAAAAGCATCGTTAAACTAGCAGCAGAACATAGTTGGACGAAGAAGTAACTGAAATATTTCTCACTCCTAACAAGTTCTTGTTGACCATATAAGTGGAGTTCCCAATTTCGACCTTACCTTTAAAGAGTCCCGAAGCATCACCTTCAGTCATTGTCAGTGCCTCCAACAGTTATATCAACACTTCTAAAAACTATGGAAGCGATATTATCTGTTGGACCTACAATGCCATATGAAATAGGTTGGTCTCTCCATATATGAACAAAAATAAGAACAAAAAGCAGACAGAACAATAAAGAGGAATGATTTCCAGAAAAACTTCTCTCGACTATGGGAAGCTAATCAAAACGTTAACGTTTAGGAACAGCTCTTCTTGGAAAACCATAGCCAAAATGGCAGAATCCGACATTAAACTGTGGACGGGAGTGGAGACAGGATACTGCCCAATGAATTGACAGCTCTACAGAATGAGTCAGACGGAGAATCCTGTATGCAGGAGCTTTCGGCAAGCTTTAAGGGAAGCAGAAAGTCAACCCAGACATACGGAATCTACTTAAAGACCTGAGTTCTGAGTTAGAATTCATGAGGGCATAAATTCACCCTGTTTTAAGTATCACTGACGACATGCTAAGTTCAGTACCACTAAAATCTAACTGCGCTAAGTTCTGACCTGGAACGGTCCGGTAATTAAAATATTTATTATACATTAGCCAGTGCGGTTTAAATTGTTTTAAAACATAATTTGCGTGAGGTTGACCGAGAACAATAACGACGAGGTAAATGGCTCAATCTGTTTTCGGTAGATCGGCTGACGTTAATTAATTAATAATTTGAAAAAAAACTTCGGACACCCGCAGGATCGCTGCTCGATAATCACCAAAAATTGCGGATTATGCGAGTGCCTTTTTAGCTTGATACGAGCGCATCGCTATATACCATAATCGAATTCCGTTATTATCGAATCAATGTGGGAAACACATTCCCGATTATGTACCTACATCAAATTGTCACGCTACGGATCTGACATTTTTGCGTTTTGTAGATTGCAAGTGCGTGTCGAGCGTACCAAATGATTCGCTCAAATCGGAAATAAAATATTCTCACCCGTCATAAAATTGAAATGTGCATATGGCAATGCATTCTAAATGTGAACTTCATAGTGGTCGCTGTGATGAGATCATTTAAAGTTTACATTTCCCATAAAATGTAGACTTATTTTTTGGTTAGCTTCTTGCAGCACTGACAATATAGAATATCTCTCTCAGATAGTGTTATGATATTCTTTTCTCACTCTCTCACTCTCTCACTCTCTCACTCTCTCACTCTCTCACTCTCTCACTCTCTCACTCTCTCACTCTCTCACTCTCTCACTCTCTCACTCTCTCACTCTCTCACTCTCTCACTCTCTCACTCTCACTCACTCTCTCACTCACTCACTCTCTCACTCTCTCACTCTCTCACTCTCTCACTCTCTCACTCTCTCACTCTCTCACTCTCTCACTCTCCCACTCTCTCACTCTCTCACTCTCACTCACTCTCTCACCATTTATCTAACCAAACTTGGTGGTTCTTTATTTTACAATGTAAAGGGCGAGAGCGAGTGAAGGAAGTTATTTTGTATGTCATTATTACTTCCCTTCTATTTTGTTCAACGCAGGCGCGACACACAAGAGTTCTTCTAAGAGAGCCTTTAACTTTATTAACATACCTTTTGAAACAACCCGTACGCCTATCCTAATAAATTATAAATTGTTTCAAACATAAATGTTTGAATATTGTATGTTCCTCCGGGCGCAATCGTTCAGAAGAATTGCAGTTTGGATTAAACGTCATTTATTGAGTTAATAAAATATCTGGCGTGAATGAAAAAGGTTTGAACAGCGTCGCGCCGAAGGAAATAGATTTTTTTACAGGAAATTAGTTCCTTTGCGAACAATTGCCACCTCGGACACCCGTTGATTCTGACCAGTACGCTGACACCGGGTTATGATCGATAAATGACAGTGCCGTTTCACCCGCTTGATTCCAAACGTATTGAAACGTGTTTTCGAAGAGGAATTTCCTGTCGCATTGAAATGTATGTCAATATTAACAGAATTATATTTGAAATGTTATCTTGTAGTAAGTATGGTTACAAAAAGACAATCACAATGGTTAGGGAGATAGCCCACTTAGGTGGCGTGGTAAACGTGCGGCGATGGCGTGGCGAAGGCGTGGCGATGGCGTAGCGATGGTGTGGCGATGGCGTGGCGATGGCGTGGCAATGGCGTGGCGATGGCGTGGCGATGGCGTGGCGATGACGTGGCGGTTTCCGGCCGTCTGTGCCAGCGGTCTGGTTGAGAGTATACAGAGCTCTTGCTTGGGTAGCCAAAAGCCGCCACACAGATTTCATTAAGTTTTATTATAACCCTCCTTTAGACTTTTAATAATTTTAAATCAGTAAAAATTATATGCGCAATAAATAAAATAAAACGTGCATTTATTGTGAGCACCTTTTGTATGTATGTGTGTGAAAAGAATGTAAAGTAATTTTAATAATTGAATGTGTATCCAGTATTAATATCGAATTATCGGTCACTGTGTCTTGTCGGACAATATACATTGCTCGTAATGTAGATCAATGCATTATGGGTAATTGGGTGGTGTATTGTGTTACATCCGTCCGTGCAGTGATCGGGGCGTTGCGGGTTGTGTCGGTTATGTGATATTATGTAACAAATGTCGTGCACAATGGTTGCAGACTTAAGTAGAAGTTCGCAAATTCCCCGATTGAAATCCTCATTGGCTGCCAATTAGTTTAAATGTATGTAAATTGATTTAGGGGACAATTTCAATTTTGTTTCTCTACCGTGACAAGTGCAGTGCCCGAATGAATAGAGGCGACGGGCCAGACCGCACGTTCACACTCTGAATTAGTTGATAATAATTAAAACGGATAGGAGACCGACTTCACAGTGAATGCAATAAAAATCATTTGGGGAAAAAGGGGAGCTACTTTGCAAATAACTACCGACCTTCCGGGTTCGCTCGTATTTACCGTGAATCTTCCCCGGTAGATATGCTCTGCCCTATCGGATTTATAATTTCTTTGACCTATATCCTCGAGGTTTGCGGCTGAAATTAGCCCATTCGGCGATAAAATTTCAAAAGTACCTACCATATTTTCCCGATTAATCTATTGATATCCGCCGGCCATAGGCGATCCAATTATGATCTATTTACTTTGCCAAATTTAAATTAACTCAAATTTATTAAGTAATGTTTTAATGCCAAAGCGTTCGTTAATCCTTCACTCAGCCACATAGCTAGAAACTAGAAGATGCACATCCTAAAAACTTTGCAGAATCACATCTCAATTGTGCGAAATCTCATTACTCGAAGGGTGCTACTGGACACTTGTGGCCCAAGGGTGGCTATAATATTGCATATTACCCGTTTGATGTGAAAGTTCGTAATAGGGGGACTGTCCCCCAAATTTAGCCCCAGATTAAACGAACATTTGGATCGTTAATTCGTTTAATTTCGGCACAGAAATGGCCGACAGTGAGGCAAAGCCGACCATTCAATTACAATATTCGCACTGCACCGTTCAATGCCATAGATAACTTTGTTACCCTCAAGTAACGTTAAGAGGGTGTCCTTGCGTATGCATGTCATCAGAAACGAAATAATTGGTCCAGCGGTCATGCAAATTCTAAAACCCATTACAATACATGAGGTCCACGTTGAAAAATGCTACTTGTATATTTAGAACAATGACTTTCATGCTCAGGTGATTGGTAACCCAACCAAACCCAACCAACTCCTCGACGACACTGGAGTGGTATGAAGTCATGAATTCTGGGTGTACCCATAGCACATAGGCGTCAGTGGGCGATTGGTGCTTGGTAAAGTTTAAGAGGTACTGCACAGGAGCATTCTGCTATGGTTTGTCTATCCCATTTTGTGCAGGTTGTGTCTGAGCAGACATAGTCCTGTGAGGAAACCTGTAATGGTTTTAGGCCTTCCTTTGGGATGGATACTGGGTATCGTGTCAGCATTTGGTTCTTTTTCTGGGAGATCATGTGACATCTGATCGTTATGTAGAGATCTTCCTCTCAGTGACAATGGGTGGACAAACATTGTTACAGGATCGGAGGAGAGAAAGATAATGAAATGAGTTCTGGACAAGGTTGGGGGATACTGCTAATATAAGACGAATATATAAGGAGGCGTTATAAGAATTAAATGATGAAGACATAGTAACAGTGATAATGGATTAGACCAGTAAAAGACTGGATGTGCAAAAAAAAGGAACGAGAAGGGACAATCGAGGAGGTAGATGATAGGAAGAAATGAAGAAGTCGCGAATAAGTGTTCTTGAGTAATTTATGTTGGGGTGTGATGGTTGTTGTGACGACACTGGAGTGATATGAAGTCATGGATACTGGGTGTGCCCATAGCACATAGGCGCCATTGGGCCATTGGTGCTAGGTAATGTTTAAGAGGTACTGCATAGGACCATTCTGCTATGGTAGGACAGGGTTTGTCTATCCCATTTTGTACAGGTTGTGTCTGAGCAGACATAGTACTGTGAGGAAACCTGTAATGGTTTTACGTCTTTCTTTTGCAGCTCGAGGAACTGTGTGGCAGAAGCTGTCGTGGTGGATGGATACAGGGTATTGTGTCAGCATTTGGTTTTTTCGGGGAGGTCATGTGACATCTGATCGGTATGTGGAGATGCTCAGTATCTTCCTCTCAGTGACAATGTAAGGACAAACATTGTAACTAGAGCGGAGGAGAGGGAGATAATGAAATGAGTTCTGGGCAAGGTTGGGGGATACTGCTAATAGAAGACGAATATATAAGGAGGCATTACAAGGCTTAAATCATGAAGACATAGTAACAGTGATAATGGATCAGATCTAGGTATAAGAGACTAGGTGAGCAAAAACAGAAGGAGGAAAGACACTCGAGGAGGTAGATGATAGGAAGAAATGAAGAAGTCCTGAATAAGTGTTCTTGAGTAATTTATATTGGGGTGTGGTGGTTGTTGTGACGACACTGGAGGGATATGAAGTCATGGATACTGGGTGTGCCCATAGCACATAGGCGTCATTAGGCCATTGGTGCTAGGTAATGTTTAAGAGGTACTGCATAGGAGCATTCTGCTATGGTAGGACAGGGTTTGTCTATCCCATTGTGTACAGGTTGTGTCTGAGCAGACATAGTCCTGTGAGGAAACCTGTAATGGTTTTAGGTCTTCCGTTTGCAGCTCGAGGTACTGTGTGGCAGAAGCTGTCGTGGTGGATGGATACTGGGTATTGTGCCAGCATTTGGTTCTTTTTGGGGAGATCATGTGACATCTGATCGTTATGTGGAGATGCTCAGTATCTTCCTCTCAGTGACAATGGAAGCACAAACATTGTAACTAGAGCGGAGGAGTGGAAGATAATGAAAGGAGTTCTGGATAAGGTTGGGGGATACTGCTAATAGAAGACAAATATATAAGGACGCGTTACAAGACTTAAATGATGAAGACATAGTAACAGTGATAATGGACCAGACCTTTAAGAGACTGGGTGAGCAAAAAAAGAAAGAAGAGGGACAGTCGAGGAGGTAGATGATAGGAAGAAATGAAGAAGTCCTGAATAAGTGTTCTTGAGTAATTTATGTTAGGGTGTGATGGTTGTTGTAACGACACTGGAGTGATATGAAGTCTTGGTGCTAGGTAATGTAGGTCAGAGTTTGTCTATCCCGTTTTGTGCAGGTTGTGTCTGAGCAGACATAGTCCTGTGAGGAAACCTGTAATGGTTTTAGGTCTTTCTTTTGGAGCTCAAGGTACTGTGTGGCAGAAGCTGTCGTGGTGGATGGTACTGGGTATTGTTTCAGCATTTGGTTCTTTTCAAACATGTAACATCTGATCGTTATGTGGAGATGCTCAGTATCTTCCTCTCAGTGACAATGGAAGAACAAACATTGTTACTAGAGCTGAGGAGAGGAAGATAATGAAATAAGTTCTGGACAAGGTTGGGGGATAGTGCTAATAGAAGACGAAGATATAAGGAAGCATTACAAGAGTTAAATGGTGAAGACATGCTAACAGTGATTATGGAACAGATCTATAAGAGACTGGGTGAGTAAAAAAGAAGGAGGAAGGACAGTCGAGGAGGTAGATGATTGGAAGAAATGAAGAAGTCCTGAATAAGTGTTCTTGAGTAATTATACGTTGGTGTGTGCTCGTTGTTGTGGATTGGGATAAAATCTGTGCAGAAGACGTTGGTGGTGGTAGAAAATAGAGGAGAATGTTCGGTAATTGTTGCGGGTAATTATAGCTGACGTGTAATGTTTTAATTGGGCTTGCTCAGTTTATATTCAAGAAGCGATGTGGGCGAACGCGCAGAGGAGCAAAGGCGTACCTAACGTAATGACGGCAGTCCGGCGGTGTATGCATATCAAAGAGTAAGTTGCGGCGGAATTCACAAACGAATATCTCTGATATGGAAGTGTTGGGCCCCCGGGAGAACCGCCGTCGGCCTCTCTTTGCGCCAATATAAAACTTAGAAGGGGGATCTTCGACGCATTATGCGCGCATTACAAATAATAAAAGGACCGAACGACCGACGGTGGCGCCCCCTCGCTTTTACGTCCAGCGCGATAAATTATAAGCACACCCCCGCAATTACAGAATTTATTGTAATACTTCTGCCAAACGGAAGTTCGACAGTACTTACAACCACATTACAATTCGACTTAACTTCATGCTAATGTCAAGTATTGATTTATATTCACAAAAGATTTGCAGCGTACTACCTGGAAATGTAGATCTCACAGTTCTAAGGTGGGCTTCGAAATGAGTAGGCAACCAAATATACCTCATAATTTTGTTGTCAGTATTTCACCCTGAGTTTCCCACGCGATAAGATTACGTGTTGTATGTCTCTCACAGACCAACGCACAATTATTACATTCCTCCGCTGTTAAATAAAATAATTATTACAAAAATAATGCCAATCATTACATCTACATAGTGAAAAAACTCATTGCACCTTGAATTATGGATATTACGATCTACTGTAGCACCTATAAAACATTGTTTAATAAGGTTAAACATGGTAAGGCAGCGATGTTTGCCCAGGATGGAATTTTGTTCATAATATGGGGAGGTATAAGTAGAAGTGGGTAGATAAGGCGGGCTCTATAGGCGTCGAAAATGTTTACAGTATTTTCAGATAACGGCGAAAATTTAATGTGCGTCCCACCTTACCTACTAGAAAGTAAATGTGAATCATGCCCCGGAATATTTTAAAAATAATTAGACTTGCTATCGCATTATAATATTTAGTTGTAATACATTGAACCATGTCGACCTAAATTCCCAAGAAAATAAACTGAAATTACGTATAATATGCGAGTATGAATTTAGAGAATTTTGCAGACAAAAATTATATATACAGTGTGTCCAGGAAAGTCCGCATCATATGGAATTTTTGTTATTATCCAATACCAAATCTATTCTTTATAAAAGTTGGCGTCTTGTATCAAACCAAAACGGCAATAGTCAAATATGTAAATTTCGGTGCCATATACCGAGGGTTTTAGAATATATGAATTGATAAAAGTAAAGTACCTTTATTTTCATTTCCTGAACACACATAAATAAATAAGAATTTTGTGTGAAAAATAAGCTGTGTAATTAGAAATGATGGCTTTTAAATTGAGGGTAGCATAGCGGGTAGAATTATAGGGAGATTAGGGTAGAAAGATGAAATGAGGTTTGTTGCCCAGTGTGGAGGTTAGTGTTTTAAGTGCAAAATAATTTGCGCATTTCGGGAAGAATTGCACTGGTTGAGGAATTAATTAAAAACTAAATTTAAAATTCCGCCGTGAATCACGTTGTAATTTATGGGGCTTTTATGTACCTGGGAGCAGCAGTGCGAGGCGTTCTCTCTCTCAGAGCTGGGGGCGCTTCATCCCCAATCTACACTTGTCGAACAATTATCTTTATTGGTGCAAAGTTAAGATACCCCGCTCATTCCTCTGGAATGCTTTCTGGTGGCATGCTTATTTGCATTCCACTCGAAATACGTGGAAAGAATCTCCGAGCTGCCGGTCTTCCTTACAGGCGATTACGAAATCTTTGCGGATTCGAATTTTTTACTCTCTTTTCGCCCCACTTTTGCCAGTAGCTTCGCGTCCAACTCGCTCGCATTCTGCCAACAAAACAAACAATTTCAATTACAAAGGCATTACCGACTAAATAAAAATTTTGTTAATTCATTTGCCACGGGAATTCCGTTGGAATCTCACCACCTTCAGATACGAAACGAAAATTGTAATTAAATTAAATAATTTTTTATGTAGTTCTATTTTAAGAAAACTGGAATTCAAACTCAAGTTCAAATTAAGATATGATGTAGCCATACCACGTCTTTTGACATTTCAGTATCAAATTGATACGTAAAAATCAAATTTAAATAGGACTAAGTAATGGAGTTAACTATTTTAAATGTAAATTTATGGGAAGGCCATAGTTAAGCTGACAAATCAATGCTGCCTTCAGACTAAGGTATGTTCCCAAACTGTGGAAGGTAGCAGTGATCATGATACTGAAGCCTGGGACCCCTCCACATGAAACAACGTGTTATCGACCTATCTCTCTGCTGCCCATCATGTCAAAAATCTTCGAAAAATACTACTCAATAGATTGAAGCCAATACTTGAGAGTAAAAGACTTGTTCCAGGCCATCAGTTCGGATTTCGGGATAAGCACTCTACTACACTCTACTATTGATCAGATACACCGAATAACACCGTTAGAGGAAAAAAAGGTTTGTTACCAGATGTGGCACAGGCTTTTAATAAAGTCTGGCATGAAGGACTGAACAATCAATCAGGAAGCATTCTCCCAAAACAGTTTGCACAACTATTAAAATCTCTCCTGACCGAGAGACACTTTACCTAGTCTACACCAGCGACCTCCCAGCACTAGAAAATAATACTGTCGCAAGTTTTGCAGACGACACGGCTATCCTATCTGTTGAGAACAGCAATGAAGAAACGACGAGACAACTCCAAACAGCTCTTGGTCATTTTCAGGTCTGGACAAAGAAAGAAGAATTACACTGAACGAACTCAAGTCAGTACATGTTGACACAGCCACGTCACCGGCATAAGACATACATTATAAATTTAGTACGCTTTGACAAAATTGAAATATAGTTTTCTCCATATTGATGTAGCTGAGGGACGCGACCGATGTTTATGTGGCAGAGAAGCTGTGTGGAATTTCGACAGACGTGGAGAGCGGATTCCGCAAACTTTTCCGTACGTTGGACCTAGGTTGTGACACGTCTAGACAATATGTATACTTTTGTTTAGATTACATTTGTTGATTCGACAGGGTACGCAAAAACGGAGGACTCCGAATAAGCTCTTTACTTATGCATTGACTTTGGTCGGGCTGTCGTAAACATGAGGACCACGTTTTCTATTTACTTTTTCCATGGCTGACATCTGCACGCCAATAACGAAATAAATAAAGTTTTTGTACAATGCTTCTATTCATCAAATTTTAATAATTAATAATATGATAACTATTTTCTTCTTCCGCTGAATGTCTTCACGTCTGACGCAGCTATGGATGATACAACTTGATGGTGTTTTGGCGTTGATTTTTTGCCAAATCTAGGGACGAACAAATTTGAAAAAATTCTGATGCTGTCCTTGATTATTATGCTAAAACTCATAGAAATTAGAATTCCCCGCACCACACCAAAGACCGTAGAGCGTCGGAATTCACGCGACGTTTCAGCACGATCTTTTGTATGGAGGATGCAAGATAAACAATGATAAACAATGTAATAAACTTTAAACTTATGAATTATTGGGTTGTTCCAGCCACTAATAAAAAAAATCTGATGTGGCCAGGCACATGACTTTATCATACAATATATTAAATTAATAGGTTAGCTGCATGATAATCTATTTTATTGAGATAAATCGTAGGTATTGTCAAAGCATCAGCATTTGACACTACCTACACTACGTCATTAGAATAATAGTTATTTATGTCACAAGTGCAGAAAGTACGGAATAGCGCGCTGAGCGGTGATGCGGCGCGTCACCGAAGGCGGAGTGTCGCCGTCGCATGTGAGCGAGTCGCGCTATCTAGTTTTTGGCAGCAGTGACATCAACGTTAATTGTGTTGCTTTTTGAGAAATATGTATAAAAAAATGGTTGTATTTCTGTACAGGAAATGTTAGGTTGGTACCACTTTGACGAAACGGCAAGTTTAAAAAGCTAATTCAAATTCTGACAGATTTATATTTGTTCATGATACTGTAGATGTCACATCCGTACCAACATACTAAAATAAAACTAAACTCATCGCTATACTTTATTTACAATTTTCTCAATTTATCGTTTTTAGAATTAGATATAAAGACGGGTTGATATTTCTTATCAACAAACAATCAAATTGGTGATCTTATTTTATTTGAAATTTGCATTTTGTAATTTGCCGCACTAGAGCGGCAACGTTCCATAGCGGTTCTCCAACCTCTGATGAAATCAGCTGTTTTCGAGTGTGACAGCACAAAAAATATTTGTCAAAATCCTGTTTTTGAATGTGACAACACAAAAAAATATTTGTCAAAATCCTGGCTACTATGTAATTTCATATCAATGCAGATGCGACCGATCTCGATCAAATAGAATTTGCTCTTGAAGCTAAACTATTAATTTTACCAAAAAATTTCATGGGCATAAATTAGTCAAAATTTCCTCTACTTTAATTTATTAATTAACTATTTTGTCGAAATTACAGAAATGGCGGCTCATTTCCAAAATCCTTCAAAAAGGTTTAGAATAAACTAAAAAGCTAAACTATTAATTTTACCAAAAAATGTCATTGGCATAAATTATTCAGAATTTCCGCTACTTTAATTTATTATTTAACTATTTTGACGAAATTAGAGAAATGGTTCCTTTGGACCCTTGTGAACCAAAAGCTTTTCAGCTCTAAGTTAGGTCATGAAACTTCTAAATATGAAGTTTCGTCCCGATACATTCAGTAGTTTCTCCGGAATCGTCGCCACAAAAATCATTTACACACATACACACACACACACACACACACACACAGACATTTTTTTGTACCTTGGTCAAAAATGTTCAGGGGACCCAAAAAGACCTATTTCCGCTAAAATCCCAATTTTTTTTTTCGGCACGATTACAATACTTTACATACTGCGTATGATAAAGTAAAAAATTACGAAAATGCACATTGAAATCTAGCATTCAAGTTAAACGAATGAAATTTACGAGGCAAAAACAGCGCCAATTCTTCTTAATTTGGAAAAATCGGAAAAGCGCCGACATATACAGCTTTCTAATTTTTGTGAGTTGTAGCATATTAATCAAGGACAGTTTTTCAAGTTTTTTCGCCTCTTCATTTGTGAGAAAATCGACGTCAAAGGAGGGGACATAATATACGGCCACGATAGTACATTCCATTTTCTATACTTAGCTTTGTACAATAGAATCGTATATTTTCCTGACTTATCGTTTGTTGTGCTTCAGTCTGATGGACCGTAATAACTCACTTCGCTATTGCTGTACTCCATAGGTAACGAAAATACGTGCGATGCGAATGAAGCATAAATTACCTTAATTGCTCTTGAAGTCGGTCTATACGCTGGGACAAAATTTGAATCGGTTGGTTGTGTGTGGTAAAGAAGTTAGCTTGAAGGAGGTACGGTTTGGATGTGTGGGAGGCAGTTGCCGAAACTATTCAATTTATCGATTGATTATTGACCTTTACCGGGCGGGGTGGCTTGTTAAGAAAACTTTCTGAATGTTAGCTTGATTTGTAAACTGGCCACGAAGATGTGCCCGGTCAGAAACATGGCTCATTTAGTCTCTGCCCGTTGGCCTGTTCGCTTTAAGAATAAAGTGAAGGAAAAAGTTAGCGGCCTCTCTCGGCTCTTATTGCCGTATTTGGGTGCCCGCCGAACTTTTTTTTTTAAGATAAGAGTTAATTCGTGTAATGACCGCGGCCGGATATTGGGGCGTCGTCGTCGCCGTGGCGCGACGCCCGAAATTGACAGTTAAGATAACTAATAGAAGAATCTTGTCACATCTATTAGTCATTCCCGACAGATCTATTCCCTTCTGCTCACGAACTTCTGCTTTGTTACCCAATTCATATTACTCATTCCCCCCGAATAATAACAGTAATATGTCTACGTCCTTATCATTTCAACTATCTTATTAACTGGTTCCAAACTTTTATAATCCAACCTCAATGACTGTACAGTCGGAATCACAAGAATGTGCACAACATGACTCCTAAAGGAAGTAGTATGTTTTATTATTATTATTATTAATATTATTATTATTTATTGAAAATCTCTGATACATCTCATTAAATATTTGAAACCTAGATAATATAATTTAGATATAACATATAAATACTAAACTTACACTAATAATTTTGAAAAGTAATAAAGAGGATCAGGGCAAATTGGTAGTACCGAGCTTCGCTGAAGCCTAGGGTACTCCCTTTGCGGGTATCACTGCAGCTCTACCCAATTTTGAAAAACACAAGGCCATTTATGCTTTGCAAAGAAAAATTTCATTTTTCTTTGCAAAGCAAAGGAAAACTGCAGAAAACCCTTGCAGCCTTGTGCAAAGGTCATTAAAAACACACACACACACTCACACACACACACACACAGACACACATTTATTAATAGACAATATACATTAAAAGAAGGTAAAGATGAAATATTAAGCAGCAAATTTAGGGTTCTTTATGATAAAACTCTCCTCAAAATATTTGCGCTTCCCAAAACCGCAATTTCTTGAATTTCCCAGGGCGAAATTTTGCACGGCAACTCTTTAACATGCTTACTATAATTTAGACTAACTGCTCCCAATGCACCTACAATCACCGGAACAATGTTCACTTTCATTCCCCACATACGTCCAACTTCTTGCGAGATCCTTATATTTAAGTTGTTTTTCAAGCTCCTGCCTTACAACATTTGCATCAGCAGGTGCCGAGATTTCTATGAACGTGCACACCTTCCTCTGGAAATCCTTTACCACGATATCTGGCTTATTAGCATCAAGCATTCTATCAGTGGCAACAGGCATGTTCCATAATATGGTAATATGATCGTTACTCACAACAGGAGATGGGATGTGGTCATACCACCGAGACACATCCATTGCTAAACCTAGGTGAGAACATAAATTATAATGTATATATGTTCCCACCCTATCATACCTAGTAATGTAATGCGACTCAGGTAAGACTGGACAAGCCGCCAATAAGTGGTAGACATGTTCCGGAGCCTGATGACACAGTCTACAACTCCCATCATGAGCAACTTTCATAATCTTCTGTTCATGATGTTCCCATGACAAAGCCAAGATAAAGATCCAGACTTTGAAATACCATCACTCTCCACAAATCTCAAAAATTGACCATGCATTGGGTTACTAGCATAATCGTCTCTCATTTTCCGATTCATTCTTAACTTAATCTCTCGCTTTAAACTCTCCACCGAAGTTTTATTTGCATAATTATCTAGTTCTTCCACATGAAATTTTTCTAAAATTAGTTTATGTTTTCTAATTATTGACTTACCAGAAGTATCCCGAATTGTTTAATGACTGTATCCTCCTTGTTGGCCTTTATAAAACTTCCTAAATTGAACATTTCCAAATCATAAATATTTTCCAATTGCTGCAAGCCACGACCTCGATCTAAACGATGCAGGTATAGCCTGCAGACATCTGACTTCGGGCCTGCCGATGCCCCCGTAGTGGCGAA
This sequence comes from Melinopterus prodromus, assembly GCA_964023965.1. Classification (NCBI taxonomy): domain Eukaryota; kingdom Metazoa; phylum Arthropoda; class Insecta; order Coleoptera; family Scarabaeidae; genus Melinopterus; species Melinopterus prodromus. Next base: position 9,166,341 of record OZ030399.1, read on the forward strand.
AGCTGTTGGGGGATGTTAGGCGTGGATTATTATTATTATTATATTGACATGTTTATTGTTTATGGGATAATTCCTCCAGATTATCAAGTTGGGTAAAGATTTGTCTAGTTTCATGGGAAAAGAAAAGAATATTATTTCTGCAAATAACAGCTGTTTTCAAAAAGTGGATTTTATTAAGAGGTTCAAGTCTATTAAACTGTTAGTTTCGATTTTATTCTGTCCATGTCGTCCAAAAAATCATCGATGAAGCGGTAGCTATTTGTCGATATATACACAACGGGGTCGGGAATAATTTCGCTATGCGTGCCATACTATTGTGGCTGCTTATCAATAACTTCAGGTAGAACAATCGGTTCGCTGTTCGGTATGGATATCGTTCATGTGTCAATCCGCGAAGACATTATACTGTCAAATTTTGTTCCATAGTTGAACGCGCTACATCCGTGTCTCATCAATAGTCCAAACCAAGAATCGATTTCCTGCACAAAGGGATACACACTCATTTGGCAAATCAATGGATGCGAATTGTATTCTCCTTCGACTGGAAATGTCAATTATCACGTTATGTATATCACTAATACAGTTGCTACTTCTAATAATTACATACAGTAGAGTCTAGGGTTGTAACGGAAGTGATATTTGCGGAAGCGGATGCGGATGCCGAAGCCAAATGGATTCCGCGGAAGCGGAACTCGTCGGAAATAGTTAGAAATCTCCTATGTTTTTGTCGGTAATAGTAATAACTTCCGCAATAGATGCGTTTATAAAAGTGCGGATGCGGAAGTAGAAAAATATGCGAAAGTTTCGCAGTTGCGGAAGTTTCGCAGACTTTCCTTCACAATGTATAAACTAATAAGAAAATCGGAAATTTTCCAAGATTTTCAAAATTTGGAGAATTGTAATAGCTCATGAGTATGTTAATTACAAGTGGTGTTAGGAGTTTTATTGAATAGAATGGCTATTATTGGATTAGTGTAGAAGTCGCCAAACAGTAATACATCGCGGAGGGGCTATAAATAATTCCGGCACATTAGGAAAATGGTCAGCACTCACTCGCTGAGGGACGGGGCCCCGAATGGGGCCATTAAGGGGGGCCGCAGCCCGGACTGGGGAGCCGGGGCAGTTCTCAACAGCCATGAAATTTATTTGAGCGCCGAAAGTTTCGCGCGCGCCGGCGACACCTCGTCAGAATTAAACATTTAAAATTTGCTAACGGATATTAAAAACGATCCGCGCATATTAACCGGAAACTCGGATCGCCACCCGGAGCATATGTAAATTTTTCGGCAGCCCGCGACCCCAACTAATTCGCATTATGGTTGTGAACGTGTGGCGCCATCTGCAACTTTCACGTTCAACTGTCACCTGCGGTGTACTACAAAACCACCTACATATAAGTAAAACCTTTTCTTTGGAAATTAGACCAAAAAATACAATTTTCTAATATACTTAGGGGGCACAAGTGCGTTAATGCGTTAATCGTTAATTAACGAAGTTAAATTTCTCGTTAAATAGACTTAAATATTGGATTACGCATTCTGTGCAAATCCAGACTTGGTTTTGTTTCATGTGTGACGTACTACTTTGTGTGACGCGGCGTCCGTTTATATAAATCATGCGCGCGAATAGTTTTGCTTTTCGGTCTTCTATCTCCAACCACCTTAGTTGACCTATTCAATGTCTTTTATAAATCTTGCATCTCGCAATATAGGTATTTTAGTTAACTTGTACCTAGTGAAAAATTTTAACTAATGCAACCGAAAGGTTTGCAGTTATTTGGGTTGCATACCAGCAGATCGGCACTGAACATAACCTACATTTTTGTTTGAATACTGACGACCTACCAAGGAAATCTCTCTTATATACCTAAATTTACACATCACTGCGCACATCTGGAGCTGCCGCTCCCATGTGCTTTTCCACCTGACCGCGGTAGGATCGATTTCCAGACACCACTAATGTCAGTGCCGTCCTCACGATTGATGTTGTATTTATTGTGTGTCCCGACTCGTTGCAGTGTTAAACAACAACGAACTGTTGAATCTTGCCTAGTCGAGTGTCTCTACTGTGGTCCACACTCCCGTGTTATCTTGTATACCCTTTCGATACTTCAAGTGGGCGGGAGCGATCCACCCCATACTTGTGGTGGACAACGTAACAAACTTGTTCTTGTGAGAAGGTTGCTTTGTCAAACTGGAAGACCGCGTTTCTCTATGTGTTGGAATCAAGCTTACTCCAATCTTCGGCTGACAGTCTAGTTGGTAATTTGAGGTGAAGATTTAGCCTGTAAAGATCGGACCCGAATACGTAGCGTAAAATCACCAAGGATCCAACAAATAAGATAGGAAGACGAGTAAAGGAGTTGCTTAAATCATCATCAATTTCCGAACAGGAACAAAGAAGCCTTTTTGTTCAAGCTCCTAGGGCACCTAGGCTCTACGGTTCGCCAAAGATTAACAAGGATAAACGTACCTTTGAGACTAATCGTCAGCACAATAGGCTCCCCAACCTATTTGTTGGCAAAATTCTTGTCGAAAATCTGATGAAGATGATCTGATGATTCTGATGAAAGTTGTTGACGTTTTTTTTTTAAGTCTTTGACCCTCGGGATATACTCGTAAGTTTCGACGTAAGATCACTCTTACGTATGTTCCGGTTAAGGAGGCGGTCGAAGGCCTTCGGACACACTTGTTCGCCTAGGTCTACCAACCGATGTACCGAATCTTGTAGAGTATTGTCTCTCCACCACATCATTCAAGTAGGCGGGAGCGATGTATGGGCAGGTAGCGGGCGCAGCCATGGGATCAGCTCTTTCACCGGTCGTCGCCTGTTTCTTCATGGAATTGTTTGAAGAAGCAGCCATTAGGTCAAGTCCCCACAAAACCAAGTAGTGAGTTAGATATGTCGACGATACCTTTGTGGTTTGGCCACACGGTAGAAAATTACTGAGTTTCTTAACCACGTGAACAATATTGGTGCTTCCATCAAATTCACGATGGAAATAGAAGAGGATAATCATCTGCCATTCTTGGGTGCGCTGGTATACAGAAAGGCAACGGTATGCTTGGACATACAGTCAGTCTACCGTAAGAGAACACATACCGGTCGGTACATAATGCCAAATCACACCATCATCTCATCAGAAGAGAACTGTTATTAACACTGTTCAACAGAGGCGATAACGAAGCGATACACCAAGTCCGACAGGACGAAATATCGAATGTCGCGTCAAGGAGCACAGTAGAGACACCCGACTAGGCAAGATTCAACAGCTGCTGCTCAGCTCTGCCATGAGTCGCGACATTTTGATAATAATAATCTGTGAAAGTATTATGTTGTGCTTATAAAATATTATGTGGTGTGTCAATTATAAAATTATATCCATAATTTTTGAAAGAACAGCGGAGAGAAGTGTTGGGAAATCACTAAGATAACTAATTTATCTTTACAAAATTTTGCGAGGTGGTGGAGACAATATTCGTCGATTAAAGGGATGCTATGTGTCGTAGAGTTAGACGCTTTGGCTGGCGTCGTTTTCGCGGGAAGCGGGAAGCGTACGTGTCATTGTCCGTCGAGACGGCGTCGGCGGTCGCTTGCCGATAAGAAGTCCTGCAAATGGTAACGGACTGGGGCGCGAAATAAGAGTTGACGGTGCGGCGCGGTTTGTTGGATCGGAGATGACGCATAGTGACAGATTATCCGGACGGGCCCACGGGACGCCGGCTCGACCCGGACTCCGCCACGTCCCGATGAAACTTACACCCCTGCATGTTAATCCCGATGCGGTAATGGCTTATACGGTACGTCCCGCACGCCAAACCGTGATACAGAACGACGTCTGCCGATTCTTGAATTCGTAATGCAACACGGCTCGAAACAAACCAATTTACTTGCCGATAACACCCAAACCACAGCACCCACCCCCATAGCCCCAAGGAAGACACCTTGTTTTTCTACTTTCTCTCCACCGTCTTGCCGCAGCCCATACCCCTGAAATATAACCTGTCAGGGATTGATTTACAGAGTGATTTTTAAGAAGACTAGACTCTTTCAATACCTTCCTTGTAAGGACAAACGACATTTTGATTAAATAGCAATTATTTTTAATATTGGAATGCTAAAAAACGTCTTAGACTCGTTCAACATGAGCAAATTACTGCGGAACCACGTCCTGGCCAAAGCCAGAGTCTGAACATGGCGCTCCTCCGCACCAACAAGATGCTCTCCTCCGCACCAATAAGATTAGAGCCCCTCGACAGTAGGTATCGTGGTATCGTCCGCGTACAGCATAGTATCACTACAATTTAGTGTGCCTGGAAGGTCTTTAATGAATACTAAAAACAACGCGGGGCCCAAAATTGATCCCTGAGGCACACCACAACAGAGATAGCCAAGCTCTGAAGTTTGCTGGTTGAAACTGACTGCCTGTTGTCTGTTGGACAAATACGATGACATCAAACCACATGCTGCAGGGGATACATTCTACATGTACAGTTTCCGCAAAAGGACTACATGCGGAACAGAGTCAAAAGCCTTTGAGAGGTCAAGGAAGGAGGCCCTACGGTACTCTGAATGCTCAAAACAGTCAACCCTACCTCCACCATACTTGCAAAAACAAAGTTACAAAAATTTATGGAATCGGTTTCGGGAGACTGGCCAATATGTCAGAAGAGCTGGACAAGGTCGAAATCGAAAAACTACTCAAAATCAAGACCGATTTCTTGTCCTTTCCTCTCTACGTCAGCGTACTGCCACATCACGAGACCTCCAAAGACGAGCAAATGGAATAGAAATTGCTGATCAAACTGTTAGAAACAGACTAAAAGAAGCGAATTTGAAACCAAGAAGACCTGTCTGCGCACCACGTGTTACGCAGCATCACAAAGCATCGCCTGACCTGAATTCTATTGAACACGTGTGGGATCAGCTTGACCGGCGTGTTCGCAAACGCCCTAATCCACCACTAAAACCATACAGGAACTGACAGAAGGCCTCATTGAGGAATGGGAAAGCATACCCCATGAATCTCCTCGCAGACTGTATTAAATCTCACCAATACACAGAAACCCCGACTGTCATCGATACACAAAACAATGATCTTTTTGTGGAGTATGGATTTTGAGCATAGAAAAAGATGAGGTTAATGTGTAAAAACGTGATTTTGTTATAAAGGCTGACCCAAATATCTTCGAAACTGCAACTGAAACTGCCTTGGAGTAACGCTTATACTTTGTATTTATCTGAAATGCTGAAAATTGATCCACAAAATGCCTATAAACTTTCCGTATTTTGGTTTCGAAATCGAATATCAGCGACAAGTCGTAAACCTCGGCATTTGAGTAAAAAGTTTCACTTAGACTTATTTGTTTTTTAATTCATTAAACATTGGCAGAAATATATATTATCAGAACGAAGGCTTTATAATAATAAAAAGTAAATAAATAATAATAATTAATAAGATACAAATAAAACCCCATGAATCTTTTACTGTTTTATTTTGTTAGAAAGTAACTTTTTGAGAAATTGGCAAAATAAAGTCCGTATGAAACTTTCTATTTTATGTTTTTAGACAGTAATTTTTTGAGAAATTGGCAAAATAAAGTCCGTATGAAACTTTGCCTTTTATTTTTTTAGAAGGTAACTTTTTGAGAAATTGGCAAAATAAAGTCCGTATGAAACTTTCTATTTTATGTTTTTAGACAGTAATTTTTTGAGAAATTGGCAAAATAAAGTCCGTATGAAACTTTGCCTTTTATTTTTTTAGAAAGTGAGTTTTTGAGAAATTGGCAAAGTAAAGTCCGTATGAAACTTTCTGTTTTATTTTTTTAGAAAGTAACTTTTTGAGATATTGGCAAAATAAAGTCGGTATGAAACTCTCTGTTTTATTTTTTTATAAAGTAACTTTTTGAGAAATTGGCAAAATAAAGTCCGTATAAAACTTTCCGTTTTATTATTTTAGAAGGTAACTTTTTGAGAAATTGGCAAAATAAAGTTCGTTTGAAAGTTTCTGTTTTATTTTTTTAGAAAGTAGCTTTTTGAGAAATCGGCAAAATAAAGCCCGTATGAAACTTTATGTTTTATTTTTTAATAAAGTAACTTTTTGAGAAATTGGCAAAATAAAGTCCGTATAAAACTTTCTGTTTTATTATTTTAGAAAGTATTTAAGTTTTTAGAAGTAGATTATGATTATTTCTTATGACTACTTCCACACATACAAATTTGATAAAAGTTCTACTAAATAACTATTTTCTACTTTTGTTTTATATAAAACACATTGTGACACTGATTTCAGTTGTATAATAGAAACCGTCTGGCAACCTAAACGTTTGTTTAAACGCAACAAAATGGACATTCTCAGACAGAGCGTGGAGAAATGTTTTACAAATTCTCAATTTCGTCGTAATTATAAATCATTGCCTGGGTCCTAACTCATATTTACATTCTCGAACAACATAAATAAGCATATTTATACTCGCCTTGTCCAGTGCATCATCGAATTAATCAACCTGGCTGCGATCGGCTATATTTACCGGACTTGTTACGGTCCATCGAGTGAAATATATAGGCGTGCTAATCCGAGTTAATCGTTATAATGGCCGAAATATTGTTCCGAAAGGATAGTTGTGAAGTGAACTAGTTTAAAATTAGTTGCCTTGTCCATCCTATATATAATGCAGAAGAACGGAAGTGTAAGTTTAGGACGCACCCCGACCTGTATTATGCATGTATCCAAGCGGCAAGATGAATACTCAATTTGTTAGCGAGCAGACGCGTGCGTCGCGACACCCTAAATATAGTCGAGCATTTTAATTTATCTTATAATCACAAGGAATGCTCACAACAGTCACAACGACCACTTAGTTTTAACAAGTGCTCCGCTGTTTGTAGCGCACATGCGCTACACAAATTTCTATGGATTTACCACTCATATGTAGATATTCATCTCAAGTCATATTTAAGTTTGAACTGCTAATAGCCTTCTCATCTGGAATTTGTTATTTATAAGCATGCCTTACAATACAACACTAACACACTTGTGTTATCCACTTCCTTAGTTATTTTTATGTTTGTAGTAAATTTTCATAACTATAAAAATACAGTGTATCAATAACTTGTGCAAGTATTTTATGAATTTAATAGAACTCAAGTCCGTATGATACTTTTTACTTAGTACGACACACTAAGTAATGAAATTTTGACTTTTAACCTAACCTGTCAGGGCCTTAAATTTGTTTTTATATTATATTGATTTTCTTGATTTTGCTTTGCATTGATTTTCATTTCATTTGATTCTCGTTGTTTCTGAGTACAATATGACTTGTCTCATGCATTGTATGTACAGAAACCAAGAAAGTTTAGTTTTGCTTTACTTTACATGGAGAAATGTATGGGAACAGGTCCGCGTTTACTTATATTACTTTATATTTTATTTTTTTAAATATTTATATTACTTTATTTTTTCCATTTTTTGTAGACAAGCCTCCATGACGTCACATCTATGAGAAAAATACGCTAAATGTTTAAAAATTTAGTTTAACATAACTTTAGCTTTCTTAAAACTAATTGGACATGATTCTTTAAGTTAGATTCTTTAAGAATTCTTTAAGTCGTGTCAGGTGTAGACTTGAACCTTGAAAATTGAGGCTTTGTAGAAATCATGTGACACCGTGAATTTAGTAATAGGACAAGTAGCAATTAATATTGAAAAAAAAAAAATATAAAGATTGCCATAAAGATTGTTGGTTAAAATCTAAAAAAAAAACTATCGAAATATGACACAAAATACTCGAACAATGTCGAGTATTCTCAAAACTGCACTGAAATATAGAAAAGCGCTGTATATTCCAATACAAACAAACAGCATGGTTTTTATGTTTTGTGGAATTCGCATGATGTGAATGAAATAGATTCTCAAAACCTACGTAAATAAGAAAAAAATAAAATGTAAAGAATTAATGTTTCTTTTCTTTGTTGATATCTGGAAATTGTTTTGATGAGCAACAAATGCATTTGCCTCATTTTAACTGTAGTATCTCTTCAAACAAACTAAAAACAAGCGACCATCCTGTGTTTAAGATCTACGTTGAATTTTTTTTTGATATAGAATATTTCTAAGGTAGCAGTAATGCCAATGCCAAGGAGAAAACAAAATAACGAAAACTGTAACATAAGCTTCACAACCCACAACACTTTTAAGTGAGTTTTTAAGTGTTTTGACATTTACCGTAAACCCCGAGACCCCAAGTGTCCGGCAAAATGACAGTGGTGGCCACCCTACTATCGGTAAATTAATATTAAATATTACTGTGTTGCTTTTAGATGTGCAGAGCTTTCCAAACATTTTAGTCGACCTATACTCGATTATAAAGCCACTGTTTATAGTTTTAGTAACGTAATTTTAGTAAGTTATTGGTTCCACATACGTTTAACGAATTCTATTTGTTTAAATAACTCGTTTTTCTCGAAGATCAGTATGAATTCTGTTTTTTGAGTTCGAAATGGCAAATTATTATCTTACAATAACATTATTCATCAAAAAGTAACAAAACAGAAAATAACAAAAAAAGTATTTTTCCCATGGTAATTGTGGCGTCGATAGGCACCGTTAAAAATCAAAAGTGCGAAAAAACCTTGTCTACTTTTTTTGGACGAATTGGGGAGGCTTGTTTTCAACATAAAAATAACCACCCTAGTGTCTATAAGGGAAAGAGTGCTATGTAATAAACAATACCAAAATACGGAAGGGTGGCATCCTGTTAATATTATAGGTTAGCATAAGTAGTGACAAAACTACACAACGGTTTGATTTTTAAGTCAAATTTACAAATTATTACTATTAAATCATAACAACTTCTCATAAATTTTCGGCACGCATTGCAGAAGCCTATAGCAGGCAAGAGAAATTGGCAACGTTCATTTAAAACCCTATATGGTTTAAAATATATAAATATAACAAGCGGTCTATTCATAAAAATCCGAAACTATATTTTATTAACAACGGAGAAATCAATCCACGCATAAAATAGAGGTAAAACTATAACACCAATAATACATACCAAATTTATAATAATAATAAATTAGTGTATGTATAGTTGGTCATTGTGAGTCATTATTCAAGAACCCTGATATGCTCCCCCCCCCCCTCCAATTTGTACTGACGCGGCCGCATAATTCCTTTGTTAGAGTACCTGCAAATCTGCGTCTTTCAATTTTGACGCGTTTATCGATTAAATTTATCGGTTTCTTGGTTTATGAACTTGATAAATATGTGACATTTTGTGTTAGTGACCCTTCCGTTGGCGTTTGAAACTGTTATCGTCGAATAACAAGTGGGAAATTGTCGAAATGAGGTAGGATGTTTTTCTGTTTTGTAATCGCAGCTGATTTTGCTGGATCGCTTGCGTTTTAAGTCGTTGATTGTCCATAATATAAGGTCTGTTCCAACACGGAGAAAATACCGATCAGTTACGATACAATTTGGACCATATGTATCACTGCTGTCTTTATCATTGAGCTGTCGATCATTACATAATTGGTCCATCATGATTTGCATTGATTTTCATTTCATTTGATTCTCGTTGTTTCTGAGTACAATATGACTTCTCCGATTTTCCCATGTAAAGTAAAGTAAAGCAAAGTAAAGACTACTTTACATGGGAAAATGCATGGGCAAACTTAAGATTACTTGATATGGATTTAACGCTCCCCAACCCACAGTTACAGAATGTTGTTATAGAATAGCTCTTCTAATCCTGAAACCAAAGTTGTGCATAGGACCAATTTGTTATTGCTAGCTTAAAGAAAAAAAAAATTCTGATGTGGCCAGGCACATGCCTTTATCATACAATATATAAAACTAATAGTTTAGCTGCATGAGATTTTGATCGAGATCGATCATGTTTGCATTAACATTAAACGAATTAGCCAGGATTTGACAGATATTGACAGTAGGTATTGTCAAAAAATCAACCTTTGACACTACCTACTGTCATTAGAATAAAAATATCTGGCAAATCCTGGCTAACTTTATATTAATGCAGACACGATCTCGATCAACTAGAATTTGCTCCTACAGCTAAACTATTAATTTTAATTTTTTAATTTTATCTTTTATTATTTAACTATTTTGACGAAATGACAAAAATGACGGCTTATTTGCAAAATCCTTGAAAATGCATAACAATATTGCTATCCGCACTCGAAATACACAGTGACTTTGTGTATAACACCAAGATGATTCAATATTGTTTCACATAGCGTATGTGCGCGCGTGTTTCTCCACCTCATCGCATTCTCCGTGCATTTGCGTGTTGAATACATCACATCGTGTGGGAGTTCTTTTAGAATACCGCCCGTGGCATACTAGATCTTTAAAAACAATTAGAAACAACCCCCAAAACGGCTGAAATGATTGCTATTTTATTTTGTTCGCTGTTTTTAAGCAGACAGATGGATGAGGAGCGAATTGATGTTTGGTAGCGAACTACGAGTAGTACTAATTCGCATTATGGTTGTAAATATGTGGCGCCCCCTAGAATGGCCGTATTGTACCGGCTAGGGGGTGGCAATTTAACGTCTGTCACCGGCGAGCACCGTAACGAGTGGGATTTAATTCAGTTAGCCATGGGACAGGTTACCTCACAGATTCTCCGAACTAATTCGGCGTACGAAAGACTCCCCACGCTTCATCCCGCGGGTTAATTGAAAGGATCCTCATCCCCCGTTCTATTTGCGAAAATAACGGCGACGTTTACAAAATACCCAGGCCGCATATTTCCGCCCATTTTATCCCAATTCATTATTCACCATAAATAAATATTGCCCAGTTAACGAATGAATTAATCATCGTTTTTGAATTATAGTCTCATTTGGCCCTACCGCATTAATTATTTTATACATTGCTAAAAAAAAAAATTGGTGGATTTTTTTTTCGAAACTTGTAACTTTTGTTTCCAGTGCTAAAATTGTAAATATCCGAATGCAAATGCATTCGGAATTACAAGATAAAAATAGTTTTACAAAATAAATTCTAAAAATACATAATTTACAATACATATTATATTATAATATCAACATTTTGATGATCAACTCTCAGTAATCATGATGAAGTTTGAAAAAAATACATTACTATGACGCAATTGCCACTAAGATAAAATAAAAATTAGGAATATTCTGATTCGGAATTTATTGGTATTATAATAAAAACAATCTTATATTATATTGTTTCTGAAAATTAAACTATATAATCTTAGATATGGAGAAATAGTACTGATACAAAATACTATTCGGCGATAATTTTAGCATAAAAATTCCATTTTTGACCACTGGCAAAAGTCGCAAAAGATCAAAATAAATAAATGTGCAATGGCATCTAAAAGGCACACAAAATACCCGACGCTGCAAGTTCTTGAAAACTGACATTATTCTGTATTGTTGAAACAAATTAAAGAAAGGAAATCATTTTACAGTGTAAAGAAGGTCATTTCCGTATTATTGTATGTGACAGAATCATAATATTAGGAGATCAATTGACTGCCCGCGAGGTTCTTAAAATATGTTAAAAACTTTTCTAAAATGAGTTAAAAAATTGGTTCAGTTTGTAAATATTGAAAATACTTATTTGTGTAAATGTGTTATAATATTTTGTATGGGTCAAATGTATTGTAAACTTTTGATCAAGTTTTGAAATTTAGTTTGCCCTAAACTTGAGTTCGCCCCATATTGTGGGGGGGGGTTGTCTTTTTAATAAATTTTACCGCATTTTCTTTTTCAGTGCATTTAATAATAGCCCTATCTTTGGTAACTTATTGGTTGTCACAAATATTAAGTTTTTCTCGCTCAGGGTCTTTGAACTATTATATATATATATATATATATATATATATATATATATATATATATATATATATATATATATATATATATATATATATATATATATATATATATACTACTATATATATATATATATATATATATATATATATATATATATATATACTACTATATATGTATATATATATATATATATATATATATATATATATATATATATATATATATATATATATATATATATATATATATATATATATATATATATATATATATATATATATATATATATATATATATATATATATATATATATATATATATATATATAAATTGCATTACCACTATCTCAAATACTTTAAGCCACCTTTTTCAGCACTATTGAAAAATTTACAAACACAAAACTACTAATGTATAAATCAAGCGTTGTCAAAGATCATCCATAAAAATCATTTACCTTAAACATTTTATTAGATTTGTATTTGACTTAGGTACAAAAAATGTCTGCGCGCGTGTGTGTGTATACCCGTTTTTTTGTGGCAACGATTCCGGAGAAACTACTAAATGTATCGGGTCGAAACTTCATATTTAGAAGTTTCATGACCAAACTTAAAGCTGAAAAGCTTTTTGCTCAAAATGGTCCAGAGAAACTGGATGTTTACTCCAAGCCCAAGCATTTTTCAAGGATTTTGCAAATGAGCCGCCATTTCTGTAATTTCGTCAAAATAGTTATATATATATAACTTCCATTTTTAGATACTCTGGTAGTCAGGAATAGCAAAAATATAATAGAAATTGACGTGTATCGGAAAGATACTAACACAATCAGGTTTATCCCTAATGATTCGCAGCATCCTTTTCAACAAAAATTGTCTTTTATTAGTTGTTTAGTAAATAGGTTATTGAAATTTCCATTGTCCGCAGATAGATATCAGCAAGAATTGTTGTTTATTAAGAATGTTGTCATACATAATGGGTACCCTGAGAAAATAGTTGATAGAATGATTAAGAAGCAGAATCAAAAAATGTATGTAAATCAAATATCTACTTTAAATACTTTGTCTGTAGAAAAGAAGAAATATCTTAAAATACCGTTCGATTGTGCATATACAAGGGGTTTGAGAAGTATTTTTACATCACAAAATCTCTGTATAGCATATTCGACTCATAATAGCATAAAAAACCTTCTTAGAAACCCAAAGGATAAGGTAGATGTACTTGATAAATCTGGTATATATTGTATCAAATGTCATGACTGTGAAAAAGAATACGTAGGCCAGACTAGAAGAACAATTTTAACTAGGTTCAAAGAACATGTAGCTCATTTTAAATATAATCGTTCTGAAAAATCTAGTGTGGCTCAACATATTTTAGACACAGGTCATAAAGTAGTTGTAGATGACTTAAAACTTGTAAAAGCTGTGTCAAATAATAGGGAACTAAACAGCTTGGAAAGTATCTTTATTCACTTGAATAGAGATAAATTAATAAATTCAGACAGGGGTCCTATACCTAGTTCGCCATTGTTTGACCTGCTTTAATTAAAAGTTGTTTTTTACTCTTCAATGATCAAAATTCACTGAGGTGTGAACAACAAATGGGTATATATAGGGTAATTTTTAACATGGACGTCACTTCCACTACTGATTTGCTTGGACAATATCCAGTAAAGATACTATGAAGTGCTAATCTCTCTTTTCCTCTTTTTAGGTTCTACTGAAGATGGCAACATAGTTGCTGAAATACGTATTTAGGTTCTAAAATACTTGTTGTGGTTAGGGGTTTATAATTTTATTATAAAGTTCGCCACAGTCTCCAAAATATTGTCATGAGTATAATATAACAATATTATATAATAATATATATATATATAATAATATAACAAAAATTTCTTATTTTACTTTTGGGTATTTCAGTGTGGAAATAAGAAAGATTTTAATTATTATTTACATTTTAATGGTGTCTTTGACATGTAGATTGCCATCGAAATCGATGCATATGAAAGAGGAAGTTCATGTACATAAAACCCAATCAAATATTAACGGAATAATTAACTAATCGAAAAAGATCGAGTCTGGCGGGTTTACACTGGGTATTAACCCATGCATCGGTGAGAAAGTGAAGGTGATAGGCCGCTGTGTTGCCGTACTGTGGTACAATGTGTACAACTTCGTAAATGATCTGACTTTGTAATGTGGTCCCAGATATATTAAGGAAGTTCTATGGGGTGCGAATTTAAATAGAAATGATATATAACAAGAGCACTCGGGGCAAACAGGGCTAACGTGTATAATTTTCGAATTCCCGTCCTTATGTAGGTGCCTGAAAGGGCATGATTATCGAAAAGTTTCGACGAAAGTTGCCGCATATTGCCCCCACATCGAGATTTTCGCATTATCGACTTGATTCGCAGTTATGCTCGCGGTGTAATAAAGTTTACAACGACCTAGATTCACAATTAACCGATTATCCTCGCGAAAATGGTAGAACTGACATCTTAGACGCGGAATTTTAGTTGTAGTCGACGGTAGTTTGTATATTATCAGAATTTACTAATAAAACATTCATATTATAATCGCCAGCTCACGCTGGGGAGTTGTATCTGATGCGTTATTCAACATTATTTAATATTAATGATATGATTTCGGCCCACTACGGTGAAAAATATTTAAAAATGCCAAAATCAACAGAACAGTTGAAAATATAGTATTTACAGTACCTTCTCGAATGACACCTTTAATTTAAATTATAGACCTTTCGGTTTAGCGGGTTTTTGGTAAATTTCCAAGAATAACAATAGAATTACCAGTCTACATGCACCAGAATATTTAGTTAGGAGTTACAAGTTTAAATGAATTGCCTCTAAATTATTTTGTTGTGGTGCTTCAAATTTTAGGCGTCATTAAAAAGACACATTAGACACATTAAAATGTAGGGTGGTCCAAAAAACGGACTTTTTGCTGGAGGGCAACGATCCCCACCAATCTGTTCGTTTTCACGAAAAAAAAATTCTCCCCAAATTTGAGAACAATCGGTTAACGTTAACACGTGCCACCGAGCACCTCAAATTTCCCATTTAAAATACATTGCAAAAATGCATATTTTTTACTTTTTTTTTCTTATTTCTGATGTAGAATAAAAGTTGCGGGAGATTACCAGAAATTGTTCAGAAGTCCCCAAGGAATAAATCAACAGGAAGTATTTTTTTTCACCACCCCCACCCTCCCCTGCAATACCATAAATATGAGGCAACATATTCTCCAAATTTACAATTTGACAATGTACCGTGTTTTTTATTTTTTTTTTATAAAGTATTATTAATGGATTACTGACATGTCCTTTTGTCATTTATGAACTAACTTCAATTTGTTTAAACAATTACAAATTGTTTAAACAAAAATATACAATGTCACGAACACATTTTTATATTTTTTTGCAGAAATTATTAGATTATTGGCATTTTTTGTCGTTTATTAACTAATTTGCATTGTTTAAACAAATACCATTTGTTTAAACAAAAATATACAATGTTACTGACATATTTTTCTATTTTCTTGCAGAAATTACTGTTAGATTATTTGTATATTTTTATTATTTATTAACTAATTTGCACTTGTTTAAACATACTATTTGTTTAAACAATAATATACAAAGTTACGTACATATTTTTCTGTTCATTTTACGAACATTCCATATAAAAAAAGCTATCGACTTTGATATCGAGACTCGAATAAATGCGAGACAACTCAAATAATCGTGTTTGGTTCGGTTCCGAAAGAAACTAGCTGTACTCGACTTGGAATTGGAGACTTGAATTTTTTGATAAGTCGAACAGCCCAAGTCTTATATTGCTTAGCTTGTACTGCTTACGGTATTTTGATTTCGTTGTTAGCTGTTTCGACTTGTGTGTTTGCACATTACATCATTGAGAATGTTAGGTTCTAAAGAATTGCGAAGAACCATATATTTGATTAATGATTATGATCACCAAATTATCGGGAATAAGCTTCCAAGCAATATGCTAGAAATGAGAGTGTTGTTTTACAATATGAGATGTGTAAAACCTAGTTTAAGAGCAGGTGCTCATCTTGCGGTCGACGAAGTGAAACTTTTTTGGGCAAAAGCTAGCCTTCCTACGCGAGATCAGCAACGTTGCATGGAAAAGCTAGAAGATTTATATTCCCAATACAGAACAATACAAAAGAGAGCGGGTGAGAAAACATCGGCACAAACTAAGAAAGAAGATGATTTTCTGGAAAAGCTGGATGGGCTTTTTGATATTGCACCACATGAAGTACTACAGGATGCTAATATATCAGAAGAACAGAAAACATTTCTGATGAACCAAAGGAAGAAAGGCCGAGAAGGATGTATTTCTAGCTACAGATCATACATCACAACGTAGGCAAGCGCCAAACTGTGAAATCCAGTGTTTCATATAATAATCATTTCTGCAACAAATACAAAAATGTGTCCGTGACATTGTATATTTTTGTTTAACCAAATGGTATTTCTTTAAACAATTGCAAATTAGTTAATAAATGACAAAAATGCCAATATTCCAATAATTTCTGCAAAAAATATAAAAATGAGTCAGTTACATTGAATATTTTTTAAACAATTTGTAATTGTTTAAACAATTTGAAATTAGTTCATAAATGACAAAGGGACATGTCAGTAATCCATTAATAATATTTTATGCAAACAAAAATAAAAAATACGTAACATTGTAAAATTATAAATTTGGAGAAAATTTTGCCTCAGATTTATGGTACTG
Organism: Melinopterus prodromus; assembly: GCA_964023965.1. Lineage (NCBI taxonomy): Eukaryota > Metazoa > Arthropoda > Insecta > Coleoptera > Scarabaeidae > Melinopterus > Melinopterus prodromus. The sequence continues at coordinate 9,182,953 of OZ030399.1, forward strand.
CAAGGGAGGGTGGGGGATGGTGAAAAAAAAATAGTGGTTGTGTATTTGTTTCTTAGGGAGTTCTAAACAAATTCTGATTATCTCCCGCAACTTTTTTTCTAAATACGAAACGTGAAAAAAATAAGGAAAAAAGATGCATTTTTGCAATGTATTTTAAATGGGAAATTTGAGGTGCTCGGTGGCACGTGTTAACGTTAACCGATTTTTCTCAAATTTGGGGGGAATTTTTATTTCTGGAAAAGGAACAGATTGGGGGGGGGGGATCGTTGCCCTCCAGCAAAATAAAAGATTTTTCTAGGTATAAATTTGGACCACCCTAATGTACATAGTAAAATCGTATTTTTCCATTTGCATTCACAATGCACACATTGTAACACTGTTTTCGGTGTTACAATTAACAAATTGTAACATCGTTTTTAGTAACTTTTTTCTAAGATTGGTACATTTTAGAATTTTGTTTAGATTGATAAATTTTAATGAATTTATTTCATTATTGTAAAAATTACTGTTTGTATCTTCGTTTTCGTATTTTTGATTTAAATTGTCATTTTCCGTCCTTTGACTCTTTTGACTTTCTTTTACTTTTGACGGTAGTGAACAGAACAAATAAGTTGATAAACAGGGATAAATATCTGCAAAGTTACAGAAAATTAATGTAATAAACTACAAAAACTACAAAAAGTGATTAACTGGTAAAACAGTTTTTTGCCTCATTTGAATTTTTTCATTTTAATGGTTCTTATACCATGTTGCTAATACCGTGTTAGATCAATTTCATCGGTATGTTAATTTTTGATATGTTTGATGACTCGTATCAATATTTTGCATTTATCTATGCGTGCGCATGCGAGCACAAGTTCGGAGTTGACAAAATAAATAAAAATTCAATAAGGATTTTTATAAAAATATATTTTTCATTTGAAATTTTGAATTACCTAAGAAAAGTACCATGAACATACAAAATCATGTTAATTTTTTACAATTTAACGAAAATCATAGAAAATAACATCAACTAAAGAAGAGATTAATAATTAAATCCAAGTGAGGACAATGGAGGGTTCCTGGTTCAAATCTAGGTGGAGGTGTTTTTTACGACTTTACGTAATAACCATTTTCCCTTGAATTTATACAAAATAGCTTATAAACTTGACTACACCTTCACCTTTCATGTTTAAAAACAATGACTATAGTACTCTTATAATCTCAAACTCCCATTCAAATGATATTAACGAAAATATTTAAAAAGAATGAATTTTTAATATTTTTTGTTGCCAAAAAAATTAATACCGACTAATTCTTTTTCCCCGTAGATGTTTAAAACTGAGGAATCAACTCACATGTAAATAAAAAATCATCAAAACCAGTTAATCGGGTCTAGAGAAAATCTATTTTGAAATCGTGAAATTTTATTATTAAATATTATTAAGATAATGAAGTAAATCGAAAATCAACAGGTTCAAAAAATATTACAGTGTCATCCGTATAGTACTTCAAAGTTCAGGCAAAAATCATAACATCATTCATACACCCTGTCTAATATTCAAAACTGAAAGTTGAAATAAAAATTCTTCATCCGTACATCTTCTGAAGATTTTGGCTACCAAAAGTGAAAGAATCGTCGAAATGGTTGGGGAGAAGATCACTTTTAATTTTTGACATATTTTTCATTAACCCCTAAATCTTTTGACCAGTTTAGTTCAGAATTAGCCACAATCTCAAAATACAGAATGATGAATAAAAAACCTTCGCTTAAAGGCACGGATTTTGTTTCTGACAGCCCGTAAATGGCGATAAATTGTCCCGAAAAAATCTTACATATTCTTAATTAGCGACTTCAAATCCACCTAAGTAATACCATTGTAATTAATAATTAATATCATTGGAAAAATAATTACTAATATTAAATTACATCCCAGTAAATTCGTCGGCTATTTATAGAATTTCAAAATATCATACATACGTAGTATGTAGTGGTAAATACCGGTTCTATGTTCTTACCTCTCCGCCCCACCACCGCTGCCCCGAGCGCGTCGGGTTTGCAGAAAAACTGGTCCCAAGCGAAGTCGCAAGACGCAGTTTTCCAAAATATGCAGCTCAGCGCATCATAACATATATATTGACGCTTGTCACGTACGCCAGCCCCGATACGTATTAGATCGCTGCGCTTTTCCTTCTTAATTAACCGGTAATTATCGCTATTTTAACTTGCATTCGGTGATCGGACTTCGTGTTTCGTGTGACGTGAACTATTTGGTCGGGAAAACGTTCATAATTTTGCGGGATACAGTGCCGATAAGTGTTTGTGCGCGACCACGATAATATTTCCATTGTTGCTCTCAAAGTATTGCATTCAATTTGGCTGGTCCCGGTTCGCCGGTATAAAAGGGGTTGCCGACTTCTTCCTACACGGATATGCTATGGATTAACCCTTCCTGGGCATGGACCTAAGACGGACTTACAACCTCCGCTTCCATGAGACGCCGAAAGGAAAGCGGTAAAAAGTAGTAGTAGCCGTCGTGCTTGCGGATGGGTGAGCGGAACAGGGGAAAGAGTTACCAGCTAGCTAGCTAGCCCAGCTAGCTAGGTCGTTATCAAAGAGTAACCTGAGACCCCGCGACACCTTCCCAAAGGTATATTTTATTCAATTACCGAATTTTGATTGCATAATCTGTGGAAATATTATCTGGTGACAACATGTGTCAACGGGACTATCCATAAGACTGACGAAGAGAACTGTAGGGACAACACCAAGGTAATTAATTGTTCTAGTATTGCGGTATAGGCATTAAAAACACTGGTATGTTTATCTGTGGTCGAGGCGTGCATGACTTTAGTTTTTATCGCAACTAGATTGCTCGTATCGCACATGAAGCAAAATCATAACAATCTACAGTCTATAGTCAACACTGGTAGAAATATTGTTTAAGTCAAACAAATCGTTGTTTCAATAGAGGCAAAATTTTCTTATGGCGCGCCATAATTAGTCCTACCATCTCCAAGTACCAATATTGTAGGTACTTGTGCATATTTAGGCATATTTTCCATCAAAACTGTCTTTATTGCATGGTCAATATTGTCCCACACGTCTTGAATTTCAATTTTTAACCATTTGATAACGAAAAGATTATTTGGATAATGACTATTAATTTCCAATTACAGATTTTCAACCACATTTTGGTCCGGATTCATCATCATCATCTCATCATCAATCTTTTGTATGAAACCCATCGGACGTCTACGAAAATTAGCACGCATAGAAGGAACAACTACAAATGTAAGTACATATTTAAGTATACTGAAAATGCATTTGGTGAAAACATTTGTTTGGAGTAAAGTATTGGTTCAAATAAACATTTTTTGTACCAAATACATAAGTTACTAACATTATAATCGCCACTCCACTCCATTTCGATTTGTTTTTATTGTTTTTATTTGATTATCTTAAAACCCCATTCATTTAGAATTATTCGACCACCTTAATCAGATTTACGCAACATCTGATCGGTGTCTCCAGCAATAATTACCAAGTAGATTTTAGTCGTCCGGCAGATTATACAGGGTACCTCATTAATGACGCATAGGGCGATATCTCCGTTGGCTTAAGAGAAAGATAAAAATGGTTTTTACAAAAGTTGTTTGACCCATCATTTTCCACAATAAAAAAATATTTCCATATATACAGGGTGTCGTATGTATGTTTCTTTTTTAAATACATATGAACAACATTTTTCAGATATTAGGTATTTGACATTAGTTTTCATCGCAACTACTTTGCTCGTATATCACATGACGCAAAATCATAACAAACTAGAGTCTATAGCCAACACTGGTAGAAATATTGTTTAAGTCAAACAAATCGTTGTTTCAATAGAGGCAAAATTTGGTATGGCGCGACATAATTATTCGTTCTATCGCCAAGTAGGAACATTGTAGGTACTTGTGCATATTTAGGCATATTTTCCGTCAAAACTGTCTTTATTGCATGGTCAATATTGTCCCACACGTCTTGAATTTCAATTTTTAACCATTTGATAACGAAAAGATAATTTGGATAATGACTATTAATTTCCAATTACAGATTTTCAACCACATTTTGGTCCGGATTCATCATCATCATCTCATCATCAATCTTTTGTATGAAACCCATCGGACGTCTACGAAAATTAGCACGCATAGAAGGAATAACTACAAATGTAGGTACATATTTAAGTACACTGAAAATGCATTTGGTGAAAACATTTGTTTGGAGTAAAGTATTGGTTCAAATAAACATTTTTTGCACCAAATACATAAGTTACTAACATTATAATCGCCACTCCACTCCATTTCGATTTGTTTTTATTGTTTTTATTTGATTATTTTGAAACCCCATTCATTTAGAATTATTCGACCACGTTAATCAGATTTACGCAACATCTGATCGGTGTCTCCAGCAATAATTACCAAGTAGATTTTAGTCGTCCGGCAGATTATACAGGGTACTTCATTAATGACGCATAGGGCGATATCTCCGTTGGCTTAAGAGAAAGATAACAATGGTTTTTACAAAAGTTGTTTTACCCATCATTTTCCACAATAAAAAAATATTTCCATATATACAGGGTGTCGTATTTATGTTTCTTTTTTAAATACATATGAACAACATTTTTCAGATATTAGATATTTGACATTAGTTTTCATCGCAACTACTTTGCTCGTATATCACATGACGCAAAATCATAACAAACTAGAGTCTATAGCCAACACTGGTAGAAATATTATTTAAGTCAAACAAATCGTTGTTTCAATAGAGGCAAAATTTGGTATGGCGCGACATAATTATTCGTTCTATCGCCAAGTAGGAACATTGTAGGTACTTGTGCATAATTAGGCATATTTTCCATCAAAACTGTCTTTATTGCATGGTCAATATTGTCCCACACGTCTTGAATTTCAATTTTTAACCATTTGATAACGAAAAGATAATTTGGATAATGACTATTAATTTCCAATTACAGATTTTCAACCACATTTTGGTCCGGATTCATCATCATCATCTCATCATCAATCTTTTGTATGAAACCCATCGGACGTCTACGAAAATTAGCACGCATAGAAGGAACAACTACAAATGTAAGTACATATTTAAGTACACTGAAAATGCATTTGGTGAAAAAAATTGTTTCGAGTAAAGTATTGGTTCAAATAAACATTTGTTTGTACCAAATACATAAGTTACTAACATTATAATCGCCACTCCAATCCATTTCGATTTGTTTTTATTGTTTTTATTTGATTATTTTGAAACCCCATTCATTTAGAATTATTCGACCACCTTAATCAGATTTACGCAACATCTGATCGGTGTCTCCAGCAATAATTACCAAGTAGATTTTAGTCGTCCGGCAGATTATACAGGGTACTTCATTAATGACGCATAGGGCGATATCTCCGTTGGCTTAAGAGAAAGATAAAAATGGTTTTTACAAAAGTTGTTTGACCCATCATTTTCCACAATAAAAAAAATATTTCCATATATACAGGGTGTCGTATTTATGTTTCTTTTTTAAATACATATGAACAACATTTTTCAGATATTAGGTATTTGACATTAGTTTTCATCGCAACTACATTGCTCGTATATCACATGACGCAAAATCATAACAAACTAGAGTCTATAGCAAACACTGGTAGAAATATTGTTTAAGTCAAACAAATCGTTGTTTCAATAGAGGCAAAATTTGGTATGGCGCGACATAATTATTCGTTCTATCGCCAAGTAGGAACATTGTAGGTACTTTAAGTAGCAATATTGTTGGTATTTGTGCATATTTAGGCATATTTTCCATCAAAACTGTCTTTATTGCATGGTCAATATTGTCCCACACGTCTTGAATTTCAATTTTTAACCATTTGATAACGAAAAGATAATTTGGATAATGACTATTAATTTCCAATTACAGATTTCAACCACATTTTGGTCAGGACTCATCATCATCATCTCATCATCAATCTTTTGTATGAAAGCCATCGGACGTCTACGAAAATTAGCACGCATAGAAGGAACAACTACAAATGTAAGTACATATTTAAGTACAATGAAAATGCATTTGGTGAAAAAATTTGTTTCGAGTAAAGTATTGGTTCAAATAAACATTTGTTTGTACCAAATACATAAGTTACTAACATTATAATCGCCACTCCACTCCATTTCGATTTGTTTTTATTGTTTTTATTTGATTATTTTGAAACCCCATTCATTTAGAATTATTCGACCACGTTAATCAGATTTACGCAACATCTGATCGGTGTCTCCAGCAATAATTACCAAGTAGATTTTAGTCGTCCGGCAGATTATACAGGGTACTTCATTAATGACGCATAGGGCGATATCTCCGTTGGCTTAAGAGAAAGATAAAAATGGTTTTTACAAAAGTTGTTTGACCCATCATTTTCCACAATAAAAAAATATTTCCCTATATACAGGGTGTCGTATTTAAGGGTGGTACAAGGGTGATTTTTAAGAAAATGTGATTGGGGATGTTTCTTTTTTATATACATATGAACAACATTTTTCAGATATTAGGTATTTGACATTAGTTTTCATCGCAACTTTTTTGCTCGTATATCACATGACGCAAAATCATAACAAACTAGAGTCTATAGCCAACACTGGTAGAAATATTGTTTAAGTTAAACAAATCGTTGTTTCGACCTCCAAACAAGCTTTTAGGTACTAATTATGAAGTTTATATTAGTGATAATTTCAAAAGCCTTTTCAAGTCTAAAATTGCAAGGTGTAGGATGCAATTTCTTAAACTTCTTTCTGTCTGACAGTATTGCTTTTGTTCTAGTATCGGCATTCGGTCATATTTCATTGACATACTGGGACAACATACACCAAACAACAACTCATAGCAGGACAACTCATACCAAGGGACTACTCGCACCAGTGATTGATCATCAACTATTAGGAGAATAAACATAAGGTATGTTTCTATTTTTTTTCGTTTCGCTGTTTCTTATTCTCTAGATTGTGCGGAATATTAAAAAAAAGATACAGTTTGATTTGACAAAAATTGATGATGACATGATGCCTTGTGTCCTTTTTCCAATTATACGTACAGATTTGAATGTCATATATACAAGATGATTCGCAGTTATTTTTTGGTGATACGGTATTTATTTTATATAAAACATTTTCCGCCATATTATCGCGTAGTCAGTTATTTTTGTTAAAGCCAGTGGTGCCTAGATCACGCTAATGCAACAAAACAATTTTTTTTAAATTTTTGCACTGAGCTGATTATTTACTTCAACCCTTCAATTGCAGAGGGATCAAATCATGACTACTACCTAAAAAAATTACAAAAATACATTATTTTTTAAATTTTTTTAAAGATGGCGACTTTTGAAATAAGTAAAGTTAGTCTACTAACTTTAGAATGGTATGTTTTAGGCAAATAAAACTCATTAAGCTTCTTTTGGATGTTGCAAAGTTCGATTTTTGTCTACCTCAAAACGTTAAATTTAGATCGAAAGAAATTGGATATTTTATTGAGAGATAGAGTCTTCTAATATAGCCATCCTTATGCATTGGGCTACTTGTAACTTTGTGTCAGACTATGCATTAAAAAAAAATGTAGTTCACACTATTATTGAAAACTAAACACTAAAAAGTACACTGCAATTTTATATGATAATCATGTAGATTTGCAAACAACTAAAAAATATGTAATTTTACCGTCTTATATTGGTTTATTGAGTTTTTAATTTATTTTTGTATGGTAATATTGATAATTACAAAAAATTGACTACCGACATTATATTTTTGCAGTCAATGTTCTGGTTATTATTTGATCGTCAAAATGTTCTTTTTTCATTACTCCAATTAGTTCTACAGCTTTTGGAATTAAGATTGAGTGGGTAGTTGCGTCTTCTGGTATATATACAGTTTTTTGAAGATTTTCTCTCAATATTAAGTTAATTTCAACTAATGCTGGCGATTCTTGTTATTTTGCTGTTCTGACTGAAAGCAGTTAATGAGAACCAAACAGTTTTGTAATTTTTGCACCCAGTTTTGCTATAGTATTACGTTCTCCTTCATTTTCATTAGAGACGGTAAATAGTAGCAATGAATAAGGCCTTTTATTGATACGCCGAATACAACGAAACGTTGTCTCAATTCAAATCAACGTTTGTTAATCCAATACAAAGGTTGTTTTATATATTATTTTCTTAACATTTGCCAACCATTCCTCTGTGTGTAGATTATGCATTTTTTTTTAAATGGTAACTTTATTATTGAAAACTAAACACTAAAAAATACAGTTAAATTGTAATTTTAAATAATGTAAATCATGTAGATTTGCAAACAAACATAGAAAATATGTTATTTTACTGCCTTATATGGGTTTTCCGGAGCTTTTAGCTTAATTTGGTTTTATTGATAATTACAAAATATTGAAAAAAAAAAAACAAACATTTAGTTGACAAATTTTATTGAATACCGAGAATACCTGGTTTTTTGATCGTCAAAATGATTTTTTTTCATCACTCCAATTTGGGGTATAGCTTTTGGAATTAAGTTTGTTTTGTAGTATTTTCGTATTTGAACTAATTTTTCTCTTTGGGTAACTATACTACATACTTAAATTTTTTTTTATATTTAAAGATTTTACGTGTATTTCGACTAATTTTGTTCCATTTCTATTACTCATTAATGCGTTAATAAACACTATTATTAGTAGTTATAATTTATTCCAGCATCATTGAACTCGTACCATAGAATTTAAGATTTTGATTGATTTTGAACCAATATCGTTGCCCTATTATATCTTATTAATACTTATTTCTTAAAAATTACGTTCTCTTCCATTTTCATTAGAGACGTCAAGGCCTTTTATTCATACGCCACTTGATACAAGTGTTTTTATTAAGACCATTATTTGTATTTATATATTTGTTTCGGAATCATTGAACTTTTATCCTAGAATTTTAGATTTGGTCTGATTGCCAACCAATATTGAAATTTTTTTATTACTTTGTAATATTCTGGAGTAAACATTGTTAATTCTTTATAAGAATTTCCAGCACGTGTTCATCGAGCAAGGCCTAATGTATAATGAGCAACTGGCACATTTCAAAACCAAAAATACAGGCACAAAATGAACACAATTGATAATTTAATTCTATAATCGTGTCAATCGAGCATCCGATAAAAAATCTTAATAACAGATTGGTAAACAAGAAAAGGTGAAAATATTATTTTAAAATGTAACCACATAAACGGAAAACAATAACTAAATATATAGAAAAGCTGACAAATTTGAAAATTCTGTGATAACGATCATCGACACCGAAATTCAAAATTGCTATCATTACTATTATACGTAAACACTTAAAAGGCGACAATACTAACTCAACTAGTTAATTGTATTGTTTTAACGTTGGAGACAGTCGGAAGATTGAACCAATTTTACAAACAGTATAGGAAAAATAGTGCCATGTATCATAAGAGGGCACTTTTAAAGCCAAATAACTGTTGTGTGACTCTTTTTATTATTTATCGTCTTTGAAAAGAGAATGAGAACCGTATATTCTATAATATATTAAGGCTCTATGCAGTACCTAAACGGTGTCAGGTGTGTGGACGCGAGTTCGATATCACAAGTTCAGTATACTTTATCTATGTTTTACACTTATTTTTTTTTCATAGATCTCGATGAAGTACATTTGTACTTCTCTTTAATTATTTTGTAAATGAAATCACCGATGAATAACAGACTTAATCGCCTTCTTAAGTAAGTTAATCCCTTTAGCTGGCCTCAGCAAAAATCTTTGCGACTTCTGTATCTCCTCCGTGGAGATGTGCGAAGGATTCTCAGTTAAAGCTTCCGTGGAAGTTCCACGGGCAGCTGTAGGCACGTGCTGCGGCCCCTCACCGCCACGGCTACCTGTGTTTTACAATTCTAATTACATATCTTACATGTCCTAGTACCTCCCATGCAACGTCTTTTGAATTTCCTATTGGTTTATTGGTATAGGCTTGCGGTCCGCGATTGGTTAGCGCCTTCAGCGGGCTTCGGGAAGCGCGCATGAGTCTAGGTACCGGCAACGCGGACGGTAGCCGGATTGTCAGTGTAAACCCCGTTCTTCGGTTATTCGGTCCGCACTGGGCTGTTGTTGGCACACCGGGACACGCGGTCTTTTCCCGAAGTAGAAACTCGCGCGGTAACTTCGTTCCGGAAGCGCTCGCTCAAAAGTTCTTCAAGTAACTCTGGCTACGCTGAAGTCGTAGACTTACGATGTCTTGTCAATTTCTAAGGGGTACCGTACCCCCTCGCCGTTGGGGGTCCGAGATGGTACTCATTTTGGTCGCTATTCTGTGCGTCTCCCATGCTGTCACTTCTTCAGGGGCAACTTCTAACGGTGAGTACCGCCCTGTTTTTTTTGGGGATTTTTTTTGAGTTTTTTGTGTGGACCCCCTGAAAAAAAGCGGTCTTCTACAAACTTTGACTTGGCGTAGCTGACAGCTTTGAAAATTAATTTTTTTTGAAGAAATAATAAATTGACATATGTGGAACTTACATTTTTTGAAAATAATTTATGTAATGTTTTAATTTTATCATATTATAAACATATTATCTTATAAAATTGTGTCGACATCATTCTAAATACACAATACAATAACAACTTTGTTTGAACTTTCTGACACTGCCACAAGATATTCTGCAATCATAACAATAATAAGAAACTGATAATTTTAATTCCCGTTTTGGATCATAATAAATAAATGATGATAAGTTGCTTCTTGAGAGACATAATTTGAATTTTAATTAAGTATATTTAACAAATTACACTGACAAACAATAAAATATTTTTAAAAAAATCTTTAAATTTCTTTTACCAGTTTTTGTATATTAATTTTATTTAACCACTGTCACAATACTTCTAAGTGAGTTTTTATCTCAAAAGCAAGAAATACAAACCTAATTTGGTGCTATTTAATTTTTCCCAACGAGTTCCACATATGTTCAGTTTAAACAACGATCTAGTTAATTTTTGAAACTCTTGGCAACATTCTCAAGTCATATTTTGATTATTAATGTCATTTGAACAAGAAAATTGTTAACTTTTGGTTAACTAAAATGGCATATTTTGACAATATCACAAATATTTTTATCCGCCTTGCTACGGAGACCGAAAATAAATAGGTACCACAATTTTATTAATAATATTTTATTAATAAGTTTTTTGTCGCCAATTGAAACAATTGTCAATTTTTATGGAATATTATGGCTGATTTATTAGTTATTTTAGTTTTACTTCAAAGATTGAAAAGATTTCTTGTTTTTAAGAATTACATTCTTTTGAATTTATTTCTTTGGATCAGAACATATTTCTTTGGCACAAAAATATTTACTTCATAGAGATGAACTTATTTGGACTTTTTTTGCTCTTCTTTACCCTCCAAAACGTTCTTGTCGATAAAAAGATCCACATTAATTGCTTAAATAAATTAATATTTTCTTTATTCTAAAAATTATTTAAATGCAACCTTAAATATCGCATTTTACACAGAGAGAAATTTTTGTTTGATTCAAATAAATATGCATTGACTCAAAGAAATTTGTTGTTTCAATAGAGGCAAAGAAATATTTATTTGCGGATAAAAACGCATTTATTTGAAATATTTGTTTGGTAGAAAGAACGTTGATTTGTGTCAAACAACTTATGTTTCCAGTTAAAAAGTTTGCAATTTGTGTATTATAAGAAATGATATTTATTTACTTCAAATAATTATGATTGTGTTGAGTGAAAGAATTAAATTTTTTTAAATTAACAAAATTGTTGGTCTAGTTAAAATGCTTAAAATTATTAATTTGTTGAAGGAATTAATAGACAAGAATTTTTCGGAAGACTCGCCATGTGTCACCTCCTTTTTGGGATGTCGCACATCCTCGACTAGTGCTTGGTCTTCCCAACCCAACATATAGTCAAGGTTAAGTTAGTAAACTGTACTCTGATTTGGAATCGCAACTTGAACCTGCAGGCCCTGTACTGTAAGTTCTATACTGTCGATCACGCGGCTTTATACTCTCGATATGTACGAAGTGCGAGGAGAGAGTTTACAGCGCCATCTAACAATACAGTTGGATGACATTAAAAATATATTTATTTGAATCAAAATATGATTTCTTTGGTGGAAGTAAACCAAATTTAAAGCCAAAACATATTACTGTAAAGGAAATAAATCTCTTCTTGTGTACAAATATATTTATTTTAATCAAAATATGATTTCTTTGGCGAAAGTAAACCTATTTTTAAGCCAAAGACAAAATATTATTTTAAGCGAAATAAATCTCTCCTTATATACAAATTTATATGTTAGAATCAAAATTATATTTCATTGGTGTAAAGAAACGTTTTTTAAAATCAAAACTAAAATATTACTTTAAAGGAAAGTAATTTTTGTTTGTATCCATATATATTTATTCCTCTTAAATAAATATTTCAAATAAATTAATCTCTGCAAGCAAATAAACTAGAGTATTCAATGAAGTAAATATTGTTGGCGTCAAAGAAATATGTTTTGACCCAAAAGAATAAATTCAAACAAATACATTTCTTTAAAACAAGAAATATTTTCTATCTGTGCATGTACGCCATAGATTGCGTCTCTGGTAAAACATCTCAAGTTTGTATTGAGCTGTGACACCGGCAATAAGGTCGTTTTTTCCATTTTTCATGGCACAATTATCGCTTTTTTGCTTTTTTAGTGGGAAAAGTTGTGTCAAAAAGTGCACTGTAAAAAAATGTATTGTTGACTTTAGTCTCTTCTATAGATTGGTGTTTTTTTCTTAGATTTTTATGTAATAAAGGTTGTAAACAAACGTTGTTGGAAGCGGATAAGCAGTAACGAATATTAGTAAGAATAAATGGTAAAACGTATCTAGAACAACAGTACTAATTACAATCAGAACAGTTTCGGAATTTTGAATAGTAGTTTGATTTAGTTATAGTGCAATCTTCTAACTACTGATGTTTTGCAAAAACGGATTAAGACGGATTCGCTGAAAACATTTCGGTCTGTATTCGATCAAAATCGCGTTCACAACCTTTATTAAATAAAAACTGAAGGAAATAAAAACGTCAATCTGCAGGAGAGACTCTAAATGCACCCTGAACAAAAATTGAAATTTTTGTGCAAAGCGGTTTACGGGGTACAAAAATCGGAAAGACTAGCGGTAATTTAGAAATGCAAAAATCGGGCACATTTTTTCACTTCTCTCGCGCTCATGATTTATTTAATTTGCTTTGTTGAGTAGTTTCAGCGTTATGAAATTGAAACAGATTGAAACACCAGATTTGTTTGAGTCAATGCATAATTAAGTGATTTAAACAAAATTTTCCATGTATTTTTGATCACAAAAATAAAAATTAAAAAAATGTGGCAATATACGTAAATGGAAAACCTGATAAAGTCGATGTGTTGCTACCAAACTGAAAAGGAAATAATACTAATGCGCGGAGACAAAATATTAAATAAAAATTATATGAGTTTTCAAAATAACAAAGTTGATATCACTTCCTGTACACTGGAAGTACTAGTCAGCTTGAGAGTATTTTAAGTGAAAAGTAGGAATCCAGTAGATCCTAATTCTAAACTTTCAAATATACAGGGTTAGGCAAGATTACCGAAACAGCTAAATAATTCTCCAACCAAAAGAAACTTAAAAAAAATCAAACAAACGTTTTTTTGGCCTTAAACTACCTATCGTTCAAATATATTTTTAATATACAGGATGTTTATTGCTTTCCTTTTTCACCGTGTGTTCTTGATATTCTTTAATTCTAGAAATTTCATGTAGAATTTTAGATTCTGAAGATTAATTCTAAGCATTTCATGTAGAAATTATTTTCTTGATAAAATGCATTATTTTCGGATTATAAGGAATTAATCAAAACACAGGAACTTTTACTTTAACCAAACGGATAATAATAATAAATGCAAGCGAAAATAACAACACAATTAAATAGAATTTAATTAAATATTCCAACTGTCATATTAAAATAAATGTGGGAAACTATTCTTAATTTGAAGTTCAGGAGTTTTGATTAACTCTGATTAAAAAACATTATGGAATTAAATATATTTAGACGATAGCTTGTTTAAAGCAAAAAAAAATAAATTATGTTTGCTGTTTTTAAATTCCTTACGGTTGTAGAATTATTTAGGAATTTCGGTAATTTTGGCTAACCCTGTATAGCAAAACATCAAAAACTTCCAATGGCACAGCTCCATGAGACGTCCTGTATAGTTTAGTAAATAATAAATATGCAGGGTGAGTCATCAAGCATATTGAAAAAGTTGACAATAACATTTTATTGCGCTTTGTAACACCCATCATTCCCCATTATTATAAATTATGCCAGTTTGCTCGGAATTAGTGTTTGACAAAACGGCTAACGGCGTGACGGGGAAAATCTATAAAATTTGCATTTGAATTTTAATCGTACACCCTACGTATGCTCCCGAACATAGAGGGTTGCCAAATTACCCCTTTGTGGTGCGGAACAGCCACCTCGAGTGCTTAAATGTTTTGTCGGGGGTTGTCGCGTTGACTTTTCAGATTTTCATCACCATTTACGTATGTATCCCGCTTTATTTCTTTATTACTTATTCTGATTATGTAGTCGGCAATAAGACTAATACGCATAGATTTCCGGTATGTAGAATGTAGAATGTATTACATACAATTATATCTTAACTTGGTCGGATTCAGTTTTAGGTATTACAGTTGACAGCTTAAATTTGCTAAAATCAGTATAATACGCTGAGAGAAACGGGCTACATGAGCACTTGTGCTAATTCTACAAACATGTAATGAATATACATTTTGCAATTGTACCTGTCTTGGGGAATTAAACTTTCCGCGAATGTGTTGTTGTCTGGCTATAATGGGTAGCAACACAAACATGAACATGACAAATAGTTAACTTATATTTATTGCTAACTTATATAACAGTAATAAAAACTTCGTGGTGTAGTTCTTCCTTGTAGATTTAATAGAATATACTTTCGCTACATGTTTCGGCTACACAGTAGCCATCTTCAGGCAAAAACTAAAAACTGAAGATGGCCTGAAGATGGTTACTGCGTAGCTGAAACATGTAGCGAAAGTATATTCTACTAAATCGACAAGGAAGAAGGACACCACGAAGTTATTATTATATTACTTAGGGTTTCCAATCCCGGAATCTCGAAAAAGTTAAATCTACAATAAATCAATTGAGCTGCTATTTTTGAAGTATGAACTTCAACCTATAACAGCACGATTTCTGATTAAATTAAGTATCAAGGATAAAATGTTCGTTTATACCAACATGCTGTTATAATAGGAGGAACAGAGTTTGCAAGAAGTAGATATAATTCAATATGGAGGCAAGCATCATTTTCAGCTTGTTTGCGTCTTTTTAATTACCTCAACAAAAAAAATCAGGCTTTATTTAAAACAGAAACAAAAACATAAACGTAAAAATTAGTGGCGGATTGCTTTACCTGTATTCTATGATGTACTACAGAATATAAAATTTGTAAATAGGTATAAAATACAGCGAAAAAATAATGAAAATAAGTAGAAAATAAAGATACGAATTAATCCCGATATATTTAAGTGTAAAATGAAACCCAAATTGTACCAAAAATGATTTGTTATTAATCGTTGTTATTAATCTTTCGATGGTTCACTCCAATCGAACGAACGATGTCATTTATTGTTCCGATTTTCAAGTTTCTTCCAGTTTAAGATATGTACCTTAAACTAACGAAATATTCAGGTACGATGTTGTTCCATCATGAAGTGCATGTACGCCATAGATTGAGAGTCGAAAGATCAAGAAATTGAATATTTAATATTCTAAGAAGTTTCAGTGAATATTTCATTAATTTTCAACAATAAATAACGGTTTACTTGAATACGCATTTAGAAATGGGTATACAAGTTATTATATTTTGTAAACAATAATCGTTTGATTTAAAATATTCAAAACAGTTAGTCTATTTGAATAATAAACATCCATGACGTATGAATTCTAAAGTTATCCAATTTTATCTTAAAGAAGAAAACAAAAAATCATCAATATATTTATTGGCCTTAATATAAAAATGGAAAATTTGGCTCGATCAAATAGACTCCTTTGCCGTGACTATTCTTGAAACATTTTACAAGAGCGTTGAGAAAATTGAAGATGGAAGTTCAAGTTATTATCTTAATGGAGTTTAAATTTTGTTAATTAATGATGTCAATACGCACACTTTGACACCTTTTAAACCGATAATTTAGGTTTTCTACTTGTAAGGTAAAATTTGAAAACTTCGATCAAGTTTCAGGGTAAAAAATATTGTCCAATCATGTATATTTTAGGCGTTTCTGCGTTTCTTACTAACTAGATTTGGTAACTTTTGGCATCCCAGGCGTTTTGATCCGCCAATTTTTTGGGGTTTTTCATGTGTTTTGTATTTTGTCCGGGATTGGAAGCCCTAATTACTACGCCTTGTACCTGCGGAAGCCCCACTTATTATATAACAATCACAGAATATCTGACACGCGCTGCTGGTGACCAGAAACACACACGAGATGAAGTAACTGAAAACCGTTTTCGTATCTTTGAAATTAAACCTTCCAAAATTCGATATACTTACCGATAGTGTTTTATTGTAATTTGATCTGCGGTATGGAAAGGGTTGTAATTCGATCTTCATTCTTGGGGATGGCTACTTGAGTGTTATACATACACAATACATAACGCAAGAGTAAGGGTCACTCCACACTTGCTGGTGACGGTCAAGTAGTACGGTCAAGTCACTCGGTGACAAATCACACCACGGTAATTCGGATATTGATGTGATAGGTCCATTCAAAATTAACCGTTACTTAATCGTGTTTGACATATCTAAGACATAACCTAATTTCACCAGCATGGTCAACTGTGAAGAGCCAGCGTTCATATATGAATAGAGGTGGCTAGAGGGGTTAGTTTTGCGGGGACCTGGTCCAATTCAACCGTTCAAATGTTAAAATAAACGATTACGGACCCATTAATTCAGGAGGCGGCATTAGCGGGCATTAAATGACACTGTGTTCATGAAACGTGCGGATTAACATAGTAAATGGATGAATTCTAAGCAAAAGGGAAAGAGATAAAGCCCAATGAGCGGGCGTTATTTATTCTTATCGGGCGATCTTCCTGTATCGTATCGTGGAGATCCCGTATTGTGCGAATGAGATCCGGGACGATTTAGCTGGCCGGACTTATAAACTTATTCAACGGTAAGACTTCTTCTTCCCGGTCTCTTCGCGGCGTCTTCTCTAGGAGCGCCCCGTTTCTAATATGGAATTATGGCTCAAATGAAAAACGAGGCTGGGCGCGCGCTCTCCGATTGCCATTCACCCCAACCAACATCCCGAAACACAATATCCAATTACTGCAGATTTTAAACGACTTCGCAGCAATAATGGCCGCTTTAGTAGTTGCGTCGCGCCGTTTACCAGCAAGCTTACCAAGACAGAAGGTGTCCAATTGGCTACAACGACGACTTAATGCTTTAACAGAAGTAGTTTCTATTTGGCCTCGTCCACTACTGACGGCCTACATCACTTCAATTCCTCTCAATGTCCTTCGACCCTGGACGGTATTGGTGCAGTTTCATCTCATCTCCCCATCTTGTCTGGTCTATCTTTGTCTTTATCTTGTCTGGTTGATCCTGGTCGATCTCAATTCAATTCTTTCCTGAATCCAATTGGTATCTCGCCTCTCTATCTTCTTCAATTGTTGTTCACTGCTATAGGTCGGCATCTTCACGGCGTTTTCTCTAGGAGCGCCCCGTTTCTAATATGGAATTATGGCTCAAATGAAAAACGAGGCTGGGCGCGCGCTCTCCGATTGCCATTCACCCCAACCAACATCCCGAAACACAATATCCAATTACTGCAGATTTTAAACGACTTCGCAGCAATAATGGCCGCTTTAGTAGTTGCGTCGCGCCGTTTACCAGCAAGCTTACCAAGACAGAAGATGTCCAATTGGCTACAACGACGACTTAATGCTTTAACAGAAGTAGTTTCTATTTGGCCTCGTCCACTACTGATGGCCTACATCACTTCAATTCCTCTCAATGTCCTTCGACCCTGGACGGTATTGGTCCGGTTTCATCTCATCTCCCCATCTTGTCTGATTTATCTTTGTCTTTATCTTGTCTGGTTGATCCTGGTCGATCTGAATTCAGCTCTTTCCTGAATCCAATTGGTATCTCGCCTCTCTATCTTCTTCAATTGTTGTTCATTATTATACGTCGGCATCTTCACGGCGTTTTCTCTAGGTGCACTCCGTTTCTAATATGGAATTATGGCTCAAATGAAAAACGAGGCTGTGCACGCGCTCTCTGATTGCCATTCACCCCAACCAACATCCCGAAACACAATATCCAATTACTGCAGATTTTAAACGACTTCGCAGCAATAATGGCCGCTTTAGTAGTTGCGTCGCGCCGTTTACCAGCAAGCTTACCAAGACAGAAGATGTCCAATTGGCTACAACGACGACTTGATGATTTAACAGAAGTAGTTTCTATTTGGCCTCGTCCACTACTGATGGCCTACATCACTTCAATTCCTCTCAATGTCCTTCGACCCTGGACGGTATTGGTCCGGTTTCATCTCATCTCCCCATCTTGTCTGGTTTATCTTTGTCTTTATCTTGTCTGGTTGATCCTGGTCGATCTGAATTCACTTCTTTCCTGAATCAAATTGGTATCTCGCCTCTCTATCTTCTTCAATTGTTGTTCACTACTATAGGTCGGGATCTTCACGGCTGTTTCTCTAGGAGCACACCGTTTCTAATATGGAATTATGGCTCAAATGAAAAACGAGGCTGGGCGCGCGCTCTCCCATTGCCATTCACCCCAACCAATATCCCGAAACACAATATCCAATTACTGCAGATTTTAAACGACTTCGCAGCAATAATGGCCGCTTTAGTAGTTGCGTCGCGCCGTTTACCAGCAAGCCTACCAAGACAGAAGATGTCCAATTGGCTACAACGACGACTTAATGCTTTAACAGAAGTAGTTTCTATTTGGCCTCGTCCACTACTGATGGCCTACATCACTTCAATTCCTCTCAATGTCCGTCGACCCTGGACGGTATTGGTCCGGTTTCATCTCATCCCCCCATCTTGTCTGGTTTATCTTTGTCTTTATCTTGTCTGGTTGATCCTGGTCGATCTGAATTCAGTTCTTTCCTGAATCCAATTGGTATCTCGCCTCTCTATCTTCTTCAATTGTTGTTCACTACTATAGGTCGGCATCTTCGCGGCGTTTTCTCTAGGAGCGCCCAGTTTCTAATATGGAATTATGGCTCAAATGAAAAACGAGACTGGGCGCGCGCTCTCCGATTGCCATTCACCCCAACCAACATCCCGAAACACAATATCCAATTACTGCAGATTTTAAACGACTTCGCAGCAATAATGGCCGCTTTAGTAGTTGCGTCGCGCCGTTTACCAGCAAGCTTACCAAGACAGAAGATGTCCAATTGGGTACAACGACGACTTAATTCTTTAACAGAAGTAGTTTCTATTTGGCCTCGTCCACTACTGATGGCCTACATCACTTCAATTCCTCTCAATGTCCTTCGACCCTGGACGGTATTGGTCCAGTTTCATCTCATCTCCCCATCTTGTCTCGTTTATCTTGTCTTTATCTTGTCTGGTTGATCCTGGTCGATCTGAATTCAGTTCTTTCCTGAATCCAATTGGTATCTCGCCTCTCTATCTTCTTCAATTGTTGTTCACTACTATAGGTCGGCATCTTCGCGGCGTTTTCTCTAGGAGCGCCCAGTTTCTAATATGGAATTATGGCTCAAATGAAAAACGAGACTGGGCGCGCGCTCTCCGAATGCCATTCACCCCAACCAACATCCCGAAACACAATATCCAATTACTGCAGATTTTAAACGACTTCGCAGCAATAATGGCCGCTTTAGTAGTTGCGTCGCGCCGTTTACCAGCAAGCTTACCAAGACAGAAGATGTCCAATTGGCTACAACGACGACTTAATGCTTTAACAGAAGTAGTTTCTATGTGGCCTCGTCCACTACTGATGGCCTACATCACTGCAATTCCTCTCAATGTCCTTCGACCCTGGACGGTATTGGTCCGGTTTCATCTCATCTCCCCATCTTGTCTGGTTTATCTTTTTCTTTATCTTGTCTGGTTGATCCTGGTCGATCTGAATTCAGTTCTTTCCTGAATCCAATTGGTATCTCGCCTCTCTATCTTCTTCAATTGTTGTTCATTACTATACGTCGGCATCTGTCGCTTCTCTTCTTGTTCTTCTGTCTTGTCACCAGCATGTATCAAGTTTCGTCCTGCATGGCGTTTTATCCCATCTCCCCATCTTGTTTGTGGTTTCTCCATTCTTTTTCTTATATTTTTACGGATTACTTCTGTTTACTTGATGCACAATTGATCTTATTTTTCTTTTTCCTCGTCTACTACTGACGTACGTCTCCTTAATTCTTGTCCATATCCTGGGCGGTCTGGGTCTAAACTCCTCCAGTCCTATTTTACCGCTCCACTACTGTCAGTTCCCACCACAATAGTATCTTGTCTTTCCCTTTTCATCGTATTCCCTTTCATGTTCTTCTGTGTCCTCACCAGATTGGACCCAGTTTCGTCCTGTTCCACGAGTCTCTTCCTTCTTCTAATGTCCTATTTCACAATCTGCCTCTAATGGTCCCAGTATGAGTCATTCCTATGACTTTCTTGATTGGAAATTTTGATGGGAATGGTTAAGGATGTTGTGAGTTAGGTTAAGATATCTGTAGTTAGTGGAATAGAGCTAAATCTCGTCGGTGTACCGAGGTTAATAAGGTATAGTATCATGGTTCATCGAATGTTTGCCTCCTGGTTTGCAGTGCTATGTCGTCATGGTTGTGACCAATGGAATTGGGATGGGTTGGGTTATTGCGATCGTCAAGGTTGCAATCTCGTTTCAGGAATGCTCGAGTGGTATCAGTGGGGAATTTAAAGGGGTGGACTTTAATTCCGGTGGTCATAGGAATGATGTTGATGGTGTGATAAAGGGCTTCATTTGAGGGGTTGTTGGGATGACACATTCAGGAAATATTGCGCAGTGAGGTTCTCTCACAGACGTTAATGTTGTTTATTGGTGGAATTTTACTTATTTACCACACTTATTATAGAATAGACAAGACTACATATATATATATAGAATAACAATCCGAAATATTACTTATTGTTTTGTTTTAGCAGAACATGCACTCCCCGAAATGTAATTATGCCCCGTCAACAACTTCCACGTGCCGGAAATTTTAAGGAAAACAATATAATATACACGTACATATATAATAATATCTATAATAGTTTAGCTTAGCTTTGCCGTCAACGATCTCTCTCGAAAGTTCGGCGTGGATTCGTAACCCCTCGAATGCGGTGAAATGTTCGCGTATGTTTTAATTTAGCGTACGGTTTCTAGTCAGGGGTTGCACGGTGATGTGGAGCGAGCGCCCGAGGCCCCACGAACGCAGAATATACAGTATGTTTGGCGTCTAACATAACCTCTCCCCACATTATGCCGGCGAAATAGCTTAAAGACATAACACACTTCGCTGCCTTTCTAATTATAATTCCATAAATTTATCATCGCTTCAGTTTAATATTAGTATTGTTTGTTTGAGGCGTTAATAATTGCCGACTCGGCTCTTTCTAGACGCTCTCGAGAAGGAATTCGTTTGTTTATAGCTTGATCAATTCATAATTTAATAGCTAAGTTAGGAACAAATTTCAGATTCATATTATAACTAGTGGACCTGAAATCGGAAATCAAATTTTCAGTATTCAGTTAGCTCTGAAGAAGCGAGCAACATGGTGCGCAAAACGTCAGAATTTACGAATCTTGACATACGGCATAACCCGGAAGTCGAATTGCGTTTACATTAGTATAGAGAAGACTTTGTTTAGTTAAAACTGCAAATTTTTAAATTTACCAGTTTTATTGGCAACTTTATCATAAACATGCTGTAGAATCATTTGTTTAATGATTTTAGTAAAATTTCCACATGACCGTAACACCCTATTCCAAAACACCCTTTGTGCATAATAATACATTGGGATTTGATTTCATTGTGCCCCTTACAATACAAAATTTGCAAAATCTGCAGATGTGATTTGCAATTGTTGAAAATTGTGGAGGTTTTTTAGTTCCGTCATGTCTCCCAATTGGAGCAGAACAATCTTAATGGTAGGGCAAAACGTCAATAAGTAATAGCAGGCCTCGACATGAATGGGGTGCCCTTTGAGCAGGCGGATGTCAAGGTTTAGGGCTTGGGGATTCCCCCATACATATGTATGCGGCGTTCCGGGGACAATTCTTAATTTGTGCACCCTAAGCATGCATTATTTAACAATATCTAATATTGCCTTCGGACATGGGGTGAGTGGGGTGAGGACTAGTCGACTGCTGTCACCCCTAACTGTACTTATTGATGCATGGTGAATCAGAGCTTTTAGCCCCCGCGCGACTAATACCGCTAACTACTGTCGCATCACCTGCCATACCCCAGAGGATGACAGGACCGCAAAAAAAGCGCCCAAGGATTTATTTTCCATTTACATATTCATAAGTTCAACTATCTCGCGCCCCTGGACGCTTGTTCGACCGCGGCATCGATCACGTATTTCGAGCTCGCGCTGTTATTTCCCGAAACTACATTTGCCACTATAAATCCAGGTGTCAATGCCATTCGAATCCTCCTCCATAAATATTTATAATTTCCAACACTAAACACCACGAGAATCGAGATAACATCGGTAGTGCTCCGTGCCTTGCCAAGAAAACAGTGGTTTTGTTTGGCTTGAAGATTGACAAGGTTACAGGAGAACCAAAACTGTTCTGACACAAACCACAAACAAAAGTAAGATTCAGCTGAATAACTGTAGCCAGTATAGTAAGATGTCCTTGTTTTGATGATATTCCTATCATTAGTCCCACTCTTAAACATGCCCTACCACTAGTTTAGTCCGGCTATTCCTTATCACAGGGCTCGGTAGCTCAACGGTAGAGCAATGCCCCGCCAAGGCAGAAAAATTACTTCTCACCTGGGTCCTCTTTCGTCAATATTCCATATATTACTTGTTGTCAATGACATTAGTCGCAGATTATAATTTTTTTTACCAACAAAATGCTTTTCATTCATAATTCTGGATAATCGATGCTGGAGAAACTGGAAAATAGAAGACAAGGAAATGCAGTTCGTACTGGCGAATATTATGAGTTCCTATAACGTTAGTCTTTCATATGGGTACATTCCAATATCGATGCCAATTACGGCTGAAAGAGTTTTATTGTGCGAAGATGGTCGAAATCCTCTTAAAGGTGTAAAAAGGCCTGGGCGATTTGGCGGATTTGTGGTATAAATGTGATTTCTGTAAATGATGAAGCAGGAGAGGTATTAAGTACACCTGCGGGAGTCGTTTATTGGTGCTGGATGTGTGGAGCGATACTTTGGCCATCTACTGGGCGAGGAGGAACCAGCGAGCGGCGAGCGGGTCGGCTAAACCGAGACAAAAAATTGCACGTGTGCGAAAAATTGAACAAACCGAAGAGTTCTCAATACACCAGTTACTGGCTGTAGTTGTCATTCCACGCGTCGATGCCGATGAAACGCTCGCCGACTGGTAAGGAGCCTCGCTGGGCGAAATTGTATCCGGCGAATTGAATGAATATGTTCCGGGCTCCTGTCTTGCCTTCTCTGGGCACGTAGAAACAATCATATGTCACCCTCTTGTCATACACATATCATATCGTCGCGAATTATACGCCTTAAATTTTTAATATTCAGGACCTGTGCCGCACATATGTTGCCAACAATCGTTTTTCACTTATCCCTTCCTGGATATATGTATCTCTCTTCTCTGATCCCACCTTATAAATAGCAATTCCTCAAAACCACCATCACCGTATTTACCATACTAAATAACCACAGAATATTTTTCATCGTGAAATTTTATCAGCAAATATCACAAATTGATCCAAATATTGTTATAGAGTAGGGTTATTTATAGAGTATCTTAGGATTCAAATTATCAAACCACAATAATTCTAGTCAAGTACAATGAGGTATGAACTCCGAAACATTATTTTTGCATGATTAGTGATTACTAGCTCAGTTCGTTGAAAATACTGGATGAACCATCATCTTTCTTGTTGGCAAGTTATTATTGACTTCTTTCACATACGTATTCGATTGTGTCTCAAGAATACCAATCAAATACCAACATGTTGCTATAATAGGAGGAACAGATTTTGCAAGAAGTAAATATAATTCAATATGGACGCAAACATCATTTTCAGCTTGTTTGAGGCTTTTTATTACCTCAACAAAAAATACAGTGATGTACTACTACAGAATATAAAATTTGTAAATAGGTATAAAATGCAGCGAAAAAAGTATTGAAAATAAGTAGAAAATAAAGATATAAATTAATTCCGATATACTTAACTGTAAAATGAAACCCAAATTGTACCAAACATGATTTGTTATTAATCGTTGTTATTAATCTTTCGATGGTTCACTCCAATCGAACGAACGATATCATTTCTTGTTCCGATTTTCAAGTTTCTTCCAGTTTAAGAAACTTACCTTAAACTAACAACTTGCGTCTCGGTTAAAACATCTCGAGTTTGTATTGAGCTGTGACAGCGGTAGTATGGTCCTTTTTTACATTTTTTCATGGCACAATATCGCTTTTTTGCTTTTTTAGTGGAAAAGTTGTGTCAAAAAGTGCACTGTAAAAAATGTATTTTATAATATGGGTTGGGCTATGTGAACTATATTTTACATAACCGAAAGACGTACAAGTAATATATTAATTTTTTTCATGACAAGAAATTGAATATTTAATATTCTAAGAAGTTTCACTGAATATTTTATCAATTTTGAACGATAAATAACGGTTTACTCGAAGACGCATTTAGAACTGGGTATACAAGTCATTATATTTTGTAAACAATAAACATCCATGACGTATGAATTCTAAAGTTATCCAATTTTATCTTAAAGATGAAAACAAAAAATCATCGAAATATTTATTGGCCTTAATATAAAAACTGGAAAATTTGGCTCGATCAAATAATTTCTTTTGCCGTTCACTATTCTTGAAACATTCTACAAGAACGAAAATTTAAGATGGAAGAGCAAGTTATTGTCTTAATGGAGTTTCAATTTTGTTTATTATTGATAAATTTTGGTTTTCTACTTGTAAGGTAAAATTTGAAAACGTCGATTACCCTCGTTTTATAAGACATCTTGGAGCATTCGTTTATTTAGGGCACTCGTCGCTGCCGCTCCTCGTGCCCCAAACAACTCATCTCTCAGTCGTGGTTAACTATCTCTTCTAACTTTGGTTCGGGTTTTTGTTCTTTTTTCCAAATTAGATAAATAGAATAACTTTTATTTGTTCTTATAAAAACGGGTGTGACATGTGATACTCGTGACAGATTCGTTAAAGTGATTCTTACTGCGACGAGAACGTAAATTCAAGTTTGTAATTGCGTTATCAGACGTCACGGTAATAAAGGAGGGATTGGAGCATGCCCGCGATGGCGGTTAATGCATTTTGGTTATCAGATAAGCTATTCATAAAGAAGACAGATGCTTAATGCATCACTCCCTCGTTATAATTAGTGGGGGTAATTAATTAACATTGTTATAATGCAGAAGCTTGCGACTCTGAATGCTAATATTGTACAACAACCGCATAACTGAGCTCGTGGTTCAATATTACACCCCTCTGAGCAGTCCCGGATTTAATATACAACTTGGCCCATGCTGTGCCGCGGTTCCCCACAGGCCCTAACTAAAGGGCCCTCGTTGCAAATCCAACCATTTTTCCTTGCTCGTATTGTCACACGTGTAGTGTAGAATTAACAAATAATGATATTTTTTAAGACGGTTTTTTAATATTTGGAATTTCGGTTTTTACGATTTATGGAAGCTGAAAACCTTCGGTGGATTACCGGTAACCGCTTTAACAAAGTTGTTTTCTATCGTTTGTAAATTATGTTTAATGTTTTAGTATTTTGTCGTTATGAATAAATTTTGGGTGGTATTTGACATGGTAGGTGACGGACAGGACCGCTGTCAATCAGAGAATTAATAAACTGACAAATATCAGAGCGTGTCGCGAAAAATTGGCGCCATATCGGCACCCCCATTACCGGTTAATAGAATTTTTCAGGTCGGTGATAAAATGTAAATTCACGAAAAAGTGTGGAGCAGTAAAATCTATCTTTATGCCGGGAGGTAATATTAACCGTGTCCCATATACACGTTAGGGCCCAATAAATTTGGAACTACTTCAACAATATTAAACATTCGAAGTAGATTTAGCGCGCAATAAACATAAGCGAAAATTGTCGAATCATAATTTGCCCGTAGACAATATTCCCACAATTTTCGGGATGCAGTTGTTATCAACCGAAGTGATATCGATTCTTAGACCTCTTTAAACATTGTCGACATGTTTATCGGTTCTTGAGAACTTTCTGGAATAACTTATTCTACCACTTGGCTTACTGTAGACAAAACGAAGATTGTAGATAATAAAAATGCATATTGAATACCTATAGTAAAAGAAGGAATCCATACAGTTTTACTTCGACAAAGTAATTTAACAAAACATTACTCCACAGCTACACATTTTTCCAATCTTCTTCTAAACTCTCCATATACCAAATCAATTGTTTCTTCATATATTTCGTCTACTGTTTCCCTAATTTTTAATTTTAAAATGTCTACATTATCATGGTAATTATTCGCAGACACCTTCTGTTTTAAATAACCCCACAGAGAAAAAATCAAGCGACGGTAAATCAGGTGAACATGGTGGCCATCCTATAGGGCCGAATCGTCCAATCCACTTATTTGGAAAATGTCTGTTCAACCAATCCCTGACTTGATATGCGCTGAGCGGACAACCGTCGTGTTGATGGTGTAGGTATTGAACACCTGAGCTGTAAATTGATTTCGTCCAAAGTAGGTGGCAAAAAACCGTATCAATTATATATATATTATTTAATCATATATTAAATTTCAAACCGGGACAAGAATTGCCTACACAGAGAGAAATTTTTGTTTGATTCAAATAAATATGCATTGACTCAAAGAAATTTGTTGTTTCAATACAGGCAAAGAAATATTTATTTGCGGATAAAAACGCATTTATTTGAAATATTTGTTTGGTAGAAAGAACATTGATTTGCGTCAAACAACTTATGTTTCCAGTTAACAAGTTTGCAATTTGTGTATTATAAGAAATGAGATTTATTTACTTCAAATAATTATGATTGTGTTCAGTGAAAGAATTACATTTTTTTAAATTAACAAAATTGTTGGTCGAGTTAAAATGCTTAAAATTATTAATTTGTTGAAGGAATCAATAGACAAGAATTTTTGGGAAGACTCGCCATGTGTCACCTCCTTTTTGGGATGTCGCACATCCTCGACCAGTGCTTGGTCTTCCCAACCCAACATATAGTCAAGGTTAAGTTAGTAAAGTGTACTCTGATTTGTAATCGCAACTTGAACCTGCAGGCACTGTACTCTATAAGTTCTATACTGTCGATCACGCGGCTTTATACTCTCGATATGTACGAAGTGCGAGGAGAGAGTTTACAGCGATATCTAACAATACAGTTGGATGACATTAAAAATATATTTATTTGAATCAAAATAGGATTTCTTTGGTGGAAGTAAACCTATTTTAAAGCCAAAACAAAAATATTACTTTGAAGGAAATAAATATCTTCTTGTGTACAAATATATTTATTTTAATCAAAATATGATTTCTTTGGCGGAAGTAAACCTATTTTTAAGCCAAAGCCAAAATATTACTTTAAGCGAAATAAATCTCTCCTTATATACAAATTTATATGTTAGAATCAAAATTATACTTCATTGGTGTAAAGAAACGTTTTTTTAAAATCAAAACTAAAATATTACTTTAAAGGAAAGTAATTTTTGTTTGTATCCATATATATTTATTCCACTTAAATAAATATTTCAAATAAATTAATCTCTGCAAGCAAATAAACTAGAGTATTCAATGAAGTAAATATTGTTGGCGTCAAAGAAATATGTTTTGACCCAAAAGAATAAATTCAAACAAATACATTTCTTTGAAACAAGAAATCTTTTCTCTCTGTGTACTTTTGAAAATAAGTCAACACCCCATCCGCGCCCTGTGGTGGCTTTTTATAGTCCTTAATTCTTTTGTATCAAATTTACATTAAATATAAATTTATATCAAAATTATCAACAATCGGGGCGACAAAAGTAAATTTGAATACCAAATAATGCATATATTTCAGCACAAAATAGCAAAAATTACTGTGCACAGATAAGACACTGATTTTGTCGCAAGAGATGTGAGATATCGTTTCAATTTTGTTTTTATAGATTCCAAACCAAGAAGTCTGCGTAACGCAAATCTAAGACGTCATCTACAAACAAAAAGCGCTTTGAAATGTCCATATAATATTTTGAGGCAAAAGAAAAACTGGAATAAGTGTAATTATTCATTGAAACTGTCGTATTTTTCGCTGAATGTACATTTAATATTATAATATCTTCTTTAATCAAATAAAAAAAAAACAAATAAAGGATTCCACAAATTTTATTTTGCAGAACAATATTGCTGTTACTATTGGTGTTAAATAAGACAGAAATAGTGCGTTATCTCGGAAGCCGTTGGAAATACTCATATCTTAATAATTATTTTTTGAAAACGTTGCAAATTTAAAGCACTAGAACCTTTACACCTAAAAAATCGACGTTTCTTTTATACATTTTCACATCTGTTAGATTATTAAATTGTGTATGGTAACAGTCATAGCATGTATTTACAAAATGTTCCGAAATCGACTACCAAAGGATTTAACCCCCATTATTAATGATCTTTAATTTGACGCATGACAGATTTATAGAACAACATTTAGCAAAGTTATAACATTTTGCTAAAGCAGAACAACTGAACATTACGAAGCCATACAACATAAGTACAATATCGTTATTTAGGGGTTCTTCACCTCAGAGCAAACAATATTGCATTCATGAATAGGCCAACCGCATCTAATTACCTATAATTTAGTATATGGTGGAAAGCTACATAATAATTTTTGAAAAAGTTATAAACCTGTTGTTATCACAGCCAACCAAAATATCAACTCCCTCCACTTGGTGTCATACATAATATCTTAATGTGGAGGCTTTTCAGCTTTTAATGTAATCATTTAAAGTATAATCCCAATCAATTACCTACAATTTGGCTTAAGAGAAAAGGACTTAAACGGTTTAATACAACAATTAATTACATACGAATTTGTCATATGAAGCAAACATATGTAACAATTCTTTTCCATTCCCTATACAATTAATTTTTGTAAAAATTATAACCATTTTTCTGTAACGTTTTTCGTAGTATCTGAAAGCTTGCATAGAAAGTATATGCAAATTATTGTGATTTGAAGGTTGTTTGCTACAGAACGGGAAATAGTGAGTAACTAAGTTGTTTGGCTTTCAGCATTCGCCGTGGAGTAAAGGAAAAGCACAGAAAAACCTTTACTCTGAACGCAGGGCGTGAGACTCGAACTCACGCCCCCCAGACTGATAACAAAGAGTGCTACCGCTCGGCCACAGTCTTGCCAATAATAAACATAATATAAACATGACAATATTTTGGAGACTGTGGCGAACTTAATAATAAAATTATAAACCCCTAACCACAGCAAGTATTTTAGAACCTAAATACGTATTTCACCAACTATGTTGCCATCTTCAGTAGAACCTAAAAAGAGGAAAAGAGAGATTAGCACTTCATAGTATCTTTACTGGATATTGTCCAAGCAAAGCACTAGTGGAAGTGACGTCCATCTTAAAAATTACCCTATATATACCCATTTGTTGTTCACACCTCAGTGAATTTTGATCATTGAAGCGTAAAAAACAAGTTTTAATTAAAGCAGGTCAAACAATGGCGAACTAGGTATAGGACCCCTGTCTGAATTTATTAATTTATCTCTATTCAAGTGAATAAAGATACTTTCCAAGCTGTTTAGTTCCCTATCATTTGACAGCTTTTACAAGTTTTAAGTCATCTACAACTACTTTATGACCTGTGTCTAAAATATGTTGAGCCACACTAGATTTCTCAAAACGATTATATTTAAAATGAGCTACATGTTCTTTGAACCTAGTTAAAATTGTTCTTCTAGTCTGGCCTACGTATTCTTTTTCAGTCATGACATTTGATACAATATATACCAGATTTATCAAGTACATCTACCTTATCCTTTGGGTTTCCAAGAAGGTTTTTTATGCTATTATGAGTCGAATATGCTATACAGAGATTTTGTGATGTAAAAATACTTCTCAAACCCCTTGTATATGCACGGTATTTTAACATATTTCTTCTTTTCTACAGACAAAGTATTTAAAGTAGATATTTGATTTACATACATTTTTTGATTCTGCTTCTTAATCATTCTATCAACTATTTTCTCAGGGTACCCATTACGTATGACAACATTCTTAATAAACAATAATTCTTGCTGATATCTATCTGCGGACAATGGAAATTTCAATACCCTATTACAATAACAACTAATAAAAGACAATTTTTGTTGAAAAGGATGCTGCGAATCATTAGGGATAAACCTGATTGTGTTAGTATCTTTCCGATACACGTCAATTTCTATTATATTTTTGCTATTCCTGACTACCAGAGTATCTAAAAATGGAAGTTGGCCGTTAACTTCTTGTTCTACAGTAAAGTTAATGGTGTTGAATTTAGAATTCAAAACGAGAAGAAAATCTTGAATACTGCACTTCTTGGTGTCAAAAATGGCAAAAATATCGTCGACATACCTAACCCAAGTCTGAGGGAAATATGGTGCTATAGACTTTACATTCGTTTCAAATCTGCTCATAAACAAGTTGGCAATAAAAGGTGAGAGACAGTTACCCATTGCAGTTCCCTCAAGTTGTTCAAAAAACTTTCCGTTTATTTGAAAACAATTTTGAGACATACAAAGGGCAGTCAATCTTACATATTCATCTATTTCTGACGGGTCAAAGTTGTTATTGCTCAATAATTCCCTAAGAAACTCCAAAGTTTCCGGAATAGGCACACTAGGAAACAGTGAAGCAACATCAAATGAAATCAACAATTCGCCATCCCTCTAATTTTACATTGTTAACCTTATTGATAAACTCCAATGAGTTATCAACAGAGAAGCTTGGTTGAGGAACAGGTAAATTGTTGAACTCATTCGATAACCATATCGCTAACTGGTAAGTAGGTGAGTTAATACCTGATACAATAGGTCTCACTGATTTACCAGGTTTGTGAATTTTGGGAAGAACATAATCTAGGTACAGTAGGATTGGAAACTTTGAGTTTTAAATCTAGTTTGGCGGGTGATAAGATTAGGACAACTGGACTGCGTACTATTTATTTGACGGACTAGTTTGGGCAGTGGGTTTTTCTTGAATTCCTTATAAGGACCATTTTCAATTAAGTTATCAATCCTATCAAAATAATCCGCTTTATCCAGGATGACCACCTTATTACCTTTGTCAGCCTTAAGATAAAAACAATTCTTCTTCTTGAGTCCTTCAATAATTTTGTATTGATCTTTACATTCATTACTAACTTTAAAGTCGTGTTGATTCATTAAAAGCTGATTCTTACAAGAGCTCCTGGACGTCACTTCCACTAGTGATTTGCTTGGACAATATCCAGTAAAGATACTATGAAGTGCTAATCTCTCTTTTCCTCTTTTTAGGTTCTACTGAAGATGGCAACATAGTTGCTGAAATACGTATTTAGGTTCTAAAATACTTGTTGTGGTTAGGGGTTTATAATTTTATTATAATATAAACATAATGAACTTAATATGAGAGGCTTCGTGTTATGTTATCTGTATCTTTCTACTGGCGTTTTTTTTTAATACATGTGCTGCACAAAACTGTATAGTTCGTCGCTTAGAATCGCAGAAATATCAATGTTTGATAGATGATTGCTTACCAGTGCAATCAATGTGCAACCTATGTGAATATTTGCGTTAGTAAATGCGGTAACGGTGCGGCGTGCTAGAATTGACCAGAAACACAGCGTAAAATTGCTGACACGATTATTTCGCACAACGCCGACCGCCAAAATACCCGAATAAATCCAGGTACGGACGAAAGAAAATTCCACATTTAAACTGGGAAACCAGATCGCAATATGGGTGGCGGGCTGTTTCATTTTTATTTTCAATCCGCGTGCCCCGTACACCAGAGCAACGCGGTTGATTCGGCCGCGTGCCATATTGCCTTAATTTGGGCCATCAGCTAGCAAACCGCCGCGGTTTTGCATTTACCTCTCGTCGGTGAAGATTTTTTAACGATCCCCACCCGATACCTACCTCTCGCACCGAACAACCCCTGTTTAGCTGCACCATAAATCAGAATTTTATTACCGCATATTACACAGAAAACCGAAAGCAAGTACTATGAAATTAGGG
Organism: Melinopterus prodromus; assembly: GCA_964023965.1. NCBI lineage: Eukaryota > Metazoa > Arthropoda > Insecta > Coleoptera > Scarabaeidae > Melinopterus > Melinopterus prodromus. The sequence continues at coordinate 9,215,585 of OZ030399.1, forward strand.
GAAAAAACAACATCCCTGCTGTATCACTTTCGGCAAGTTTGTAACGTTAAATAAAAAAAGTTCCGACAAAATTTATTTAGCTTTAAAAGAAGAAAAAGAACAAGGTGGTTTTCTGAAACCTTCTTCCTGAATTTGTTGAAGTTGGTCGACTAATTTTGTCCCCCTAGCTATTCCACACGCTTGTAATTATTATTATTAGTTATTTAATAAGGTATAACGGGATTTAGTTACCGCCACTCATATTTGAGTAATTTTAACAAATATGATTAGGGAAGAATTAGACAAGTGACTTCATTACTTTGGTGGATCAATTTAATTGTTAGAATGTATTAGTTGGCTGAACTGATTTACCTGCTAAAAAAAGAAATAATCTTCTATCCAATACTCGTATTTTCCACTATTTAGCTGCAATATTTAATAATCCGAATCACTTTCGGTCCCAAGTAGTTCGGATTATCGCCGGTTTACTGTAATAAATAAATAATAAATAAATCATAATTAATCATAAATAAGTTATAAATAAATCCCTTCGTTTTCCCTTCGATATCGCTTCAATATCCCTTCGATATCGCTTCGATATCCCTTGGATATCCCTTCGATTTTGACTTTTTGACATTTTAATAGTTTATGAAGAGCAGAATCGAATGGTGTTGGTTTTATTAAGATTGAACTTCTATCCAATCTTATTTTCTGCTATTTAGTTGCAATATTTGATGGGTGTTAAAAATAAGTGTAAAATTCAGATAAAGTATATTGAATTTTTGATATCGAACTCATGTCCAGACACTTGACACCGTTTAGGTACTGCAGAGAGCCTTAATATATTATAGAATATATAAATAATTTGCATGTAAAACTTTATTTGTTTAACGTCTCTAAAAGGAATTCAAGATAACCAAAATTGGATCAACATTAGAAACGGTTCTCATTAATTCCTTTTAAAGACGATAATAATAAAAATAGTCATACAAATGTTATTTGGCTTTAAAGTGCCTGATACATGGCACTATTTTTCCTATGCTGTTTGTAAAATTGGTTCGACTCTCTCCAACGTTCAAACAATACATTTTCGGACATAAGTTCATTATTATTAATTAGTTGACTTAGTAATTGTCGCATATTAAGTGCTTACGTATAATAGTAATGATAGCAATTTTGAATTTCGTTGTCGATGATCGTTATCACAGAATTTGTTTTCCGTTTATGTGGTTACATTTTAAAATAATATTTTCTCCTTTTATTGTTTACCAATTTGTTATTAAGACTTTTTATCGGATGCTCGATTGACACGATTATAGAATTAAATTATCAATTGTGTTCATTTTGTGCCTGTATTTTTGGTTTTGAAAGGTGCCAGTTGCTCATTATACATTGGGCCTTGCTCAATGCACACGAGCTGGAAACTCTTATAAAAAATTAACAATGTTTACTCTAGAATATTGCAAAGTAATAAAAATTCTTCAATATTGGTAGGCAATCAGACCAAATCGAAAATTCTAGGATAAAAGTTCAATGATTCTGAAACAAATATATAAATACAAATAATATTCTTAATACAAATTATTAATTACACATTAATAAACGACAAAAAGGCAGCAAACTTTCCTGCAATTCACTTAATATCAATATGCTAGTTCTTGACAAAAGATGTAGTTTGTCCTATAAACAGTTGGATGGTTTTCGACAAGTATATATAAGATATCGCCGCAAAAATGCAGAATGTATACATCATATTTTCCGTTGGTATACCTATCTGTGCTATGGAAGATTTTAGCTTGCAAACTAACTTTCTTTCTTGCTATTTTCTTTAATTAACATTTCAGGCGTCGACGTAATTTAAACCATTCTTTACCATCTCGACAAACCAACCTCGGAATTCAGGAAATTTTTTACTGCTTTTGAGAGTTGAGTACTCATTATCTTGTTTTATATAGCAATGTCTGTCAAAAAGATATAATTTTAATAATTGGCTATACTCAAAGGATAATTGCCGTTGATTGTTGAATGTTTGTTCAATTTAAAATCATGTTTAATGGTATAATGTTTCTTTCATCTAAGATTAGATCGACACCCGACTAAAGTTTATTAATATTATTATCTTCGATCGACGATTTTTGAACAAATTATATATATACAGGGTCCTGCAACTAAGCTCCCGTCTTCTGTAGCTCACTTACTCATTAAGCTAAGAGTTTGACATTTTTCAGGCTTACCCTGTACTTCAAGGTACAATTCAAGAAATTATTTTTTATTATACAGGATGTTCCAAAAGTGTGCAACGCGATGATAATATATTTTCTTAAATTGCATGCTATACATTTTTCTACACATTTGGAAGCCTTTTATGGTTGCCTACATATCACCAAAATTTTATTGAAATCGGTTGAGGGACCGCAGCGGAAAAAAATTAAAACCAAAAAAAATTGATTTTGCATCGTAGGCTTTAAAAATCAATAAAAACCACAAAATGCACCTCGTTAATAAAATTTTGCGACGTGCTTATTAAGTTAGATGTAATAGTCTCGTTAACCAAGTGACATTGATCCAAATTATACAGGGTGACCAAAATCGAGTGTCAAACTTGTCAAACTTCAAAGCGCGCTATTGTTCTTATTTTAAATTGGAACCCATAATTTTTTTTAGGTAAAACGATGCGGAATTAAAGAATAAATATTGTTTCTGAATACAACCCCATCACAATTCCCAATATTTTAAAAGTTATTCACCAAAAACTAATTTTTCAACGTTTCCAACGGCAATTTTAGGTAATAAATATCGTACGTGGCGTTGAAAAACAATTTATTACATAAAATATAACGCAGAGGGGTATTTTAGATTTTACTGTACTTAATTAAGTAGTTATTCAATTGCTAAATTTACTGCAAAATTTACCTATAGCCACATTTCCGTCCTTACTGCTATAGGTAAATTATGCAGTAAATTTAGCATTTGAATAACTACATAATTAAGTACACTCAAATCTAAAATACGTCTATTATTTTTTATGAAATAAATTGTTTTTCAAACCCGCGTACGATATTTATTATCTAAAATTGCCGTTGGAAACGTTGAAAAATGAGTTTTTGGCGAATAAGTTTTAAAATATTGGGAATTGTTATGGGGTTGTATTTAGAAACAATGTTTATTTTTTAATTCTGCATCATTTCACATAAAAAAAATTATGGGTTCCAATTTAAAATAAGAACAATAACACGCTTTGAAGTTTGACAGGTTTGACACTCGATTTTGGTCACCCTGTATAATTTGGATCAATGTCACTTGGTTAATGAGACTATTACATCTAACTTAATAAGCACGTCGCAAAATTTTATTAACGAGGCGCATTTTGTGGTTTTTATTGATTTTTAAAGCCTACGATGCAAAATCAATTTTTTTTTTGTTTTTATTTTTTTCCGCTGCGGTCACTCAACCGATTTCAATAAAATTTTGGTGATATGTAGGCAACCATAAAAGGCTTCCAAATGTGTAGAAAAATGTATGGCATGCAATTTAAAAAAATATATTACCATGGCGTTGCACATTTTTGGAACACCCTGTATAATAAAAAATATTTTCTTGAATTGTACCTTGAAGTACAGGGTAAGCCTGCAAAATGTCAAACTCTTAGCTTAATGAGTAAGTGAGCTACAGAAGACGGGAGCTTCGTTGCAGGACCCTGTATATATCTAAAAAGCTCTTATATACATATATTTTAAAATACATCTCCGACTATTATGCATATCTGAATTGTGTTTCTTATACGAGACGTGGGTAGTTTTCTTGACGAGGGACGTCACATTACTGTATTACTGATGGGTATCTATAATTGTATCTGTCGTTCAAGAATAGCGAAACGGTTTTTTATAATACCGCCGCCGGCTGGCGAAAAAGTGTTGCGAAGGAGGATCCTGAAAAACGTTGAGTGTGACGTGTAATAATTCCCTTTTCAGGGAACGTTTTCGTCGGAATAAAATTCCCTTATTTATTATTCCGACTGTGTATTACGACGTTTCGTTCCCGCCTTAGGACATTGTCGCGAAACCCTCACTGGTTGAACTCAGAATGTTATGTAACACCTTTTATTCATCATCGTTATTTTTTGGATATTACTGTAAAATATGGTCAAACCTAGGACTAGCGCGTTAATCCTAGGATTGACCGATATGAATTCGTAAATGCCCGAAAAATGGTATTGATCAATATCATTTCGGGCTTTTACCAATTGTTTTACCTATTTATCAAAAATCACCACTAAAACGACTTGCACATACCTTATACCGGCAATTTGTCTCTTCAAAATCGACGAAGAATGACCAAAAAGTCAATGGGAACACAACTAACGCCAAATGTCACACATTTATCACGTTTTTAAGTCAATACACCGATAGCTTTGATAGCAAACACAGAGAGACGCGTAAAAATTGTAAGACACTATCATTTTACTATGTACCGGGGTTTACAAACGGTTTAGCACGGACGAAAACAAAAAATACGCACGAATTACCAACGCACATTGGCACAGCATAGTGGGAAGGTGCGTATTATTAGTACGTTGCTTGAATAAAAGGTGAACCCAGTTACCTGTTACATATGTATATATATATATATATATATATATATATATATATATATATATATATATATATATATATATATATATATATATATATATATATATATATATATATATTGCGTAGTTCAGAGTTTGAAATACACTATAGTGGCCTAACTGATGATGTAATAAAATATTTTATTGAAAGAAGTTTTGTGCTGCATGACATTACAGTGTTGAGAAATGTAAGATTAATGAATTTGAAAAGTACAGTACTGTTGGAGATAATACGTCAATAACATTTTTATCATTGTTACAGTGGATAGTTTTACCGACAGTAAAAGTTCAACTGCGGCACCACCGACTGAGATATAGCCTTAAAATAACCTTTTACTACTATACAAATGAACTATTAACACTTCCACTGCCGTTAAATTTTACGTGAAGTTTGAATTCTAAGCGACGTAAATACAGGGGAAACAGACGCATTACACCAGGACAGGGTTTGTACTAATAAAAAGCCCGGCCGTCAAGTTTATTGCTAAGTAACTTGTCGCGTTTCAAAAATGCACTCGGCCGGCATATAGCGCGCATTTATTCTTAGACCGTGTCGTGCCCCGAGCACCTGTCGGACTTTTCAAAAATATTTTTATTAAGGTCTACATCATCTCGAATCCCTATCCATTAAGTCACCAGGTCCAAGCAGCTTTGATCTCCGGTCATATTCCAATGGCGACAGCCATATTTTATATCACCACTTACAAATTCCTTTTTAAATTTGAACGATTTATTTCATACATTACAATTTAATATCTATAATGGTCTTCATTAATTTGCTTTATGTTGAAAGCTATGTATGTATATTGTCTTAAAAGACGCCAGTAGTCTGTTAGAAGTCATTAAAAACCTACTTCTTATTGGGGCGGTTTCCCAAGGGTTTTTCAAAAACAACATTTCTGTGATGTTAATTGATTACGTCAATACTTCATTGTTGACAATGACTTATTATAGTTATTTAACCAACAAGTAATAATAAAAAATGATAAAAAGAGCGATTAATCATCGAGACATTTTAACGCACGAGCGATTAGCGAGTGCGGAACGGAATGTTTTGATTGGATGGCTTCATTTTACGTATGTTCGATTGGCTATAATAAACTCTTGATTGGCTATAACAAATCTTAAAACAAGTGAAACGTTAACTAGAATAATTGTGGTCCACTCTTTCAAATAAATTGGGGTGTAGATGTGTATATTGGTGGAGTATGGTATCGGAAAAGAGTGGGAGAGAAAAAAGTTTATTTATCTTGGCAAGATTGAATTCCATTAAAACTAAATATAATCAATAATAAGTTCTGGACGGGAAAAATGAGATAGATGGATAGGAAGAAAATACATGCGGGAAGAATGGGGAAACCGGTTGTTATATTGGCGAAGAGGAACACGTGACTAAAACATAACGTGACCAGGCTGTCGCATGGCCCGAATCAGGGCATTAGTGGCTCCTGCCCGTGATAACAAACGACATCTGTAGGCCACCTAGAAATTTACGAGGGATACCGAACACTTCAATATATAATAAAACTTCGCCAATATCCTATTGATTGATATGATCCCGCGACGGCAGACTTTTCTTTAAACTGAATGTTTAGCACGAATATATTATTTTGGCAAGGTACCTAGCTTCCGGGAATATCCGTCCCGCACCTTCGGGAGACTGTATACATCATCGAACCCCTATAAAGGGGGATTTGCACCCTTTTGTGGGCAAGGCCGGCTTGATTGCGTTGAATTATCGCATGGAAAGAACATCCATATTCATCCACATATTCGCCATCAACAATTATTTGCAAATTTGTCATCAAAGGATTTCGAAAACTTGATTACCAGTGGATTTTCTCAACCAAAATCAACCTTTTTTTTTAGCCTTTTTAGAGTCAGAAAGTCCGCTTTGTTATTGCTAGCAATGATCAAAATGCTCGTGGATGTTTGGTATGGTATGGTAGAGTTGGGTCGTTTGGCATCTGTGCCTTTCGATATACTTTGACCTAGAAGATCTTTTGTATTTCCTGGTACATTACAGTCCTTCGATATTGAGCCTTTTCGCGAAGTCAGTTATTGTTCGAGGAGTAAGTTGTGTCAGCTCTGCTGGTTCAATGATGGCGGCTTCCCGCAGAATCTACGCTTTGCATTGTTTGTCCGTCCAATCTTTGTGAGATGATATCTCAGTGGACAATGTCCTGTAATCAGTCCTGTAATCAGTCGAAGATCTGTTTTTTTGTAACTGGAGATACTGTCTGGCCTTGGAGGCGGAGAAGGTTATGGCAGCCTTAGGTTGCCTCATGCCAGGTGATGTTTCCCAGTAAGCTCGTTTAGCTTTATCTTCCCAGTTTTGCACCATCTTCCTGATGTGGCTCTTTGTGATACCGCAACAGGGTTGAGGTCCGTAAAAGGGAGTCTTAGAGCCTTCTCTGGCTAGGATGTCGGCTTGTTCATTGCCTTCGATCCCTGAATGTCCTGGAACCCACATCAGTGAAACCTTGTGGTCTTTTGCTAGTTTTTCCAGGGAAATTTTGCAGTCCCAGACAGTTTTGGATTTGTGGACTTTTGATTGCAGCGCTTTCAATGTCGCCTGACTGTCTGAGCATATGTAGATGTTAGCCCTTTGCAACTTCCTATGGGAACATTCTTGGGCACATAAGTCAATTGCGTGAACTTCCGCCTGGAAGATGGTTGGAGAATGGCCCATGGCTTTGGATATCCTGGACGTTTACTGCCTCAATAATCTTATAGGTTTCATCTTTTATTTATTTCATCATTTATTATTCTTTTTGTCCTCATCATCTTTCATCATTTCTTCCTCATACCTTCTTTCTTCGTTGAACTTCTTCTGGGTTCCTTCCCTTCCTAAATTTGACTTGTACTGATACCAAAATCAAGCCTTGAAAACCTCTCTCTGAATCGCTTGCTTCTTCTACATGGCTTGCTGAAATAAAACGTAACGATAGTAGAATTTAAGATAGGATTTGTAGGATGTTGTATATGCGGGGAAGATGGGGAACAAAGTGTGTTCATAAATTCCCTCTGGGTCACTATTTTCATAAGATCAACTAATAAAAGCTGGAGGGCATGTCGGAAGCAATTTACATGGAAAAATCATCAAAAGTGTCTCTCTTAACCCCGTCGAAGGCCGTCCTGGCGCTGACGCGCCCGACGCGGCATCGGTTTACCCTGGTCTCAATTAGAAAGATCTCTCCCCCCTATTTACATCTTTCATAAGCCCTAAACTTTGCCGCAACGTCAATAACTGCCAGAACGCATCTCCTAATTTAGCCCGAGGCGACTCTTACATCTCCTTGTTTTAATATTAAGAGATCTGTGTAATTTGATTTTAATAAAAAATATGGCCCCCTCTTCAGCTCTCCGTAGTCTACCAGCAAAACTTGAGAGCCGTTAAGAACGGACGGACGTGATTATAGTCGGGTGATTATGCTTCATTAGCTGCGCGTTTTTAATGTTTAGCCCGCCCCCTAGTATTTATTTATCGGCAGATTTAAAATTCCGTTCCTAGCCGAGGGTGCGCGTAATCGTGTTAGAAACAACTGTCAAGGAGGGAAGTTTTGGGATTTTGTACCGTATCAATTTTTAATTGCGTTCCATGGCCAAACCCTTACGTAACTCAATTTCAAAATTACCAGTTAACATTGACCATTAATTTGCATCAGTAACTTCCTCCAGAACTTTACAAGTATACGCAAATACGCCAGTCCCGGAGATTCACATTTGACCATGATGACGTAGTTATCAGTGCTAATGAATCATTACGTAGTTACTATTGCCAGAATCATAAGCATTTGCACCACACTATATACAGCTGGAGCTTCCGCTCCCTCATTTTTTCCCTGCGTGATTTCTAAATCCTTCTGATGCCTGCGTTTATTAAATTCTGTATCCTGTCCATCCCATATAGCACGTTCCACAGTCGCATGTTATCCTGTATACTTCTTCGTTCTCCAAGAGTGGTGTGATGTCTTGGATCCTTGACTTTAGCAGGTGTTATATAGCTTACCGTGATACCTGATTTCGTCATTAACCTACATAGTTATTCTGGTCCAAATGCTAAATTCTTCTGACAGGAGTAGTTTTGCAAAACCAAGCTGTCAGCATTATGATGGCCTACAGTCTGTGGTTGGCTTTAGTCTGCTAAACCACCTGTCCCAAACCCTATCTCCTCCCTTCTTAATACCAATCCGTAATTTGATGGAGAAGGCCTAGTGGTGTGATGTCTTAGGTTGGGCAAAAGATCCTTGACTTTAGCACGTGCTATATAGCTTACCGTGATACCTGATTTCGTCATTAACCTACATAGTTATTCTGGTCCAAATGCTAAATTCTTCTGGCAGAAGTAGTTTTGCAAAACCAAGCTGTCATCATTATGATGGCCTACAGTCTATGGTTGGCGTTAGTCTGCTAAACCACCTGCCCAAACCCTATCTCCTCCCTTCTTAATACCAATCCGTGATTTGATGGAGAAGGCCTAGTGGTGTGATGTCTTGGGTTGGGCAAACGATCCTTGACTTTAGCACGTGCTATATAGCTTACCGTGATACCTGATTTCGTCATTACCTACATAGTCATTCTGGTCCAAATGCTAAATTCTTCTGACAGGAGTAGTTTTGCAAAACCAAGCTGTCATCATTATGATGGCCTACAGTCTATGGTTGGCGTTACTCTGCTAAACCACCTGCCCAAACCCTATCTGCTCCCTTCTTAATACCAATCCGTGATTTGATGGAGAAGGCCTAGTGGTGTGATGTCTTGGGTTGGGCAAAAGATCCTTGACTTTAGCACGTGCTATATAGCTTACCGTGATACCTGATTTCGTCATTAACCTACATAGTTATTCTGGTCCAATTGCTAAATTCTTCTAACAGGAGCAGTTTTGCAAAACCAAACTGTCATCATTATTATGGCCTACAGTCTATGGTTGGCTTTAGTCTGCTGAACCGCCAGTCCCAAACCCTATCTCCTCCCTTCTTAATACCAATCCGTGATTTGATGGAGAAGGCCTAGTGGTGTGATGTCTTGGGTTGGGCAAAAGATCCTTGACTTTAGCACGTGCTATATAGCTTACCGTGATACCTGATTTCGTCATTAACCTACATAGTTATTCTGGTACAAATGCTAAATTCTTCTGACAGGTGTAGTTTTGCAAACCCAAGCTGTCATCGTTATGACGGCATACAGTCTATGGTTGGCTTTAGTCTGCTAAACCAGCTGTCCCAAACCCTATCTCCTCCCTTCTTAATACCAATCCGTGATTTGATGGAGAAGGCCTAGTGGTGTGATGTCTTGGGTTGGGCAAAAGATCCTTGACTTTAGCACGTGCTATATAGCTTACCGTGATACCTGATTTCGTCATTAACCTACATAGTTATTCTGGTACAAATGCTAAATTCTTCTGACAGGTGTAGTTTTGCAAACCCAAGCTGTCATCGTTATGACGGCATACAGTCTATGGTTGGCTTTAGTCTGCTAAACCAGCTATCCCAAACCCTATCTCCTCCCTTCTTAATACCAATCCGTGATTTGATGGAGAAGGCCTAGTGGTGTGATGTCTTGGGTTGGGCAAAAGATCCTTGACTTTAGCACGTGCTATATAGCTTACCGTGATACCTGATTTCGTCATTAACCTACATAGTTATTCTGGTACAAATGCTAAATTCTTCTGACAGGTGTAGTTTTGCAAACCCAAGCTGTCATCGTTATGACGGCATACAGTCTATGGTTGGCTTTAGTCTGCTAAACCAGCTGTCCCAAACCCTATCTCCTCCCTTCTTAATACCAATCCGTGATTTGATGGAGAAGGCCTAGTGGTGTGATGTCTTGGGTTGGGCAAAAGATCCTTGACTTTAGCACATGCTATATAGCTTACCGTGATACCTGATTTCGTCATTAACCTACATAGTTATTCTGGTACAAATGCTAAATTCTTCTGACAGGTGTAGTTTTGCAAACCCAAGCTGTCATCGTTATGACGGCATACAGTCTATGGTTGGCTTTAGTCTGCTAAACCAGCTATCCCAAACCCTATCTCCTCCCTTCTTAATACCAATCCGTGATTTGATCGAGAAGGCCTAGTGGTGTGATGTCTTGGGTTGGGCAAAAGATCCTTGAGTTTAGCACGTGCTGTATAGCTTACCGTGATACCTGATTTCGTCATTAACCTACATAGTTATTCTGGTCCAAATGCTAAATTCTTCTGACAGGAGTAGTTTTGCAAAACCAACTGTCATCATTATGATGACCTACATCTATAGTTGGCTTTAGTCTTCTTAATACCAATCCGCGATTGGATGGAGAAGGCCTACAACCACAGATGAAGAATATATTGGAGTTTATTCCTTAGAGTCCCACTGGATTAGGACACTCATTAGCAGCTGTCTCAATATCTGTCATGTCTGAATAAATCGGAAGTGTGATGATATAGTGCGCTCTTAACCTAAAAATGGTCAACTGAACAAATTGCTTTCGCGGTGCGTGTGGTCATCATTTTTTGTGTGTGGTTGATTACCTTTGATAGACACAACAGAGTTGGAATAAAAGCCGAACAGCCGAACGGAGGAATGACAAAAAAAAAGCGAGTAAGTAAAATATGTGTAATCGTTTATACGTCGCGTGTGCGGCCATATATGCACATATTATGCCGCTAATGGGCACCCAAAAATACATTACACACATTTTGTAGTGCCGGCGCGCGTCCTGACAGCCATTATGGATGGCGTATGCATTATTCGGGGAACTCGCCGTGATAACCGTATTTAATTAATGGCGCATGGATCAGGGATCATTTTATGACTTGTTTTCAAGCCAGTTTATTTAATGCGATTCCATCATACGCGTAATTGTTTTAAAAGGTTTGTTTATACCTTGCTTGTTGACAGATCGTTCCAACTGCGCGCACGGCGGCTCAGTGATTTAAATTCATTATGATTTGCAACTCCTCTCCAGCACACCAATTAGCACGCCAAATCGATATTCGTTAAAATTTTATCATTCTGCCGCAAAACCACTCGCCACAGTGTTTTTACTCATTTTGTGATCTGTTCATTTCTACAACGTATGCCCACAGCTACGGAAATTTAAAGCCAACTTTACTTTAAAGTGTGAAGACGAACAAGTATCCTATTGAGACATTGTGTCTTGCAATGTACCCTACTTAAAATAACCGAAGAACCTGCTCAGGTTTCTTCCAGCTCAGGTTTCTTCCAGCTCAGGTTACCTCTTGCTCAGGTTTCTTCCAGCTCAGGTTTCTTCCAGCTCAGGTTTCTTCCAGCTCAGGTTTCTTCCAGCTCAGGTTTCTTCCAGCTCAGGTTTCTTCCAGCTCAGGTTTCTTCCAGCTCAGGTTTCTTCCAGCTCAGGTTTCTTCCAGCTCAGGTTTCTTCCAGCTCAGGTTTCTTCCAGCTCAGGTTTCTTCCAGCTCAGGTTACCTCTTGCTCAGGTTTCTTCCAGCTCAGGTTTCTTCCAGCTCAGGTTTTTTCCAGCTCAGGTTTCTTCCAGCTCAGGTTTTTTCCAGCTCAGGTTTCTTCCAGCTCAGGTTTCTTCCAGCTCAGGTTTCTTCCTGCTCAGGTTACCTCTTGCTCAGGTTTTCTCCTGCGTAGGTTATCTTTTGCTCAGGTTTATTTCTTAATGGTTTAATATATTGGACAAGGGCGGCTGTACTCTTGTTCGTCCTTATACCTATCCATACCTAGTATTCAGTTTCTTCATCTGGAGCCATGCGTTCTATGAAGGATTCCAATGAAACTTCTGAAAGATTCTGCCAGTGCCATTCGCCTATAGTTAATAACATTATGTGTAACGAAAATATTTATTCTCCTTAGACCATTGTTGGCAGTGCCTTTGCGTAAATATCAATGCAGCGCAGTTTGGAAGTTAGGTTGATGGAGAGTGCTCGAGAAAGTTCCATCGGTTACCGCTAACGTCGTTAGTGCTAAGACTGTAGTTCGGTGGCGAAGAAGAATTAGTCTGCAATTAAAAGTCGAAATTTAATATTCTAAGCGCCGTTGTGGTGGTCGTCCCATGGGTTGGGAAAGCGTAAATACGAAAAAGTGATGTGTACGTGGAATTTTCGCGTAATCGTGTTAAGTCGGGTGTCTACAATTGTCGGGAAAGATGGTGACAGTAATAATTTCCGGGCTGCAGACTGCCTGAATATTTTATCTCGGTCATTTCAAACATTTAGCGTGCCGACACATAAATCTTTCATATTTTCATTAACCTTTGACGAGAACGATTGCCCGGATATTCCATCTTCATTACGTTCTTTTAAACTCGGCAATACCGAAAGGACATCCCGGCAAACATTTTTAAATATTCAGCGGTCTGTTAATTTTTCATACTTTTCCATCTCGAATATTTCAACCACTATCGTCGCGATATTATAAAAACCTCACGTCAACACAAATCGTCAAGTGTTGTCCTATGAACTCTAAAAGTAAAATTCACGCTCTCGTACGTTATTCCTCTGGGCATTTCTTTTTCTTTCAGTAATGTCCTTTATTCTGGTCTTGAGAAATTGGTTATTCTTTTAATTCATAATAATTCGCAGCCCAGTTTGCCTCCAATTCTTGTGTGGTCATACCTCTTCTCATCCTCGTGGATGAGAATACTGGATGATGACTTCGCAAAGAATATGTAAAATATTATGTCCTCGCGTTGGCCATAGTTGTTGCTTGTAAAAACTCGTTAGCGGAGACAAATTAAATGGTAGCGCGGCAAGTTTCGTTAATTTCGCCCAGATACACTTAAGGCGAAATTACACATTAACAAATTGTTCACGGTGAGGGGCTACTAAATATTCATAAACGCGCTGAAAGAACTTTTAATTTTCGGTCCTGATTTTCTTAAATATTAATCATAATTAGAGTGCCGCTTGTTTGTGAGAAATTAAAATTTTCAGATGTCATTTAATTAACGGAAAGATTCGCGCCGGGCCGGCTCTCGACCCTTCCGTCGGCGGCGGCCTATTTTTTAAGATTTAGATTTGTTTACAACTTTGTTGTCTCTGCAGTGGATGCCGTCAACACAATTCTCATTTCGCCCGCTTAAATCTAATTTATGCCCCGACTATACGGGGGATGTTTACAAACTTAAGGTCCCCGGAGACCCAATTTCACGTAACGATACCCCATAACGTTAAACCAGCATTCGACAAAGCCATACATTGTCCAAACAATTGAACAAATTCAGGATAAGAAATTAACTTAACGTCAACCACTCCACATCTACACTCCACTACTTTTGACCAAATACCATATAGACTGCGATAGGAACATCGAAGTATGTGTAACGCCTGAGTGAGCCAACCCATGGTCCTGGATTGTTTGAGAATCATATCAACTACGGACTGTCAAACTAGATGATTTCTGGCAATTACCATGAAGCCTCACCCAAGACAAGCTCTTCTTCATCTTGAGCAATGACCACACTGTCTTCTGGAAATCTCGTGGTTAATCAGTAATTGCTATTGTCCTTAGGTTTTCTCCTTTTGTCTTTATGCAACTTAATGTGCTGTCTTGCTATTTCTTCCCATTTCAGGACGTGTCTTTTGACATCAAGCATTATATCCAAAGCTAACGGAAAATGTGTTGCTCTTGGTTTCCTCACGACCTGATATCCTGAGTTATTGGACGTTATTGTTGTTGGCCAGTTGATGTTAGGATTGTGTGCACCAGCAATAGCATTAGTTTGAATGCCATGAACTGTAATAATATATTTAACACCCCGTATGGAAGTACTTAATTTAGAAACGTTCCTGAGTAGTGCGACAAGCAATGTGAATGTTATCGAGATCATAACAATCAAAGATGTTTCACGATAGGTGTAATTGAGCGGGATACTGTGGGGAATAAAAGCAGAGGACCGAGTGTCTGACGTTATCGGTGCATCAAAATAATTGTAGTGTATAATTAGGTGGCGGGAGGGTCGAGAGGCCTGTCCTGCGGTGGCGGGGCTGTTGGCGCGGTTTAGCCGGTGATAATAGGATCCATCAGGGCGGATTTGTCCCGCCCGAACTGGACCATCTAAATCCCGATGAAATAACAATAAATCTCCGCGCACTATCTGTATCTGGTCTAGGTTTAGCTTAACCACTTGTCACTATAAGGATTCGATCGTTTTCGCATCTTTTAACTTTTAGATAAGTAAGATTCATTGCCCCGAACACTATTATAACTCCTGGTATCAAATAGCTTATTCCTTCCTCCGTTTCCATCGCGTTTCACGCCGCATTCGCGACGGCATGTGTGCTGTCCCAGATCCTTTTCGGAAGATAAATCACCCAGAAACAAATTGTCCCCGGTTATCTATGTACCAGGTGTGCTGATAGCACCACCGCCAGCCGCAAAACATTACGACTTTATTGATTGTTACAAATTGTCCCTTGACCTCCTGGTACTTCACCAACATCATGGAGATTCTCATTAATTCTTTTACACATACGATGCAATGCTATGATAGAAAAAGTCTGATTTGGACTTGGACTTGCACAGATTTGTTTATATCAATCTTTGGACCAAGGCTTTACTTTATCCTTACCTCTCTATTTCCAGGTTGCTTTGAGAAAGTTGTCTGGTTCATCCCATCACCTTCTTACCTGTCTTCCTTCATTTCTTGTACCGTTTATATAGTTTATCAGCCCAGTGCTCCAATAATCTCCAGTGAGCTCCAGTCTTTCCATGACCTTTTTCTCAGTATTCGTTCAATTTTGGAAGTCATTGTTTTGGAAGTCAAAGGAGATCTCCAAGGGGAAAAACAAAACTGGCCTTCATTCCAAAGTATGATTTTGAGAAGATGGCAAACTGGTATATGAAATACCTACCTTGTTTCTTTGTGAAATTTCTCCAAATCTGTCATCCCTAATCACTTGGAGTTTGTACCCTGATAGTCCATGTCAGTGTGGGAGATACCATTAATGTGATTTAACTAATTGAGAATGGTATCTTTTAAAACTATGTAGATCGTACGGTTACATTCTCTGGTGGCTGTTGGTGTCTCCAAAATTCAGCCTCTGCTTAATTATATATGATAAATTTCTGGATTCTGGATGCTTCGGTTGCATCGGGACAGTCGTACGTTCATTGCATACTTAACCAGGAGTTGTACAAGCCCAGATTTATATAACGCCGGTAGGAAATTATAAATTATTCCTTGAAGTAACGAGAAGGTGCCGAGTCTCGAGATGTAAATGATTTATTAATGTGAATAATGAATGAAATTGCGAAGTTTTTAGTTCGGCTGCGGAACCTTCCCGGAGCGGTGACAATGAATTATATAGACATGTATCGTCGTGTTTAACTCGCGCCAATTAATTTCTAATACTGCAGCTCGGCGTTGTCCTTTGTTGAGCGCCCCCGGCGATTAACCCTTTAACCGCCCCACCTGCTCAGTTATGATCTTAAATACCACCAGAGGACCCTAGCCCACTTCTCTCCTGGTTCTTCCCATAATCTAACGCTTATTACTAATACATCAATGACACAATCTCATTCCACTGGCCAAGCATTCATTATCCAACACTAGCCACATCAAGGTGTTGATTGAGGAAATCAGAATTGAATTGAATTGAATTTTAAAGGCTTTGACAAAGTTGAACCTTGAAGTAGAATGTCATATTGCATTTACGTGGGTGGTGTGAAAAAACTATTAAAGAACGTGGTGAATATTTGCCTCTGGTTTTCTAAATCTAATTTTATCAGTTATTAATCGTGTTCGACTTGGTAGTTAATTTGTAGCGGACGCATTTTTTTCGATCGATTTTATCGTTCATATTATCCAAGTAGGGCAACGGGTTCCGTGATAGTTCGCTTCTCGAGTGCCGCTATTGTCGGGATTACTGCTAAATTGTAAACAGACCTCGGCAAAACATCAATTAGAACATGCAACTCTCCGTTTTCAATTCGAATGTCTCCTCATCTGTAACAACAACCAACCAGGCCTCGCAGCGACTGCCCCAGAGAGCACAGATTCGTCAATATCGCTGTTACAAATTATTTGCCCTCTTTATTTGATCTCTCTATTTCTACTGATGGTGGCAACGTCCTCCGAAATTAATTACTCAGTACGACTTCTCACGTCTCACCCGATTAAATTTCATTTTTAGTTCTGATCAATGAACTGGTACTGATTTTTATTATAGCTCGCAATTTTTGGAGCCATTTACTTGATATTTAGGGGCGAAGAAATTTGAAAAAATTCTGATGCTGTCCTTCATTAATATGCTACTACTCATACTTTAGCAATTAATTACTCAGGAAATAAACTATAGATTTTAACGAATTAAAAAGTAAAATCACCTGCGGAATGTTAGCTTTCAATGTGCATATTTGTAAAATCATTGGATTAGTGCTTGACCCACAAAAAGCAATTTCTTTATTAGAAGAGCTAGAATAATGAAATATAGACTATAGGCTACCCACTAATTCATAGGTTTAAAGCTTATTACATAATCATTGTTTGTCTTGCATTTTCCCTACAAAAGATTGAGTTGAGGCATCTCATGATTGCTGCAATTGACGCGGCGCTCTTCGGTCTTTCGGGCGAGCGGGGGAAGGGATCGACAGCGACGCTGCATGTAGTGGCGGTTCGCACGTGCATTAGTTACTAGGAGAACAGTGTTTACGGACGCAATACATATAACGACACGGCGATTATGCCTCGCCAAAGAAATTTGGATATCTGGCGACAGATTACCGAATTAAAAAATAATGGCAAAATGAGTCAATAAGATAACAGAACCACGAACAGGCATTTGGAAGTCCTATGGACATTCTTGGCAATTTAAATCGGTTTTTGGGATTACCATTTAAAATTATTGAACGATCCGCAAAATAATCTATGTGTCTACAAATTTACGATGCTAAATTTGTAAAAGTTTTTTGATATTTCTAATATTATTAATAAATAAACTGTTGAAACTGTTATAATAGTTTGAATATTTATATAACAAAATCGGGCATACCTTTTAAATATATTTTTTTTGGGTTGATCAAGCAAACTTAATTTAGTATTCACCACTAATCGGAAAATCTGCTAACTCCATATTATTACATCTATCCGCTTCCATCAAAATCTTGTTTACAACCTTATTGTATAAAACTGAAGAAAACATAAACGCCAATCGATAGAAGAGATTTCTCTCGTACCGGGTCACGTATTATAATCAGAATTATGCAAAAATTAACAACAAATTAACAATTAAGAATTTAATTGTTAGTTAAAATTACTACCTTGACAAGTTATCGCTCTTTTTGTGTATTGATAATAAGCTGCCCCGGTTCTCTCAGCTGTGTCGGTTCTCTCCGACATGACAGCACCGCTAACGGCTTCCCTTCCCCGCAGCACCCCAAAGACCGTAGAGCGTCGGAATTCACGCGGAGTTTCAGCGCGATCTTTTGTATGAAAAATGCAAGATAAACAATGATTATGTAGTAAACTTTAAACCTATGAATTATTGGGTTGCCTATAGTCTATATTTCATTATTCTAGCTCTTCTAATAGCGGAATTGCTGGTATTGCATAATATAGCTTTTTGTGGGTCAAGCACTAATCCAATGATTTTACAAAAATGCACATTGAAAACTAGTATTCCGCAGGTGATTTTACTTTTTAATTCGTTGAAATCTATAGATTATTTCTGGAGTTTTGTGTCGGAGCTGACACAACGTACTCCAAAATATGAGGGAAATAAACTTGTCAACGACTTCTTTTTTTTTGCTATCAGGAAATCAAAGAATACATTTTTTATGGATGTAAAGAGGAAACAAGATTGAAGTGTGCGATATGTGAGCTATTAACACCGCTGTTCCAAGAATACTGTGAGAAGTAACACATTCGCTTGTTTTTAAGGTTAATGGTATAGTCGAGGCATTAAAGAGAGCGTAGTTTTTAGTTGATTGGCTGAATGGCTTAAAGTATAAAACGGGCCATAATTCCGTTCAGGAACGAGGAACGTTGAAAGTAAATGAAACGTTGTTGACAATTACGATGCTATTAAGTGTGAGTTATGTTTATTCTATCTTTATCGCCATGGTACTAAATAGATGCATCCAGCGTTATCCAAAGTCTAACCAATTCAGCTGTTTACACGTGTGCCGGTGGTGGAGGGGGGGTTTAGGGCACGATCCCATCTTTGAAGGCTGTATGCAAATCTCATGCAGTTGCCTTGAATTACTGGAAGGCGGTGGGAAACGCAGAACTGTAATAGCAAGGCACCAAACCTCGCCGGCCCATATTATTTTTGATGTCCGCATCTGCTCTAATGCAAGGAGGATATCTCCTAAATATCTCTTTTAAATTACATCCCCGGCTGAGGAAAATTAAGCGAGGAATAAATAGGAACAGTGTTTACAATATCGCGGAGTTGCAAGCTTTCTGCAAACCGTAAGTACGATTCTCTTCGTCTTATTGAAAGTGCAGATATTAGGAGTACGAGTATATTTCTATAGCTAGATTTCATACCTTTGAAGGCATGTTGAAAGCCCTACCAGACCGGATTCACCTACTTTTAGTTTTTTATTTAGAGATACCACGAAAAAAATAAATAGAGCGATGAAAAGCAACCTAAACCAGAGTACTTGGAAATCGATCCAAGTTCCTTAACTACTCAACAGAGTTCTCCTGGCATAAATTGTTTTAAACATGTCTTTTTTTAAAAATACCAAAACATTTTTGACAATTTTGAAAAGTTTTTTTAATTTACTGGAATAACCATCAAAATTTGTAAGATTACCAGAGAAGTACCTAGAAATAAAAGTATACATAACTGAAAAAAGGCATGCATTGAAAGGAGTGGAAGGACACCTTGATTCGTGACGGGAAAGTAAATAAAATTTACGCCAGTCACTTTGCAGGCGGCATGTGGCTAATGCTTACATATCTGATTTCCGAATTAAGGACAAAACCATTCCATTTCCTAGGGTGGGCCTGCAGCGTCAATAATACGTCTCCTGCTGTTTATTCTGAAAATTCCCCGAGGAAACATATCTTTGCCACTGTGACGTCATGCTTCAACTTATAGGCTTGTATTCTTATACAGGATGTTCATTGAAACAGTCTCTAGGCAAAATTTATTTTGCATTGATAACTTTTTCGCGAATTATTGAGCACACTGAATCACTCCTCGCTGCGCTCGTCATGCCCAAAACAACTCCTGGGCCAATTTCCTGTGGATTTGGAAACTGGTAAATTCGAGTTCTTTCCCCTTTTGCACTTAGCTATGTAGTCTATAAAACTGTGACTAAATGAGTAATAACACTGGCCAGCGAAAAATATTATCGACCGGCGCTTTTAAAACTTTAGGGTGATGTTACATCAATATGACATAATAAACTCAAATCATATGTTAGTTGATTTCCAGCACGTAGGAATTTGTTGGAATACCAAAAAATCAAACTAAAAATAAAATGTTATTATAAAAAATTATAATTTAATAACAAATACTAAAACTACTACATATTATATTTTAAATTAATTTTGCTTTCTTTTCGGCCGAATAAACGATTTACAAGAAATAATTTTAGTTTAGTCATAATGTTTTAATGAGCTTACATGTTCAAGTTTTCTTTCTTTATACTAATGCAGAAACATTTAATAATGAACTTATACCCGGAACTCCCCCTTAGAAACATGTTAGAAATAGTAGGCAGTGAGCAGGGCCGGCCCTAGCGGTTTTGCCACCGTAGGCAAATCTCAATAGTGCCGCCCCCCTGATTGATTGATTAATTACTTTTATAACAAACCAACTGCAAATGATTGAAATAATTATTATCAAATAATAAATTCATGCATCATGAGTCGTTGCGTGTATTATTTTTTATTATATTTTGCAAGACGCGTTAGTAATGTTGCAAAAACAAACATCCTACACACAATGTACCAAGATATTATTCTCTTGGCGAAAGTAAAACGTATTAAGTATTCTATAGCTCGAAAACTATTTCTTACAGGCCTAAGAATGTATTTTTCACCGGTGCATTCATGCGGCATTAATATGTTTACCTCAAATAGTCTACCCAATATTGGCGTAGAAGCTATTTTTACGGCCACAGAACTACAAGTTTTTGTCGAGCCAGCCGATGCGTTCGGAGACCTTGCAACGTGTTGCAAGTCCAGATGTGCGATGTTACGAATCGGCAATAAATATTCATATTTTCGGTACAAATATTTGATAGTGCATATCTCGCAGTGCAATTTGCTTAGATTAATAGGATAATAATACTCGAAAACAAAAGACGATAGCTAATTTTGGTTTTCACCATTGAGTTTCTCTCAAAAAAAGACGATCTTACACATTTTTCGATATCTCTTATAGTTACCGATATCTCCTATAGTAACATCGAATTTGGTCCACCTGTACATACTTAATTAATTACATACTTACAAAATAGTAGCTCAATTGATTAATTACTTTTATAACAAACCAACTGCAAATCATTGAAATAATACAGGGTGCAGGGCCGGCCGTAGTGTTTTTGCCACCGTTTTTGCCGCCAGAACAGATTTATACAAAAATCATGATCCAGAAAAATACAATCAGCACTCAGACAATATTTACGAAATTTATTTGTAATAAAAACACAACCTTTGGAGATTATACTAGTACAAACAATACTTTTTAAACAACAAAAAGTAAAGTATACTAGTACAATATACAAAGTTTAACCCTAAATTAAAATTAGCTCTTTCGAACCATTTTTCTGCAAAATCGCGAGTAACTTCTTTCAGATCTAATATATTACTCAATTCATATTCAGTGGCCTTCATTGCTAACCCATTAAGACAATTTTAAGTAGACATGGTTCTTAAGTACTTTTTTATTAATATTAGTTTAGCAAACTGTCTATCGCCCGCTCAGGTAGCAACAGTTATAGGCAGGGTTAGAAAAAAAACTGCTAAGCAATGTTTAAATTTGGCCCAATGTTAAGGGAGGTAATGAATTTTTAAAAACGTCAACTGGACCTTCTGGAAACAAGATCGATGGACGCAAAATCATTTAACATCATAATTAATTCACCCGACTATGAAAATAGTACCAGTAATACCATCAAAATGTTTACTGAATGAAGACATTATTATTGAAATTTATTATAAATCATCAGTGATTATCAGTGAAATTTGTCATGAACTACTTGCATCAAATATCTCCGAAAGTATTAAGCTTAGCAGAACAAAATATACACCATATGAAAGATGAAAAGAATTAGTTAAAAATATTGAAAGATGTAGATTTGGGAGAAAGTTAAAAAAACGGGTTTTCAGAACCGACATATTATGTCAATATCTACACTGTTAAGTCATCTGTCATCAGCAAACTTCTGTCGTTTTCGACAGAATAGATATTGACATAATAACTCCGTTTTTTACATTTTCCCAAATCCAAATCTTTCAATATTTTAAGTAATTCTTTGTTTATCATCAAATCTTCATCAAAATTTTATCTTTAATATGATGTATAATTTGTTCTGCTAAGAGTAATATTTTCGGAGATATTGATGCAAGCATTTCATGGGGAATTTTTTAATCACTGATAGTTTTTAATTAATTTCAATAATAATATCATCAAAGACTCAGCACATTTTAATATTATTTTTATAGGCGGGCAAATTATGTGTCTACCCAAATAAAAATTAACTAGCTTACCATTTCGGCAGCAAATGCTAAACCGTTAAGATGGAGGATTCGCCAACTTTTAAAGCGGCTTCTATATCTTTGGAATGTGCCAGTAAATCATTTTTACTTATAATATTTTCTTTAAGTTTGTGAATATCGCATAAAACTCAAAAGGATCGTTAGGACTATTTTATATTTCTCTTTTGATTTTTGTATAGGATCACTACACTACAGTACACTGTCATATTATTTTTCCTAATTGATCATATATTTATGAAAGCTAATGAGCTTATTTTATTTATATCTAATTGATCCTAATCTTTATAAAAGCTAATGAGCTTTTTATTTAAGTATGTCTATTATTGGCTGCTATGCATCTTAAAATATAGGAATGGCCTGAAGCCTGTCAATTCCGATTATATTTGATTGTATTTTACTATTCCTTTATTTTCTAGATTCAGGCAATATTTTAGAGCCCTTTTTATTGTAGTTCAGTTGGTTTTGCCGCCCCTAAACTTTGCCGCCGTAGGCAGTTGCCTACCTTGCCTACCGCCTAGGGCCGGCCCTGCAGTGAGGGTATCATAGAGAAGCTCGTCTAAAACCAAATTGTTTGGTCTATTTGTTCAATTTTAGTATATGTGCTGTTGATTTACTGCATTGGGTGTGAGAAGCAATTTGTCAAGCCGAAGTTGTTCTATGCTCGGTTACCGCTTGCGACACTGGTAAACTTGCTTCCTTATTTTCGGCAACAATTGAATTTTCTGATTATCCTAGAAATGGTTGAATAGGTAATTTGGTTGTCCGGGTGTATTTCATTGAAAATATCAGCAACATCGACATAATCGCTCCCTATAGATGGATAACTACTATTATAAACATATCCAAAGTCATTAATATTAATTGAATAAAAAGTAAGTCACGCTCGTGTATTAATTATTGTATGAACTATTCTTATCTACAAATATCAACTTTGCATCAAGAAACCGAGTAGTTTTGCGCTAGTTCGAAATAAACATTAGGTATCATATCAAACATGTAAAAATGCAATAAAATTTCTAAAAAATAGACTAAAACAAATATTTTAGTATCACTTGCGTTGACTAATATTAGTCATAAAAGTAAGAAAGAACTAATAAAAAAACAAAAAAGGGACGATTTAAGATAGGTCGCTGTGACTCCATATTTGAATATAACTTTTAGTTCTAAACAACATTTCCAAATAAAGTTTATTGATAACTCTTATCACAAATTCATATCTTCTGAATCGCTTGGTATATAGTACCGAAATTGACATATTTGACTGTTGCCGTATTGGTTTCATACAAGCCGCCAACTTTTATAATAAATAAAATTTTCTGAAAAATGGATGGTAAAGAAATTGTCCATATGATGCGGACTTTCCTGAACACACTGTATATGTATGATTGCTGTATTCATACAGTAGTGCCTTGTAAACTATCCTGTGTTTCTTTTGTCACAGGCGGTCTTATAATATTAAAATACTTACTTGTAATTGAATGTGTTCAGCTGATAAGAAATGTCCCAACAATATGTTTGTACACGGCAGTTCACAAAATAGTATCATACTGCCATAAAACAGTATTTGTTAAACAGTATTATTAGTTGGACTATAATTTACAAAAACTGAGATCTTATTATGGGGGTTTATACAAAACGCCAATATTGTCGGAATAAAAAGAAAATTTAAAATTAGTTAGGGAACGTGTAGATAATTACTTTAACCAGAAACACATGATCCCTTGAAATATGGTCTCGGTACATCAAAAGTATGCATGGTTTAGGTGGTAATATTGGCATTTTGTCTTATCTTGGTTGTGTCGTGAAAAATCGACAATAAGAGGCAGAAAAAAAGAGGGAAAACTAGTAGACATTAATTGTAATAAAAATTAATTTATTTAGTAATTGGCATCTGCCAGGAGAGAGGTAAAAATCAATTAAAAATTTACGGTCTCAGCCCGGATTCGAACCGGGTGCTTCTGCCTTGCCGGGGCATCGCTCTACCGTTAAGCTACCGAGGCCAGTGACAGAGAATAGATAAATTCGTCGTTTTTTGACTCTTTCGCCAAACATTACAGTTTCTTATTATTAATTTAAACTTATGTTCCATAATATAATTATTTTTCCCCGGGTCAGCATAGGCACAATGTTGGCAACCCTAGTAGGAATTGTGGGATACATAATGTTCAAATGTATAACCGTTGTGTTTTGGTTTGATGCCATTAATCAGAATGTGAAATCGGTAATAGTCAGGCAAATTACAGTGGGTATCAGGATGGTGGAAATTTAGTGATGGAAGTTCGAAAAGAAAATTTACCGTCACCGAGCTGGACGCGTCAAAAAACAACAATCTGAAAATGTACAAACTAACACACGCGCTAGCGTTCCAGCGGCAGCCGAGAATGATTTTAATTAAGAACCAGCAGCTTTTCGTTAAATAGTTGATTCGACGCAGTCTAGCCGGCGCGAAAAAAAATCGAACTTTGTTTGATTTGCTGTTTAAATATTGGTTTTAGACGTTCGCTGCGTGTAATGAAGACGAATAAATTTGAGGAAAATTGATATTTTTCCGGGTGTCGTCGGAACATGCGCGCCCGTCGTTAGCAATAATAAATGTAATTTAATATTCTCACCGTTTGTAACTTTCTATCACTTTGCAACTACGACTCGTAACTAAGCAAATAAAGGTTTAATTGCACTCCGTACCTTCCTATTAATATTCATACGCAGAGTTCATTTTCATAGTTTTCCACCCTCTTGCACCGTACTTGCACATATTTTCCCTGCATTTCACCCAGAACAAATAGAAGCTCCACCGAGACGGATTAGATTATTAAGCCAAATTTCGGGGAATAAACGAATTTGATTATTTAACCAGAGTAAGGTAAACGCCTTATTTTTTTTAGTAATAAAACGTGACGTAGTGTGAATGACGATACTATTAATTATTTTGTAGCGTTTTCGTTGTTTTATTTGCTGGAAATGACATTGATAGACACATATTCGTATTTATTAGTTAGGATTCTAAAATTAAGACACAAGAATTTTTTACACATTGTTTTATGTCATTAGCCACGGTTGTGACCCCTGTATGCTCGGCAACTTATCTATAGAATATTGATATTAAGTGAATTGCAAGAAAATTTGCTGCCTTTCTATCGTTTATTAATGTGTAATTAATAGTTTTTGACAATATTTTGGAGACTGTGGCGAACTTAATAATAAAATTATAAACCCCTAACCACAACAAGTATTTTAGAAACCTAAATACGTATTTCAGCAACTATGTTGCCATCTTCAGTAGAACCTAAAAAGAGGAAAAGATAGATTAGCACTTCATAGTATCTTTACTGGATATTGTCCAAGCAAATCACTAGTGGAAGTGACGTCCATGTTAATAATTACCCTATATATACCCATTTGTTGTTCACACCTCAGTGAATTTTGATCATTGAAGCGTAAAAAACAAGTTTTAATTAAAGCAGGTCAAACAATGGCGAACTAGGTTTAGGACCCCTGTCTGAATTTATTAATTTATCTCTATTCAAGTGAATAAAGATACTTTCCAAGCTGTTTAGTTCCCTATTATTTGACACAGCTTTTACAAGTTTTAAGTCATCTACAACTACTTTATGACCTGTGTCTAAAATACGTTGAGCCACACTAGATTTTTCAAAACGATTATATTTAAAATGAGCTATATGTTCTTTGAACCTAGTTAAAATTGTTCTTCTAGTCTGGCCTACGTATTCTTTTTCACAGTCGTGACATTTGATACAATATATACCAGATTTATCAAGTACATCTACCTTATCCTTTGGGTTTCCAGGAAGGTTTTTTATGCTATTATGAGTCGAATATGCTATACAGAGATTTTGTGATGTAAAAATACTTCTCAAACCCCTTGTATATGCACAATCGAACGGTATTTTAACATATTTCTTCTTTTCTACAGACAAAGTATTTAAAGTAGATATTTGATTTACATACATTTTTTGATTCTGCTTCTTAATCATTCTATCAACTATTTTCTCAGGGTACCCATTATGTATGACAACATTCTTAATAAACAATAATTCTTGCTGATATCTATCTGCGGACAATGGAAATTTCAATAACCTATTTACTAAACAACTAATAAAAGACAATTTTTGTTGAAAAGGATGCTGCGAATCATTAGGGATAAACCTGATTGTGTTAGTATCTTTCCGATACACGTCAATTTCTATTATATTTTTGCTATTCCTGACTACCAGAGTATCTAAAAATGGAAGTTGGCCGTTAACTTCTTGTTCTACAGTAAAGTTAATGGTGCTGAATTTAGAATTCAAAACGAGAAGAAAATCTTGAATACTGCACTTCTTGGTGTCAAAAATGGCTAAAATATCGTCGACATACCTAACCCAAGTCTTAGGGAAATATGGTGCTATAGACTTTACATTGGTTTCAAATCTGCTCATAAACAAGTTGGCAATAAAAGGTGAGAGACAGTTACCCATTGCAGTTCCCTCAAGTTGTTCAAAAAACTTTCCGTTTATTTGAAAACAATTTTGAGACATACAAAGGGCAGTCAATCTTACATATTCATCTATTTCTGACGGGTCAAAGTTGTTATTGCTCAATAATTCCCTAAGAAACTCCAAAGTTTCCGGAATAGGCACACTAGGAAACAGTGAAGCAACATCAAATGAAATCAACAATTCGCCATCCTCTAATTTTACATTGTTATACATTGTTATATACATTGTTATACATTGTTATACATTGTTACCTCGTTTTGCTGTTCGAGACTTACAGCCACGATTATTGTCTTAAAAATTCGCTCCCCTAACGCTCTACCCCATCGAGGGCGATTCGTTCCTCGCTCAATAATCCCGCACAAACCATATCGAATTTGATAATCTCTTTAATTAAAGAAACTGGGGTTAACTAACGGCCCTTGCTACGCCCCATCAAGACGCGGTAAAAATTAACAGTTCAGTCAACTTTACTACACTCCGCATTGTCTACTCTAACCTCACCACTCATTAGTTACACCTATTTAAACGTCTTGGTAGATACCCACGATGTTAAGCCTAATTTAGTCATTTAGTATTTTTCAATGGTCTTCTTTATATAGCATTATTAAGAAAGCTAAATTCTGTTCATATGATCGTAGTCAGCTGTTCGTTGGTTAATCTACAACAAGAATCTGTTGGATTGTGGAAACTAAATGTGGGTGTGTTTGTGTAGTGAGTTTTGTAGTACCAGAGATGAATGGATGACAATTCTATGCGATCCGCGATTTATAGATATGCTCTTTCAAGGTTAGCCGTTATTTCTGAAACAGCCTGTATAGTGTAAACCGTTGATTTTAATATACTTTTTTATTACGTTGTGGAATGGTTACTTCGCTACTTCTATTACGAATTACCACACGTCAAAGCGCCGAAAAAACGTTACTGCGGAACTGCTGGAATTACCGCTGTAATTGACATAGTTCGAGGCGACAATGTTCAAACTTTTGCTACGGTGGTCAACGCGGACAAACTTCTACTTCCACCCTTATAAATCATTATCATCATTATCATTGTTGTACCCTATGCGATTTTCAGTAGCTCAATAACGTTTGTGTTTGCGTTTTAAATTTTAATGTCAACCCACGCGAGAAATTAAACTGATTGTTGCTTGTTTGTTTCGCAGTAGGATTCAGACGTTTCTTAATTTAGTCTTGGAGACTTTTTAATTATGACACGATAATTGTATTTTTTAATTACGTTCCGTTTTAATTAATACTAAATTGTGTTTCGCATTGTCAATACAGCCGAGTTCGTCAAGTCGACTATAGAGGAGTTAGTTCACTTCTGTGTTTAAGCTTCGAACGGCCAAATTTAAATTGTAGCAAGAGCTTTATTGTCCGCCATTCGATTGGAAACGACTCGTCGCGCTGTAGTTCGAATATCCAGATAAAGTCAAGTAACTATCGGTTGCAAACGTATTGAGCCCTATGTTTGAAGACTAGTAACTCTGAAACGACCGCGAGAAAAATTAAAATTTTTGTCTAGGTTATAGTTAACATCTCTTCTATAGTCTGGTGTTTTTATTTTCTTGATTTCTTATATAATAAAGTCTGCAAACGAGCTTTTTATGGACGCGGATATCTCCTCGATCCGGCGCGCAGGATGGTTCCCCTCCGGGCAAGGGGATTACGCGCGGTAAACGATGCTAGGCTTCGCGCGGCGATTTCAAACCATCAACTCTCAGGACCGTATTCAATATTTTTATCGCGACTAGTTCTTTATAATAATCTAAAATCACTCTTCATTGTACTGTTGTCGTTGTAGTCTAATAATTCGTCATCATCATCATCAACTTCATGCAAGTAGATTATAACTGTTTCCACAATTGACTCAACAATATGATCTTTATCAACCTATTGGTTTTGATTGACAAAACCAAAAATTGTGTTGCTAAACTGTAACGCATTTTTGCCATATCTCTTTTGAAACAGTGCTTTCTTACATCAATTTAACATATCTTTAATTTAAAATGTACTGTAGCGTTTTGCAACTTGTTTTATACGTATGCCCAGATTAATTCAATTGCAATGGGCTACAGGTAACTACAGTAATTTTACTTCATTGCTTCCGATTTATATGGTCTTGCTGGTGATTTTTTTACAGATATAACCGCTGTGCTTCAGTTATTTGAGAAAGAAACTTCTGACATTGATAAAAAATTATTTTACTTCCTTGGAATAATACTTTAGCATTCTTGCTCAATACCAAATATTTGGTTTTGTTATTTTATTTGTTTATGCTACCTGATAATTGCTGCTGTCGATTCAAAAGGCGTTAAAAACAAAAAAAAACATGCTTACAGCTCTTCGCTGTACACTTGCAATCTATTATTTCATTAAACACAGTGTCCACTATTTTTAACCGTCAACTTCAATGCTGGTTACATCAATAAATATGTACGATGTTTGTTTTAATTCTAAGTACGGGCCTGTGATATATGCTATGACTCGACCTCTAGGCCCGAGTCGGTGAGGACTGTGTAGAACGACGTGACGTATGTACTTGCGCGCTGTACCAAAATTATATGGCATATTTATGTCTCTTTATAAAATTAATGAACGTATTAAATATGTTTCTATTTCAATAGTCTAATTAAACAAAATTTTGCGATTGTTTTCGTACCTGTCTCGTTATCGTGCTAATACTCGTTGCCGAGATATCCGCTTCCATGAAAATCTTGTTTATAGCCTTTATTGCAAGGAAAGTTATGATTTTTACGTTTCTATACTTGACGAAACTGTATAGTCAGTGCTTTTTTGTTTGTTTACAAATGTTTATATGTATGTAGGTTTTGTATTGGGAATGATGTGATGTGATGGAGGATTGTGTATTTATGTAGGAGTTGATCGATGTTTATTGGTAAAAATGCGATGAAGTATCTATCAATAAGTGGTAAAAAGAGGGTCGACATAAGGGGCGTTGGGGTTGTTCCGCTCGGGCAAGATTGGATTCACCCCCCCGCAGGGCGGAAATGTGCGTGATACCGAGGCCCGAAGATTTGACAACTTGACGTCCCATTGAAATATACAGAAAGGAAATGTTTTCTTCACAGTCGTGGTGTTGGCAGCAAGTACAAACGCTCTCTCAAACTGCGGAAACTCAACTCTACTGGCTTCCTTGAGGAAGTATTATACTTCCTTCTTTACTTCCACCGAGATGTTATCGCATTCTTACGTATTCACGTTGAAAAATTTAAGGAGATATTTTAACCTTTTTAACAAAAGAAACTAAATTTCACGGCGAGCTCGCAATCTCCACTCGAAGGCACTATACCAAAGCTCCAACTATTTAAAACTAGCTTCGCTCTTGCACGTTCTGACTGGCGGACGGTTAATTTCATCTACTGTCCGGACCTGCACTGCATGCCGTAATGCTAATCAATTCGGTATTGCAAATCGGTTCCATATTAGTATTAATTAATTAATCCCGTCATACAGTACCCAGCATCAAATGTGTACCATGTCCCTGCAAACATTGTTATACACAATATGTACGTAAATTTATACAAAGTTATTAATATTACCCACGATTCCAATTTGTCTTCAAAATGATTGAACTTGGACTCATTCATCTCTGGGTAAACTACAATAATGTGGCGTTTAGACCAGGTCAACATCATTGGAATTTTCAACTTTTTGTTATACCATCGTTTGACCATTTGTTTGACCATGTTTGACCATCTGTTTATTTCGTTTGACCTCCCACCGTTTACGAACTATTTACATTCTCAACATGGGGGCCAAGTTCACAACAGCCCCCCATTATTGGAATTTTCAAGACTTTATTACGCCATCGTTTGACCA
This sequence comes from Melinopterus prodromus, assembly GCA_964023965.1. Classification (NCBI taxonomy): domain Eukaryota; kingdom Metazoa; phylum Arthropoda; class Insecta; order Coleoptera; family Scarabaeidae; genus Melinopterus; species Melinopterus prodromus. The sequence goes on from OZ030399.1 coordinate 9,246,187, forward strand.
TTTGTTTGGCCATGTTTGACCATTGTTTTGTTTCGTTTGACCACCCTCCGTTTAGGAAATTTAGTCACTTTTAAAATAGGGACTACCGTGAAGCTGGCCCCCATCATTGGAAATTTGAAGTTTTATTACACCATCGTTTGACCATTTGTTTGACCATGTTTGACCGTTTTTGAATATCGTTTGACCACCCTCCGTTTTTGAGATATTGACACCCCAAGTCTCCACCCAAGCTTGGTTTTAATATCTCATTCGTGCTAATAATACTTTGTCCATTTTCTGTAATTGAATGACCTTGACTGACCATATTTTGGAATTTTCAAAACTCCTATCACTGTTGAATTTTTGGATTTTTCAAATCGGTATCAATTTTGAATTACTGCCGCCGAAGTGATTTTGATCGTTAATTAATGTTTAAATATGTACGCAATTGCGATTTATTTTCCTAAAACGTTCTATATTCGCAATTTGGAAACCATTTTCCGCAATCAAATGACCTGTATTGGCGTACGTGGTACACAGAAATTTAAAATTCATAGCGATTTAAAAAATTCCTAAGCATGGTCAAACAGGTTCATTCGATTGTCAAGCGTCAAAATTGTGAATATCCAACCTTTTGATTTGATAAATCCCAATTAGGTGTTTCAAAGGTAGCCATCAAAATCACTTTATCGGCTGTAATTCAAAATTGGTACGGATTTTGAAAATTACAAAATCTTGTCAATCAAGATTAATCGCTTGCGGAAAAGGGTCAAAGGTCAAAATTGGGAATATTCATCCTGTTACTATGATAAATCGCAGTTACGTGTTTCAGTGGTAACCGTCAAAATCACTTTGGCGGCCGTAATTCAACATTGATAGGAGTTTTGAAAATTCCAAAATATGGTCAGTCAAGGTCATTCGATTACAGGAAACGGTCAAACGTCAAAAATTGCGAACATTCAACTATTTACTATTATAAATCGCAAAAATTATTTTGTCGGCTGAAAATCAAAATTCGTAGCGATTTAAAAAAATTTTAAAGATAGTTAATCTTGGTTATTCGATTGCGGAAATAGGTCAAACGTCAAAATTGCGGAACGTCAAGTATTACTAGCACAAATGAGATATTAAACCCAAGCATAGGCGGAGACTTGGGGTCTTAATATCTCAAGAACGGAGAGTGGGCAAACGAAACAAAAAAAAAGGCCAAACATGGTCAAACAAATGGTCAAACGATGGCGTAATAAAGTCTTGAAAATTCCAATAATGGGAGGAGACTGTGAAGTTGCATTTACACTAACTCAAAAGGCTTCTTTCTCTTGAGTCTTCTGATCAAACTGTTGTTGTCGAGAAGCATCGTTGCCTCAACGTTTACGTGATGATGAGGCTTTTCTCGTAACTTCTTGCAATTTTTTGTAGTACTTTGTACACAAGCTCCATTTTGAGCTTATGGAGATCATCATTGTTAATGTACCAAGGCGCTTTGACAATGCATACTTTATTGGAACATGCCTTTTGCTCTCAATTATCGGCTTCAATCTATTGGGTAATAATTTATCAAAGATTTTTGACAGAGATAGGATGGATCGTGCGGAGGTCCCAGGCTTCAGTATCATGATCACCTCTGCCATCTACCACAGTTTGGGCACATACCTTAGACTGAAGGCAGCATTGGTACGATTCGTAAGCTTAACTATGGCTTTCCTTGGAAGCTGCTTAAGTACCTGTCCAGTTATCAAAGTATAATCTGGGGTTTTCTTTGGGATTAATGTCATGATTTGCGTGCTTCTTGGTTATTCTCCTCCTAATGGGTTTCTTCATCTTCTTCACGATGAGGTTGAAATAAGTTATCTAAATGCTCAGGAAAATGTTTTGGTTTTTTGTCGTTCTTGGTCCAGCTTCCATCAGCTCTTTTGATCGGTGGAATTTGAATTATTTGCCTCTTGAGTTTTTTGGTTGTCTTCCAGAGCAAATCAATCCTCCATTAATTATGACAACCCTTGAATAACATAACACTTGTTTCCTTGACCATTGACCAATCCAATCCGATATATTTAAATACAGCTTAAACGTGTACATATTTTAGTTTGAAGACTTGACAAGTCATTACAAGTACTGAATGGATGACAAATGCTCTGGTTTATTGCCGACGTATTTTACATGGGTTAATACATCCAAACCAACACGAAATCATCAATGCATTAGATCATTATCAACGAATTAGTTCATCGCATTAGAGATTAGGAATGTGAGACGAATCAATTGCCGCAAATTTAGTTTTGTTGATAGATTGGCTATGAAGATTAAATTTTACATCGGCGTAAAATCGAAGTTCATCGAATGGTTGCCGAATTTTCCGGTCCCGTCTGTCATTACGCCGCGGTTTCCTCGCCGCGTGAATGGAACGCAGGAGCGACTGGCGGCGGACTTTATTATTTCTTTTCGGTGGGATTTTTCCGAGCGAGATTGGTGTGAAATCGGTTTAGCGAAAACTGGCCATTCTTTGGTTCTTCGCCCTTTTCAATATTAACAATGCATAGCATTGATAGAAGTGATGCCCGAGATCGATATGTTGAATAGGATCCAGGTCTCTCTTGAGAAATGAAGATACTGCTTAAGATGCACGCCATCTAATCAAATACGGCCTAGGTATACCTACATTATTCCTATTTACGTCAACCAATCAACCCATAATCGATTTTTCATTCTTTAGAACTGTTTTACCTACTTCCCAAGGTATAGCCAGTGTATACAGTTAGAAAATTTAGTTTAATTCAAATAAATATGCAAGAGTCAAACAATCTGGAGTTTCAATAGGGGCAAAGAAATATGTCTTTGCGGATAAACATGCATTTATTTGAAATATTTGTTTGGTAGAAAGAACGTTTACTTGCCTCAAACAAACAAACTTATGTTTTCAGTTAAAATTTACAATTTATATATTATAAGGAACGAGATTTATTTAGTTCAAATATTATATTTTACGGTTCTGATAAATGGTTCTTTAGTTAATAATAATAATAATAACATTCCACGCCTTAGCATCCCCAACAGCTTTCGCCACTACGGGGGCATCGGCAGGCCCGAATTATCATTATTATGGCCCGCGTCTGTGGCACGTCTTAAGTTGTTTAGCTTTCAGCATTCGCCGAGGATTATTTTTTGAGTTTAGTGATTCTGTACAATGTTACCAACATAAGATGGTAAGTCTACAAATAACTACTTAGAACAATTTAGGTTATTTGGACTGTCAATGTACATGTCAACAAAGGTATTTGAAATAATATTCTCGAACAAAAGGCCTCTTTTCATTTGTACAATGTATTTGATTTCTTAGGTACCGTTTCGTTAAATTGTTAACATGGAAGTTAGGCTGAAAGTTAGTATCTACGAAAGTATTGACGCTTGTCACGACAAATCAGGCGTAACTTCATTAGAATCATGATAATTGGAATACAAAATTACTCAGAAGTAATCAACAACTAAATATTAACTATGACATATTTGAGAACTAACATGCACGGATTGCACATAACCTAACATAGTTTTAAAACAAAAGCGATTGTAAACTAAATGCTATTTGCCTAACAACGATCTTGGCAAATACATTTCCCTAGGCAAATAGCTTTAAGAATATAAATAAAGGTTCCACATCTATTTGCATACGTAAAATATGTGTTTGTGTAATCAATCGCAAAAAGATTATGCAGCTTTTTATTATTTATTTGTTATCTATTTTATTATATATTATAATATTATCATCAAAATTCACGAAAAGATATCCTCACTGTCATCAGTCCACACGCATGTGGATTAATACAATCCATAATAAAACAATACGTTGTTTGTTCCGTTTTTCTAACAATTGACATGGGGTTTTTAATAAAATAATAGTGTACGCCTTTCAGCACAAACCTGATTGGTGTCTAATATAATAGTAGGATATTTATGTAATCTCCTAATTTTGATTCGAATACTTCTGCAGACATGATCTCGATCAAATAGAATTTGCTCATATAGCTAAACTATTAATTTTACCAAAAAATATCTATGATATAAATTATACAAAATTACCTCTACTTTTATTTATTATTTGACTATTTTGACGAAATTACAGAAATTATAGCTCATTTGCAAAATCCTTGAGAAATGCTTAGAAGAAACATCCCGTTCCTTTGGACCCTTTTGAACCAAAAGCTTTTCCAGCTCTAAGTTTGGTAATAAAACTTCTAAATATGATTTTTCGTCCCGATACCTTTAGTAGTTTCTCCGGAATCGTCGCCACAAAAATCGCGTACACACTAGGCATTCCAATCCCGGACAATATAGTGATCCCGGGATTCCGGGATTAAAGATTTGGTAATCCCGGGTTCTCGGGATTGATCCCGGGGTTCATGAAAAAACGCGAAAATTGCCGGATCAAAACGCCCGGGGTTCCAAAAGTTACTAAATCCAGTCAGTGAAAAACGCCTAAAATATACTTTATTGGTCAATATTTTTTTACGCCGAAACTTGATCGTTTTAAAATTTTACCTTACGTTAGTAGAAAACCAAAATTGACGGTTTAAACGGTAAAAGATGTGAATGTGTGCGTATTTACATCAATAATAAACAAAATTAGATAATAATTTGCTGAAAAATAGTGAAAAAGAGAAATTGTTGTTTTCTTTTTTAAGATAAAATTGGATAACTTGTGAATTCATACGTCATTGATACTTGTTATGCAAGTGGACTAACTGTTTGCATTTTAAATAAAACGATCATGTTTACTAAAAAAAAAGATATTGACTTTACGACCAGGTTCTAAACGCATTTTCAAGTGAAAACGTTATTTATTGTTCAAAATTTATGAAATATTCAGTGCAACTTCTTAGAATATTAAACATTCAATTTCATGTCATGAAAAAAGTTAATATTACTTGGACGTCTTTCGGTTTTCTCAAATAATTCAAATAGCACAACCCTCATTATAAAAATATGCTTTTTATCTAGGTGATCTTGTTGACAAAACTTCTCTACTCAAAATGAGGAAAAAGCGATAATTGTTCGTTGAAGAAATGTTATAACGAACCTAAATATATCGTTTTTTTTTTAGTTTAAGATAAAATCCTTAAACTGTAGTACATCACTGATTACAGGTAAAGAATTACGCCACATTTTTTTATTATGTTTATGGTTTTTTTTTCTGTTTTAAATACAGCATTATTATTTGATGAGGGTAGGTAACGAAAAGACTTAAGCAAGTTGATAGGGTTCATGTTTGCCTCCATATGGAATTATATCTACTTCTTGCAAATTCTGTTCTTCCTATTATAGCAACATGTTGGTGTAAGCGAACATGTTATGCTTGATACTTGATTTAATCAGAAACTGTGCTGTTATAGACTGAAGTTTATGCTTAAAAATAGCAGCTCAACTACAGATTTATTGTAGATAGGTGCCCATATTTCGCCATTAAACAAAGGAATTACAAAATAATGTAGATTTATCATACTCCGTATGATAAAGTAAAAAAACAGGTATTTTATAACGGACTATTGTCCAAAATTGCCATCTGACTGATAACCAAATGTTGGATATGATTTCCAGCAAACATATTCACGGTATGTCTGACTTCCAGCAAGCGGAAGATTCCAGAAATAATCAAAATAACAAGGAACACCAAAACATGTATTAAGGATCTCTTGAATGAATGACATGTTCGTAGGCACGTGCCGAACTCGTCCAACTTCCAACTTCTCCGGAAGATGTCGTCGTGGGCTGATGGTGGGTTGTCCTCCCCTCAATTATAAAATTTAAATCGCATACTGCGGTGTAGCCCATGGAATCGAAACGTAATATGTCAGGGAATTTTCTAATAACGCGAACTCCAAACTCCGCCGACGTAGATGTCGCTAGTCGTCTGGTAGTACGTCGATGTTGTGACAGCGTATTTCGCTTTGCGGTGTTATCAGCGCCCCTCCGGGGGCGATGCCTTAGCATTCATGAAAAAAAAAATCGGTTCCGGTGCGCCTGAATAAGAACGTGACAGAGGATGACAGCGCCTTGAAGTTTCTTTCCCGACAATATGTTACACACCGTAATAAGAAATCCCTTATACATGTTAAGACCCCTCCTCATGATTAATATCTTGTCTCTCCCTCTCTGCTCCGGGCAAGAGCCAATGTTGTTTTCTTTTGCTCGAAGATTGCATACTCTCTCTAATTATAGCAAATCTTGTCTTAATTTTGTACAGTATCACATCTCTTACCTAAAATATAACAAATAATAATGTAGTAGAATCAGTAGAAGCAGAAAGCAAAAGGCAAGGCTGTATTCAGAAGCCCAGAAGATATGAAATTATTTGCCTTTTCGTCATTAATTAAGTAATTATTAACTATTATTTATTATATTATTAACTACTTTGTTTAAAAATACCATTTGTTTACAATAATAATACAATGTTACTGACATATTTTTCTTTTTTTTCTTGAGAAATTATTATTATTATATTATTATTATATTGGTATTGTAATTGTTTAAACAAAAATATACAATGGTACTGCCGTATCTTTTTGGCAAAAGGTATTATTGTATTTCTTGCCTTTTATTTCTTGCCAAATTTGTGAACTCATTTTCAATTATAACCTATAATAATAATTAGTGTTGCAACCACAATACTTGTCCAAAATTACAAAAAATGCCAGAAATCCTATAATCATTTTTGTCAAGAAATACGTACTAACATTGTATATTATTGTTTAAACAAATTTATCGGCTGAAAATTTTAACGACTTTTTTATAAACATACCCCATGATATTGTTAAAAAACTAAGCAAACCTGATATGAATTCACTGCAATACATAAAAAATATAACATCTGACACCTTTAATTTTAACCATGTTTCATTTAATGACATGAGAGACACAATAAACTCATTGAAGAACTCAGCAAGTGCGGACTGCTATGGTATCAGTGTAAGAATAATCAAAACATTAAGAAATATCATTATATATCCACTTGCACACCTTTTCAATGACTGCATTGAACAAGGTTGTTTCCCGAAATGTTTAAAAATTGCGACAGTGATACCGATACATAACAAAAATGACCCGGGCAACTGTAACAACTACAGACCCATATCATTAACACCGATCGTATCAAAAATATTGGAAAAAATACTAAAAAAACAAATATACATACATTTTGAAGGGAACAACTTGTTTAGTGAATCTCAGTTTGGATTTAGGCATGGCAAATCTACCAGTCTAGCTATCAATGCACTTATAAATAAAATCTTAAACAACTTTGAGCGCGGATACCATTCAGTTGCCACGTTTTATGACCTCTCGAAAGCTTTCGATTGTGTCACACATCATGTTCTATTAGAAAAACTTAAGAAATATAACTTTTCGAAATCGAGCATTGGGTTAATGGAGTCATATCTGAGTAATCGTTACCAACACGTAAAAGTGAACAATTCAATTTCATCCAACAGACTTTGCAGTTACGGGATCAGTTTTGGACCCCATTCTCTTTTTAATTTATATCAACGACATGTATTTCGCTACTGAAGCAACTGATCTTATTCTATTTGCGGATGACACAACGGTAATTAAGGGAGGTGATGATTATGAACAGCTTCTTAATACAGTTGACCTATGTGACAGAGATATTAAAGAATGGTTTTCTTCAAATGCGCTTTGCATCAATCAGGATAAGTGCTTATCGGTATTGTTTACATTGCGACATGAAGCGCGTTCCAGTACGGACGATAATGAGAGTGTAAAATTCTTGGGTGTTATTCTTGACTCCAAATTAAAGTGGGAAAGTCATGTCGGACATGTTTCAGGAAAACTTGCGAGGGTGATTCATTATTTGAGAATCTTGAGAGAATCAATCTCTATAAAATGTCTTTGGGTTGCATACTTTGCCTTTTTTCACTCCTTGATGACATATGCAATATTTAACTGGGGCCATTCAGGTCACAGCAATAAATTGTTTTCTCTACAACGCCGATGCATAAGAGTAGTACTCGGAGTCGGTTGGAGGGAAGATTGCCGTGAACACTTCCGAAATCTCAATGTTCTGACACTTCCATCCGCCTACATATTGGAATGTTTAATGTACGCTAAGGTCAATGCCAGTACGTTTGTGACATCGAATGCAATTCACTCGTACAACACTCGTGAGAATCAGCAGTATCGCCCACCTTTTCTGAGATTGCAGGGGTCGCGCAACGCATCAAATTACTGGGCTCTAAAATTTTTTAATGTTCTGCCGCCAGCAATTAAGTGTTACTCCAACAACAGATTTAAGACAGTAATGAAACAATTCTTGGTTGAAAAATGTATATTCAATTACGATGAATACTTTAACTGTAATTTCGTAGAAATATGTAGTGCATAGTGTTTTTCTTTTTCTGTTCTGACTTGTGTAAACAATTTTCTTTGTAATAACACCAATAAAGATTATTATTATTATTATTAGTTCAAACAATTGCACATTAAGTAACAAATTACAAAAAACAGGCCAACAAAAGGAAACACAAAAAATGTCCGTAACAATGTATATATTTGTTTAAACAATTACAAATTAGTTAATAAATGTCATAAAACTGTGACATTATCATATACAATGTATATATTTATTTAAACAAATGGTATTTGTTTAAACAATTCCAAATTAGTTAAAAAATAACAAAAAAATACCAATACTCTAATAATTTTTGCAAAAATAGAAAAATATTTGCATAACCACATATATTTTTGTTTAAACAAAAGGTAATTGTTCAAATATTTTTTTTTTATTTTAAATTAGTTAATATATGACAAAAAACATGTCAATAATCCAATAATAGTAATTTCTGTCAAAAAAATAATAAATCACGTAACTTTGTAAAATTGTAAATTTAGGGAAAATTTTGCCTCATTTCTAGGGTACTGCAGGAGAGGGTGGGGGCGGTCAAAAGAAGTAGTGGTTGTGGATTTGATCTTTGGGAAGTTGTGAACAATTACTGATAACCTCCCGCAACTTTTTTTCGAAATCCCAAAAGTTAAAGAAAAAGGAAAAAATAAATAAATTTTTAAATGGGAAATTTGAGGTGCTTGGTGGCACGTGTTAACGCTAACCGACTTTTCTCAAACTTGGGGGAAAATGTTTCTGTTTCTGGAAAAGGAACCGCAAAAAAAGTGATTCGCATAATCGTATGATTTCGTTCTCGAGTTGTTCTCTATTAATAATAGATTATTAATCGATTATTAATAATCGATTATTAACATACGATTCTTAAGAATCGATTATTCAAAATCGATTATTCAAAATCAATTATTAATAATCGATTATTCAAAATCGATTATTAAAAATCGATTATAATCGATTATGTAATCCGAATGCGCCCATCACTAGTTTGTAATGAAACAAAATGACGTTGTAACGTACGGACGAGGTCTAATTGGTGTTTAATAAAACAGGGAACGTTAATAACGCGATAGTTAGCATTTATGCGGAGTGATTGTAAACAATTAACATTCGGCCGCGCAGATTTACCTATTAAATTACATATTATATGTTATACCGGCGCGCATTAGCGAAATTTGCAAATTCCGGCCGGACGAGAGCGCGGACGGTCGCTACCGCGGCCGATAAAACGTCCGCCGCATTTTGAAACGACCGGCCGGCCCTCGTCTACATATGAATGAGCTTTTAATACGAGTAATTTCCTGATATTGTAATCAACTAATTGAAATTAATTTCGATTCCGGGCCGTAACCGGACCCGAGAAGGGATCAAGTAATCAAGAAAATGGTCAATGTCGAATTACCGGAAACTACACCGGATCACACTTCCTCTAAATAAATACCCCGTAAATAATGGAGGAAGCAATCTATTAATACCCCGTTAAGGGAGAGACACCTCCGCGACGGGCAACCAGCGCAAGCGTGCTTAACTTCGCTCCGATTTATATTATTTCAATTTTGCTCGGAGCGCCGTCTCTTTTTTTTTTGACATCGATTCCTCTTGTTTATTTACGCGACCATTAACTAAATTAAAAGCACCGCCCAGCGTTGAATTTTCAAATTTCTTAAATTTTTGTTTATTAATAAAACCAGCTCGACATATACCGATTGTGTCCGCAAAAATTAGGCATTCTATAGAAACTAGCGTATCACGCGACAACACTGCCAACGTCGGTTGAGTGGGGCAGCGATTCATAACATTCATATCTTTGCAATCGCGATGTACCCTCCGCTAGAACAGCTTCAGATCATCAAGTGGACGACATTCGATGGCCCCCAAGATCACCTGATCTGTCTCCGAACGATTTTGAGTTGAGCGCAAAAATTACAGAAGCTGCCAACACTGTGTTAGTTTTCAATTCGCTGATATAGACTTGATAACACTCAATTCTATAATTGTCAAGCTCCCATTTAATTTTGTGCTTGTTTAACTTCGCTCCGATTTATATTATTTCAATTTTGCTCGGAACGTCGTCTCTTTTTTTTTTGACATCGATTCTTCTTGTTTATTTACGCGACCATTAACTAAATTAAAAGCACCGCCCACCGTTGAATTTTCAAATGTCTTAAATTTTAGTTTATTAATAAAGCCAGCTCGACATATACAGATTGTGTCCGCAAAAATTAGGCATTCTATAGAAACTAGCGTATCACGCGACAACACTGCCAACGTCGGTTGAGTGGGGCAGCGATTCATAACATTCATATCTTTGCAATCGCGATATACCCTCCGCTAGAACAGCTTCAGATCATCAAGTGGACGACATTCGTTGGCCCCCAAGATCACCTGATCTGTCTCCGAACGATTTTGAGTTGAGCGCAAAAATTACAGAAGCTGCCAACACTGTGTTAGTTTCCAATTCGCTGATATAGACTTGATAACACTCAATTCTATAATTGTCAAGCTCCCATTTAATTTTGTGCTTGTTTAACTTCGCTCCGATTTATATTATTTCAATTTTGCTCGGAACGTCGTCTCTTTTTGTTTTGACATCGATTCTTCTTGTTTATTTACGCGACCATTAACTAAATTAAAAGCACCGCCCACCGTTGAATTTTCAAATGTCTTAAATTTTAGTTTATTAATAAAGCCAGCTCGACATATACAGATTGTGTCCGCAAAAATTAGGCATTCTATAGAAACTAGCGTATCACGCGACAACACTGCCAACGTCGGTTGAGTGCGGCAGCGATTCATAACATTCATATCTTTGCAATCGCGATGTACCCTCCGCTAGAACAGCTTCAGATCATCAAGTGGACGACATTCGTTGGCCCCCAAGATCACCTGATCTGTCTCCGAACGATTTTTAGTTGAGCGCAAAAATTACAGAAGCTGCCAACACTGTGTTACTTTCCCGTTCGCTGATATAGACTTGATAACACTCAATTCTATAATTGTCAAGCTCCCATTTAATTTTGTGCTTGTTTAACTTCGCTCCGATTTATATTATTTCAATTTTGCTCGGAGCGTCGTCTTTTTTTACATCGATTTCTCTTGTTTATTTACGCCGCCATTAACTAAATTAAAAGCGCCGCCCAGCGTTGAATTTTCGAATGTCTGAAATGTGTTCAAACTCCGCAGCGGATCAGTTATTCACCTCGGACCCTGGCAATTATTCATTCGTTTTAATCCTCGCGAATTTCTTCCATTTTTCCTCCCATAAATACCGATTAGGCGCGATGAGTCCACATCGATATTCTGCATTTAGTGACACAAAAAGTGATTTTAGTCTCCTCACGAATATGCAGCTCTGTGCCATTTTAGCGCTTCGTATTTGAGAAGATGCCTACAGCAATGAAAGATATCCGCCAGTCATAAATATTGTGAAAACTTTGAACACCGTATTAAATGTATATTACGTGTCTATGTTTGTGTATCTATTACTAAGCTAAACTTCCCAAATTCAGACTCCGCACCGTCCCAAATTACATTTTGACGTATTTTTGTTTTCTTCTTTAAGATAAAATTGGATAACTTAAGAATTCATATGTCATCGATGTTTATTCATGTGAAGACGTTATGTATTGTTCAAAATTGATTGAAATATTTAGTGCAACTTCTTAGAATATTAAATATTCAATATCTTGTCATGAAAAGAAAATATTAGATACTTGTAGATTTTTCGGTTTTCTCAAATACAGTTCGTTTTTTGTAATTATTAAACTTAAAATTTTAATAATTCTAATATCTACAGTTAAAACCGCAATATACAAACGCTATAAAATAAAATTACCATTAAAATAATAATATATGAAGCAGTTTGATCCAAAATAAGGGGCTAAGGAACATTGCGGGTGCATCTTTGTATATTAGGAATAGGGCTCCACAATGATCTTGAGGTGGAATCAGTAACCAATTGACTTCTTCAGTACACGATTGTCGAGGCAATGCAGCTCCTTGACAATAGTGGCACAGTGCGAAGACTCAATAGAAGTAAACCCAAGACTCAACAGAAGTAAACCTTTTAAATTGGTGAAGTGACGTGACAAAAGCAGAGCAGTGTTATCTGAGTGATATGTGGCCAAAGAAGAGCTACTACATCTAATGACTCCAAGCCTTTACTAGCAAAATGGATGAACCATTCGATGGAGTTGAGGGTAAAAATAAATACCGCTTTTGGATTCCGGTTGCTATGGGAAGTTGGGGATACGCTCAGGAATACATCCCAAAAAGTCAACACCTCGAACTCCAGCTTCGTAAATATAATTAGGCAAATATGCATGTGTAGGTGCACGTCACTGTACCCCCATAATACCTTCCCAGTTTACGTCAATCTAATTTGCATATTTTACGCTAAAAGTGATGGCACGGATCTATCCACTTTTGGCAGGTGTTAGAGCCCCCGAGACCTAAGCTTAATAGAAGATATTTCTCACCATTCTCCACAGGTTCAACTACCAATAAGTCACCTCATAGGTACTTATCTAATCAACTAAACTAATAATGCTTTTTACTTTACATATGAGTTGCTGTCTATTTTTAATTCTATAATTTATATAACTATGTACTACACAAATAAAAATTTTACAGAGTGAATGTGCATTTGTTTTCTTCTCCGAAAATCAGTGGACTGTATGCTAAAGATTGTTGATATAATTTCCACATTCTGGGCTTCAATTGAGTTAACTTGGTTTTTGATTAGTTTTGATATATTATAAATTAGTATATATAGCATGGAGCAGTCTATTTTCAATCGCATTGAAAATGGAAACAAAAAAAGTGGATGAGAATTGTAATAACGAAATTTTAGCTTTCATTGCAATATATTCTTGATTTCCATTTATATTATAGGTTTCCTGGGCATTCCTTCTTGTATTTCTTATATTGTAGATCGCGCACAACTTTTAACTGTTACAGCTAAATTTACAGCCTTTTTTGATCAACTATTCAATACATATGTGGGAGAAGTCCACAACTACTTGTAACAGTGATATATTGTAAGCAATACAAGATATAATTTGCAAAAACTGACGAAATAAGTGCAGCCATGGGCGTCGTTGCAAAATGCAAGTAACTGTTTTGTAGCATTTTCATTTTGTGTTATTTTGCATACATCCTGAAAAATCCCATCGCTTTTATAGTAGTAAAATTTTCTTACACATTCTTTGATGTTAATAGCCATGGTCGTGACATATATGTATGCTCGACTAGACTTACCTATATTAATTAAATTTCAGGTCATTTTGCCGCCTTTCAATCGGTTATTGATGTTGGATTATTATTTTTTATTATTATTAATTGTTTGTAAATATATTTTTCAGAATCAGTGAACTCTTAATTAAAGAATTTTACATTTTGTATGATTTTCAACCATTTATTATTTATGATTTATTTATGATTTATTTATGATTTATTTATTTAATAGTGGATACGACTACAAAAGCAACATTTGCCTCTAAATAGGAACCGACAAAATAGCTTTTCAAATGGCTCAAATGCCAAAAACTCAGTAATTTTTTTAACCATGAAAACAGGCACAAAATGGACAAAATTAATAATTCTATAATCGTGTCAATCGAGCATCTGATGCAATATCTTAATAACAAATTGAGAAACAATAAAAATACCACAATATTATTTTCAAACTTATTACGTTAACGAAGAAATAATGGCTAAATATAGAGAAAAAGTGAATAAATTTGAAAACAATTTTAGAGGGTATACAGACCATGCATACTATAGTAGACCAACTTTTAAAGGATTTTTTTAATTATTTAACATTTTTAAGGGTAGATTGTCATTAACGAAAAATATGTTCGTAGCATCGTATATTTTTGTTTAAACAAATGCTATTTGTTTAAACGCTTTCAAAGTAGTTAATAAATGACCAAAACATGTGTCAATAATCAAATAATAATCACTGCCAAAAACAATAACATAACACGTAACATTGTAAAATTGTAAATTTGGGTATAATTTTGTTTCATAATTAGGGTACTATGGCGAGGGTAGGGGGTGGTGAACAAGAAAATAGTGGTTGTGGATTTGTTCCTTGGGGAGTTCTGAACAATTCCTTAAAATCTCCCACAACTTTTCTTCTAAATCCGAAACGTGGAAAAAAGGAGAAAAGATACATTTTTGCCCTCTAGCCAAAAGTCCGTTTTTTGTACCGCCCTCATGTTAAATATCATTAAATAAAAAATATATACTAAATATATATATATATATATATATATATATATATATGTATATATATATATATATATATATATATGTATATATATATATATATACTAACGGTTTTATTTTTGGGGATAGAGGCTATTTTAAAAGAACGTGTACTTAACTAAAGTATATTTTCTCTAACGTTTCGACGCAATTCGCGTCTTTTAAAATAGCCTCTATCCCCAAAAATAAAACCGTTAGTATTATAAACAAGGCTAACTATTGAAATTATTACTTAATACTATATATATATATATATATATATATATATATACATATATATATATATATATATATATATATATATATATATATATATATATATATATATATATATATATATATATATATATATATATATATATATATATATATATATATATATATACATATATATTAGGGTAGACGTTAGTTAACTCGAATAAAAGAGTTATAATTCTCGTTTTCATCGATTTAAAATTATAACCGAGTAAACAGGGTTGTTCCGGCGCCGTTGATGGATACACAATCCACCTTCGGCCGTTGGGATTAACGTCACTATCAGCGAATCAGTCTGATGCATTTTCTAATTATCAAGAACCCCCCTCGAAAGATTTATGTCGTAACAATACAGCAGGGGGAACGTCGACTTGAAATGTTTAAACCTTGTTCAGGCTAACCCCCTTAGGGGAAATTTATGTTCGTTAGCCTCGACAAAAGAATGTACGTACATGTACTGAAATTATCCAGCCGAAATTTGCGTACCAAAGGCAACTTAGTACTTTTGCCCTTAATATTCGTCTTAGCAACTCGCAGAAGAAGTATTAAACGACAACACAAAGGACTTGAGAACTTAAATACACACCTTTCGGCAAAGTTCCCCATTTAAAATTCGAGGTATTTCTCGCGATGAATTTATTGAAATGCGGGCGCAGTTATTTCATACAAGAACTTCCATTCTGTTGTTTTTAGACGGAATTCTCACCAATACTCTGTTCATGTTTCGACTAATTTTAATTATTATGTAATATAATCGTGGATTATAAATCATCCTTCACTTAAATCGTCCTTTTGAAATAATGCTGTCATTGTCAAGCTACACTGACATCATCAATTACTTACAAATGTGTTCAGCACAATGACTTTACAGATTTTGACACTCAAGAAATGTTTCCCCAAATTTACAATTTTGCAATGTTTCGTGTTTTATTGTTGTTTTAGGCAGAAGTGATTATTATTGGATTATTGACATATTTTTTATCATCATTTATTAACTAATTTGAAATGTTTAAATAATTAGTATTTGTTTAGACAAAAATATAAGATGGTACGAACATATTTTTCTATTTTTTGCAGAAGTAATACAATTATTGGCTGTTTTGTCATTTATTATCTAATAAACAATTGTTTGAACAAATACCATTTGTTTAAACAAACATATATACAATTTTGCGGTCATATTTTCTATTTTTAAAGCAAATTATTATTAGGTGCATTTTTGATCATTTACTAACTAATTTGTAATTATTTAAACAAATACCATTTATTTACAAAAATATACAATGTTACGGACATATTTTTCTTTTTTCTTGAGGAATTAGATTGTTGCCATTGTCTGTCATTAATTAACTACTTTGCATTTGTTTAAATAAATACCATTTAGTTAAACAAAAATATACAATGGTACCGACGTATCTTTTTGGCAAAAATTATTATTGTATTGCTTGTCTTTTTTCTATTGCCAAATTGGTTAACTCATTTTCAATTATAACCTATAATACTAATTATTATTAGTGTTGCAACCACAATACTTGTTTGACGATATCATAAAACCTCAAAAATTACTAAAACGTTTAAAAAAATTACTAGCATTTTATATTATTGTTTAAATAAATTTATTTGTTCAAACAATTTCACATTAAGTAACAAATGACAAAAAATATGCCAGCAATGTAACAATAATAATTTCTACAAAAGGAAAAACAAAAAAAAATCAACTTAATAAATGACAAAAAATGCCAATAATGTGATAATAGTTTCTACAATAAATATAAAAAGTATGTTCGTAACAATGTATGTATTTGTTTAAACAATTACAAATTAGTTAATAAATGTCATAAAACTGCCAATAATCTAATAATAATTTATGCAAAAAATAGAAAATTATGTTCATTACAATATATATATTTGTTTAACCAAATGGTATTTGTCTAAACAATTGCAAACTAGTTAAAAAATGACAAAAAATACCAATATGTGTATAACCACAAATTTTTACTTTATCATACGCAGTATGCTAAAGTATTGTAATCATGCCGAAAAAAAAAATTGAGATTTTAGCGGAAATAGGTCTTTATGGGTCCCCTGAACATTTTTGACCAAGGTACAAAAAAATGTCTGTGTGTGTGTGTGTGTGTGCGTGTGTAAACGATTTTTGTGGCGATGATTCCGGAAAAACTACTAAAGGTATCGGGACGAAAGTTCATAATTAGAAGTTTCATGACCTAACTTAGAGCTGAAAAGCCTTTGGTTAAAAAGGGTCCAAAGGAACTGGTAGTTTATTCTAAGCCTTTTTCAAGGATTTTGCAAATGAGCCGCTATTTCTCTAATTTCGTCAAAATAGTTAAATAATAAATTAAAGTAGAGGAAATTCTGAATAATTTATGCCTATGAAATTTTTTGGTAAAATTAATAGTTTAGCTTTTTAGGTTATTCTAAGCCTTTTTGAAGGATTTTGGATATGAGCCGCCATTTCTGTAATTTCGACAAAATAGTTCATTAATAAATTAAAGTAGAGGAAATTTTGAATAATTTATGCCTATGAAATTTTTTGGTAAAATTAATAGTTTAGCTTCAAGAGCAAATTCTATTTGATCGAGATCGGTCGCATCTGCATTGATATGAAATTACAGGATTTTGACAAATATTTTTTTGTGTTGTCACATTCGAAAACAGCTGATCTCATCAGAGGTTGGAGAACCACTATGGAACGTTGCCGCTGTGTTGCGGCAAATTATAAAATACAAATTTCAAATAAAATAGGATCACCAATTTGATTGTGCGTTGATAAGAACTATCAACCCGTCTTTATATCTAAGAATTCTAAAAACGATTAATTGCGAAAATTATAAATAAAGTATAGCGATGAGTGTAGTTTTATTTTAGTATGTTGGTAGGGATGTGTTATGAACAAATATAAATGCTTGCAAACTAATATGTGTCATTATCACGATATGTAAGAAATACTATTATTTCGTATTCTACCACCGCCATTAGGTACCATTACCTACCAATCGGAACGCACCTTTAAACTTGACGTTTCGTCAAAGTGGTACCAACCTAGCATTTACTATACAGAAATCATTTATTTATTTTTTTAAATACGTATTTCTTAAAAAGCAACACAATAAACGTTGATGTCGCTCCTGCCAAAAACTAGATAGCGCGACTCGCTCACATGCGACGGCGACACTCCGCCTTCGGTGACGCGCCGCATCACCACCCGTCGCGCTATTCCGTACTTTCGGAATTTGTGACATAAATAACTATTATTCTAATGACGTAGTGTAGGTAGTGTCAAATGCTGATGGTTTGACAATACCTACGATTTATCTTAATAGAATAGATTCTCATGCAGCTAAACTATTAATTTTATATATTGTATGATAAAGTCATGTGCCTGGCCACATCAGATTTTTTTTTAATAAATGGCAAAATAGCAATAATTTGAACATAAAATTGGGAAAATAAGTTCTTAACATTGTATATTTTTGTTTGAATAACTGGTAATTGTTTAAACATATTTTTAGTTTTTAAATTAGTTAATAAATGACAAAAAATATGGGGGGGCAAGATTTTGCAAGGTATAAATTTAGACCACCCTAAAGTAGAGTCTTTCTGATCTAAAGATTGTAACCACTCTGTCAGTCAACAACAGACGTGTTGGTGGATACCAGCTACTTATCAAACCCAAAATCAAATTTAGCTGTTGAAATTCCAATTGACGGTGAGATTGCAAATTACGGACGGGACCGTTGAGCAAGGATAAAAATGACGGGTCAGGTCTGGTTGACGGGTTGGGAGAAGTGTGACTCTAATCAGGTCTATAGCTAATGTAATTCTATAAAGATCGTTAGCGGTCGGGCGTCCCATTTCGTGAAATTACAAATGCGGAACAATCAGAACAGGCCTATATAATTTCCTAGACATCTGTTGCCAAATGAGAGCCGTGCGACACGCTGTTACCCACTCTCATGCTGGCTGTGTGTATCTTGATTGCCCCATCATTTGTTCGATTCAACTTGCATTCAGCCATCTTCAAGTTGTTGTTCTATAAGTACAGGATGTTTTAGTACTAACGAAATTACATTAAAGAAAAAAGTTATCAATTGAAAAATTTGAAAGATTTGTACGTACCTACACTACAGCTATAAACTTCACGTTCCATTTGTATGTAGCGATCATTTGGTTGAAAAGCCAGGCGTAGCAGTTTGGTCAAATTAGCAAAAATAAATAAACAAACTGTAATAATACACATACAGTATTCCAAGAATATGGTTTACAATTTTTAATTTAACGTTATAATTCCTACTATTTAGCTGAATGACTATAAACTTCACGTTCCATTTGTATGTAGCGATCATTTGGTTGAAAAGCCAGGCGTAGCAGTTTGGTAAAATTAGCAAAAATAACTAAACAAAACTGCAATAATACACGTACAGTATTCCAAGAATATGGTTAACAATTTTTAATTTAATGTTAAAATTCCTACTATCTAGCGGAATGACTATAAACTTCACGTTCCATTTGTATGTAGCGATCATTTGGTTGAAAAGCCAGGCGTAACAGTTTGGTAAAATTAGCAAAAATAACTAATCAAAACTGTAATAATACACATACAGTATTCCAAGAATATGGTTTACAATTTTTAATTTAATGTTATAATTCCTACTATTTAGCTGAATGACTATAAACTTCACGTTCCAATTGTATGTAGCGATCATTTGGGTGAAAAGCCAGGCGTGGCAGTTTGGTTAAATTAGCAAAAATAACTAAACAAAACTGTAATAATACACATACAGTATTCCAAGAATATGGTTTACAATTTTTAATTTAACGTTATAATTCCTATTATTTAGCTGAATGAGTATAAACTTCACGTTCCATTTGTATGTAGCGATCATTTGGTTGAAAAGCCAGGCGTAGCAGGTTGGTAAAATTAGCAAAAATAACTGAACAAAACTGTAATAATACACATACAGTATTCCAAGAATATGGTTTACAATTTTTAATTTAACGTTATAATTCCTATTATTTAGCTGAATGAGTATAAACTTCACGTTCCATTTGTATGTTGCGATCATTTGGTTGAAAAGCCAGGCGTAACAGTTTGGTAAAATTAGCAAAAATAACTAAACAAAACTGTAATAATACACATACAGCATTCCAAGAATATGGTTTACAATTTTTAATTTAACGTTATAGTTCCTACTATTTAGCTGAATGACTATAAACTTCACGTTCCATTTGTATGTAGCGATCATTTGGTTGAAAATCCAGGCATAGCAGTTTGGTAAAATTAGCAAAAATAACTAAACAAAACTGTAATAATACACATACAGTATTCCAAGAATATGGTTTACAATTTGTAATTTAATGTTATAATTCCTACTATTTAGCTGAATGACTATAAACTTCACGTTCCATTTGTATGTAGCGATCATTTGGTTGAAACGCCAGGCGTAGCAGTTTGGTAAAATTAGCAAAAATAACTAAACAAAACTGCAATAATACACATACAGTATTCCAAGAATATGGTTTAAATTTTTTAATTTAACGTTATAATTCCTACTATGTAGCTGAATGACTATAAACTTCACGTTCCATTTGTATGTAGCGATCATGTGGTTGAAAAGCCAGGCGTAGCAGTTTGGTAAAATTAGCAAAAATAACTAAACAAAACTGTAATAATACACATACAGTATTCCAAGAATATAGTTTACAATTTTTAATTTAATGTTATAATTCATACTATTTAGCTGAATGACTATAAACTTCACGTTCCAATTGTATGTAGCGATCATTTGGGTGAAAAGCCAGGCGTGGCAGTTTGGTTAAATTAGCAAAAATAACTAAACAAAACTGTAATAATACACATACAGTATTCCAAGAATATGGTTTACAATTTTTAATTTAACGTTATAATTCCTATTATTTAGCTGAATGAGTATAAACTTCACGTTCCATTTCTATGTAGCGATCATTTGGTTGAAAAGCCAGGCGTAGCAGGTTGGTAAAATTAGCAAAAATAACTGAACAAAACTGTAATAATACACATACAGTATTCCAAGAATATGGTTTACAATTTTTAATTTAACGTTATAATTCCTATTATTTAGCTGAATGAGTATAAACTTCACGTTCCATTTGTATGTTGCGATCATTTGGTTGAAAAGCCAGGCGTAACAGTTTGGTAAAATTAGCAAAAATAACTAAACAAAACTGTAATAATACACATACAGCATTCCAAGAATATGGTTTACAATTTTTAATTTAACGTTATAGTTCCTACTATTTAGCTGAATGACTATAAACTTCACGTTCCATTTGTATGTAGCGATCATTTGGTTGAAAATCCAGGCATAGCAGTTTGGTAAAATTAGCAAAAATAACTAAACAAAACTGTAATAATACACATACAGCATTCCAAGAATATGGTTTACAATTTGTAATTTAATGTTATAATTCCTACTATTTAGCTGAATGACTATAAACTTCACGTTCCATTTGTATGTAGCGATCATTTGGTTGAAACGCCAGGCGTAGCAGTTTGGTAAAATTAGCAAAAATAACTAAACAAAACTGCAATAATACACATACAGTATTCCAAGAATATGGTTTAAATTTTTTAATTTAACGTTATAATTCCTACTATGTAGCTGAATGACTATAAACTTCACGTTCCATTTGTATGTAGCGATCATGTGGTTGAAAAGCCAGGCGTAGCAGTTTGGTAAAATTAGCAAAAATAACTAAACAAAACTGTAATAATACACATACAGTATTCCAAGAATATAGTTTACAATTTTTAATTTAATGTTATAATTCATACTATTTAGCTGAATGACTATAAACTTCACGTTCCATTTGTATGTAGCGGTCATTTGGTTGAAAATCCAGGCATAGCAGTTTGGTAAAATTAGCAAAAATAACTAAACAAAACTGTAATAATACACATACAGTATTCCAAGAATATGGTTTACAATTTTTAATTTAATGTTATAATTCCTATTAGTTAGCTGAATGAGTATAAACTTCACGTTCTATTTGTACGTAGCGATCATTTGGTTGAAAAGCCACGCGTAGCAGTTTGGTAAAATTTGCAAAAATTACTAAACAAAACTGTAATAATACACATACAGTATTCCAAGAATATGGTTTACAATTTTTAATTTAACGTTATAATTCCTATTATTTAGCTGAATGAGTATAAACTTCACGTTCCATTTGTATGTAGCGATCATCTGGTTGAAAAGCTAGGCTTAGCAGTTTGGTAAAATTAGCAAACATAACTAAACAAAACTGTAATAATACACATACAGTATTCCAAGAATATGGTTTACAATTGTTTATAATTTAACAACTGCAACAAGAATTTAACATATGGTTTACAATGGTTCACAATTTAACGTTATAATTCCTACTATTTAGCTGAATGACTATAAACTTCACGTTCCATTTGTATGTAGCGATCATGTGGTTGAAAAGCCAGGCGTAGCAGTTTGGTAAAATTAGCAAAAATAACTAAACAAAACTGTAATACTACACATACAGTATTCCAAGAATATGGTTTACAATTTTTAATTTAATGTTATAATTCCTACTATTTAGCTGAATGAGTATAAACTTCACGTTCCATTTGTATGTAGCGATCATTTGGTTGAAAATCCAGGCGTAGCAGTTTGGTAAAATTAGCAAAAATAACTAAACAAAGCTGTAATAATACACACCGTATTCCAAGAATATGGTTTACAATTTTTAATTTAACGTTATAATTCCTACTATTTAACTGAATGACTATAAACTTCACGTTCCATTTGTATGTAGCGATCATTTGGTTGAAAAGCCAGGCGTAGCAGTTCGGTAAAACTAGCAAAAATAACCAAACAAAACTGTAATCATACACATACAGTATTCCAAAAATATGGTTTACAATTTTTAATTCAATGTTATAATTCCTACTATTTAGCCGAATGACTATAAACTTCACGTTCCATTTGTATGTAGCGATTATTTGGTTGAAAAGCCAGGCGCAACAGTTTGGTAAAATTAGCAAAAATAACTAAACAAAACTGCAATAATACACATACAGTATTCCAAGAATATCGGTTAAATTTTTTAATTTAACGTTATAATTCCAACTATTTAACTGAATGACTATAAACTTCACGTTCCATTTGTTTGTAGCGATCATTTGGTTGAAAAGCCAGGCGTAGCAGTTTGGTAAAATTAGCAGAAATAACATAACAAAACTGTAATAATACACATACAGTATTCCAAGAATATGGTTTACAATTTTTAATTTAACGTTATAAAGTTATAATTCCTACTATTTAGCTGAATGACTATAAACTTCACGTTCCATTTGTATGTAGCGATCATTTGGTTGAAAAGCCAGGCCGTAGCAGTTTGGTAAAATTAGCAAAAATAACTAAACAAAACTGTAATAATACACATACAGTATTCCAAGAATATGGTTTACAATTTTTAGTTTAATGTTATAGTTCCTACTATTTAGCAGAATGACTATAAACTTCAAGTTTCCTTTGGATGTAGCGATCATTTGGTTGAAAAGCCAGGCATAGCAGTTTGGTAAAATTAGCAAAAATAACTAAACAAAACGGTAATAATACACATACAGTATTCCAAGAATATGGTTTACAATGTTTAATTTAATGTTATAATTACTACTATTTAGCTGAATGACTATAAACTTCACGTTCCATTTGTATGTAGCGATCATTTGGTTGAAAAGCGAGGCGTAGCAGTTTGGTAAAATTAGCAAAAATAACTAAACAAAACTGCAATAATATACATACAGTATTCCAAGAATATGGTTTACAATTTTTAATTTAATGTTATAATTCCTACTATTTAGCTGAATGACTATAAACTTCACGTCCATTTGTATGTAGCGATCATTTGGTTGAAAAGCCAGGCGTAGCAGTTTGGTAAAATTAGCAAAAATAACTAAACAAAACTGCAATAATACACATACAGTATTCCAAAAATATGCTTTACAATTTTTAATTTAATGTTATAATTCCTACTATTTTTTTAGCTGATTTTCATTTGATATAAACAGAAATGTAGGTGTAAGCGTGTGACAGTGTTTAATCAATAGTAAGGGTACGAGATGAATGCAGGTTAGATTACCTACCATATGAAAGAGTTAGTTTGGTGCAATAACATTAAACAATTAGAACGAAGAGAGGGTTGCGTTCGTATAATAAAATGAATTTATAGTCCGAGTTTTATTTTATTACAACTACTCGCGTCTTTGTTACGCAGAATGAAAAATTCAGCCGCTTTTAGTTAGGAACACAAAATGAAGGTAACGTAATGCATAACAAGTAGTTAGCTGAAGGGTTGCTTGCCGGCAGCCATGCAGAATTATAAACTTACCCCGTGCGGCGCTGCGGTGTTCACGCATTACACACGCAATATTTATAATATGGCATACTTATCTGCATGCGCTCCTCTCCGTGTATATAAATAAAAGTAAATAATACGCCGCATATATCACGTCGATTTAAAATTTTGGCACGTACGCCAGCCCTTAATGGATACGTATTTTTTTCGTCTACGGATATTTTGACCGCTCCCATCTCCGCACTTCCTGTCCCACAATTTTAATTCAAACCACAAGGATATTTTCTCGTAAATAATCTCATTTTACGTATGTATAGTATGTATACTATTTTTCAGAGAGTATGGCTAGGTAATACACTGTGTCCAAAAAATAACGTAAAGTGTCATGATGTTTTAAAACAGGACGTGTAGTAGTGACCATATGTATATCAGGGGTTGTGTCAGTTCCTGTTAGTGGTGGATTAGGACGCTTGCGACCACGTCGGTCAAGCTGATCCCACACGTGTTCAATAAGATTCAGATCACTGTTTAAAACAGGACGTGTAGTAGTGACCATATGTATATCAGGGCTTGTGTCAGTTCCTGTTAGTGGTGGATTAGAGCGCTTGCGACCACGTCGGTCAAGCTGATCCCACACGTGTTCAATAAGATTCAAATCAGCACTTAACCTCGGCCATTCCACGATCTGTTTTGGATGTAATTCATGGCATTTAGTCTACCTGGGCGTCTACTCTCGTCATCTTTTTGAAGCGAATGCGAGACTTCTCGAAGGTTAGGTGAGACGGAGTGGGGATATCAGCGGTTGCAATCTGGTACGTATCTATGAGCAAGTTTGCTTGTCGCTAAGAACAATAAGGCGTCGATATCCCCACTCAGTCGACCAAACCCTTCGAGAAGTCACGCATTCGCTTCAAAAAAATTTGAAGGTAGTGACCGTTTCGCGATTACGCTCTGTATTGTTAGTTACTACAGTTATTGCATATTTCTATTTGGTTTCACTATATTGGTTGAAACAGTTGTGCATGCGTTATTACAATTGTGTGTTTTATCATGTTCTTATAGTTAACATTTAATTATACTTGATAACTTGATTATGTAAAAAAATAAATATGTTTCAACCTTAGTCTTTAATTGGAAGATTATATTAATTATTTTTTCTTTTATTTTCAGGTAATTACCAACAGTTTTCTTCTGCGTCCTTCCAGCGGCGCGGCGATCAGGTAAACTTTTGGCGACTTTCTCGCAACAGATTCGTCGTCGAAACTCGCCCGTCTCGATAACACCGCGGTCGACGTAAGACCGGCGAAACTACCCGCTTCCGGTTCTTTTTAATAAATTAAACGGTATTCCGGGGAAGCGCGGAGCGGGACGGCGATATCCCGACTCGGCGGACGATAAAGTAAACTTTTGAAAAAGTTTCAAGAACAAAAATCCCCGCCGACAGCAAATTAATTGCTACACACGTTAAGACAAAAACAAGTGATAAAAAATAAAAGAAAATCTCCGCGAAGTCGAGCTTTAAGCCCAGGCTTAGTCGAAAGCTGCGAAAAGAGGGTGGAGCGGTCGACTGCCGAAAGGGCACTGAGAGACCTAAATGCGGAATAATGGGTGGTGTTTTGATGGTTACCATTGTTAGCTAATTTAACCCAAAGAAAATCCAATATTTTTTTCAAAACTAACTTTTTTTGTAATAACTCCAGTTTTTACCTAAAGATTGACAAATTTAAAGTTCACATTAAGATATATAACCATGGAAACCAGAAAAATGAGAAAAAGGTAATTAATTTATTGGAATATTTATTTAAGTCAAAGATATATAGTTTGATACAAACAAAAACGTTTCTTTACACCAAAGAAATCCCTAGTTTTGATTCTAACATATATATTTGTATAAAAGAAGAGATTTATTTCCTTCAAAGAAACATTTTTGCTTTAGCTAGGAATAGGTTTACTTTTTACTTTACTTCTTGAAATTACCGATGGTAATTTATCGTCAATTTAAATTACCGTTGGTAATTTACTAGTAATTTACAGAAAATTTTAACTATAGTCGTTAATTTACCGGAATTGATAAATTAATATCAAAAACCTTCCATCACTACTTGCGTGAATGTACCATACCACTCCTAAGCCCCTGGGAAAAATTACCGTCTGGTAATTGGTAATGGTAATTTCCGGATTTTTCATCAATTAATTCAGCAGAGCCAATAATGCAAATTTTAAATCAGAACCCATCTACCTACTATCAAATTCATCATTTAAAGAAATGTTCTGGTGATCCGGATAAAATGTTATCATTGTTTGTGAAACCGGGCGTTGTGGTTTTGTGAGTCGGGAATAAATTACAGTATTTTATACTATACTTATGCTGTTAGACTGTTCATTATATACATTGCTGGTATAACAAGAATTTGTATTGTAGTCCCTGCTTTCATTTTAATAATGAGTTACTACTATTAAGTCAGGAAAAGCATCAGCGATTGGTGGTTATCTATATCATGACTTATAAAGCTGTACCCAATTTTTGTTTACTGTCATGCTTACTGTCGTCGGTAAACTATCATTTTGAATTACCGGGCAATTTAAGAAAATATAATTTACCAATTGCAATTTTTAATTACGTGGTAATTTAAATTTAAAAGTAATTTACTGAAAATATAGTTACGGAAATTTAACATCGTTAGTCAGATTGCTAGTTATTTACAAAATAAAAACTTTTATTTACCAACCATTTTTATTAACATAAGTAGCATTCATAACCTACAGTGATCGGTATTAACGCCAGTTTAATTTAACATTTTGAATTTTTAATTACCCGGTAATTTAAACCAGCGTAATTTACCATTTTGAATTTTTAATTACTCGGTAAGTTAAGCCAACGTAATTTATCATTTTTAAGTTTTGTGTACGTGGTAATAGTTTAATTTTACGAAGGAAATATAGTGATTCTCTTGCCTCTCCATCGTCTTTTGTGTATAGTTTTTCTTGTAAAGGAGATGGTTGGTTCGGTTGATTGGCTATAGTTAGGTATGTGTTAGCGTCTTAAGAGTGATGCGCCACATAAAATTAATGGAGACGCAAGTGTTACAAGACGACTCAAAGGAAATGAGAATAATTTCTTACCGAATTTGGTTATTCAAATGTATATACATATATATATATATATATCCAAGTGACAATAATGTAAATCAGGGCGGGTGTTGAGTGGCAGCAGCATCAATACCGCTACTATATCCACTTAGTTATTTGTTATGCATTCAAGCCCAGCCTGGTGGGGTCCGCAATCCGAGATCTTCACACTTCCATCCGTGGTATGACTTAGCCGCGTTTACATTATGTATTCCGCAAATCCCTTAGCAGATGGTACGTCTACACATCCAATATAAAAGGATTTACCAGTAAAGATGAAGGAACTAAACGCAATTGGCCGCACCGGAACACGGAAACTCATCTCGCGTAATATCCAGCGTAAACAATCATCTTTCCAACTACATATATTTAGACTTTGTTTTCAGCTGTTTGCGCAGGACATCCGCTAGGAAACGTTCCATTCTTTGAGACAACAAATTCATATTTGTACACATAAATAAATTTCTCACCACGACCTCTGTTTATCGTCATCACCGACAGGCAAAACAATCTCTACATGACATGGGGCTTAAGCGAAGAGGAACACACTTGCGCACTATTCAAATAACATAGCTAGAAAGCATGAAGAATACAATTTCCTCTCTTCATGTGTTAATTGTGTAGTCATAACAGACCTAATAACTAGTTATACACTTCCTCAAGAATATTCAAAACCTTCATATAGAGTACATTCTTCTTACACTTGAAGAGTTGAAGTAAATAACGAGCCTTCTCTGGCTAGGATGTCAGCTTCTTCGTTGCCTTCGATTCCTAAATGTCCTGGAACCCACATCAGTGAAACCTTATCCTCTTTAACAAGTTTTCCAGGGATATTTTGCAGTCCCAAACAGTTTTGGACTTGTGGGCTTTTGATTGCAACGCTTTCTATGTCGCCTGACTGTCTGAGCATATGTTTGCCCTTTGTAAGTTCCTATGGGAACATTCCTGGGCACATAAGTCTTTTGCGTGAACTTCCGCCTGGAAGATGGTTGGAGATTGGCCCATAGCTTTGGATAGGGAGAAATCCTGTCCACTGATGCCGACCCCGACACCCTCCTT
The DNA here is from genome assembly GCA_964023965.1 of Melinopterus prodromus. NCBI lineage: Eukaryota > Metazoa > Arthropoda > Insecta > Coleoptera > Scarabaeidae > Melinopterus > Melinopterus prodromus. The sequence goes on from OZ030399.1 coordinate 9,274,652, forward strand.
TGTCTTTGATCCGTCTGTGAACCACAGTGATGCAGAATCGCTGATCTGTCTGAGCCTCTGAGCTGCATTCGCGCGGTCCTCAATTACCACTTCTACTGCCCCATCAAAGGCGTAGACAGGTGACATCATGTCCTTTGGCATTTCCACGGCATTGCCACATATCGTGTTGGCAATGCTTAAGTGACCGTAGGCCTGGTTTGCCTTAAGGTTCTCTGCCTGGATTATTCCTATGGCGTCGAGAGCAGCCTCTCTTTTAGCATGCATGTGCAGAGGTGTGAGGTTTAGCATTGCCTCCATTATGACTGTAGGTCAAGTTAGTATGGGTTGCCGTATGAGATAACTGATCTAATAACCGTGGTGTATATAGGTCCTCGAAGCTTGCTAAAAATTTAATTCAAAAGATTGAATTGATTTGATTGATTTGATCCTTATTAATTTAAGAATTTAATAAATTTTATTACCTTAAAGTAATAAATAGCAGGAGGTATTCTTAGTCTCCATTTTCTATCTTTCTTTATGTATTTTTTTAGATATTAATCTCAATAAATAATCAAACTAATTTGGGCTCATCTGAGTAAAGTTTTACAATGTTGCTTAATCTTCTGTTAACTCATACAAAAAGCACTGTAATGTTTTATCACTTCTTTTTTGGTCAATAGGGTGCACCCACAACCGTGTTTTTTTTGCTTTTTAGCATAACTGCAAATACAAAAAAAAATAGTAAAAAAACTTATGGGGTGGGTTTTAGAGGTGGTTTAGATACAAATTTAGTTTTAAAGTTCTGAAAGTGAGTATAATACTGAGTATAATAATACTGCACCTATGAATATAAGTAAAATAGTTAAAAAAATCTAAGTAAAATGGGGTTATTTTTGATAGGGTTGAAATTGTTAACAAAGTTTATGTTAATCTAAATACCAATGGTATCGTATAACGTTATTATAACCAGTTTCACCCAAGGCTTATTTCCTGATATGTGCCGTCACAGAAATTCGGGAAGAAATTAACATAAAATAAACGATCCTGAAGACTTTAGTTATATGGTTTACGAAATAAACCATATGATACCGAGTTTTTGGAAAAAATATTTTTTGACAGATGACTGTCCAAAACTGACTTAAAGGGCTTACAATCGCCATCAAGAGGTCCGCTAAATCATTGGCAATAGATATAATATCACTTGTCTTCTCTACTAACTAAATACAAAAAAAACAATACTTATTGTGTCCCATTATGATTATTTATACCAACGATCTGTTATTAGTTCTGAGGGATTGGATCACAACATAATGCGCCGTGAACTACTGCACATAGTGTAGGCATTTCAGTTAGGTATTTTTCCGCTACGGGCGCTTAGATCGTTTTTCAAGTCCCCGCCACGGTGTGGAAAATGTTGCGCTCCTCATTTATTTAACAACATCAAGACGTTGAGATATTCTAATCATTGTTAGTAGATCCTGTTATTTTCTGAGTTTCCCCGTTGTTGTGGTAGTTTATTCTGTTGATGGCTTCCAAGCCGACTGCGGACAATATTTTTCACTTTGCGAAAGTTTGGCGTAATTTATCATTCGCCGCTGCAAACTAAATCGATTGAGAAACACTTCGGAATGACACCTAAAGACATCTCACCCGCGGCAAAAAGTTTCTAATTTCTTATTCGGGAATTAGAATAGAAGTTTCGCGTTCAATTTTTCATTGTTCGGTATGTAAATATGTCATTCAGCGCGCCGGGCGCGAGGGGAGAGGGCCGACGAAATGGATGTATTTGTGGGGTGGCACTTTCTTCGGTTTCATTTAATCAGACGTAGATATCGCTTCCTCCCTTTCATACCACCCGATTGTCAACGACAGTCTTCGGAAAACCATTTACATATTATATTCTCTGTCCTAGGCAATCCCAAATAGTTCATAGCACGTTTTCTTTAAATAAATTACTTTTCTCTTCAGATATACAAAAGGTGGGACATTGGGACACCAATGACTTGCGATTAAATGAGCATTCACACAGAATACGCGTCAGTGAATGTAAACAATATCCAAACAAGTTTGCAACGCGTTAGTGTCGAAACTACGTTTGTTGATGAATGTATCAGTTTTTGGTTAGCCAAGTAAGAAACTCATGTTGGGCACATTGGGACATTTCAACTGGGGCAGTTTGGGACAGGGAAATAAGGGAAAGGTTCCATTAGAAGTTTTATGTTCCATTATTTCTATATATTTTAATGTTTGGAAACAGGATCTACTCGAGTCGAACTTTGAGACTAAAATACTCGCAAATTGACTGCATTCCCGTCTACCGGTAGTCGATAATCAGCTTTTAAATCATCAATTAGTAAGAAAATCTAAGATATTACGATATGTAGGTACTAGGGCTTCCAGTCTCGGAAAATATACTGATCCCGGGATTTCGGGATTAAAGATTTTGTAATCCCGGGGTCACGGGATTGATCTCGGGATTTATGAAAAAATCAAGAATTGCCGGATCAAAAAGCCTGGGATGCCAATAGGTACCAAATCCAGGCAGTATGAAGAAACGCCTAAAAGATTTGAAAATACTTGATTGGACAATATCTTTTACCCCAAAATTTGATCAACGTTTTCAAATTTTACCTTACAAGTTGAAAACCAAAATTGTCGGTTTAAAAAGTGTCAAGGTGTGCGTATTGACATCAATAATAAACAAAATATAAACTCTAAACTTGGTCTTCCATCTTAAATTTACTCAAAAATGTTACGTTTATATTACAATTATGTTTCAAGCATAGTCGCTGCAAAAAAAAATTGTTTGAACGTGCAAAAATTTTCAATTTTTCATATTAATGCCAACAAATATTTTTATAATTTTATGTTTTGCACTTTAAAATAAAATTGGATAACTTTAGAATTCATACGATGGATGTTTATTACGCAAATGGACTGTTCAAACAACATTCTGACTGTTTGCATTTTAAATCAAACTATTATTGTTTACAAAAAAAACAGGTATAATGAGTTTTATATCCAGTTCTACACGCAAATAAACCGTTATTTTAGTGTTCAAAATTGATGAAATATTCAGTGCAACTTCTTAGAGTATTTAATAATCAATTTCTTGTCATGAAAATAAAAAAAATGATATTACTTGTACATCTTTCGGTGTTGTCAAATATAGTTCAAATAGCTCAACCCACATTAAAAAATACATTTTTTTTATATTTGAATAATAATTTGAAAATATTGTGAGTTGGTTTTGAAGAAATTCCTCAACAATTAGGTAGTTCATAAAACACTTTGACTTTCACAAGGTCGCACCATACAATCAAGTCACCGTTAGGCTATATGTTCATTGATGTTTTTGTTCATCAAATAAGACGCTGTATCACCCCTCCAATATTCGGGACGTGGATGAACACAGTCTGTATAATAATAAAAACACTATCTGAATTTTAAGTATATTTATCAGGTATAGTCTGGAATGACAGAGGGCAAGATAATAACCAAGATATTTACACTGTTCCAATGTGCCCCATGCCTGTCCCAATGTGCCCCGGGCCGGGGACAAACTGGAAATTGGAAAGAAGTTATCTCCAGTGTATATTCTTGGATAAATGTATATATTAAGTAGTATTGCGATTACCAACCAGTTATTGTCAAAAATAAGTCAACTATATGGGGATGTCAAAATCCGTCCCAATGTGCCCCGGTCTCCCCTACTTAGGAAGGATATTAGGAAAAGGAGAATTTTATTAATTACCAGAAGAAATAGGGGAGCAAAATATTCATTATTGTTATTAATAATTTATGAGGATAATCGATGTCTCGTACGTCGTTCTTTTTTTGCGGCCGGTTAGACGATATATCTCCGAAATTCTATGACAATTTATTAAGGGTGTTGGTCTCATATCTGAGCGGTTATCAAGAATTCCGTACTCGGCAGGGGTGTGTAATAAATACATCGGGAAATATATTTGGGGGCGGAATGCCGTAGGCATTTCGTTGATTTAACCTAAGGAATGGCGTCCAGTTGTCAGTACACGTGCTTAATTGGCATGCAGTTGCGGGACTGCCTCGTCTGCAATATTCGGACAATATCGCCACCGCTTAAATGCGGAATTTTCCCCATTTAGGAATTGAAGTTAGGTTTCCAGACTTAGCTAACTATGAAATATTAATTTATTTTGTTATATATCCCATTTCTTTTCATTTCCTTTGTAATTTGTAATTATTTTTCTCAGTGATATTTAAAACTAGTCTCCTATTGAAGTACTGAACGTTAACCAAGTATCTAAGGTAGTAAGTTCGGAGAACTTGATATACTATTGCAATTATAAATGACAAAAACATATATTTTCACGCCGATTGCATATTTTAAGATGCGCGCTTGCACCATCTCGGCGCAACTTGTTAGTTGCACGTGCACAGCTGCAGGTACGGTGTACCGGCGCACCGTTGTTATTGTAACTGCATTTACATTACTTCCTACCAGGTACGTGATTATTTAACAAACCCTCGCTCAGTCGGCAAGGCATACGTAGATGCTAGCACAACGTAGGTACCTCTGTAGCCGCGACTACCTATTTTTATGGTTGCCTTAATGACGGAAAGGTTATTTCATGCTATCTCTTTGCATTCTGCGAAATTATGATAACGAGTAATAACGAACATATGGTACAGACGTCGACATGTCTATTGATGTACGTTCACTATACAGGGCGTATATAAAGTAAAGAATAATAGAAAATAGCAAACAGCCTCAAAGCTGTTGTAGTTTAGCAGTACAATGAACCAAATCACATTATAAGAGTTATAGGAATTATTTATTACTTAGTTACCGTGTATATTTGGGCATCAGTTAGTAAGTTAGTGAGTGCATTCATAATACATTACTCATTACTACATATGCCATATTATATTTTGCAAGACAGTTCATCTCTTGTCTAGAAAGCCTCTTCGATCAACAAAATAGTAGTACTGAACCAGCCTCCTAAATATTCCAACGAAATTTAACGTAGAAGATATTCTACAGTTATACAATAACACGTTTTTTAAAGCAGCGTTTCGAGAACTTGAAACGTGTTTGGAAATCACCAAATGGTACCAAAGGCCACCAAATGCTTATATTTTACGTATTTTCAAGTGCATTTGACTTATTTTCAAATGTTAATCTCACAGAATAATATACTGGGCCTTTTCTATAAATTCCTGCTGCTGCATAAGCCGCAATTTTGATAGGTTTTGAGCCACGGTAAAGATGTTTGGGTGCGAGGCGCCAGAATTGAAGCTTTAGGTTGTTGTTTTGAGTTTCTCCTCCCCAAACACCGTTCTAGCAACTCTCTCGACGACAAGTTGTTGTAAATCGGCTTGGTGGCATTATCGACATTTTTATCAAGTGTTGTCTAGAGTTTTCTCGGCTTCGATTTTTCGCATTTGTATCAACACTGTGATCCCGCAGGGCAGTACATATGATGGGGATTTTCATTCGTCCAGATCTTATGATAGAATTTGGTCCTCACAGCATTGTACATATTATCAACAGTCTGGATGTCTTCTGATTGGTAAAACATAGAAAGTTTTCTATTCTTTTTCTTATTTGTTGTCTATCAGCACGTGAAGGATTTTTTTCTTGAGTGTTTCTTATCCATGACTGTTCACGAGAGAATGTCACAGAATAATAAAACGCAGACTGCAAGATCTCTTGGCTTGAAAATTTTTTAACTCCGACCTATATAACTTGGCTAATTTTGCAAATATTGCCTTGAAATTTTGTACAAACATTCTTCACAGCCCTTAAATGATAAAATAAATAAATAAAATAAAATAATAAGTATTCATAACAACCTAATATGGCGTAAAATAGTTTACAGGGAATTTGTGTTAGTTTTGTATTGTCCGTAATATCCAATTGGTTATTGGAATACGTTACGTATATAAGCCTTAGGTTGTGGCTTGCATACATGAATTGAGAAATTATTTGCTATGCGTTATGTGTGTATCCTGTTAAAGTTGGCAAACAGCGGGTGCATCCGAGGTGCAGTGCGAATGCGTGATAGTTAATTAAAAGTGTCCTCGGCTCGATAAATATTTGCAATTAATGACGGTCAAACAATTGGATTCATTAAAGTGCCGAAACAATTACTCACGTCAGCTAAGTTAACAAACACGTACGAGTTGTAATCTTCTCATTATCGGAGCAATCTCAGCACATCTCGCATACATACACACACATATACCGAGTCTGTTATTGTTTGCGCAATAATACACAATGCAGATTAGAGCCGGCCACAATCAATAACAAACGCGGTCGAATAATTTACCACCGGCTGATCTAGCGGTACGGGCGGCGCGCGGCTTATTTATTCGAATTTTGCATGCGGTTTCGGCGGACGCTCGCACCGTAATTAAATACTGATAATTCAGTTACGCATATTTGCCGTAATAAGACAATTACGCCGCAATTAATAAATATACAGAGACATTTCAGTTGTCACGGCCGCCGAATTGACATCATTTTATTTAATTAAACCGCATTTATACCAGCGCGCGCGGCACAGTCGCGGTTATAATTGTCGACAGGAAGCCGCCGAGCGACGGTGTAAATACGCGCATTGTCACTCAATTTTCACCCGTAAACTATGCGTTTAATGCTTCCCCGACCGCAAATAAAACTAACCAGATAATTGACACTATTTTCTGGCTAAATACGAGAAATCTAACGCATTATTTTCGGACAGGACAAATCATATTCTAGGTAAATATTTACAGTTTTAATTTCACATCTTCTTACCATGCGTAACTTTAGAAGAAGAGACATTATTTCTGGCCTTCTGAAAAGAAAAAAATCGCTTGGATTTTTTTTTTAATTTTAAAACCAGACAATGCCCCCCCCCCCCCTCCCCAACTCACATGGAGCTTATGCTAAGTTTGGTCAATAAACGTTTTTCAGTTTTTTCTTTGATTTAGCAACTTTAAAGCCCTCAAAAACACAATTTGAAATTAAAATACACTGGGAGACATTTTTCTTAAATTGAATCTTGTTTATGCGTTTTGTTTATTTCATACTTTAAAACCCTTAAACCCTGATTTGACTGCGCACTAACAAGACTTTTTATGCTTTTTATACGTTCGTTTTATACTGTGTAGTTTCTCATCACTCTCGGTAACTACTAGGGCTTCCAATCCCGGACAATATACTGATCCCGGGATTGGAGATTTAGTAATTCCGGGATTCATGAAAAAAAAAAACAAAATTGCCGGAACAAAACGCCGGGGCTGCCAAAACTTAACAAATCCAGTCAGTAAGATACGCTTAAAATATACTTGATTGGGAAATATCTTTTACCCCGAAACTTGATCAATGTTTTTTTAAATTTTATCTTATAAGTGGAAAACCAAAATTGCGCATATTGACATCAATAATAAACAAAATTGAAACTCTATTGGGTAATAACTTGCTCTTGCATCTTAAATTTGCTAAACAAATTTCATTTTTGTAAATTCTTTCAAGAATAGTCACGGCAAATGATATTCTTTGATCGAGCCAAATTTTCAATTTTTCATATTAAGGCCAATAAAACATTTTAACGAATTTATGTTGTCTTCTTTAAGACAAAATTGGGATAACTTTAGAATTCATACGTCATGGATGTTTATTATACAAACTGTTTGCATTTTAAATAAAACAACTATTGATTACAATTTTTGTTTACTATTGGTTACAATTTATTGTTCAAAATTCAGACTTATTCAGTGCAACACGAGCGGAGGTGGCCGAGTGGGTAAGGCGAATGCCTTCCACTCAGAAGTCCAGGGTTCAAGCCCAGGTTAGGCAGGGGATTTTTCAAATACTCCGTCTCCCCGATTGCCGCACAGACAAGCCACAGGCTTTGTGCACATGGCAACATCCCCCCAAAAAAAAAAAAAAAAACACAGTGGAATATTAAATATTCAATTTCTTAATATGAAGAAATTAATATTATTTTTTATGTTTGTTTTTTTTCTGTTTTAAATACACCCTGTATTTTTTTGAGGGTATAGTAACTAACAAGACTTAAGCAAGCTGAAAAGGTTCATGTTTGCCCACTATATTGAATTGTTATCTACTTTTTTGTTTTTTTTTGTTTCAATTATGGCAACATGATGGTTTAAACGAACATTTTATGTTTGATACTTAATTTAATCAGACAGGGTGCTGTTATAGATTAAAGGTCATACTTCTAAAACAGCAGCTCAATTGATTTATTGAAGATTAGTGCCGACATATAGCCAATTATCAAAAAAACAAAAATTAGGTTTACTTTTTCGGTGTCCCGGGATTTAGATTTATAATCCCGGGATCCCGAAGAAGCTCATCTTTTGTCGGGGTCCCGGAATCCAGGGATAGGAAGCCCTAGTACCTACACATATTTTTTGCAACTTCGCTCATTCGCTAAACTTCACGTTGAGGTCGCAAAGATTAGGTAAAATATAGGTATATAGGTAGATGTCAACTATACAAAATTAAACGTTTGAAATAATTCTGAAATGCAATTAGCTTTGCTCTGTGGCGTCAGCGCATATACCTATCAAAACATTTGTTTTGGCTAAGAGATAACAGATGAAAGAAATTTTTTCCTGTCACGTTATTTTGAATTTCACCAGACCTATAACCTCATTGTGTGAAAAGTATATTGAAAATTAGTTTTGCTATAATGGCGTGAACGGATATATCTATCAAAAGTTTTTTTTTTTTTTGGTAAAGATGTAAGATGAAAGACATTTTTTTCTGTGGCGTTATTTTCAATTTAACAATACCTACAACCTCGTTGTGTGAAAAGCATATTGAATTTTAGTTTTTTTCAATACAGTGCAACTTTTAATAAACGATCATTACCTACTCATTGCGCATTCATCATGATTCATGAGTGATGAGTGATGTTTGTCCGTCGTGAGTGACTGAAAAGTGACGAGTAAATGAATAATTACTCTCAACGATGAGTAATACTCATCACTGTGATACGTAACTTTGAGGCGGCAAAGATAAGGTAAAATATTAAAAGATCCTACAGCAAAATTAAAAGCTGTTTTATACATAGTCATGAAAGAGTAATTATACATGACTGAAAGTAAAGCGAGCACGGTGACAACCTGTACCGAAATGATCGAATTTTGTTTACATTGTACTCGTAATTATCCCGGCATGATGCGCTAAAGTTTCGGAGGCGGTAAAGTCGCGCCGAGCATTGTGCAAGAGCAAATTTCTGCTAGATAACTCGATGGCTTCCGCGGCTTTGATCTAATATTCCGTGGTTTGGAACCGGAACCGCATCGTGTTTAAAGATGCCGCCTAGTCGATACTTCCTCCGGATTAGTAGGGGTTTCATTAACACACCATGCTCGAGAGAGCCACACCATCCGAGGCCGGCGACACGAAATTGCGAAATATTCGACAGGGGCGAAAGAAAAAACGACGCCGCCGACGACGGAAGTAATCTTTGGTAGACTTTGAAACGTCGGTAGTGCGTATCTAAGATTAAAAAGGGAATTTATCGACTGCCTCCCCACGGACCCTGGGACATACTCATTAGATTACTTTATGCAGGGATAGGGGACTCCCCGGGCAGGGTCGCCGCACCCTTCCCAACCCCCGCGTGCCCCCCAAGACGCCGCGTCCCCAAATCGAATTATAACTACCCGACTATCATTTTACTAACTGCCCCCGACGTCGAAATCGTAATTTGATTTGCAAAAGATTTTGCTCCAACTAATATAGCAAGCACGGGTTACATACCACTGCTAAACTGCGTCTTTGATATATCAGTTTAGTCAATTTACATACTAAAAACCTTTAGCGGTATTACGGTTGACGATGGTTTTCTCTATATCGTTATCTTCTCTATATCGTCATCTCTACATCATTATCTCTTCTTCTGCTTGCTGGTGTAGATCTATTGGTGCATTCAGGCCTTCCTCCTTCTGACCGCCAACAATTTTCTGTTTCTTGCTTGTTGTACTTATCTCTCTTCAGAACAAATACTTTCTGGCCGTTGTCCTCTAAATTTACGTTTCTGGATCTCAGGTGGTCTTCAAGCCCTAGGAAATATCGTCTAGATATACCTAACAATACCACAGCCTCTGGGGTGTGTATGTTGTTTGTTCCTACGCCTCTCTTTTCCTCGTCGACCATCTGCTTGGTGTTTTCAATCTCTAGTTTTCCTAATTTGGACGCATTCTTGTTTCTAGTATCGTCATCTCTACATCATTATCTCTTCTTCTGCTTGCTGGTCTAGATCTGTTGGTGCATTCAGGCTTTCCTCCTTCTGACCGCCAACAATTTTCTGATTCTTGTCCACTTGCTTCGGCAATTCTACATATCTGTCTTCAGAACAAATACTTTCTGGCCGTTGTCCTCTAAATTTACGTTTCTGGATCTCAGGTGGTCTTCAAGCCCTAGGAAATATCCTCTAGATATACCTAACAATACCACAGCCTCTGGGGTGTCTATGTTGTTTGTTCCTACGCCTTTTTTTCCTCGTCGACCATCTGTTTGGTCTCTTCAATCTCTAGTTTTCCTACTTTGGACGCATTCTTCTTTCTAGTATCGTCACCTTTACATCATTATCTCTTCTTCTGCTTGCTGGTCTAGATCTTTCGGTGCATTCAGGCTTTCCTCCTTCTGACCGCCAACAATTTTCTGATTCTTGTCCACTTGCTTCGGCAATTCTACTTATCTGTCTTCAGAACAAATACTTTCTGGTCATTGTCCTCTAAATTTACGTTTCTGGATCTCAGGTGGTCTTCAAGTCCTAGGAAATATCGTCTAGATATACCTAACGATACCACAGCCTCTGGGGTGTCTATGTTGTTTGTTCCTATGACTCTCTTTTCCTCGTCGACCATCTGTTTGGTCTTCTCAATCTCTAGTTTTCCTACTTTGAACGCATTCTTCCTTCTAGTATCATCAAAACAAACAATCTTCTTGTTCCAGTTCGCCTTCTTGGCTACTTCAGCTACTTCTAACTTCAGCTCTTCCTTGACTACTTTAGCCTTCTTCAGCTTTGTCATTTTCTTCGTTTTCTTTCTGTTAGTTGACCAATGTGAGCAATATTTTACGACTTGAAAGTCTCCTTTCTTTTCTTGTCCTCGTCAAGCATATGCTTGGTCTTCCCAATCTCTACCTTTACAAATGTGGACGTATTGACTAATGCTTTACCACTCTTCTTTGGAGTATCATCACAGGGAACAATCTTCTCGTTCCAACCTTCTTCAGCGTCACTGTTTTATTGGCTGTTTCTCTATTCTCCATTGGTCGTAGTTATGGAAATCTTGAGTGTTCGGGAATCGGGTAATGGTAGTAATTAACATTGTTATTCCATGACATTTTGTTAGTGAGATAGTAAGGAGGCATAAAACGAGTGGAGTAACAGAAATGAGCTGTTGCATGGCGGCGAGTGAATTTTTACTGTTCATTAGCGTTAAATGACTCGTATAAAATTAACGACCATTGTTCTTTTAGGAGTTGAACGTCTGGGTGTCTGGTTCGATGGTGCTTCCACTTTCCCGGTTGATTGTGCAATCTGGGAAATATTTCAAGATAAGATGAGGAGTTGATTGTGCGCTAATTTGAATATGTATGGGTCGGATCTCGCAAACACTTTAGAATATACGATTCCAAAAATGTGTTGGGCATAAATAAAATCGTACGGTTCGGGTCGAAGGGAGAATAGCCTAAGGTAGCAGAAGCGGGCCCCGGAATCGTTTTATCTCGCGCGCGCTGTTACAGAAGACTACAACTTGATTTATAATGTCGCGATAGGATCGTTGTAGTAGTAGCCGCTTTACCGGGGACATTCGCGTCCCCGTGTTAATCAATAATAAATGTTATTGGGAGATTATTGGACCGATTGCGGCCCTCATTCAAAGTCGCGGCCCGCTACCGCCAGATTAAGACCAATTCCTTCCAATCAAACGCCAAATTTATTAATCGACTCGAAACGCCACGAGAATCGACAAATTCGCCTCCGACTAACCGAGTTATCTTCCTTGATATTACAACGACATTTTTGTTTGAACTAGGCCCTTTGAAGCTTTAATCATCCTGGCCTAACCTAATTTACCAAGACGGATGACCATCTACAAAGAAAATACTTAAAGGGTTATGCTGCCCATCTTGATTAAACGCTAATTGCAACGGAATTAAAAGCTCTTAAATTAGGCTACAACAAGCATTATCAAGGGGGTTTAAGAGCGACACTGATTGCTTTTGAATGAATACTGGTCATTTAGTCCAACCATCATCGATCCAGCTGTGGCAGGTAGCCCAGTGGATAGGTAATCTGCTTTCCTCGCTAAAGCCCAAAATTGCAAAACCCATCAGTCAGAAAGGGCGAACCAAAGTAGAACATTTTGGAAAAAGAACAACAGATTTTAGATTTAGTGTCAATTAGTTTGCACACAGTTTTCCGGTATTAAAAATCCGACTATTTTCTAGTGCCTATCCAGTAGTGAATTTATTGCTAGTTGGAATATATATCTGAAGTGGGCTACCGTTCACACTAAGTAGGAGTTCCAGCCTAGATTAAACTCAGCTAAATTGAAAACTGGGCGCTCTCGAGCGTTTGCTTAACATTATACAAAATAGATCAAATGTAAAGGATTTTTCTCATATTTTGCTTTTGGAGTATCAATTTTACAAGACGTAGTTGTCCGCCGATATCGACGATCTAAGCGCTACCGGATGGAAAGTTGCCCGAGAAATACAGTTCTAAAAACCTCGTTACTCTTTTTCTGGACAAACCATACGTTTTATACGGCTGTAGCAAAGAAATGAGACATTTTCTTATATAGATAAATTGGGTTAGATCGACTTAAAATGTTTAGATTAGCCTATTAACATCGAAAATTATTTTTAATTTTGTAAAAAAATTCCAACCCGGCTCCTCCACCATTTTGGTAACCAATGAAATTAACAGTTAATCTTGCGAAATCAACCTGCATCGGATGGCCCCACCTTAGTCATCCGCCTTAGCGATTCAAATGGTTTCAAATTGTCCGTATTTGAAGTATTTTGCGAGTAATTGGCGAAAAAAGGCGCAAAATCATATTCTTGCAAATTTAATAATATCGAGGTAATAATTTCTAAAGGAATACAAAGGTGGAGAAAGGGAATGTCACAGAACCATAAGCGAGTAGTTTCATAAACTAACGATTGGGTTCACATCCGTAACCCAACGTCTTTGATGTCAAAGTTTTCTGCTAGTTTTGCGCTATTTTTTACCGCAAACTGGAAGTTTCTAGTAATTTCATTTCAACGTTATAAGCAGTTTTCGTAGGGAGAGTCGAGGACTGCCCATCTCACACTCATCCAGTATCTAATTTTCACCTTTTCTTGATCCTCCAGCCTGGCTAATGTCTGACAATTTATTTGTATCGATAAATACATGTAGCGGGGTCAATCCATCTGAAATGGTCCAGAAAACGGTAAGCTGTTCGCTTGACTATTTTAGAAAAAAATATAAAAAAATTTATCCGACGTCTTACGCCTCCTTATTACATTTGTGCGGCGAAAATTCTCCTTAACAATATTCCAAAAAATCGCGATTCTTCTTAGCGGTAGACATTATGCGTCGGAGTAGAATAACAAAGTTTCGCGACGGTAACCCGATTACTATACCCGTTTTTGCGCTCCTGCATCCCCAAGATCAATACAAACCCCATTTAATATTATCTACATGTATGATTTCCTGCTGGGGGGTCCTAAAAGCATTGCCGCAACGTTTACGTGCGAAGAATGATAATTTTTATTAAAATTATTTTTCAATGATTTTCAATCGGTACTGTTAACTCCTTCGCGGGTTGTCTTCGCTCCAGGTTACAACTTTCTACAACAATAATTACTGCGATAGTTTTGCTTAGTTTTTGATCAAACTCATGGCTGATGTGGATAGGAAGGTACATCCAAGGATTAAACAAATGAAAAGAGGAATGTGGATGGACGGAGTGGTGGGTAAGAAGGATGCGGCGCGTTGCATGGAACGCATGCTAATAGAATCGAGCAGAGAAACAGAATCGCAAAGGGCGCCCATATAAAATTGAGAAAAAGTGAAAGTCATCCATTCCGCTTAATCACACTTCCCCCAGAGCGTACGCCCTTCCGCTGCCCAGCAAATATTTTCTGCTCCAGAGTCGCCCGATATCGTCCTTCCAAATTGTCTATTAATTTTCTTGACTCCCCTAGCTTTATCTCATAGAGATGTTAGCTCACATCTCTTCTTCCCCTCTTGTCATATTTACGAAAACAAAAGACCTATTTAGGCTTGCTCGCAATTTGTCCCTAAAAGGAATACACATCTCTCTGCTTTTTTGGTACACAAGAACGGATTTGAAAGCAAAGTAAAACTCTTCCGGTTTTTCTATCAACCCTGGACGCAATGTTAAACTTTTAATCTCAGCATAATGGAAGTGAAGAGAAAAGGACAATTCACTCAAAAAATATTTCACCGAGTAAAATTTTAAGTTTAAATTTAAGAAATTTTAAGTTGAATAAAGTATTTGTGGAATTAAAATAACTTCTTTCCAATTTGCAGTTTGTTCCAATGTGCCCCGACCCGGGGACCCAAATTCAAATAAATGTGTATGTACATATGTGGGATTTCAAGAGTTTTGATTCATTGCTTATAAGTCTTATAATTCAAAAATAATGCATTTTATCATAAAAATTATTCCTACAATACAATTCTTAGAATAAATCTTTTAACAACAACGATATAAAATTTCAAACATTGCCGCGAAATTAAAATAAAATAACAAAGCTGATTTTGACTTCCGGTAGACGGGAATGCAGTTAATTTGAAAGTATTTTAGTTTCAAAGTTCGACTCGAGTAGGTCCTGATTCCAAACATTGAAATAGAAATAGTGGAACATAAAACTTCTAATGGAACATGTCCCCTTATTACCCTGTCCCAAGCTGTCCCAGTTGAAATGTGCCCCAACATGAGTTTTACGAATTGAAAAATTCTAGAAAATTGAAGGTTATGATTTGGTAGCCGCCAATAGGGGTAATGTATGTAGAATATATCTATATATGTATGAATATCCATAATATAAAACCCATAAAACCCCTTTGAGAAAATGGCCGTCTCTGTCCGCCACTAATACCAACTTAAGACAAATTATGCCAGCGTTTGAATTCAAATCTTCTGGACCATTACCAGGTCGACATTCAGGTTTAACAGTTTGCTTGGACACTCGTCGCTGCGCTCATCGCGCTCCAATTGACGCCTTGTAAGGCTCGTATAAAAAAAACTATATTTATCGTGTTTGCGATATATTTCAAATGCCTACTAACAATATTCTCAACCCAAATCATAAGTAGTAATTCTTCATGTCCTTTCTGGAAGAAGTATAGGCGCACTTGTGGTATGTGGGTTCGTGAGGGGCTGGACAAGTGGGTCCAGTGGCACTGCGCGAAAGTGGCATTGTGCTGGATGTTATCCAATTATGAGGATATATAACTAAACAAGAGTGCTTTAGGGCAATACAACCGAACAGGTTGACAATATTTGAAACGGGGCTGCGGGCTCTTGCGGCGGTTGTTGACACCGCAACTTGTGCAAAACTTACAAAAGTAATAGGACGTTTCAAGTATCGCGTGTGCGATCGCGAACTTCAACTAATAAATCACCCGGCGCGGGGTTATTAAAGTCGCGTGGAATTTTCGGATTTATTATTAAAAGTTGTTGTCATTTTAACCACGTCGATGCAATTATATCATGTTTACGTCGGCGGAAAGTTGCGGTCGTTTGTGTCTCTGATACACGGACCCACATCCATCACGTACCAACGATTATACAACTGTTCAAAAGAGATTTTAAACACCCCACACGCTCTCGCGTAAAATCCCGGTTTTCGTATTCTCTGTGAATTCTCTCGCGGTCTACACAAAAACACCCTTTGATCTCGATATCCGCTCCAAATTACCTTTTTTATTTCGTTTATTTGGATTCTATAACTGCACAAGTTTAATAATATCAATTTACACCACCACACCCTTACATATTTTATTCCTACCATTTTGAGCATACATCATCAAGTTTAGTCGTGTTTTTTTTTTCTTTTTTTTCTCTAATAAAAAACGAAAGGAAACCAACAGCAGACCATGCGTTGTCATCAGGGTTCCCAGGTCTCCGGCATTGCGCCGGAGTCTGCTCCATTTGAGGCTCATTTCGGGTCTCCGGCAGGCATTCAAGCATCTTCGGTATAATCAAACACGAAGGAAATAGTTTTACATTATTGTAAATAATATATCGTGGGCTTAAAGGTAAAATGGCAAAAGTCACTAACTAACAATTTGTTATATTTTATTGAAGCACGAATTAATTGTGGCCAAATGCTGATAAATGCATATCTAAACAAAAATACGATCAATAAGCGTTATTAAAATAAGTTCAATAAATGCCTAAAATCCACTAATTCTCTGGAAAATGTCATTGTATTTATTGGTATTCTATAGCAGTAAGGTTTTTGAAATTATTTGAAATGTTAGTTAGTTACTTTTAGTTTTAACAAGTCGATATGCAGACAGAGGCATATCTTTGTTGAATTTTACATATTCAATGTTATTCAAATTATTTTACACTACGCAATTTATCACGCAACATGTTCTACAACTTTTTAAGCAATTAAAAAATTGCGTATGGTGCCATTGACAATAGTGTAAAACCGCTATTATACAGTGAGAACACAAAGAATTGAAACATGACAAAATCTCTAAATCGGTCTGTTATTTAAAAAAAAACTCGGTTTTGAACATAGGAAAATTTTCTAGAAAACGATAGTTGAAAATTAGTGTTACATTGTGTATTTTATACAGATTTTGAGGTTTCTGGGAGATTGAATTCAAATGGCATACATGAATACTAATGTCGCTAAAATTGCAGTTTTGACATTTGACCTCACTATTCCTGATGACTTGTGTAATTTTGAGTTCGCATTTGCATTCAGGGCAAATAAAGTTCCAGAGTACATTTTATATTCCATTTACAACCTCCATGCTACTCAAAGTTATCAATATTTGTAATTTAAATTATGGTCTTTAAGCCTTAAATTTTATTCCGCTACCATTAAGACAATTAAATGTTATATTAAAATAACTTTCAAATTTGGGATTGCCATTATATCAAAACGTGTATTTTGATAGTAAAAAATAGACGTATTCAAAGACGATGTTTCTTAACCGTATAAGAAAATTGAAAAGGAAACAAAATTAAAAAGCGTTAAATATCTGCAATCCTGTAGAACGTGGCTTTTGGAAATGGCAACTGCATAGGCGATTATGATCTATTCTTTGCCAAAATCGCAAAGTTGAGTTTTTAGACTTGTTTGGGTTTGGCACATGCGAGGTGAAACGGTCTGACTTTTTTAATCACAGAATCAAGTTGACCCTACACCAATTATTTTCATATTTTTACTTTAAAAATAAATATTGTTTTTTTTTAAGAAACTAATCTGGCAACCCTGGTTGTCATCTTCTACCAGAGTTGATGTATTCAAAAGTTATTGTACATATTTATTGCATTTTATCATGTACTTCATGCAAAATGTAGAAAATAACCATCTAATGAGACAACGAATATGTCTGATGGTATGGAGCGGAGTTGCTATTAGGGTTTCCAGTCCCGGTTTTTTTCAGGATCCTGGCATTATAAATCTAAATCTAATAAAATGTATTTAGCGTTTCTTACCGACTGGATTTGTCATCCCAGGCGTTTTGATGCGGCAATTTTCGCTTTTCTCATGAATCCCAAGAACCCGGCATTACAAAATCTTTAATCCCGAAATCCCGGGATCAGTATATTGTCCGGGATTGGAACCCCTAGTTGCTATAGCTTGGTCACATACCAAAATCATAGAATGATGGAATCATAGAATGCAGAATGCAGAAGAAGCAGAATGCTTAGGATGCACTAAGTGATAGGGATAGAGGCAGATGGAATAGCTGGGATAAGACCTATGCCATGAGACCATACACCATATACTATCAAACTTATTGAGAACGTGATTTGTCCTTGTCTGCCTTATGTAAATCTATTTCTGATCCCCTATCTATATCGCTATACACATCTGCATTAGTGCTAAATTTCAAGTTTAATTTAACATGATACGCCGTATTTACGCATTACCTGCTCATCGTGTCCTAAAATTACTTCCGCGTTTAGGCCTCTAAGTATATAGAACTATGGAAATGCGAAATGGTTTTTTGAGGAATGATTTTATGGGGGCGGCTCGTGGTATCTACCCTTAAAATTTAAGCTGCGGATTATCTGGTTCATTTCATCAGGGCGGTAGGGGCCGCGCAGGTGCAAGTAACCAAAGAAGCAACAAATATTTGGCGAGCAGAGTGTATTCAAAGTCACGTTCGCAGTTTTGCTTGGCTTCGTCTTACGCGGCTCGAATGTTGGTGAAGGTTGCCGCCGTTTTAACTCTGTGTACTTTGGGGCCGCAGTAAAGTCGCACGGATTTGAATAAACCGTATTACGGTGCGGGAGTTATGAAATTGCCTTATCTCTTAAAACCTGCACTTATTTTCGGACTAACACACGTTAACGAGGCACGCCGCCGCCGTGTGCCACACCCAGCACGAGATTTGTTCATCCGATAACCGCTAAGCGCAGTGGTCTCCAATGTTGAGTAGCTACGCCAGTCGATACATGGTGTACGCAAAATCCATAGAAAATAATTTCAAAAAGAAACAAACGGATTACGTAAAACGATTCATTGTAATAAATAAAAGGTAATGAAAGAAATAGAAAACAAAATTATAAATTGATTCCTGAATCTGAATTATTTAATTAATTATTAGTTAATTACGGATACTAATTTACATATTTCGGATCGGACTTTTCCACTTTTAGAATGACCGAAGAATGCTCGTTCCAACAGTGTTAGCTCCATTGCGATATCTCTCAAGGTACTCGAGTAATTAGCATTTTTCTATACACGTAACTTCCCATAAGGGGGCTGGAAGCCGGTCGTCCAAATTAAGAACGCGAACAGTCGTATAACACGCCGATCTTTGTCTACGTCTGCTATCTCAAGGCTGTATAATCGTGATCGGACTTTTTGACGTTCCTATAGTTTCAGCGCCAATGAGATACAGCCTATTGCATATACCGATTTTTACTAATATTTCGGATACTAATTTACATATTTCGGATCGGATTTTTCAAATGTAAATATATACTTTCTATTGTTATCAAGTTTACTCCTATCAGCTCAAAATCGAATTAAGAACGCAAACAGTCGTATAACACGCTGATCTTTGTCTACGCCTGCTATCTCAAGGCTGTATAATCGCGATCGGACTTTTTGACGTTCCTATAGTTTCAGCGCCAATGAGATACAGCCTATTGCATATACCGATTTTTGCTAATATTTCGGATACTAATTTACATATTTCGGATCGGATTTTTCAAATGTAAATATATACTTTCTATTGTTATCAAGTTTACTCCTATCAGCTCAAAATCGAATTAAGAACGCAAACAGTCGTATAACACGCTGATCTTTGTCTACGCCTGCTATCTCAAGGCTGTATAATCGCGATCGGACTTTTTGACGTTCCTATAGTTTCAGCGCCAATGAGATACAGCCTATTGCATATACCGATTTTTGCTAATATTTCGGATACTAATTTACATATTTCGGATCGGATTTTTCAAATGTAAATATATACTTTCTATTGTTATCAAGTTTACTCCTATCAGCTCAAAATCGAATTAAGAACGCAAACAGTCGTATAACACGCTGATCTTTGTCTACGCCTGCTATCTCAAGGCTGTATAATCGCGATCGGACTTTTTGACGTTCCTATAGTTTCAGCGCCAATGAGATACAGCCTATTGCATATACCGATTTTTGCTAATATTTCGGATACTAATTTACATATTTCGGATCGGATTTTTCAAATGTAAATATATACTTTCTATTGTTATCAAGTTTACTCCTATCAGCTCAAAATCGAATTAAGAACGCAAACAGTCGTATAACACGCTGATCTTTGTCTACGCCTGCTATCTCAAGGCTGTATAATCGCGATCGGACTTTTTGACGTTCCTATAGTTTCAGCGCCAATGAGATACAGCCTATTGCATATACCGAATTTTGCTAATATTTTGGATACTAATTTACATATTTCGGATCGGATTTTTCAAATGTAAATATATACTTTCTATTGTTATCAAGTTTACTCCTATCAGCTCAAAATCGAATTAAGAACGCAAACAGTTGTATAACACGCTGATCTTTGTCTACGCCTGCTATTTCAAGGCTGTATAATCGCGATGGGACTTTTTGACGTTCCTATAGTTTCAGCGCCAATGAGATACAGCCTATTGCATATACCGATTTTTGCTAATATTTCGGATACTAATTTACATATTTCGGATCGGATTTTTCAAATGTCAATATATACTTTCTATTGTTATCAAGTTTACTTACTCCTATCAGCTCAAAATCGAATTAAGAACGCAAACAGTCGTATAACACGCTGATCTTTGTCTACGCCTGCTATCTCAAGGCTGTATAATCGCGATCGGACTTTTTGACGTTCCTATAGTTTCAGCGCCAATGAGATACAGCCTATTGCATATACCGAATTTTGCTAATATTTTGGATACTAATTTACATATTTCGGATCGGATTTTTCAAATGTAAATATATACTTTCTATTGTTATCAAGTTTACTCCTATCAGCTCAAAATCGAATTAAGAACGCAAACAGTTGTATAACACGCTGATCTTTGTCTACGCCTGCTATTTCAAGGCTGTATAATCGCGATGGGACTTTTTGACGTTCCTATAGTTTCAGCGCCAATGAGATACAGCCTATTGCATATACCGATTTTTGCTAATATTTCGGATACTAATTTACATATTTCGGATCGGATTTTTCAAATGTCAATATATACTTTCTATTGTTATCAAGTTTACTTACTCCTATCAGCTCAAAATCGAATTAAGAACGCAAACAGTCGTATAACACGCTGATCTTTGTCTACGCCTGCTATTTCAAGGCTGTATAATCGCGATCGGACTTTTTGACGTTCCTATAGTGTCAGCGCCAATGAGATACAGCCTATTGCATATACCGATGTTTGCTAATATTTCGGATACTAATTTACTTATTTCGGATCGGATTTTTCAAATGTAAATATATACTTTCTATTGTTATCAAGTTTACTCCTATCAGCTCAAAATCGATCAGAATTTTCCAGAAACTCATTTTTCGATACTAATCATTACATGCTCTTTTGAAACCGTGTCTTGTCAATTTACCCCAATTTACCCCATCTTCTCAATTTGTTTTTATTTAAAAACTAGGTTCATATGTCACAAAAACTGTTTTAAAACCGGTTACTTTTTAATTACAAAGCTACTTTTTTTGTATAACGCTTAAGCTCAGTTTAAGTTACTCAGTTTAGGTACTCTACAGAATTTAGCAAAACAATATTTAATTGATTCGCTATCTAAATTGTTATTGAGCCATTCCACAAGATTAACTGTTCCGGATTTCTGCGACTATAGGGCTACTATGAATCCCAAATCGTAGGGTTAAGATGCCATTAATTTGAATGGGTCAATATCTGGTGATATTTTAGGCGTATTTACAAAATTACGCGGTAGATTTGTTGTCGTTCGGCGCGCCACTAATTTATGAATATAAACACGGATTCCAAACAATATTAATAAACCAACACCCGGGCCGGTATTAAATTAAATCCAGTCCATATAGTAGGTGAACCAGAAACCGATTGGGTCGCTTAAATTCATAATCGAGCCGAACCGGCCTATCTCTAATTAATTCCGATTTAAGTAAACTGCTTAAAAGCAACTATCGCAAACTATATCCATTATCGTCCGTTGATTTCACAGACGGCCGATAGAGGGCGATATTGTTCAAAGCGCGCCAATCTGCATTCGCTAAACGGTTCGTGTTTATCAAAATGAATTGCAACTGCGGCTAATGAACATGATCATAGTACTCATTGAAGTACTATGATATATAAATCGCTGTTATGACTACAATTATTATTTCCAAAACAATTTCAATTAGTAGTAGTACTATCGAGACAAACCAGCTGTCAAACGGTTTATTACTAAACAGTTCATTTATATTAGCTATATTCACTACTAATTTACTACATGACATATCATCATGGAGGAAGATGGAGCCGCTATACGCTGTACTTTTACCAGTGAGGGTCAATTCTGTATTCACACACGACGTTTACGGTCAATCTAAACTTCAATCAAACCAATAAAAAAATCGTCAGTTTTAATAAGTCAATACTTTGTTTACCATTGATGCATATCAATGTCAATGTTTTTCGCTTAAACTCTGAGTAGTATTGGGTAAAGTTTGACGTTGTAGGTTCGTGTAATGTGATAGCTGTTTCGTCGTCATCGTATGTCGAAAATAGATAGGGGACTAATAGGGGATGAAAAATGGTGGAAATTTTGATTAATTTCTATTATGGGCCGGCTACATGAATGGGAGCGGTGTCATCTGGGGGAGGGGAGGGCCATAATTAATTAGCGATTGTTTTATTTTCCGATAATGGGACATCAAACATTTTTCGAACTTTCGCGCGGCCGTTGTTCAGGTAGGGGCGCAACTTTGCGTTTTCCGTTCTCCCCCGATATTGTCATCCGTTTCAATTAGCTCGTTCATAATTAATGTGTGATTCCTGCCCACCCTCAGAAAAGTTATGATTAGTGACAGAACGAAAACTCACTCGCCGTTGGGTTTTACAAATTTCGCATAATTACAATAATATGCAATGAAAAAGCTCCATCGAAATAAAACTAAAAGACTAATAAATATAATAATAATAAAAGTATTACTAAGTTATATAGTATTCCAGGACAATTTAGTACGCTTATATTAACTTGCCATTTTGAATTTTATACATCTGACAACAGATTTTGAATCCGAAACCTTCATATATCACATGTTTGGTCGCCATATTAGATACGCTATTTTGAATTCAAATAATACGAAATCAGATTTGGAATCAACACTATTTACTACACTATTTTGTAGCTTCAGGCCAATGGCGCTATTGATTAAAAAACCTATAAAACCTAAACAAAATAATGAAAAAATACATTTTACTAAAAATCTTGAAACTAATATCCAAATTGTTCCAAAACGTTGGAGTCAGCGTAAGTTATTAAATAACTTTTAAAGATTGCCAAAGTTTGAAGCGTCATAGCGCAAAAGTTGACTTTTTGCATCAGCAACATAATCTTTTTTTATTTTTCTTTATGGCATTCGGATTAAAATGTTGGAGTACCTTTGCCATAACTTATACTATCTAAAAGCACTCATAACTCAATTTCAATCAACATCATTTTCTTGTATTCGTTTATTGTACATTTGAAGTCTTGTTCAGTGGCTCTTAGGTTGGCCTGGCATACGACGTATTTGTTATTTTTTTACGTAACAAAGAGAATCAATTGTTTTGCAGCCAATCATCCTCCCATCTGTTCAATTTCACTGTCCAGTTTATATACTGGGTACCATCGCTGTTATCTTTAGATTTGTCCTCCAACAGCTCTTTGTTTACATTGCAGTTTATCCCCTGTAGTATCACCACCCAGCAGTGACTCATCTCAAGTCCTTCAAATAACTGAATGTAACTCCCCTTTTTCTGTCTGGTGTCGTTTCCATTAGTTTCGTTGATAGTTGCCAGCAGTCTTCCATGTGTTTGTATTTGGTCATATTTGGTCTTACAAACCATCCATTTTATTTGTTGCTATTTTGTCCACTCTTTATTTTCTTGCCTAAAGTTTTCTTTTGAGATGTATTTGATGATCTGTAGAGTTTTTACAGAGAAGAAGCTCCAGTAATGGTGGTGTAGAGAAAATTAGATTAGGCTTTGGTTAAGGGGGAGCATCTAATTACAATAACGCCCTAGAACCCGTGTTAGATGAATCTCCATCTGCACGAAAATAGCAATCGCGGTTTAGCCGTGATGTTATAGATCAATAATCTCGGAGACCGTAGCGATGAAGTGGTTGATAGAGTTACTAAACCGCAGGACTCGAGTTCAAGTCCCACAGTGTATGTTCCGAATCCCAAGGTGAGAGGGAAATTCCGAAAGCACGACAATGCTGCGGCTTGTTGCGCGCTCCGCGGCTACAGAATTAGCGGAGGCGCGCGGCGGTTTCCCTAAGCTGCAGTCACAGGACACGTATTATACATATTAACTGCCTCATTAGCGCTCAAATAATTGCGCATTTTCCGGCGACAACCTACACCCCTCCGCCGTACCTGTTTTCATGCCACCGATTTACACCTTGTGGTCGTCTAGCCAGGGAGAGTCTGTAGCGAGATTGTTGGAAATGGGTCGTATTTCTTTGATGGGAAAGTAAACACGGTACGTTAACGATAAAGTTAATTCAAAACTAAATTGTACGCGTTTGTTTCGTGATTACGTTTAAGACTGGAGGAACTGAACAAGTAATGAGACATCAAACCATCTTCCAAGGGTTGGGACCAATTCGTTTCTGACATAAAACCAGAAGCCATTTGTGGCGAGACGCACTGGTGCCTCTTCAGTTATGAAGCCGTACTGCTTTAAATGTGGATGGATGGCACTTCAATTTGGTGCTTCATATTCAGTTATTGCTGTTGTTTTGACATATATGCCCTGTTAGTGGTAGATCTAATGTGGTGGCTGCAGTCCCATTGGTATTGTTTTTGGGCCTCAGTCCAGTCAGAATGAAGCCAAACGTAGTTGCTGTGGTCCCACCGCTGTTGTATTTTGAAGTTCTCCAAGCACCCCCAAAATCTCAAAATGAAAGAGCTTTGCTCACTAGCTTGTGGTCACATAATCTGTACTCACTCAGCAATCCTGAAAGCAGGACAGCAAATTAAAGATTAACATACGAATCTATTATATCTGAACGTGGTCCTCATCATGGTCCTCTTGCAAATGAAACGAACACAGGTACAATTCTCCGTCTAAAGCTTATTAGCAAATAGCACCACTGGTTGCTGTGCATTTGCGCCTCAGGAGGTGGGAAAATTTGCGGGCTGATATTATTTGTGGTGTTGTGGTGCAATAAAATTCTTATTAGGTCGGGCAGGAGTCGTTCTGCGGTACTAATAGACCCCTAGCGTTGCTCAGTCGGTGTTTACACGGTACACTGCGGCGGTGGCGGCGTCGGCGGCCAGATTGCGTATGTGCGGCAAGGATGCTTGCACAGGTCCAGACCGCACAGTTGTCCTTAACATCAGCCGCGTGCGATCGGCGTTTAAACCCGATTGTAATTATTTTAATGCGATGCCGCGGCTTACTACCCCCACCTCGCTTAACCGCGCTCGCCGTACTGCACTATCTCAGCTAACCCTTGGGTAATTTAATGCAATTAAATTGTTTCAAACGTCGTCCGAGTAATGACTTCAAAAACTCATCACCTCTACAACGGATTTACTGCGATTTGTTTATTCGTGATAAACTACCGGAGTTGTCATACATAAAATGTGGTTTTTGGATAATTAAAAGCCAAGAATTATCTTTAGTACCATCTACTGATTCTTTGTCGTCACTTTTGGCCGCTTCAGCTGGCTCTTGTTCTTCAGCGTCCTAATCTGATCCATCAATCTGACTCTTCATCTTCCTGAGAACTTTTATCTTCTGCAATTAAAATATACTTCGCAACCATACCCATATGTTGAAGGCATGCCTGTTAAACTGCCTTTCCACATTAGTCGACCAGCTGTTTTAAACTGGCAAGGTATTTTGTTCTTGGTCAATTTAACTTTCTGAACAAGATCTATGCGGATGTGCTTTCTGTTAAATTTTTAAGTATAGTAATTTGGTGTGTAGGATAAGCCCAACCAACTTAATTGCATTAAATTGTTTCCAACATCATCCGAGTAATGACTTCAAAAACTCATCACCTCTACAACGGATTTACTGGGATTTGTTTATTCGTGATAAACTACTGGAGTTGTCATACATCAAAAGTGGCTTTTAAATTATTAAAAGCCAAGAATAATCTTTAGTGGCATCTACTGATTCTTCGTCGTTACTTTTGGCCTCTTCAGCTGGTTCTTGTTCTTTAGCGTCCTAATCTGATCCATCAATCTGACTCTTCATCTTCCTCAGCACTTTTATCTTCTGCAATTAAAATATACTTCGCAACAATACCCATATGTGGAAGGAAAGCCTGTTAAACTGCCTTTCCACATTAGTCGACCAACTGTTTTAAACTGTCAAGGTATTTTGTTATTGGTGAATTTAACTTGCTGAACAAGATCTATGGGGATGAGCTTTCTGTTAAATTTTCAAGTATAGTAATTTGGTGTGTAGGATAAGCCCAACCAACTTAATTTGCTTTAAATTGTTTCCAACATCATCCGAGTAATGACTTCAAAAACTTATCACCTCTACAACGGATTTACTGGGATTTGTTTATTCGTGATAAACTACCGTAGTTGTCATACATAAAATGTGGCTTTTAAATTATTAAAAGCCAAGAATTATCTTTAGTGCCATCTACTGATTCTTTGACGTCACTTTGGCCTCTTCAGCTGGCTCTTGTTCTTCAGCGTCCTAATCTCATCCATCAATTTGACTCTTCATCTTCATCTTCCTGAGAACTTTAATCTTCTGCCATTAAAATTTACTTCGGAACAATACCCATATGTGGAAGGAATGCCTGTTAAACTGCCTTTCCACATTAGTCGACCAGCTGTTTTTAACTGCCAAGGTATTTTGTTATCAGTGAATTTAACTTGCTGAACAAGATCTATGGGGATGAGCTTTCTGTTAAATTTTCAAGTATAGTAATTTGGTGTGTAGGATAAGCCCAACCAACTTAATTGCATTAAATTGTTTCCAACATCATCCGAGTAATGACTTCAAAAACTCATCACCTCTACAACGGATTTACTGGGATTTGTTTATTCGTGATAAACTACCGGAGTTGTCATACATAAAATGTGGCTTTTAGATTATTAAAAGCCGAGAATAATCTTCAGTGCCATCTACTGATTCTTTGTAGTCACTTTCGCCTCTTCAGCTGGCTCTTGTTCTTCAGCGTCCTAATCTGATCCATCAATCTGACTCTTCATCTTCATCTTCCTGAGCACTTTTATCTTATGCAATTAAAATATACTTTGCAACAATACCCATATGTGGAAGGAATGCCCGTTAAACTGCCTTTCCACATTAGTCGACCAGCTGTTTGAAACTGTCAATGTATTTTGTTGGTGAATTTAACTTGCTGAACAAGATCTATGGGGATGTGCTGTCTGTTAAATTTTCAAGTGTAATAATTTGGTGTGTAGGATAAGCCCAACTAACTTAAACATATTAAATTCTTTCCAACATCGTCCGAGTAATGACTTCAAAAACTCATCACCTCTACAACGGATTTACTGGGATTTGTTTATTCGTGATAAACTACCGGAGTTGCCATACATAATATGTGGGTTTTAAATTATTAAAAGCTATGAATAATCTTTAGTGCCATCTACTGATTCTTTGTAGTCACTTTCGCCTCTTCAGCTGGCTCGTGTTCTTCAGCGTCGTAATCTGATCCATCAATCTGACTCTTCATCTTCATCTTCCTGAGGACTTTTATCTTCTGCAATTAAAATATACTTCGCAACAATACCCATATGTAGAAGGAATGCCCGTTAAACTGCCTTTCTACATTAGTCGACCAGCTGTTTGAAACTGTCAATGTATTTTCTTATTGGTGAATTTAACATGCTCGACAAGATCTATGGGGATGTGCTTCCTGTTAAATTTTCAAGTGTCTTAATTTGGTGTTGAGGATAAGCCCAGCCAACACGTAAATTCCATTACATGGGAGATTCGTATATGGGTTGCAGTGGGGATATTATGTACATAGGAGAGGCGCAGTTAATGAGTTACATGCTGATTCCTTCGGCGTTCATCCATATCTAATGCGGCGTCGGTTTTCATTTTTGAACGAAACGTCGCGTCAACGAATCGCTACTCGGTGTGACATACGTTATTCATGACTCACGATTCGGGTCACATTTATATACATATATATATATATATATATATATATATATATATATATATATATATATATATATATATATATATATATATATATATATTTATATACAATCCCGGTAACGCGAGATGACGTCTCGTTGATAAGAGAACATACGGAACGAGTCTGCTCCTCCTCGCGATACATATTAAATTTAAATCTGTCAGTCTTAATCTTTAACGTGGTTCCCAATTGAAATTCCGCTCGGAAATGATAGTTTCATAACTCCCGGGCACCGGATGCCATTCCGCGATGCTGCTGTAAGCTCGACGATACCATACAGGCGGCTATACACCGCCTCATCTTTCAGAATTCGTCGTGCCGAGTTTTAAGAGACGCGACACAACACCGCGCTGTGCCTGTTGACAATTACGACGTCTCGGATTTCAAAAACTTCATGAAACGTGCGTGTTTGCTGATTTTTATTGGATGCTTCAGGCGTACAACCCAACCGACAAAGCTTCTATCGGAATACAGCAAGCATACAACAATTATTCTATTCAAGTTTTATCTGTTATCTGTTTTTGCATATATACATCTTTATCCTTTTGATTGCGATCTAATGTTTTTGATGATTTTGTTATATGTTGAACATTCTTATAATAAAGAATTTAATACTATAAAGGGGTTAAGTTATATCTGACATTCTTTTTAAAGACTGAAAGTAAACTTAAAGTGGGTAGTTAATTTAACTGATAAGCAAATTCCAAAAGATTCCTTAGATTTTTGTCATTGGGTCCAAATTTTGTTATACTAACATTTGTAAATAATTGTTAAACATTTTAAACTATATTATATAAAAAATATATATTGAATAAACGTGGATAAAAAAATTGTATTCGACGAAAGTTTACAAGTATAATATTAGCATGTATTTTCCATCATCTTTTTCAACATAATTATTACACCACATAGTGTGTTTTTGAACCTAATTTGAAATGAAATAAAATGTACGTACCCTCTAAAGTAAAATCCATCACAGTATAAATTAATTTGTAAACCACAAATGTTTGGGAGTACTATCGAAAACACTGCAAAAATGCAACTTAACCGGTTATGAATATTACCGTTTCACGTGGTCTCCTTGCGTCTATAACTCCTCCTCCTCCATGTGGTAGGATTTAGAAGTCAGTCTAAGCGTATGCCATATGATTCATTAGGTCTGGAACAGCTCTAAGCAATAATGACGTCAAATCAAAAGTATTTTACGCGGTGATAGCGATGTTGTCGATAATGGATTAGAGAAGGAGAAAGATGGATGAAGTACAGCTATGAGAGGCCTAATAGTGCCGCGAGGTTGTCATAATATAGGTCGCAGGTAAGGTCCCGGTGCGATCAAGCCCACTGCATTATCTCGCGGAATTACAAGTCTGCACTCCGAATTAATCCCCTGGTGCGGCGGTTCAACAATCAGGGTTGGCGGCGGCCGTCGCGACGCCGGTCCAGATCCAG
The DNA here is from genome assembly GCA_964023965.1 of Melinopterus prodromus. Taxonomy (NCBI): domain Eukaryota; kingdom Metazoa; phylum Arthropoda; class Insecta; order Coleoptera; family Scarabaeidae; genus Melinopterus; species Melinopterus prodromus. The sequence goes on from OZ030399.1 coordinate 9,304,164, forward strand.
CCACCGGCGCTATTCTGAGCAGCAACCGCGGCTTAGTCAAAACCCTAATGAAATTGTAATCTTTTTCCGGAGGGGCACAAATATGCGCCGGTGCTCACTTGGCGGGCGAGTTGCCGCCGGGAAGCCGGCGGAAAGGTGGACGAAGAACAACCGCGCCCACTTCCGGACCGGGTTACATTGATTCTAAGTGACAGTGACATGCCACCGCCGGAGCGAACTTTATGAACTCCGGCACGCTACGATTAGTTAATAACCCGCCCTCGAACAATTACCTACATTAATATTAACTCTATTAAATCACTACACCCCCTGCGTAAAGAAACGACTTCCGATTACAATAAATTCTTCTTTAAAGCTTTGACTAAAATGTCCTATTTTCTTAATCCAATTGCTCCTCCCAATTAAGAGTTAATCATACACTGACAACTCACACCCGGGAGTCTACTCTCGTCATCTTTTTAAAGCGAATGCGAGACTTCTCGAATGTTAGGTGAGTGGGGATATCAGCGGTTCCCCTGTGGTCCGTATCTATGAGCAAGTTTGCTTGTCGCTAACAACAATAACGCACGCGCCATGCCCATACGTTCCAGACACAGGTTAACCGCTGGTATCCCCACTCCGTCCACCAAACCCTTCGAGAAGTCAAGCATTTGCCTCGAAAAGATGACGAGAGCCGACTCCCAGGACAGCTCATACCACGACAACTCATATCAGGACAACTCCTACCAGGACAACTCATACTAAGACTACTCATACCACACACACAGAAATAGTTAATGTTGAGAAAATGACATAATTTGTTTGTTTTAAGACAACACATACTTGTATTATTACATTATTCTCATGAATATTTCTTTAATGTAAATCTCATGCGGACTTCGTGTCCAGCCCATGCCCATTTTAGCTGTTTCGCTGTTTTTAGACGTCTTTTAGCCCAGTTCTTCTTCTTATATGCCCATTTCTGACTCTGTCTATTCTTTTGACTCCAAGCATTGTTCGTTCCTTCTGTGATTGGCATGATTTCAGTTTTTGGCCTTCTTTTGATGTGCTTGACCAAGTTTGACAGCCATAGGTGAGGACTGGTAATTCGCAGGTGTCGAAAGTTGTCTTCTTGGTGTTGATTGACAATGAGCTTTTAAATATTTGTTCAAGGCTCCAAAACCGTTTCCATCCATTTACAATTCTTCTTTGTAATTCTTTATGAGAACTATTGATGAAGGATATTGTTTGTCCTAGATATATATATTTGTGTACATAGTCCAACTGATGATCGTTCAGTTTAACTAAACAAGTAGTAACTAAGTACTAAAAGCAGTAACTAAAACTAGTAACTAAAAGTTTTGTGACTGATATAACGTGAATCTGGTTCTCCCTGTATAATAAGAGGTAATCGTTTGTTCAACATTATAACAGCTTCTGGCAATTCACTCATGGTCTGCAGAAAAAATTATAAAAAACTGGTACATGTTGGGATTTGTTTGTCCATGAGTTTATTTATTACAATACATGATTAACAATACAACATGGTGGGTGTACCTACTTTGAATTACGTAAACATCTCATTATGCTTTATTATTCTGCTTTGGTGTTTTGCAGAACATTATGTTTACTGTTTGTTCTGGGGAAGAACTCTTGCTGGAATGTTTCTGTTCAAATTAATTTCCTCAGGACATACCTGTATAAAAACTCGAATATTCTTTTAATAATGCTGTTCAACATATTTATTTCAATGGGTTCTTTCGTATTTCGCCTCGTTTCGATCATAATTCTTTTGTTCTGGTAAGAATTATATTAGGTTGTGTTGACCACATCGGGGGTCAATAGAATTCGAGGTAATTTTATTGCGCATTCTACTAGTAAAAGTATACATTTAGATTACCGCGTGTTTTATTTGTGCATACTTCTCTGTGTTGGTTGTGAATACTTTTACTATAGAAATCAGTAAATGTATGCACTGACTAGTAAGTGTATAAAAAATTTCGAAAAAATGGGTGTAGACAAACAAACAAAAAATGTAACAAGCAGTTAAAATGTACCTACTGTTAAATAACAAACATGATACAACATAATTTAAACTGAAGAAAAGACCACGGGAAATGTTAAAATAAAACATGGCGCCAATAAGAAACCCGAAAGCTGGCAATGATTCCTCCAGTCTTTAAGGATAACTCAAGCTGGCAATTAGATTGCTCCTACCTGAGTAATGTTTTTGGTAAAGACGTCCAACTCTGATGTTTTTTGTAAAAAAACTGATGTTTTTTGTAAAAAAACTACGTTTCTAAATTTCACCTTGTATACGTAAAAATCTCACCATATATCCGATGCCATAAAATTTATTGTATGTTTTTACTAAGCCATAAAGTAACATTACATTAGCTTGAAATATTCATTCATTTCAAATATGGTATGTTTACAATCCTTACATTACAAGCAATTTGTTTGTTAAAGAAATATTTGAATTGACTAAGTATTATTGGAAATATGAGTAATTAAAATGTACTGTTTTCTGCCCTAACCTTTAATTTGTTTTGACTTCCATCATATTTTCGACAAAATTGACACAAAAGTATTTTAAAGTCAAAGTCAAAATCGGGAAATTAAATTTGATAAACATTTTCCAGGGAGCTGTAGTACTTATTATTAGTTCTTTCCAAGCTGAAACTTCATACTGTAAATGTTAATAAAAGTTGATTGTATTTATTTATCAGAATTGTAGTCTTCGCTAGATTAAACAAGCTTCTTAACCAAAGAAAAGAATCTTAAATTCCTTTTAGCTACTTACATTATAAAAAGACATTTTAACTTATTTTACCCAAGTCTTCAATAACATGATTTAGGGCATTTGTGTAATTAAGGTTTTAACCTTAATTCATCATTTAGCTTTTATATGAAAATAGGGAGATTAAGTATGTACTAGAAGATTTTGGGGTGATTGGCCTATATAGGGGGTAATTTTGGAATTGAACAGAGGCTTTTAAGATTTTTGGAGCGGGCGAAAGCAATAGGCATTTCGGTTCGGAGGGGCGCTTTGCATATTTATTGACGATTGTCTATAATTTTCGTTTAAGTACTTAAAGTCAACAAAAGAGCGGCGCGGGGGGATTGAACTGGCGGGGTGGCGGCTGTCCTAACCGTTATTGTCGGCGTAAAAGGGGCGGCGAACGATGATAGCGGGGCGTAAAGCTCGCGATGGATGCAAAATCATTCCGCTTTAAGGACGTCAAATCCCACCAGGTAATACCGGTGTTACAGTGGCGTACCGAAGAAACAATCCCTCCGGCGAACGCCCCTCCCCCGTTATCATGAGTTGCAGAACTAAGGATGGCTGATTGTAAAACGATTTTATAACGAGGATAAAAATATCGATAACATGTAAATTGGACACCAGGCTGGAATATGGAATGAATCAAATGAACGGGCCGCCTGGCAGGTTTATTGGCTTGAGAAGCGACGCAAGGGGCCGTGATAAAATGGTTGTTCGTGGGAACAATGTACCGAGGGACTTGTCTTGTACAATTCATGTTACGGATTAATTCTGCAACTTCGCGCCGCGCGCCGCCACCTCTACTACCCGCATTTATTACTTTCTCCCTTGGAATTATCAAATATTTCACACTTAAAGAATTACATTAATTCCGATCGTTCCAGATTTATCGCCACGATTTGACAACCCCTTTATCACGCCCCGTCTACCGTCCTTCTATTCGTTTACATCCCTCATTGATTATCTATGGCACACGATATTTTTTTATTCAGAAAAAGCTGCTTACATGATGTTTCTGGTCATCACTAATTTAATCGCTTATTCGTCGCTTCACCATAATCATTTCAGCCCCTGTAAGAAAGGAAGAACACTTCCTCGAAGGTAGCTTATCCACGGTCAGTACAATACGTCATACACACAAGTCTTTAAAATTACTATATGAGGTACCCTTGAAGCTCGAGGCTGATGCTGGCTTCATTTAGATTATTTTGATGCGTGTAGTGTTAATACTGGATTTCTATGACACCCCTTAATATAGCTTGTGAAAATGCTGCCAACACAATAAACTTTTTTTGTCTTGGTTCCCATGGCACGAAGTTGATATTGGCTTCATCTGAGGTTTAAGGAAACCTTTGCGACATGGTGGCTGGAATATCACTCTGAAAAGCTGGGTTTTCAGCCCCAGTAAGAACGGAAGAACACTCATCCTCGAAGATAGCTTCTCCATGGTTAGCACAATACGTCATAAACACAATTATTTAAAATTACTATGTGAGGTACTCTTGAAGCTGGAGGCTGATGCTGGCTTCATTTAGATTATTTTTATGTGTATAGTGTTAATACTGCATCTCCATGACACCCCTTAATATAATCTGTGAAAGTGTTGCTAACACAATAAACTTTTTCTGTCTTGGTTCCCATGGCACGAAGTTGATATTGGCTTCATCTAAGGTTTAAGGAAACCTTTGCGACATCGTGGCTGGAATATCACTCTGAAAAGCTGGGTTTTCAGCCCCTGTAAGAAAGGAAGAACACTCGTTCTCGAAGATAGCTTCTCCACGGTTACTAGAATACATCATAAACACAATTATTTAAAATTGCCATGCGAGGTACTCTGGAAGCTTAAACTGTAGTTTTAATACTTGATGTTCATGTGATGAAATCGCATGTTATTATGGGATCCGGGATGGAAGACATTTTCGTAGTTTTTCGTAGTTTTCGTAACTATTTTTCTGGTCTTCACTAATTTTATCGGTTATTCTCTGCCATCCGCTTCATCATCACCATCTTCATCTATGATTTGTTCTTCTTCTGGATTATAATTGAGTCTTCTTCGTTTACTTTTTCCTATAAGGTTTGTTAGGTTCTCTCATTAAACCTTATTGTGAAATCTGTCTCTTGAAAAATCTTACAATAAGATATAATGATGTAAAGCCTTGGGTTATAATGATATAAAAGCTGATGTGTGCTTATATTGGATATGATGTGGTGCTTCTCGTTAGAATATATGCATTTGAGCTGATCTTGAAGTAACTTTTTAACTGACCACCATGATATAAAGTTGAGTAGCAGGTATAAGAAGACGACAAGGGTTGTTTTATTTAATGCACTCTTCAGCGGAGTATCTTGGCAGTTTCAGCGCAGCGTTACATAATTTCGTAAGCGGCAATTTTTTCCTTGTTGCGCCTTACGTCGACTTGATTTCAGAGGGCATTCATGACATAAACCGAGCGCAGCTTTTACCATTATCCTTAAGAACCTCTCCCCTCGTTTTTACTATCCTGCAACAATTTGGATTTTTAACGTAGTCGCTCACTGCGAGTGCCCTCTACAACATTGTATATAAATTGAAGCCGGTACGAAATATATGCTATAAATATAAAAGTTTCCTATTTAGGGGAGGGCACTGCTCCCAATTTTCTCTAGGGTTGCAAGCGAACGTTGCATTGCCACGATCTTCTCCATTTCCATCGACAAAATTAGGTTTTTTCCTCTTCAATGATACGAACATAAGTCGAGGCACCATTATTCCATTTGCTAACACCTAGAGAAATATAGCTTCTTTCTGTTTGGAATCTCCAATTTATATTATAACTGGTAAGTCTGTTAAGTCCCGCTTTACATTATTGACTGCTCATGTAGATATATTGAGTTCCGGGGTATCCGAGGAATTTGCCTTTTGCCCTTATTTATACAGGTCATAGATTTCTTTTATACGCCTTCTTTATTCGTAGGTTTAAAAACTCAAAGGCCCCCTTATCCGACTCAATATCTCCCTACCATATAAACTCCGGGACTGTTTCGTTCCTGCTCTTATTTTCGTCGTCGTCCATATAGTTTCATCAAAACGGATACATAAAGAAAGCCGTTACTCAGGCTGGCGGAGTATTTCAACTTTAAACGGCATCTCGCAGTATAGATGAAAAATCACGATATATTTAAAATTATGCATACATAGACGTATCTCGTCCGGATCTATACGAGATCAGACACAACAAGTAGCTCTCTTACTGCCACTGTATCATACCATACCCTCTACTCACAAATTTGTTTGCACTATAAATGTCAGTTATTTATAAACGAACGTGCTTGCACATTGATACTCAAAACATCCCTTAATATTACCCGTGAAAGTGTTGCCTACATCATAAACTTTTTTTGTCTTCGTGCTCATGGCACAAGCTTGATATTGGCTTGACCAGTTCAAGGAAACCTTTGCGACAGTTGCTGGCATATCACCCCGCAAAACAGGTTTTCAGCCCTTGTACGAAAGGAAGAACGCTTCTCCACGGTTAGTACAATACGTCATAAATACAATTATTTAAAATTACCATGTGAGGTACCGTGGAACCTGAAGCTGGAGGCTGACGCTGATGCTGGAGGCTGATGAGGATTAAGGACGCCTTTGCAACATGGTGGCTGGAATATCACTCTTCAAAACAGGGTGCTCAGGCCCTGTAAGAAAGGAAGAACAGTCTTCCTCGAAGAGAGCTTCTCCACGGTTATTACAATACGTCATAAACACAATTATTTAATATTACTATGTGAGGTACTCTTGAAGCTGGAGGCTCATACTGGCTTCATTTAGATTATTTTGATGTGTATAGAGTTAATACTAAATTTCCATGACACCCCTTAATATAACCTGTGAAAGTGTTGCTAACACAATAAACTTTTTTGGTCTTGGTTCCCATGGCACAAACTTGATATTGGCTTCATCTGAGGTTTAAGGAAACCTTTGCGACATGGTGGCTGGAATATCACTCTGAAAAGCTGGGTTTTCAGCCCCAGTAAGAAAGGAAGAATACTCATCCTCAAAGATAGCTTCTCCATGGTTAGCACAATACGTCATAAACACAATTATTTAAAATTACTATGTGAGGTACTCTTGAAGCTGGAGGCTGATGCTGGCTTCATTTAGATTATTTTGATGTGTATAGTGTTAATACTGAATTTCCATGAGACCCCTTAACATAACCTGTGAAGTGTTGCTAACACAATAAACTTTTTCTGTCTTGGTTCCCATGGCACGAAGTCGATATTGGCTTTATCTGAGGTATAAGAAAACCCTTGCGACATAGTGGCTGGAATGTCACTCTGAAAAGCTGGTTTTTCAGCCCCTGTAAGAAAGGAAGAACACTCGTTCTCGAAGATAGCTTCTCCATGGTTAGCACAATACGTCATAAACACAATTATTTAAAATTACTATGTGAGGTACTCTTGAAGCTGGAGGCTGATGCTGGCTTCATTTAGATTATTTTGATGTGTATAGTGTTAATACTGAATTTCCATGACACCCCTTAATATAACCTGTGAAAGTGTTGCTAACACAATAAACTTTTTCTGTCTTGGTTCCCATGGCACGAAGTCGATATTGGCTTTATCTGAGGTATAAGAAAACCTTTGCGACATTGTGGCTGGAATATCACTCTGAAAAGCTGGGTTTTCAGCCCCTGTAAGAAAGGAAGAACACTCGTTCTCGAAGATAGCTTCTCCATGGTTAGCACAATACGTCATAAACACAATTATTTAAAATTACTATGTGAGGTACTCTTCAAGCTGGAGGCTGATGCTGGCTTCATTTAGATTATTTTGATGTGTATAGTGTTAATACTGAATTTCCATGACACCCCTTAATATAACCTGTGAAAGTGTTGCTAACACAATAAACTTTTTTTGTCTTGGTTCCCATGGCACAAAGTTGATATTGGCTTTATCTGAGGTATAAGAGAACCTTTGCGACATAGTGGCTGGAATGTCACTCTGAAACGCTGGGTTTTCAGCCCCAGTAAGAAAGGAAGAACACTCATCCTCAAAGATAGCTTCTCCATGGTTAGCATAATACGTCATAAACACAATTATTTAAAATTACTATGTGAGGTACTCTTGAAGCTGGAGGCTGATGCTGGCTTCATTTAGATTATTTTGATGTGTATAGCGTTAATACTGAATTTCCATGACACCCCTTAATATAACCTGTGAAAGTGTTGCTAACACAATAAACTTTTTCTGTCTTGGTTCCCATGGCACGAAGTCGATATTGGCTTTATCTGAGGTATAAGAAAACCTTTGCGACATGGTGGCTGGAATATCACTCTGAAAAGCTGGGTTTTCAGCCCCAGTAAGAAAGGAAGAACACTCGTTCTCGAAGATAGCTTTTCCATGGTTAGCACAATACGTCATAAACACAATTATTTAAAATTACTATGTGAGGTACTCTTGAAGCTGGAGGCTGATGCTGGCTTTATTTAGATTTATTTGATGTGTATAGTGTTAATACTGAATTTCCATGACACCCCTTAATATAACCTGTGAAAGTGTTGCTAGCACAATAAACTTTTTCTGTCTTGGTTTCCATGGCACAAAGTTGATATTGGCTTCATCTGAGGTTTAAGGAAACCTTTGCGACATGGTGGCTGGAATATCACTCTGAAAGGCTGGTTTTTCAGCCCCTGTAAGAAAGGAAGAACACTCGTTCTCGGAGATAGCTTCTCCATGGTTAGCACAATACGTCATAAACACAATTATTTAAAATTACTTTGTGAGGTACTCTTGAAGCTGGAGGCTGATGCTGGCTTCATTTAGATTTATTTGATGTGTATAGTGTTAATACATGGCTTTCATGACTCCCCTTAATATAACCCGTAAAAGTGTTCTTCCTCGAAGTTAGCTTCTCCACGGTCAGTACAATACGTCATTGGCACAATTCTTTAAAATTACCATGGAAGGTACTTTTGAAGCTGGAGGCTTACGCTGGCTTCATCGAGATTATTTCGACGTGTATAGTTTTAATACTCGATGTTCATGTGATAAAATTATATGTTATTCGTATAAAAGCAGAGTGGAACTAGCAAAGAGATAGAAGCTAGGTCGGTTTGTTTTTCTCCGCAGTACGCTCCTGCAATATTGGATTCGGGATAGAAGACATTTTTGTAGTTGCGAGGTTAATCCTAAAACTGCTGGAATGGGGTAGGACATGTCGTCATGTGATATGAGTCGTAAGTAAGCCAGAAGGAATGGAAGCTGATATTCGGTAGACGCGCTATGAAGTTGGTCTGCGGAATCAAAGGGCATAATATTTCATCCGCGGTAGACGGGTTAAAGCAGCGAGAGGAACGAAAATATTATGTTTATGCATACGGCCCTAGCAAAATTGCCTTATGATAGCAATGTCTTCGTCGGTTCAAGTTTGTAGCGGTCGGGAATGAAAAAGTATGCTGACTTAACAATTCTTTCCAACTCGGTACATAATCCTCGCGGTTTCGGGGTCGGCTGAGCGCAAAGAGCCGCTGAGAGTGGCGGCCCCTTCCGGCGCCCTCGTACACCTTCCGACTACGGATTGATAAAGTTTATCAAGCTATCGATAATTCCGTTAATCGACCAGGCGGTAAGTCAAGGGTGGCCGTTCGGGGGGAGAGCGGGGGGCGGACGCTTTTTCACTGCTAGCCTTTACTTTTCGAAGACTTCACGACGAAACTCTAATCCGACGAGGCTTAGGCCCCGGAAAATGAATGGTCCAAATACCGCAGCTCGTTAAACCGCCGATTTCATTATCGCGATTATACCCCGATTATACCGGTTCCGGTTGTTGTTTCCCTCCACAATACAGCCCCAATAATGACCAACATTTTAAGTCGACTTAACGCCCGAGATTTGATCCCCGGCGGAAAACTTTCATAATAAAGAATTGCCCAAACCGTCTCCGTCTTGCCCAATCAACACCCACTTCCAATCGCAATGTTTCGTGAAAATAATAACCACAAGAACATACGTTCAAAAGTGATTCGTTAAGATTTAGCTTCTTGAGGTTTTATTTAGATGGTGGCCATTTTAAGGGGGGATTCCGGGGTTCCTCTAAAATTACCGCTTCTTTTAGAATTTTTATTGGCGAGACTATGCAATACTTCAATTCCAAATTTGGCACAAATATTTATTAGCTTTTTATTGGTAATATCTTTTTCAATTTAATTGGAACAAATTAATCAACCCTTAGCTGTTGCAGAGACTTAAATCCAAGAGATAATAATCGCAGATTTAATAAAAGTTATATATTATTCATATATTCCACCTATTTTGACAGACTAGTAAACTAATTTACACTGATTAAACTGGGCTTCGTAATGCCATGTCAGTACGCTTGTCATGTCACATTAATGTCATCTTCAATTTTGGGATAATAAATAAAAATGTCGCAATTGAATGAATTTCAGAAGGGAAATTCAAACTCGACTACATGAAAAAATCAGCATTCGAGAAATTGTTATTGAATTAAATTGTAGGTTGCGAAATACTGTCAGACTTTAAACATCATATGTTAACAAATACTGTCAAAGTAAATGTTACACAACTAAAATTGTTGAGAATATAAGTGCCCAATTTCACTTTGCCGTCCCCGTTTTGTTATGCTCTCGATGGTACTCTCAAATTATATTATAGTAGTTGTTCTTTGCACATTTACAGTCCAATAACTAAATGCTCGTTGTATTATTGAGTTAATGAAACGCATTCTGACATTTAAAGTAGTCCACATGATGCTGATTATATTTATTCGATAATAATAATAGGTACTTATAAATTATTTTTCACATTTTCATATGTATACATTGAGCGCGTAAAGTAAGGAAACATGACACAATGTCTGAAACTGCTTGTTATTTGAAAAAGTTCGTCGATGTTAATTATCAAAATATACATATTTACATCAAATTTAATTTCCGACTTACAATTGTTTTCGACTTTTGACGCCATCGACACTTTCTAAATGGTAACCCCATATTTTTTGTACTTTGGAATTTCACGTAAAAATACAAAGATTTAGGTTTACTATGAGACTTAGAGAGCTGGAATAAAATAAAAAAAGCTAAACACTACTGCTTTCCGCTATCTACCTACGGTAGTCAGACAGTGACACATTGCCCACACTATCGCTCTGTCTCTTTTGCTAGCGCCTGCATCACTTCTCGCCAGCCAATATAAAGCGCGGGTCCGTTCCAGTTATACGTAGTATATACAGTTCACTGACTCCAGATGGCCTGAAATAAAAATATCAACTAGCGGCCTACTTGATACATAAGTAGTTATCGTTTGATGAACCAGAAAATAAAAATATTTATATTTGAGGCAATGGTGACTTGTCAAACTCAAAATATCGATTTTTCTCCAAAAAATTGACAATGTTTTCACTATGAAATCAAAAGTACTTACTGTACTTCTGGGCCATCAAACAATAAAGGCATGTTTACTGAACATCCAGTTAAAATTTCAAGTCGATCGGTCAAATACTTTTCGAAATATCATGCCAACCGTTCGCGGAAAAACTGTGACGAGAAAAACGCGTTTAAACTTTCAAGTTCAGTTGATAACGTGACATCGAGTACTTACAGTATTTTCTGCTAATATGGTATACCAGGGCCATACTTTAGTCGTCCTCCACTTCGTAGAACTTATTTTGAGACTTTTGCTGATTTCTACGCCTTGTTTGAGCTTATTTTGCAGCCTCGAGTGCAAGTCTCGACGACCTCACCAGACGCTGTTTCTCGCGCACATTTGCAAATATCTTTGTTTCCGTGCCGACAACGATTCTTATTGTTGTCATAGTTTTAAAGACGAAGATGATTTAAGTTTTTGTACAAGATAATAGCCAATTTCCTTCTTCCACAAGCACTTCTGGGCCACATGTTAATATGAAATTGTTTCATTGTTTGGGTAACACCCTGTGTATTACTCATCCTTTACGAATTCTATTTCCTAGAATAAATTATTCAGATAAGAGCTGCGTGATAAGATAATCGATATGTAGCGAAAATTGGGATATGGGGAATCTTGAAAGTGAGCGGAATAATTGATGCCGGGATATAGGAAAGATGGGAAGTATGAAAGAAGTGAACATGAATAAATAATTCAATAATTTATACGGAGGCATAATATTGTCGCAGAATATAGGCGAGGTTGATGATAAATCAATAAGATTTCAAATGCGCTACGTTCGCTCGGCGGAAAATTGATGTAAATATAAGAAATTGGAGGCAAATTTGTTTAAATACCCGTAGGAATAAACGCTTTTATGTAAACCGAATTACGCAAAAAACAACCCCGTGGAAGGTAGTCGGGAAGAGAATCTTTCTTACCTTTCCTCTGACTTCACTTCAGAAGGGCAATTGTTTCTGTTAAAATGGGGGCAACACAATTCCTAATTATACATTTTTAAAACGTCCGTACTTACGACGTCCGTGCTTTTACCAACTCTATTACTTCGCAATCTTTCAAATGCCCGAAGAGAGAGGTGAGGAACAAAGGGGAGCTAATTTTTAAATTGAGACAATTTCTAGACAGCCCTAAACTCGCCGGCGACTGTTTTGAATATTGAGCATCCCCGAAAAGGAAAAGTTGGAACTCTCACTCCAGTTCTGTTTACGCGGCGTAACTCAAAAGATTTCTTTTGCAATCGAAAATCCCCGACAGCAAATATTTCCCGGTACGGAATATCTGGGGGGATATTTACTGGACCCTCTCCGCTAATGTAATCCCATTTATACGCGCAAACTAATAGATCAGATTTCAAAGTTAGCCTGATAACAAGACTTGTCCAGTCCGCACTTCGTGAAGTATCGAAGGTAACACCTACACAGGATTAAACCTACGATTTTAACAGTATCACGTTCTAAACCGCTCTCAAGCCAACCCTGTCAAAGTATCTTGTTGTAAAATCAATCCAAACCTCTAAAACTCTGTTACACATGGACTCATCTAGTGTTATTTCCCATTTTGTTACTCGATTCTCTCCAATATCTGATTTTTTTTGTAGACTATACATAGTTGTATGGTCCTAATTTTGAAAATTGATTCTCCCTCATCTGTATTTTAATGTTTTTCTAGTTTCTTCTTTTTACTTTATCATACGCTGTGTGATAAAGTATCGTAATCGTGCCGAAATATTCGGCATCACTAACGCCAAACCAGTGACAGTCCATAGACAAGCTTATAGCATAGATAATCTTATACATGTGGCAACATTCTTTATATCAGTTTGTAATTATATGATATTATCAAAATATCTGTCAAATCCTGAATTTTGGACGTTTACCTTAAGTATCGAAGGATCTAATTTTAAAATATGTACGTCGATGTCCAACTGTATTTTAGTTTCTAAAAATGATAATTAATTTATGAAAAGATCTATCAATAAAAGATATTTCGTCAAAGCACTAGATATTAGATTTAGCGGTTTGTCTGTAGTTAGCGGAAACTTCCGCCGGAAGTCAATAGATGAACAAAAGCATACTGCTGTCATCAGAACGCGAATTTTTCAAAATTCAACCGATGTGAGACTTGGTGCTTGGGATAATGTATCTTAGAAACGGAAATTACAATCGATTGGTCTGGAGGCAATACAGGACCTTAGGCTTGACAAACTTGGCCCGGAACGGACGATCGGAACGGGAACTGAACACACGTGAATGTCGCACGAGGCATATTAGTTCACTGGGACATATTGAAAGTATATTTTATACACCCCGACCCAGCCTTGTATATTGAAATCCGGCATCGAGTTCTTTTTTTGTTTGCTTGCTTGCCCCCTACTTTTAAAATTACTTGGACATGTAGGTATAGATCTGATTCTGCCTTTAAGGAACTAGTATATCCCTGTAGAGAGTTTAAATTTTAGCATTTGTTTAGAAAAATAGGGATATAAAGCTAAGGGTTGGGAACCCTAATTAATTACTTAGAATTTAACGCATTGAATAGATTGCTATGCGCTGAATACGCATACAGACCCAAACGTTTTCGTATTAAGGTCTCGAAAAAAGCGATGGGAATAAATAAGCAAAACCGTGATTTTGGAAATATTTGCGAATTCAGCCTGCGAACTGAACTTATCTGAGCAACCTAGAAGTTAACCCCTTCACAACTTGCAAAACCGGCAAAAGTACCTAGTTTTAAAAAAATATTTGGCTAAATTGAAAACTATTTTCTTTTCTGCGTCTATACCAGGATATTTATACTTGGATATACACAGTTCTGCTTTGTTCACCTAGCAGCTATAACTCACATAACACTGTGCTCTGCTTTTTTAACTTCACTTCACCAACTCAAAAGGTTTGGTTCTTTTGAGTCTTCGCACACTGTCACAATTCTCAAGAAGCTGGATTGCCTCGACATTCGTGTGCTGGAGAAGTCTGTTCTGATGATTCTCTGCAAACTTTCCAATTTCGTTCGTTACTAATTCCATTTCAAGATCCCTGTGGAGATTTCTGTTTCTTATATACCACGGTGCACCATCGATGTTTCTTAGCACCTTATTTTGGAAGCGTTGAATGATGGTGATATTGCTTGGCTTAGTGCAGCCCCACAGTTGGATACCATAGGTCCGTCCACACAAGTTTAAGTATCTGGTTGTACAGTAGGAGTTTATTATATGTCGACAAAGACGACTTCCTACCAATAAGCCACTACATTTTTTTGGTATCTTATGCCCAATTCTTCTCTTTTTTTAACATGTGGTTTCCAGCGGAGCTTGGTGTCTAGCGTATTTTGCCGAGGTATTTTTCCGTGTTCGAGTAGGGTACGGTGGTGATATTTATTGTAACTGGAACGTATCGTATTCGCTTGTTGCTAAAGTTTATGTTAACGGATTTGGTTTCGTTCAATGTAATTAGCCATCGTTGCATCCAATCACTAATATCGTTGACAGCATTCTGCAGTTTTAGTGTTGCTCCTTCAAGATTTGTATCTACTGCCATGATAGCAGTGTCATCAGCAAACGTGGCAACGGTAACACCATCTGGTTTCGGTAGATCATGTGTATATAGAAGGTAAAGAATTGGGCCAAGTGCACTACCTTGTGGTACTCCAGCTTTAATACAATTGAGGGTTGAAGTACTCATTATCTTGCTTTATGCGGAAGTATCTGTCAGAAAGATATGATCCTAATAGTTTCTCTCTCTCTCTCTTCTAAAGTTCTTTCTATGATCATTGTTATTCTGTGCACCTGATCAATTGTGGAATGTTTGTTTCTGAATCCAAACTGATGAGTGGGTATGATGTTTCTTTCATCTAAGATTGGCTTCAGTCGTTTTGCAAGTAGCTTTTCTAACACTTTTGACAATGTGGGCAGTAAAGAAATTGGCCTGTAGGAGGATGCTGCATTTGGTGATTTTCCTAGCTTGGAAATCATCACTACCTCCGCAGTTTTCCAAACAGATGGTACATATTTAAGCCTAAATGCTGCGTTGCAGAGGTTAGTTATCTTTACTATGGCTTTTTTAGGCAATTCCTTTAAAATCTCTCAGATCAAACCCAGGTGCTTTTGTTTTAATTTTTGTCATTTCTTTTATTACCTCTTTAGGTGTACCGGGAGATATTCGATTTCCTTGGATTATTGTAGAATTAGTAATTCCTTCTAAAGTTCTGTCTTCATTTGGAGTAAAGGATTGTTTCAAGTAGTCGGCAAAGACTATGGGTTTGTCTTTGTTATTTCTAGCCCAGGTTCCATTTTTCTAGTGATTATTTTGTTTTTATGTAACAGATAATTTAACCACGTGAAGTTAGTAAATATTGTGCCCATGGTCTTACGAATTAATGGTTACTGCCGGTCTCGGTTGGTTACATTGGTAATAAAACCAATTGAAAAGGTAAGATTTAAATTTAAACTAGCATTAATTTATTATGTTGGGCCCTTAAAGTATTGCTTAAAAGTAAGGTTTTTAATGGAATTTTAAAACGGATGGGAAACGATCAGTTCGTAGGATTCAAAATAAACTATAAATTAGGCTGAGCTAACGAGGCGATGTATCAAAGGGGGTCGTGTTTTATTAAATGTAGGAAACGGATTAGAGTAGTGCTTAGGTCGCACGGGAGTGACGGAGAGGTCTGAAAGAAATATTATTCCGGAGTCTAATAATAAAAAGAGCATGTCGCACCGTCGCTCTGTGCCGTTAGTATTGTAAATTCTTGTCTTTTTCGTGGCAGGAAATGAACAAGCGGCACTATGGCGCGACATGCCACGCTAAGATATTGGCTCCGACTCCTTTTGCCACTGCTTCGCTATTACCGCCCGTTTGATCTGTACAGACGGGAAAGTTGCATGTCGTATCCATTTATTGTTCCAAGTAGGTGTCCATACAGATAGTTCTGGCTTATTCCTCTGGCTCTTTCGTGGTTTCTCAGCACCACCTCGCGAATTTATGAAACATTCAACTACAGAGCACCTCCCTTGGTTTCATTTAAAATTACTCTTCAGTCCACGAAGTTGTCAATGAAATTCAAACTCGAGAAAACTCCGCATGGCACTGATATACACTAAAAACAATGATATACATCATTGTACGCGCAAATGGTCGCGAGTGACACACACGCGGTGTTAAATCGGCGTTAATTCCAACTCCGTATTTTTATGTGTGTGTATAATCACAAAATGGTTACTTCTGCAGCAATTCATGTTTAGCACAAAATCTAACAGAAATGAATTGCCAAAGGTTGTTACCTAAAACTTTCCAATCAGTTAGGTCGTAATTCTTCATGAGACCCTAGGGGTTGACTCGTATACCCCCTGGGGGCAATATACAAACTTGCGGCATAGGAATCCCCACTTTCTTGTAATACGGTTAATACCAAATTTAATCATTTTGGTAAATCGTTGATATTCGAGTCCAACAAAAATGTTTTATGATTTTTCCAGATAGTTGTTACAAAAGCAAAACATATTATGACGATTTGTCCAAAATTATTAAAAAAAAACTTATCACTGCTACAGCATGTGCTAATTTTTGACACATGTTCAATTATAGACGTTTGATGATACCAAGTAATGTCTAAATGTTTTGTTTTATGCTAGATAATAAAATTATAAACCCCTAACCACAACAAGTATTTTAGAACCTAAATGCGTATTTCAGCAACTATGTTGCCATCTTCAGTAGAACCTAAAAAGAGGAAAAGAGAGATTAGCACTTCATAATATCTTTACTGGATATTGTCCAAGCAAATCACTAGTGGAAGTGACGTCCATGTTAAACATTACCCTATATATACCCATTTGTTGTTCACACCTCAGTGAATTTTGATCATTGAAGCGTAAAAAACAAGTTTTAATTAAAGCAGGTCAAACAATGGCGAACTAGGTATAGGACCCCTGTCTGAATTTATTAGTTTATCTCTATTCAAGTGAATAAAGATACTTTCCAAGCTGTTTAGTTCCCTATTATTTGACACAGCTTTTACAAGTTTTAAGTCATCTACAACTACTTTATGACCTGTGTCTAAAATATGTTGAGCAACACTAGATTTTTCAAAACGATTATATTTAAAATGAGCTACATGTTCTTTGAACCTAGTTAAAATTGTTCTTCTAGTCTGGCCTACGTATTGTTTTTCACAGTCATGACATTTGATACAATATATACCAGATTTATCAAGTACATCTACCTTATCCTTTGGGTTTCCAAGAAGGTTTTTTATGCTATTATGAGCCGAATATGCTATACAGAGATTTTGTGATGTAAAAATACTTCTCAAACCCTTTGTATATGCACAATCGAACGGTATTTTAACATATTTCTTCTTTTCTACAGACAAAGTATTTAAAGTAGATATTTGATTTACATACATTTTTTGATTCTGCTTCTTAATCATTCTATCAACTATTGTCTCAGGGTACCCATTATGTATGACAACATTCTTAATAAACAATAATTCTTGCTGATATCTATCTGCGGACAATGGAAATTTCAATAACCTATTTACTAAACAACTAATAAAAGACAATTTTTGTTGAAAAGGATGCTGCGAATCATTAGGGATAAACCTGATTGTGTTAGTATCTTTCCGATACACGTCAATTTCTATTATATTTTTGCTATTCCTGACTACCAGAGTGTCTAAAAATGGAAGGTGGCCGTTAACTTCTTGTTCTACAGTAAAGTTAATGGTGTTGAATTTCGAATTCAAAACGAGAAGAAAATCTTGAATACTGCACTTCTTGGTGTCAAAAATGGCAAAAATATCGTCGACATACCTAACCCAAGTCTTAGGGAAATATGGTGCTATAGACTTTACATTGGTTTCAAATCTGCTCATAAACAAGTTGGCAATAAAAGGTGAGAGACAGTTACCCATTGCAGTTCCCTCAAGTTGTTCAAAAAACTCCGTTTATTTGAAAACAATTTTGAGACATACAAAGGGCAGTCAATCTTACATATTCATCTATTTCTGACGGGTCAAAGTTGTTATTGCTCAATAATTCCCTAAACTCCAAAGTTTCCGGAATAGGCACACTAGGAAACAGTGAAGCAACATCAAATGAAATCAACAATTCACCATCCTCTAATTTTACATTGTTAACCTTATTGATAAACTCCAATGAGTTATTAACAGAGAAGCTTGGTTGAGGAACAGGTGAATTGTTGAACTCATTCGATAACCATTTCGCTAACTGGTAAGTAGGTGAGTTAATACCTGATACAATAGGTCTCACTGATTTACCAGGTTTGTGAATTTTGGGAAGAACATATAATCTAGGTACAGTAGGATTGGAAACTTTGAGTTTAAATCTAGTTTGGCGGGTGATAAGATTAGGACAACTGGACAGCGTACTATTTATTTGACGGACTAGTTTGGGCAGTGGGATTTTCTTGATTTCCTTATAAGGACCATTTTCAATTAAGTTATCAATCCTATCAAAATAATCCGCTTTATCCAGGATGACCACCTTATTACCTTTGTCAGCCTTAAGATAAAAACAATTCTTCTTCTTGAGTCCTTCAATAATTTTGTATTGATCTTTACATTCATTACTAACTTTAAAGTCCTGTTGATTCATTAAAAGCTGATTCTTACAAGAGCTCCTGATTGCAGCTTTTGTGGTGTCATTACATTGGCTAATTGAAGATTCAACTCCTGATATTAACTCTATAGTAGGCATCGTTTTATTAGGCAAGTTGTATTTTAAGCCTTTATTCAGAAAGTTAATTTCAGTTTTTGAGAAGGACTCAGAAGATTCATTGATAACTATGTTACAATCTAAATTCTTAGTTGGAAATTGTTTCAACAAAACATCACTGTTTCGTTGAGATAGCAAAGCGAGTTTCTTCCTATGGTTGAAATTAACCTTATCCATTTTGTGATTGATGATTTCGTACATGTTTTGTTGAAACACTAACCATTGTTGGTAATTGAGATCTGAAAGATCTTTACAAAGTTTTAAATGCAAATTATATTTTGCTAACTCTAACCTACTCCTTTTTGCGTATTTTTGCGTACAATTATGCTAGATAAGAATGCTCAAGTCGTTGGTGAAAGAAAGGGTAGTGGGTAAACGAGTACAATCAAACAATTAGTATGAATTCTTGGGAATTAGTAATAATTGATTAGTTCGCCTGAACTCCATTTAACTAATTACGAAATGAAGTTCGGATCGCGGCGGCGGCGGCGGGGGGCGGACGCCCGTGGCGCCGAATTACGGAGAACATTTTAAACAGTGCGCCGGGCGCGCCTCTCTTTTGACTCGGCCGCGTTTAAAAGAAAATTTATCTCCACATCCCGACCCTCGTTGTCATTTACCCCACCGAAGCTTTTATTATTTGCCCTAATTGCCATTTTGTTCCCTACACGGGCTGCAACTCCATACATCGCCACCCGAATTACATAACGCAATGATTCTAATTACGCTTTTGTTTACGCTTTTTTTGTCATGCAATATTGTAGGTAATAGATCAACGAGCCATCAATATCAAAGTTATCGAAGACAGAGTAAGGGATGTGGGTGAAAATTGCAGAGCAAACCCTTGTTTGAGTCTTTCTTTGGCGCAAACCACTTCAGAGTACACCTCTTAGCAACAGTTTTTAGAGGACCAATCTAAGATGTTGACTGGAGGACTAATCTGAATTGTTGCGATGGACTAAAGGCCGTCCTCGTACACACTAAAGCTTGAGGTCTACAAACCCAACCCAAAAAGAAAGCCTTTGCCAGAAATATTACATTGCAACAGACACAAACCCAAACCCCAAGGGCCTTTTCAACAATCCTGCACCAATCTCGGCTACTCTCAGCAGCCTAGTTGAAGAAGTGCAAACCCCTTCATAGCACACCTCTTAGCAACTGTTTTTAGAGACGCATACTCAAATGGGGGCTCTTGCGGTGGACTAAAGGTCGTCCTTGTGAGACTGATCGTGAGGTCTACAAATCCAACGTCAAAAGGTAAAGCTTCACCAGAAATATTACATTAGTCCAGTCACCATCGATGTTCGTCTGATACACAATCGTATCATCTTTTGATATTCTCCTGTTTCAGATGAGATGGGATTCTAGTATTTTATTTTAGGCTAGACTCAACCAAACCCAACCACATAGATGATTCGTCTCCAGGACAACCTCCTTCCTAGTAACGCTGTCCACGCTCTTGTACCAAAAGCTCTATAAATCTAAATCATGACCTTTCATAGCAGTCTTCCAACTTTAGAAAGCCAAAACTCATGGGCTTCTTCAACTATCCTTCACTTATCCCAGCTACTCTTGTGATAGACTAATGGCCGTGCTTGTACTATCCCCACCATGGGGTCTATAAACCCAATCCCAAAAGAAAGCCTTTCCCAGATATATTACATTGCACCAGTCACCATCCATCTTAACACATGTCATCATATGTCATCACTCATCACAGGCTCTACAATCCTGAATCATAGCTTTTCCAAGCAGTTCTCCAACTTGAACCCAACGAACTCGACACCCATGGGCTTCTTCAAAAATCCTGCACTAAGCTTCTCTCAGCAGCTCTTCTCTTTCCTCCCATGGCGTTCCGATTCATTGTCGTCTCGGCTTCCTCGGCATCTCTTCCTAGCATTTACTATAAAGGCCCTGTTTTAGTTGAGCTTCGAGTTCTTTTTCAATTTCCACATATGGGTCATTGACTACCCAGTATACAGCTTAGAGAACAGTCATATACAGTGGTAAAGGATTTTCTGCGTTATATTTTCTACTTCCAGACTAATTTATCCTGAGTCATCTATGATGAGCATGTAATTCTTAACAGCAGTCTAAGTATTTCATCTGCTCTAAGCGTTCTTGGAAGTACAGTCTTCCTTGGTCTTGTGACCAACAGCATATGCTTGTGATGTGAATTCACACCAACTGTTTTTGGTATTTTTTTTTTTGGGATGTTGCCATGTGCACAAAGCCAGTGGCTTGTCTGTGCGGCAGTCGGGGAGACGGAGTATTTGAAAAATCCCCTGCCTAACCTGGGCTTGAACCCTGGACTTCTGAGTGGAAGGCATTCGCCTTATCCACTCGGCCACCTCCGCTCAATGATGTTGCTATTGACGGGATATTTTTCATGGTGGTTGTTAGTTGTGGGTGGGTACCACGACCAATGGTCAGAAGTTCAAAAAACAAGTTCCAAATATCATTTCTTGAAACTGTGAAAACATTCTCCTCCATCTAATGATTCTTGACTAGAGAGATACTGGTCGTAAGTGTAAGTTAAACAAACCGAAGGTTTATCGATCCGTTGGCGGTGCCATAACGCCCCCAAAAATGGCCAGACTGACGGAAACGTATAGCTTAAACAATCTCACTAATTGTCTACCTCTGCTCCATGCAAATTAACCCAAATCGAGTTAAACTGCTTTGTCTCGTATTAGACTTTCCGGAGACTTGTTTTTAGTGACGGTATCGAGACAATGCTAAACAGGAAGGGTTGGCGTAGTCGGCGGCGGGCTCGATACTTCGCCCGCAGTTTTTAACACTTCCCCCCCCACAATCATCCAATTAATATACACGTATATCAACTTCTAATCCAATCTACTCACAAAGGAAACACTCGAACACTCCTTTTGATCCAACACCGTCTTTGTAGAATTTCATTACCCATAAAATTTTTGTTGCTGTTGGACCTTTTTTTATAGGTTAACCAATGGCAAGCAAAGCGTATTATGGTATCATAGTTAGTCAATGAAGTAGTTTGGAGACTGCTTAAAACCATATGGTGGAAACTTTAAGGATCAAGCAAAGGCATATCTTCATACCATTTAATATGAAGGAGTTTATTTCAACTTCCAGACTAATGTGTCCTTGGCCATCTATGATGAGCATGTAATTTTTACCAGCAGTCTAAGTTGTTCATCTGCTCTAAGCGTTCAGAGAGTACTGTCTTCCTTGGTCTTGTGAAGTACAGTCTTCTTTGGTCTTGTGACGAACAACATATTATGCTTGTCATTGTAAATTCACACCAGAAACTGCTTCTAAGCATCGATCAAAGCACGGTAGGTAAATATTTTTGGTATTGATGTTACTATTGATGGGATATGTTGCATTATGGTTGTTAGTTGTGGGTGGGTGTGAGTGTAGGGTGTCACGAATGTGTTCCTAAGGCAATTGTAAGTTTGGAGAATGGTTTTAAATTATTCGTCTTGTTTCAGCGGACACCAGCCGGTGTTTTGTTTTGTATTAGAGCTACATAAAACATTCAGCGCGGGTCGGCCGGCCCTTTCTGCAGTGCAGGGCCGCCCGACCTCGCCCTCTCCATAATGCACGGCTGGCGGACGGACGTCCCGATTACCTTATTACCGGGAATTTAACGAATCGCGCTAAATTTAAAATCAAATTCCGACACACGCCGAGACGACTCCAATTATTCCACCTTGTTAGAGACATCCGCACTACACCCGTTGATTGACTCACACAAAATTATACTCCTTTCATCAACACATTTTTGTTAAAGCCATTTCCCTTCGCATCTTCCAATTTTTGCACGACCTGTATACAGTAACACAGTTTTACATTACTTGATTTTGACGCTTGGAATCGTTGACCTCTTCTAATATCAAATTAATGTTTAATTATTGTTGAAGAGGTGGAAACCATCTCATAGCACACCTCTTAGCAATGGTTTTTAGAGAAGCCATTGCAAATGTGGACTCTTGTGGTGGACTACAGGTCGTCCTTGTACAGACCAACCATGAGGTCTACAAAACCAACCACAAAAGAAAGGCTTTACCAGAAATCTTACATTGGATCAGTCACCATCGATGTTCGTCTGAACACAATCGTATCATCTTTTGATATTCTCCTGTTTCAGATGAGATGGGATTCTATTATTTTATTTTAGGGTAGACACCACCAAACCCAACCACATAGATGATGCGTCTCCAGGACAACCTCCTTCCTAGTAACGCTGTCCGCGCCCTTGTACCAAAGGCTTTACAATTATAAATCATGGCTTTTCAAAGCAGTCTTCCAACTTTAGAAAGCCAAAACTCACGGGCTTCTTCAACTATCCTGCACCAATCATGGCCACTCTCAGCAGCTCTCTATCATCCCATGGCCTTCATATTCATTGTCTTCTCCAAATCTGTAAGTCTGTAAATGAAACGAAAAGAATAAGGATGAGATCTGATCTGTATTACTGGAGATTAAGCAAGTGTTGGTCTCACACAAAATTGTACTCTTCGTCAACACATTTTTGTTAAACCTATTTCTCTTCACATCTTCCACATTGTACACGACCTGTAAATGTACAGCAACAAAGTTTTACATTAGTCGATTTTGAAGCTTGGAATGGTTTTTAGAGAAGCCATCTCAAATGTGGACTCTTGTGGTGGACTACAGGTCGTCCTTGTACAGACTAACCATGAGGTCTACAAACCCAACCACAATAGAAAAGCTTTACAAGAAATATTACATTGGATCAGTCACCATCGATGTTCGTCTGAACACAATCGTATCATCTTTTGATATTCTCCAGTTTCAGATGAGATGGGATTCTATTATTTTATTTTAAGCTAGACTCCACCAAACCCAACCACATAGATGATTCGTCTCCAGGACAACCTGCTTCCTAGTAACGCTGTCCACGCTCTTGTACCAAAGGCTTCACAATTCTAAATCAAGGCTTTTCAAAGCAGTCTTCCGACTTTAGAAAGCCTAAACTCATGGGCTTCTTCAACTATCCTGCACCAATCTTGGCTACTCTCAGCAGCTCTCTATCATCCCATGGCCTTCATATTCATTGTCTTCTCCAAATCTGTAAGTCTGTAAATGAAACGAAAAGAATAAGGATGAGATCTGATCTGTATTACTGGAGATTAAGCAAGTGTTGGTCTCACACAAAATTGTACTCTTCGTCAACACATTTTTGTTAAACCTATTTCTCTTCACATCTTTCACATTGTACACGACGTGTAAATGTACAGCAACAAAGTTTTACATTAGTCGATTTTGAAGCTTGGAATGGTTTTTAGAGAAGCCATCTCAAATGTGGACTCTTGTGATGGACTACAGGTCGTCCTTGTACAGACCAACCATCAGGTCTACAAACCCAACCACAAAAGAAAGGGTTTACCAGAAATCTTACATTGGATCAGTCACCATCGATGTTCGTCTCAACACAATCGTATCATCTTTTGATATTCTCCTGTTTCAGATGAGGTGGGATTCTATTATTTTATTTTAGGGTAGACTCCACCAAACCCAACCACATAGATGATTCGTTTCCAGGACAACCTCCTTCCTAGTAACGCAATCCTCGCTCTTGTACCAAAGGCTTTACAATTCTGAATCATGGCTTTTCAAAGCAGTCTTCCAACTTTAGAAAGCCAAAACTCATGGGCTTCTTCAACTATCCTGCACCAATCTTGGCTACTCTCAGCAACTCTCTATCATCCCATGGCCTACAGATTCATTGTCTTCTCTAAATCTGTAGGTCTGTAAATGAAACGAAAAGAATGAGGATGAGAATTTTTATTTGTATCACTGGAGATTAAGCAAGTGTTGGTCTCTCCTATCGTACCTTGGAATTCTCTATGGAAGTAACCCCCCCCCCTAATGAAAATTGAATACTGTATATAAGGCAGAGTGCTCGTAGACGCACTCGAAGACAGTGGTAATAACAACCCCCATATGTGCAATAAAGAGCCCTTCTAGAGCGTTAAGCCGCAATAATCCTCCGTATTAATATTACTTGTTCGATTCAAGTTGTAAAAGATTATGTTGGCAATATAATCAGTGCAATCCGGCGCGATCGAAATCCAGCCCTGTCAACGCGTAATGCCATAAAGCCCCGTTGTGATTAATCGGTCCTTGCCCGCCGATTTATTGTCTCGTGTCTCCTAACTAACGGAAATAATTAAATACTTTTTGCGATATGCGGGATGAAGATCGAAAAATTCGAGCTGATTACAACGCGAAACGCTAAACGTGCTTTATTGCTGTTTGCGCACCGCGGCGGCGGGACAAATTTTCGACCCACACTCTCGGGGTTATAAAGTTATTATCTCGCATTTGTTACATCTGACACAATGACACGTCATTTAACCAATGAAATGAATAGATGTAGATTGTGTAATTACTATTTGTTGCCAACAATGGACCATAGTTTACGCATTTCTGTCCCGTAACTCATCGCAACGTAATAACCGTAACCGAAAAAAGACTAAAACGGCTGAATTCACGAAAATAGTATATTTGTTTTAAATATACCGATAAAATAATTGTCTTCTTCAACGACTGTCGAAATCCTAAAGTCACGCAGGTCGTTAAAATTCATGAGTTATCCAAATACGTTCATGAAATAATGGCTAATCTTGAAGAAGCTTATGCAACAGTATGAAAGAAAAATTTTTACTTTATCATACGTAGTATTATAAAGTATTGTAATCGTGCAAAAAAATGAGATTTTAGCGGAAATATGTCCTTTTATTTAAGCAACGTATTTGTGCTAAATCTTTAAAATTGTTATATTAAGAAATACCATTTGGTTAAACAAAAATATACAATGTCACGGACACATTTTTGTATTTGTTGCAGAAACGATTATTATATGAAACACTGGATTTCACAGTTTGGCGCTTGCCTACGTTGTGATGTATTAGGATATGATCTGTAGCTAGAAATATATCCTTCTCGGCCTTTCTTCCTTTGGTTCATCAGAAATGTTTTCTGTTCTTCTGATACATTAGCATCCTGTAGTACTTCATGTGGTGCAATATCAAAAAGCACATCCAGCTTTTCCAGAAAATCATCTTCTTTCTTAGTTTGTGCCGATGTTTTCTGACCCGCTCTCTTTTGTATTGTTCTGTATTGGGAATATAAATCTTCTAGCTTTTCCACGCAACGTTGCTGATCTCGCGTAGGAAAGCTTGCTTTTGCCCAAAAAAGTTTCTCTTCGTCGACCGCAAGATGAGCACCTGCTCTTAAACTTAGTTTTACACATCTCATATTATAAAACAACACTCTCATTACTTGCATATTGCTTGGAAGCTTATTCCCGATAATTTGGTGATCATAATGATTAATCAAATATATGGTTCTTCGCAATTCTTTAGAACCTAACATTCTCAACGATGTAATGTGCAAACACACAAGCCGAAACAGCTAACAACGAAATCAAAATACCGTAAGCAGTACAAGCTAAGCAATATAAGACTAGGGCTGTTCGAGTTATCAAAAAATTCAAGTCTCGAATTTCAAGTCGAGTACAGCTAGTTTCTTTCGGAACCGAACCAAACACGATTATTTGAGTTGTCTCGCATTTATTCGAGTCTCGATATCAAAGTCGATAGCTTTTTTTATATGGAATGTTCGTAAAATGAACGGAAAAATATGTACGTAACTTTGTATATTATCGTTTAAACAAATAGTATGTTTAAACAAGTGCAAATTAGTTAATAAATAATAAAAATATACAAATAATCTAACAGCAATTTCTGCAATAAAATAGAAAAATATGTCAGTAACATTGTATATTTTTGTTTAAACAAATGGTATTTGTTTAAACAATGCAAATTAGTTAATAAATGACAAAAAATGCCAATAATCTAATAATTTCTGCAAAAAATATAAAAATGTGTTCGTGACATTGTATATTTTTGTTTAAACAATTTGTAATTGTTTACACAAATTGAAGTTAGTTCATAAATGACAAAAGGACATGTCAGTAATCCATTAATAATACTTTCTGCAATTATTTTAAAAACATAAATTGTAAAATTTTGATAAACAATTTAACTTCTTTTGACTAATTTATAGTATGTGTTTTAAACAACTCAACGAGTAAATGGAAAATGTGGCATGTAACGGTTAAAAAACATTTGAATATTATCTCTATCTGGACGTGGGAGCAATAATTGTTTGTGGGCCGCGTAATTCGGTTTATTGTTGTAGCGCAAAACAAAACGCATATTTTACATTCGCGTCAGGTATAATAAAGCGGAATTAAATTACAAAAGGTGGCGCTGGCGGTCGACCGGTCCCAAAAAAGCTCGCCGGGCGCGCACACAAAGCGCATCGAAATAAATTTGATGAATTATTGAAATAGGAAGGAACGGCCGCGGGCGGTGAAAGAAAGTGTTATTAAAGTTTGCACCGGCGGTTGGAACTATTTAAATTCACTCGGTACAGTGGATTCAAAAGCGAAACACAAAGCCCTTTTTGCGCCATTGTATTTTTACATGTTTTATGCGCTGTCCGACTATAAATCCTCCACTTACATAGTGGATAATAGTGACGCGCGGGGCACTATATTTGCCATTGCGGCGTAACTGTTGATCTAAGTTTTCAAAGGATTCTAAACTCGCTGCCCCCCAAGAGAACGCTACCGGGCCGAAACAGTTCCCTGGACTTTAGCGCGCAACGACGAATGTTCAACATTATTTATAAATTTCCTGGCTAGTTGAATTAATGTCTTTAGTTATTTAGCTCCCTGCATCCCTGCATCGTTGTAGTTAATTTGACATCATGTGCCGCTAAAACGACCATATCCCGCGGCTACTCTGCGTCAACCGTCTGAGTTTCAATTGTCATAAGACATTATTATATATGTTACACGTTATTATTATTATTATACATACTCAACCACAATCCTTTTATATGGTGGAATGTTGTGAATTTGCAGCATGTGCTATTGCGACCAAAGTACTTTCGATACAAATTATTACCATATACGCCTTGGTCACAGATAAATTGGATAACTAATCCTGAAAATTACAGCTTTCTATCTAGATTATTTTGTTCGGGAGAATTTTTTAAAGAAGGCGTTTGTGTCGTTTTTATATGGTGGAATGTTGTGAATTTGCAGCATGTGCTATTTCGACCAAAGTACTTTTGACACAAATTATTATCATATACGCCTGGGTCACAGATAAATTGGATAACTAATCCTGAAAATTACACCTTTCTATCTAGATTATTTTGTTCGGGAGAATTTTTTAAAGAAGGTGTTTGTGTCGTTTTTATTTGGTGTAATGTTGTGAATTTGCAGCATGTGCTATTGCGACCAAAGTACTTTCGATACACATTATTATATACGCCTGGGTCACAGATAAATTGGATAACTAATCCTGAGAATTACAGCTTTCTATCTAGATTATTTTGTTCGGAATTTTTTTACAGAAGGTGTTTGTGTCGTTCTTATATGGTGGAATGTTGTGAATTTGCAGCATGTGCTATTGCGACCAAAGTACTTTCGATACAATTATCATATACGCCTGGGTCACAGATAAATTGAATAACTAATCCTGAAAATTACAGCTTCCTATCTAGATTATATTGTTCGGGAGAATTTTTTAAAGGATGTGTTTGTGTCGTTTTTATATGGTGGAATGTTGTGAATTTGCAGCATGTGCTATTGCGACCAAAGTACTTTCGATACAAATTATTACCATATACGCCTGGGTCACAGATAAATTGGATAACTAATCCTGAATATTACAGCTTTCTACCTAGATTATTTTGTTCGGGAAAATAATTTTAAAGAAGGTGTTTGTATCGTTTTTATATGGTGGAATGTTGTGAATTTGCAGCATGTGCAATTGCGACCAAAGTACTTTGGATAAAAATTATTGTCATATACGCATGGCTCACAGATAAATTGGATAACTAATCCTGAAAATTACAGCTTTCTATCTAGATTATTTTGTTCGGGAGAATTTTTTAAAGAAGGTGTTTGTGTCGTTTTTATATGGTGGAATGTTGTGAATTTGCAGCATGTGCAATTGCGACCAAAGTACTTTAGATACGAATTATTACCATATACGCCTGGGTCACAGATAAATTGGATACTTAATCCTGAAAATTACAGCTTTCTATCGAGATTATTTTGTTCGGGAGAATTATTTATATAAGGTGTTTGTGTCGTTTTTATATGGTGGAATGTTGTGAATTTGCAGCATGTGCTATTGCGACCAAAGTACTTTCGATACAAATTATTACCATATACGCCTGGGTCACCGATAAATTGGATAACTAATACTGAAAATTACAGCTTTCTACTAGATTATTTTGTTCGGGAGACTTTTTTAAAGAATGTGTTTTTTTCGTTTTTATATGGTGGAATGTTGTGAATTTGCAGCATGTGCTATTGCGATCAAAGTACTTCCGATACAAATTATTGCCATATACGCCTGGGTCACAGATAAATTGGATAACTAATCCTGAAAATTACAGCTTCCTATCTAGATTATTTTGTTCGAGAGAATTTTTTAAAGAAGGTGTTTATGTCGTTTTTATATGGTGGAATGTTGTGAATTTGCAGCATGTGCTATTGCGACCAAAGTACTTTCGATACAAATTATTATCATATACGCCTGGGTCACAGATAAATTGAATAACTAATCCTGAAAATTACAGCTTTCTATCTAGATTATTTTGTTCGGCAGATTTTTTTAAAGGTGTGTGTGTCGTTTTTATTATGGTGGAATGTTGTGAATTTGCAGCATGTGCTATTGCGACCAAAGTACTTTCGATACAAATTATTACCATATACGCCTGGATCACAGATAAATTGGATAACTAATCCTGAAAATTACAGCTTTCTATCTAGATTATTTTGTTCGGGAGAATTTTTTAAAGAAGGTGTTTGTGTCGTTTCTATATGGTGGAATGTTGTGAATTTGCAGCATGTGCTATTGCGACCAAAGTACTTTGGATACAAATTATTATCATATACGCCTGGGTCAAATATAAATTGTATAACTAATCGTGAAAATTACAGCTTCCTATCTAGATTATTTTGTTCGGGAGAATTTTTTAAAGAAGGTGTTTGTGTCGTTTTTATATGGTGGAATGTTGTGAATTTGCAGCATGTGCTATTGCGACCAAAGTACTTACGATAAAAATTATTATCATATACGCCTGTGTCACAGATAAATTGGATAACTAATCCTGAAAATTACAGCTTTCTATCTAGATTATTTTGTTCGGGAAATTTTTTTAAAGAAGGTGTTTGTGTCGTTTTTATATGGTGGAATGTTGTGAATTTGCAGCATGTGCTATTGCGCCCAAAGTACTTTTGATACAAATTAATATCATATACGCCTGGGTCACGGATAAATTGGATAACTAATCCTGAAAATTACAGCTTTCTACCTAGATTATTTTGTTCAGGAAAATAATTTTAAAGAAGGTGTTTGTGTTGTTTTTATATGCTGGAATGTTGTGAATTTGCAGCATGTGCTATTGCGACCAAAGTACTTTCGATACAAATTATTGTCATATACGCCTGGGTCGCA
Organism: Melinopterus prodromus; assembly: GCA_964023965.1. Lineage (NCBI taxonomy): Eukaryota > Metazoa > Arthropoda > Insecta > Coleoptera > Scarabaeidae > Melinopterus > Melinopterus prodromus. The sequence continues at coordinate 9,334,642 of OZ030399.1, forward strand.
GATAAATTGGATAACTAATCCTGAAAATTACAGGTTTCCACCTTGATTATTAAATTCTGTAATAATGGCGTAAACGTTGATGGTAAGATGGAAGAATTGGCGTTCTTATTATGCCGGTGCGTAAAAAGTACATCAAGGAGGATGAAGGTAATATATACGAGGTATTCGTGAGTTGAATACGGGTTGAATTTTGGTTTAGAATTGTATTGCAGCAGAATGTATCTCAAGGTGCTCGCATATAGATTTTATGTAGAAAAGAATCTGGGCGGAGTGGGGCGTAATTGGTGCAATAAATCCGTTATGTTATATCACCACGGCCTGGTGATGTTGCGCGCTGCAGCTGGAAGGGGTTCCTTAGAAGTAGCGCATTTGCATAATTGAGGAAGTACAATAAAGTTACCGCCTCTTTACTCGAGATCCCGTCCACTCATTCTTATTTCTCTGCCGTGTTATTTCCAACTTCGGGCAGCGTTTACATAACTTCATTTCGAACTTCTACGTTTCCAAACAAGTACCAATTACATACGTCTTTTTTCTCTTCTTCTCTCTCGTCCATTTCCGTCGCATCCAGCCGAAATCAAAACGCCCCCCAATACGACAGAATCATCGGAAGTTATCAGAAATATTTAAATTTTAGTAATTCCAGTACGCCTACCGGTCTCATTGCGCATTCACAAGTTCGAATAAATATGCAGATACCATTTTTGTGTCTCTTTGATGTTCACAATGCGAATCGAGACCCTCTAAGAGATCAATAAGCAAGCATTTTCTTGCCATTGCCCATACGAGCTTCCACATCGTACACAGTTTGCTCTTTTGACTGCTTCAACCGCTGAAATGATGATATGCTTACTCCATTTTCCTTTTCCATTGACTACTTCCAAGATTGACGTCTTTATTCACGACACAACCAGTTTAAAACAAGCATTGGTGTTCCCATAGCCATTCCAACACGAATGAATATGTCATCAAATTAGTTTCTCCCCAATTTATTCGTTAATTATGTCTTCGTCTTAAAGCACCGACGCGATGAAAACGGGACTCAACTAACGGTGCCTAATTTTAGAGATCCGCTTCCCTCGTTTTTACACAATATCGGTAGTCTGGTCTGTTTCTAATATTCTACTTTATTGCAAGGTGTCAAACAATGAACTGTTTTATTTACAATTTACAATATCTACTAATAAATTAAATAACTGAAGCGCATATGTTTTTGTAAACGCGCTTATAAACATTTTCAACTCGAGCTTTAAATTTAAACCAGTCGCCATAAAGTAGTAATCCGACACATCACATAATTTAAGGGACACGATGAATAACGCATTCTTTTCTCCGAATTCATCATGTTGTCTCGCATAAAACCTAACTGTTAGTGTTTGGGACACGTAAGCATCAAATACGTCATGAAGCTGAAATGGCAATCCTGTTACCACGGCATCAGTGAATGATCTAAAAAGTGAACAAATGGAATGTAGAAGGCCCATTAGCAAACACTGCTATGCTATCAGATCAGATGGTAGTAGGTATGGGGACAGCTGTGCTGACCTTGAGTACACCGTTCACGCACTTGACCTTTTCCGAGCGTGCTGGAACCTCCCGAACTGCACACCGCTCACGTCTACCAACCACACTTCTACCAACCGAAACTAACTGGAACAAAAACTGCTGAAATAGAAGGAAAAAGGTATGGTAAAGGTATGGAAAAAAATGGTAAAAAGATGAAATGGAAGGAATTGTAAAAAGAATTAGCGGTTCACCTTGCATGGAAAATAGGCAAGGCTAAGATCAGTGGTTGTCAACTAATTAGAAGATTGATATTTAGCGTAGATGGTTAAGGGTAAGTGAGGGAGGATTTTCTATTTTGTAAGTGGGTGATTCAGGAAATGGTGTAATTCGGTTAATGGGTATGATGGAAAAGGTAATGAATATAATCGAAGGGGGTATGTAATAGTTATGCAAATAAGGTAAAGGGGTCGCGATTCGTCGTTGGGGTAATGTTCGGTCTGGTGAGCGATTGTTTCGTTTATGTAGAATATATGTATGGACGAATTCGCGTTGGCTGTTGGGAAATCTTAGACGTCGGCTGTGCCTTCCGCATGTTAATCTGGGATTGTTTACCCAACGCACACATACCGAATCTGAATGGATAGGGCCAGGGCACGTATAAATTATAAGTTTCTTACGAGCGGTGGCACCTGTAGCCAGCTTACGCGCCGCCGCGCCGCACAGTGGTTGAAAATGCGGATCTAGCCGTTCAAAATTATTTTGGCGCTGTGCTCCAATTTAATCCAAATGTACGTAAATCTGTTCTTAGATAACCAAATGACTCAAAACCAATCAGTTTGCCACCCTGGAAAATTTAGTTAACCTACAGTAACGGGCTAAAGTCCGATGTTGATTTCTATACTATTTTTTACTTTCCCTATAAATTCTAGTTTGTAGTGTAGAACAATTTATTAACAAATGATTGTGAATGTTGTTGGTGTAAACTTTAATATGACCGTATCGTCTGCGGATGAGACTGTGATTTTATATTAAATATTTATAAATGAAAATTCGTAAGTTCAATTAAGCTTACAGTTTTTTGCAATAAATGGAAGCAAAATTTTCATTTTGTTTTTGATAGATTACTTACTTGCCAATATGCCCCCATAGAAGTGATTGTCATAATATGTCATATTTGGCTGATTTTTTATTTTTAGTGTCAGTCGACGGAATCTCTTATCGGAAGTTGATGGAGGAACCGCGGTGTTACCGCATAATTTAGTCATATCTACATTTAATAATAATAGAATTTGTCTAAAATATATGTGAAATACAGGGTCCTTCATAACTAATGTAAAAAATCTGATGTGGCCAGGCACATGACTTTATCATACAATATATAAAATTAATAGTTTAGCTGCATGAGAATCTATTTGAATGAGATCAGTCGTGTCTGCATTAAATAAAACTAGTTAGCCAGGATTTAACAGATAAATAAATAATTAAATAAATAAATAATTCCCGTATTAAAATAAGACAATATTAAATGCAACAAAATATTATTTATATATAGGGCGCAGTTCAGCACACTTGTTTCCAAATTGCCTTACTCTTCCACTCAACCCCTTACGCAAACTAGAACTAAGACATAATTGTAGCAATATAAAAATAATTCCGAGAACTTATCAAATCAAAAACAAAAAAAAAATTACTCTAGAGTCTAATTACACGTAATTGCAGCAAATCCAACTTAACAAAACATCGCACCTACCCACAAAAAATAAAAATTAAAAAGCTTCCAATGTGCACTCGATGCCTAAAGTCCCCCCCTGTTGAGCAAACAGACAATGTTTTACCTTTCCCCCAAAACTGTTTAACGATAAATGTTTTATATCTTCCCTGAGACCATTGTATATGTGACTGACCTGGTAAGAGAATGACCGTTTATACAGCTCAGTGCGATGGGCAGGTGGAGCAAACAAACCCCCGAATCTTAAATTAAGGTTATGGACATCCGTTCTACAGCATATCTTCCGCATGAGGTATTGTGGGATCCTAGTGGATAGCAACTTATGATACAATATTGCTGCAACACCCTAGTGTTATCCATGTTCAACCATCCCAAGTCGCCCAGCCCATTCGATGCATGATCATACTTCGTCAAACCAAAAGCAAACAGAACTCATTCATTTTGGACACGCTCAATACGCTGCCTATCCGACGCCATCAGGCAAGGACGGTACACTGTATCACAATATAAGATCTTTTTATACTATTGACTACTGTCAATATAAATTGTGAGATAATGTCAAAACATCAGCATTTGACACTACCGGTACTGTCATTAGACTGACAAATTTGCAAATCCTGGGTCACTATATAGTATTACATCAATGCAGATGCGACCGATCTCGATCAAATAGAATTTGCTCTTGCAGCTAAACTATTAATTTTACCAAAAAATTGCATAAATTATTCAAAATTTTTTCTACTTTAATTTATTATTTAACTATTTTGACGAAATTACAGAAATGGCGGCTCATTTCTAAAATCCTTGAAAAAGGCTTAGAGTAAACACCCTTTGGACCCTTTTAAACCATGAACCTTTCAGCTAAAATATTTGAAGGATTGTTCTTTCTATTGTTAATTTATAATATTTAACTTGTATTTGCAGTTTATATACGATCATATGCATATAATTTCAAAATTTTAAAACAAACTTCTTTTCTCAATTTTAACCCCGTCGAAAGCCACCCCTGGTACTTTTATTTTTAAACATATTACTTGTATTTGCATTTATAATATAGGGTCATTATAAATGATTGTAGTCGAAGTATGCCATGAAATCCAATGTAAATATTTCTGGTTGCCGCTCTATTAGAATGGAATACCACTGTTCTACACACAAAAGTTACATTAGTTACATAACCTATTTCATGTTTGACAGTTGTTTGGGTATAGCGGCACAAAATTATTAACATTGACACGGCCTGCTTCGACTACAATCATTTATAATGACCCTGTATTATCATATGCGCATGGTTTCAAAATTTTAAAACAAACTTCATTTCTCAGTCTCAACTCCGTCAAAAACTACCCCATTGGCACTTAGATTTTTTTTACTATTTTTCTAATATTCACAGGTGGGGTATTATTGTATACAACAGGCTTCAGAACTATAAAACTACTTTTTTTATAAACCACCCTCCCAACTCACCCCATAAGTACATCGATTTTGTATCTATTTTTTCAGTGTTTTCAGGTAAAATGTTCTCATTGTCACCAGGTTTTCGAATTTTTTAACGCCAAACATAGGTTTCAACCCCCTCAAAACATCCCCCTTAAGGGTGAAATTTTTTTTACTATTTTTTCGCAAATCTAACGAATATTTTGAGCTCATTTACATAAAAAAATAATTTTGATCAGCTAAAAGTGCAAAATCGACCACTGTGCGCCGTCCCGAATTTTGGCCGCCGCTTGATGCGGACCGTGTCGACGCGCCTTGTTTACAATTCCAAAAGTTGTATTTAAGGGAACCCCCGGTGTGTAAACATTGCGAAACGGATATATTTTCATTGAGACTGCCCGGCGCGCGGTGCGCCGGCAATAAGGTGTATAATTTTGCATTTGATTTGCATGTCAGATGATATGGATAACAACATTTTGCTGCCGTGTAGAGTTACATCGAGTTTTCGGAATGCCATTAAGTTTCTATGCATATAGAATGAAGAATGGTGCCGGTGCCAATAGTCGGCTAGGGTATGCGCTCGACCCAAACAGCCACCCCGCCAGACCTATGTCATTTACGGCACTAGGACCGTATCAACCTCCCAGGCTCAATACGTGACCGCGCAACAGTATTCAAATTAAAAAGGTTTCCAACTTTACATACCCAAAAAACTTCAACCACCGCCCTTTCTCACTTTTCTCTCGACCGTACAGGGTGTTTCAGGAATAACGGCTAACCTTGAACGAGCATATTCACCAAAGACAGAGAAGCATTGTGATTACTAAGCGATATCCGTCGAACAAAGCAAACCGACTCAACACAGCACTACGCGTAGAGGCCGATCAAAGTTATGTCCCACTCTAGCCATAGAATTGCTATTCATCCGTCTCTGGTACTACACAAATACACCCACATTAAGATTCCACGATCCAAATGATTTTTATTGTCGATAAACAAAAAAACAGCTGACCACGCTCGTGAACGTTCAAATGAACCTGGCGAATGTAGGTCATTGCCACGCTCAGCACGAGAGGCCTGAGTGTGGGGAGACCGATAAGTTCCCGGAGGCATTGATTTGTCACCAGTTGCAACAGAGCTTTATTAATTTTCTCAAGAATGCGTTAAGTTAAGTTTTAGACAAAAACGTCTAAAACATTCTAAACTTACATTCTAAATTCTCTAAACATGAAACTAACTACAGCTATGCCTTAGTATAAACTGTAGTAAAAAATAGTGAGCTCAGTTGTAGAACTTGTAGCTAAAGTTTATTTCAGATATTTTGGTTTGAAGTCAAAAATGTTGAAAAATACTTATTGTTTAAAATATCCTAAATTCTCTACACACGAAATTAACTGCAGCTACGCCTAATACTGTAGTGAAAAATATGAGGATAGTTGTGGAACTTGTAGTAAAAGCTTATTTCAGGAATTTAGATTTAAAGTCAAAGCATTGATCTAAATACTTGACCGTTAATAATATCCTAAATTCTCTACACATGAAACTATCTACAGCTATGCATTACACTGTAGTAAAAAATAAGAGCATGGCTGTAGAACTTGTAGTAAGTTTATTTCAGGAAATTTGTTTAAAGTCAAATCATTGAAAAATTACTTAGCCATTTAAAACATCCTAAATTATGTACACATGCAACTCACTACAGCCTTAACAATAGTGAAAAATATGAGTATAGCTGTAGAACTTGTAGCAAAATGTTTATTTATAGAAATTTGTTTTCAAGGCAAAGCATTGATAAAATGCTTGACTATAACATACTAACTTCTCTACACTTGAATTTAACCATAGATATGGCTTATACCATACGAGAGGCCTGAGTGTCGGGAGACCGATATGTTCCCGGCGGCATTGATTTGTCACCAGTTGCAACAGAACTTTATTAATTTTCTCAAGAATGCGTTAAGTTAGGCCATACGTTATTTGACCAAAACATGCTTATTACGTCCTTGGGCATATGCTCCTTCAAGCTTAGCCGTTATGTCTGAAACACTCTGTATACACAGGCGACACAAGCAAGTAAATGTTTTTATGAGAAAAGGAAAAGTTGACGCCTTCAACCCTCGTTTTAGGTTGGTCTCGAGTTAGTGTTCATAAAATAATATAAGATGCGTAATATTGTTTTAGACAGAGAGTATTGTTATGCGGAAACCATATGTGTCGCTTAAATCTGAGATTTGTGGAACGATGCCAAAGTAAGCCAATGTCTGAAGCGTATAGTTGATGTCAATAATAGAATATCAACAAGCTGTGCGTTCTGTTGGCGTAATTTTAGCCACATAAATATCTGAAGCGGAATCTGACAGTATAATGGCACAAGACCTGCAAATTACTAATAATAATGGGCAGTCCATAAAACTAGTTCGTCTTCTCTCCCTATGAGTACCATAGTGTATATTTTGAGAGAGTACATCCTCCGTGCAAATAACATGGTCCAGCAATTCAAGACTCCGCAAGTGGTATATGATATGCAATCTATGCCATCTAGTGGGTACGCTATGCTGTTCATTCACCTTAGCTCTGATGTCTTTATATCTAACAAATGTTATTGTATTGTAGCCGTAATTTGTCGTTTGTAGTAATTGTCCTTCGAAGAAGAAGCATAAGCCAATCCGGCCTTAATTTTTCTCAGTACCACTAGACGGTGGAGTATAACCAAGTACATTTGCGAAGGGCGTCGAAACAGGCTTTGTCTTTTAATTGGTGCGTTATTAAAACGTCTTACGAGCGATTTAGTGTAGCTGCTTGGGTTGGGATCAGTTGGCAACAGGTTCCACGGGCACCCTCGACCGCTTTCGAAACGTAGGCCCTTCAGCCAGGAATCCACTCAACTGGGAGACATTCATTATTTCAATACAATGAACTGCACCATTTAACAATTTTACACTAAGATTACACACTTTACTGTGGGGGTCTTGTCGCTGCCTTATTTTGCAGAAAAATAGCCGGCATTATGTACATGTCTCGTCTGGGAAACCATCGACTTTCCTTGTAACTCACTGCAAAGCGGCGGTGCTGTTTTGTCGAGTGAACTCGTTTAAAATCGTTCAAGTTGTCGTCCGTGTTGCCATTGTATTCGTAGGATTAAGAATCTTTTTATGATATTGCTGACGTGATGCTTTGGTCTTGTTTTGTCGGTTATATGACACATTTTTGCACTAGTTTCTGTTCTGTACTTGTAATCTAAACAATAAGATTGTCTTCATCACACCAATACATATACACTCTACACTTGAATTTACTTACAGCTATGGCTTATACTCTAGTAAAAAATATAAGCACAGTTGTAGAACTAGTAACAAACATTTTTCAGGAAATTTGTTTTAGACATAAATATTGAAAAGCTACTCGACTATTTATAACATTCTAAATTCTGTAGACACGAAACTAACTACAGCTATGCCTTGGTATAAACTGTAGTAAAAAATAGTGAGCTCAGTTGTAGAACTTGTAGCTAAAGTTTATTTCAGATATTTTGGTTTGAAGTCAAAAATATTGAAAAATACTTATTGTTTAAAATATCCTAAATTCTCTACACATGAAATTAACTGCAGCTACACCTAATACTGTGCTGAAAAATATGAGCATAGTTGTAGAACTTATAGTAAAAGCTTATTTCAGGAACTTAGATTTAAAGTCAAAGCATTGATCTAAATACTTGACCGTTAATAATATCCTAAATTCTGTACACATGAAACTACCTACAGCTATGCATTACACTGTAGTAAAAAATATGAGCATGGCTGTAGAACTTGTAGTAAGTTCATTTCAGGAAATTTGTTTAACGTCAAATCATTGAAAAATTACTTGGCCATTTAAAACATCCTAAATTCTTTACACATGAAACTAACTACAGCCTTAACTATAGTGAAAAATATGAGCATCGATGTAGAACTTGTAGCAAAATGTTTATTAATTGAAATTTGTTTTAAAGTCAAAGCATTGGCAAAATTCTTGACTATAACATACTAACTTCTCTACACTTGAATATAACCACAGATATGGCTTATACTGTAGTAAAAAAATTGTTGCGCAGTTGTAGAGCTTGTAGCAATAGTTTTGCAGGAAATTTGTTTCAGACAAAAACGTCTAAAACATTCTAAACATTCTAACATTCTAAATTCTCTAAACATGAAACTAACTACAGCTCTGCCTTAGTATAAACTGTAGTAAAAAATAGTGAGCTCAGTTGTAGAACTTGTAGCTAAAGTTTATTTCAGATATTTTGGCTTGAAGTCAAAAATGTTGAAAAATACTTATTGTTTAAAATATCCTAAGTTCTCTACACATGAAATTAACTGCAGCTACGCCTAATACTGTAGTGAAAAATATGAGCATAGTTGTGGAACTTGTAGTAAAAGCTTATTTCAGGAACTTAGATTTAAAGTCAAAGCATTGATCTATTTACTTGACCGTTTATAATATCCTAAATTCTCTACACATGATACACCCGACAGCTATGAATTACACTGTAGTAAAAAAATATGAGCATGGCTGTAGAACTTGTAGTAAGTTTATTTCAGGAAATTTGTTTAAAGTCAAATCATTGAAAAAATGCTTGACCATTTAAAACATCCTAAATTATGTACACATGCAACTCACTACAGCCTTAACTATAGTGAAAAATATGAGCATAGATGTAGAACTTGTAGCAAAATGTTTATTAATGGAAATTTGTTTTAAAGGCAAAGCATTGGCAAAATTCTTGACTATAACATACTAACTTCTCTACACTTGAATATAACCATAGATATGGCTTATACTGTAGTAAAAAAATTGTTGCACAGTTGTAGAACTTGTAGCAAAAGTTTTGCAGGAAATGTGTTTTAGACAAAAACGTCTAAAACATTCTAAACATTCTAACATTCTAAATTCTCTAAACATGAAACTAACTACAGCTATGCCTTAGTATAAACTGTAGTAAAAAATAGTGAGCTCAGTTGTAGAACTTGTAGCTAAAGTTTATTTCAGATATTTTGGCTTGAAGTCAAAAATGTTGAAAAATACTTATTGTTTAAAATATCCTAAGTTCTCTACACATGAAATTAACTGCAGCTACGCCTAATACTGTAGTGAAAAATATGAGCATAGTTGTAGAACTTGTAGTAAAAGCTTATTTCAGGAACTTAGATGTAAACTCAAAGCATTGATCTATTTACTTGACCGTTTATAATATCCTAAATTCTCTGCACATGATACTACCGACAGCTATGCATTACACTGTAGAAAAAAAATATTAGCATGGCTGTAGAACTTGTAGTAAGCTTATTTCAGGAAATTTGTTTAAAGTAAAATCATTGAAAAAATGCTTGACCATTTAAAACATCCTAAATTATGTACACATGCAACTCACTACAGCCTTAACTATAGTGAAAAATATGAGTATAGCTGTAGAACTTGTAGCAAAATGTTTATTTATAGAAATTTGTTTTAAAGGCAAACCATTGATAAAATGCTTGACTATAACATACTAACTTCTCTACAGTTGAATTTAACCATAGATATGGCTTATACTATAGTAAAAAATTGTTGTAGAACTGTGTTGTATAGAGCAGCGATAGTTTAACGAATTAGGTATTCCAAAAGACTATCGGCACTGCATATTCCTCTGTCGGTGCTAACGAATCAAATTACTCCATCTGACAGTTACGTGGTGTGGCCGTAACTTATAATAATACGAGAGGCGCCGCGACTCGCATATTTTTCGAGGGGTGGCGCGCCGTGGTGCGTCTTTTTGATTCCCGGCATTCGATAATTTGCGTTTTGTAATTCCGATCAGCGCAGCCAGTGCTATTGTAGGTAGGAGGCTTGGAATTACGACGAAGGGCGATTTAAATATTTGAATAGCGCCCGAAGAGGGTGCGTCCTGAAGGAAGAATCGGGGATGCCTACCGCCGATGCTACCCTTCTTCCCTTGTGATGATGCACCAGCCCCCCCGCCCTCCCCTGGCGGAAGAACTAATCCCACATGCAGGATAACAAAACAGCACCATGATGGAAGCCTATCGATTATGTGTAAAAATCATCAAAAGGAGACATTTGGGGTGAGGGTTGATCTACATAGGCCTAAGGACTTTATGTAGACCGAGCGGAAACACAGAAACTACAAAAATCTTGGGCATTTTACAAATCAAAATTTAAGAAAAAATTTGTTTTTGTGTTGATTTAGGGAACAAACAGACAAAGAAACAAAAAAAGAAATGTGGTTTTTGGTTTCTTAATGGACGGCCTTCATTATGCAACACTAAAGAACAGTGCTCAATGCAAATGTATATATTTAATCAGAAATATATATTTACTTAGAATATACGTATGATTACACCGAGAGGATTCGATCACTTCAAATAAAACATGTTTGTTCCGACAAGAATAATAATATTTTATCAATTTATCTTTATATATCTAGATTGTACACTTGCGCGGTCTGAGTCAATAAAGTAATTATAATAATAATAATAATAATAATATCCTTATGACGTACAGAGTTTAGTCGTCGTCGTCGTCGTCGTCGTCCCCCCCCCCCCCCCCTATCGCGATAATGCTCGTTCCTATATCTAACGTATTTCAATCAGTTTCCACAGATTTTTTTATAACTTCTGCAAAAATGTTTGCATAAATTTCTATCATACCTCAAATTGTAAGTAAAGAACTAAGAGACGCAATATTCCTATGACGTTCAGAGTTTTGCCCCCCATAAATCGCGATAGTGTTCGTTCTTATAGCTAACGTACTTCAATCAGTTTCCACAGAAAAATGTTTATAACTTCTGCAAAAATGTTTGCATAAATTTCTATCATACCTCAAATTGTAAGTAAGGAACTAAGAGACGCAATATTCCTATGACGTTCAGATTTTGCCCCCCATAAATCGCGATAGTGTTCGTTCCTATAGCTAACGTACTTCAATCAGTTTCTACAGAAAAATGTTTATAACTTCTGCAAACATGTTTGCATAAATTTCTATCATACCTCAAATTGTAAGTAAGGAACTAAGAGACGCAATATTCCTATGACGTTCAGAGTTTTGCCCCCCATAAATCGCGATAGTGTTCGTTCCTATAGCTAACGTACTTCAATCAGTTTCCACAGAAAAATGTTTATAACTTCTGCAAAAATGTTTGCATAAATTTCTATCATACCTCAAATTGTAAGTAAGGAACTAAGAGACGCAATATTCCTATGACGTTCAGAGTTTTGCCCCCCATAAATCGCGATAGTGTTCGTTCCTATAGCTAACGTACGTCAATCAGTTTCCACAGAAAAATGTTTATAACTTCTGCAAACATGTTTGCATAAATTTCTATCATACCTAACATTGTAGGTAATTAAGAGACCTAATATCCCTATGACGTTCAGAGTTTTGCCCTCTCTAAGTCGCGATAGTGTTCGTTCCTATAGCTAACGTATTTCAATCAGTGTCCACAGAAAATAATAACTTCTATAATAACTTCTGCAAAAATTCTTGCATAAATCTCTATCATACCTTAAGTTGTAGGTAATTAAGAGATCTAATATTTCTATGACGTTCAGAGTTTTGCCCCCACTAAATCGCGATAGTGTTCATACCTATAGCTAAAGTATGTCAATCAGTTTCTACAGAAAAATGTTTATAACTTCTGCAAACATTTTTGCATAAATTTCTATCATACCTCAAATTATAGGTAATTAAAAGACCTAATATCCCTATGACGTTCAGAGTTTTGCCCCCCCCCCCCCCTAAATCGCGATAGTGTTCGTTCCTATAGCTAACGTTTTTCAATCAAGTTACACAGAAACATTTTTATAACTTCTGCAAAAATATTTGCATAAATTTCTATCATACCTCAAATTTTAGGTAATTAAGAAACCTAATATCCCTTTGGTGTTCCGAGTTTTGCCCCCCCCCCCCCCTCAATCGCGATTATGTTCGTTCCTATAGCTAACTTATTTCGATCAGTTTTCACAGAATATACCTTGTTTTAAAAACAAAGAAACATTTTATTAGAATCAAGGTGGGTGGGAGTTAAATTGTTGAGATAAAATCATAGTTTCATTTTGAATATAATATGATCTGATCGTTTAAACAGTTTCATTAGATTTGATTAAATGGTTTTCCTTACTTGAAGTGCGTAACACATCATACACTTTGAATATATTTATGGCTTGGTTGAATACGATATTTAATTCCTTATATAGGATCTTACCATTTACTCAACCTGGAGCATATATATTCATGCCAAGTATATCTTTTTTTAGTGTGTACGGTTAAACCTATGGGTTAAACCAATCTCTCTAATTTAGTCCCATAGTTACAAAAAGAAATTAAACGAAAAACTGGTTCTAATTTTCACTGAAATATCCCTGATATTACAGTATCGAGTAGCTGTTTTAGTTTTGAATGCGTGGAACTGTGGAATTGGCCGTGTTCGTGTGACAAAAGCGCAATGCTTCAAACATTAATCTTAGTTACCGGTGCACGGCACTAATATATCGCTGTTAGAAGATAAAATAAAACCATGCATGACGGCAGGACGGCGTAACCAAAATTTATTAACGCGCGGCACTGGGTCGGTCGCCTCTGACAGGCATCAAATGTTTTCTTACTGGCGCGACTAGACCGGTCGAGACCTATTAAATTATCTGTTTGCCATTCGTGCCGCTAAATTTGCCGGACGCTAAAAACGGAATGATGCCCAATCTATCACCGCGCCACGGTTTGCGTTAGATAAACAACCAAAATGGTGCCGGACGGTCCTGAAATGTGACAAATTTGCATCGGCCCGGTGCATAAGGTTTGTTTACTTTTGGCGAACCGCACAACATAACGCTACTGTTATATAAATGATGATAAATATTTGGACAACTCTAGATTTTTGGAAAAATCGACAATTTTTTTTTTGCTTAAATTATGTCTTGAGGTCTTGGACGCTTATTTGATGAACGTACTATCGCGGCCATATATTATGTCCCTTCTTTTGACGTCCATTTTCTCGGAAATCTAGGGGCGAAAAAATTTGAAAAAATTCTGGTGCTGTCCTTGATTAATATGCTACAACTCATAAAAATTAGCAAGCTGTATGTGTTGGCGTTTTCCCGATTTTTCCAAATTAAGAAGAATTTGCGCTGTTTTTGCCACGTAAATTTTATTCGTTTAACTTTTTTTTCGTTTAACGTAATCTTTGTTTATCTGAACGATAACTTGTCAAGGTAGTAATTTTAACTAACAATTAAATTCTTAATTTTTGCATAATTTTGATTATCATATGTGACCCGGTACGAGAGAAATCTCTTCTATCGATTGGCGATTGTTTTCTTCAGTTTTATGCAATAAGGTTGTAAACAAGATTTTGATGGAAGCGGATAGAACTAATAATATGGAGTTAGCAGATTTTCCGATTAGTGGTGAATACTAAATTAAGTTTGCTTGATAAACCCAAAAAATATTTAAAAAGTATGCCTGATTTTGTTATATAAATATTCAAACTATTATAACAGTTTCAACCGTTTATTTATTAGTAATATTTAAATATATGCACAAACAATATAAAATAAATACGACGTCAGCCCTGAACGTATAAAACTTTTACAAATTTAGCATCGTAAATTTGTAATCACATAGATTATTTTGCAGATCGTTCATTAATTTCTATCATACCTCAAATTATAGGTAATTAAAAGACCTAATATCCCTATGACGTTCAGAGTTTTGCCCCCCCTCCCTAAATCGCGATAGTGTTCGTTCCTATAGCTAACGTTTTTCAATCAAGTTAAACAGAAATTTTTTTATAACTTCTGCAAAAATATTTGCATAAATTTCTATCATACCTCAAATTTTAGGTAATTAACAAACCTAATATTCCCTTTGGTGTTCCGAGTTTTGCCCCCCCCCCCCCCTAAATCGCGATTATGTTCGGTCCTATAGCTAACGTATTTCAATCAGTTTTCACAGAATATACCTTGTTTTAAAAACAAAGAAACATTTTATTAGAATCAAGGTGGGAGTTAAATTGTTGAGATAAAAGCATAGTTTCATTTTGAATATAATATGATCTGATCGTTTAAACAGTTTGATTAGATTTGATTAAATGGTTTTCCTTACTTGAAGTGCGCAACACATCATACACTTTGAATATATTTATGGCTTGATTGAATACGATATTTAATTCCTTATATAGGATCTTACCATTTACTCAACCTGAAGCATATATATTCATGCCAAGTATATCTTTTTTAGTGTGTACGGTTAAACCCATGGGTTAAACCAATCTCTCTAATTTAGTCCCATAGTTACAAAAAGAAATTAAAGGAAAAACCTGTTCTAATTTCCGCTGAAATATCCCTGATATTACAGTATCGAGTAGCTGTTTCTGTTTCAGTTTTGAATGCGTGGAACTGTGGAATTGGCCGTGTTCGTGTGACAAAAGCGCAATGCTTCAAACATTAATCTTAGTTACCGGTGCACGGCACCGAGTTAGCAGATTTTCCGATTAGTGGTGAATACTAAATTAAGTTTGCTTGATAAACCCAAAAAATATTTAAAAAGTATGCCTGATTTTGTTATATAAATATTCAAACTATTATAACAGTTTCAACCGTTTATTTATTAGTAATATTTAAATATATGCACAAACAATATAAAATAAATACGACGTCAGCCCTGAACGTATAAAACTTTTACAAATTTAGCATCGTAAATTTGTAATCACATAGATTATTTTGCAGATCGTTCATTAATTGCAAATGCTAATCCCGAAACCCGATTTAAATTGCCAAGAATTTCCATGGGACTTCCAAATGCCTGTTCGTGGTTCTGTTATCTTATTGACTCATTTTGCCATTATTTTTTAATTCGGTCATCTGTCGCCGGATATCCAAATTTCTTTGGCGAGGCATTATCGCCGTGTCGTTATATGTATTGTGTCCGTAAACACTGTTCTCCTAGTAACTAATGCACGTGCGATCCGCCAATACTTGCAGCGTCGCTGTCGATCCCTTCCCCCGCTGGCCCGAAAGACCGAAGAGCGCCGCGTCAATTGCAGCCATCATGAGATGCTTCAACTCGATATTTTGTAGGGAAAATGCAAGAGAAACAATGATTATGTAATAAGCTTTAAACCAATGAATTAGTGGGTAGCCTATAGTCTATATTTCATTATTCGAGCTCTTCTAATAAAGGAATTGCTGGCATTGCATAATGTAGCTTTTTGTGGGTCAAGCACTAATACAATGATTTTACAAAAATGCACATTGAAAGCTAGCATTCCGCAGGTGATTTTACTTTTTAATTCGTTGAAATCTATATATTATTTCCGGAGTAACTAATTGCTAAAGTTAAACGAATAAAATTTACGGGGCAAAAACAGCGCCAATTCGTCTTAATTTGGAAAAATCGGGAAAACGCCAACATGTACAGCTTTCTAATTTTTATGAGTTGTAGCATATTAATCAAGGATGGCATTAGAATTTTTTAAAAATTTTTCGCCCCTAGTTCTGCGAGAAAATCGACGTCAAAAGAAGGGACGTAATATATGGCCACGATAGTACATGCAAAAAGTTTAGCGTGAGAGTTTACAGCCTAGAGACCTATACGCTCTTATCTTATTTGGAGGAATTACATCCATGGTGTGAAATATAACAAAAAATAATATAAAACAGAAAGATTTTGTCGAAATATCCTCGGTATGAACAGACTGAGACTGAGACTGAGACGTTTCATCGAGATGGCAAAGAAAGCATCGCTACAGTTGAAGACAGAGACGCCAAAACAAATGCAGTATGGTGAATAGTAGAATTGAAAAAAATTGATGGTTTCTTGCATATTTATAATGTGCACGTTATTACATTTCCGCACGTAGAAACAGCATACGATATTTTACCTTAATTAAATGCAACTCTTAAGCAAAAATTTAATAATAAATCAAACTGTGTTGCTTTCATTAATTTAAGTTAACAATTTTTCAAACCTACACACCTAGCGTGACGATTGTGAACTACTTAAACACTGACAAGGCCTAGACGTAATTCCGATGTGACAAATGATTCAACACCAATCAAGTCTACTTACCTAATTGAATCTTATATATCGTTTATATCTTATCCTCCGTACAGTACTACTTACTACTTGTACTAAATCCAACATGATTCTATGGTTATTTTTATTCCTGGCGAATTTGGATATAAGTTTATTTTCGTTTGAAATCTGTCGAGTAAATTTTCAAGCCTGAGGTCTGTCTCGGTTTATCCTCCTAGGCCCTTCAGAGCTCATTGACATAAGGCTTCAAGTTATTCTGAATCTAATATGTAAGTAATTTACACCAGTGGTATGATAGAATACTCTTTGTTATACTTCCTTGTCTACTGTCTACGTCTAGTCCACCTTTTACTTTACTTCATCTTTACGGACGCGCAACTTACAAGAAAAGCTGCGTTTGAAAGGTTTTATTATTAAAAATAAAACAAAATCCTAAAGTAAATTAAAAAACGCTTAATTCTATTTCAGTAACTGTTCAAAAACGTTGCCGGTTTCCGCTAAACATGCTTCAATACTTTTTAACATATAATTGTTGGTGGCGTCCCTGATATAGTTAGCACATCACCCGTTGAAAGCAGATGGAACTCTATCTTTCATGTTCTCGTTATCAGTTATTAGATCCTCAAGAATTGGATGGTTTCAAATGGACGGTGCTTCAGCGCACACAACTGTTGCAGTAAGAGGCTTGCTTAACGAGATGTTCGACGATCAGAGGTTGCCTCTCGTATATCAAATACACCAATCAGAAATTAAATTCTTGTCTCATATTTTGAGTTTAGAACTTCCTACTTTAATATAATCGCTACCAGGAGTGCTAGATTGGGCTGGGGGATTGCTGCAATGGCGAGAAACCTTGGATATATGTGTAGTGTGCGATGTGACATAGATAAACAATAACTAATATCGGTGAGCTCGATCAGGGTGTGTTTGTTTTGCAGTGTGCGGCACACAAGTATCACATTATCGGGACGGAAACTGCGGGGTGCGAAAAAAGAGCACGTGTTAAACACGTCGTATGCGGGCTGAGCCCTCCACACGGCGCGATGAGAATTGATATGCCCACAGAATTTCACGCGTCTTCGCCCGAAATGTGCAAAGCGTAAATCTCTATGCGTCACCCCTGGCTTCCGCCTATTCCAGGGGAAATTCTCTTAAACTGTTAAGAAAACTGGTCCGCCCGTGCCTTTTCCGGCCATCGACAAAACTCTCTCACATTTGCCAACGACTTCTGATTTGTGTTATGTGCAAATTTTGCCAATTCGCAAACGCTTGTATTGTTTTATTCTCGCAAAAAAAATCACCGACCTTTACGTGTGAATAATGATAAGTTGTCTACAATTTGTTGTGCACTGTTATCACCTAATATATCAGCTTGAATCCAAAGCCGAGCGTTTTCATGATGCGTTTTTTTATCATTCAGTAAGAGCATTACTTACAATCTAGTCATAATTGACTAATGAGTAACTTAATTCTAACTTATTTTACTAGTGTAACTTAACCTAACAGGCACCCATCGATGTCTCTCAGTTAGTCCTGGTATACTGGGCACGTTTTTCTTGCGCACTACGTAGCACTTACTCTGCTTTTGGAACTAACACCTACAACCAGCACCAACTCTGCTTTTTTCACTATCTCACATTCACACTAACTCAAAAGGCTTCTTTCTCTTGAGTCTTCTGACTAATGCGGTGTTGTCGAGGAGCTGGATGGCCTCAACGTTCACGTGATGGTGAAGCCTTTCCTCGTGACTTCTTGCTAATTTTTGGATTTCTTTGCAAACAAACTCCATTTTGAGGTCCTTGTGGAGATCATCATTTCTAATGTACCAAGGCGCATTGACAATGCATCTCAATACTTTATTTTGGAAGGTCTGGACAATTTTAATGTTGCTTTTGTTGGTGCAACCCCAGAGTTGAGCACCATACGTCCACACGGGTTTTAGAATTTGCTGGTACAAGAGAAGCTTATTATGTACAGACAGCGTAGAGTTTCTTCCTAGCAGCCAGTACATCTCTCTATAGCGGATTCCTAGTTTCTCTCTTGTCTTTTTGACATGGGCTTTCCAGCGGAACCTGGCGTCTAATGTCATGCCTAGATATTTGGCTGTGTTTGCGTACGGTACTATTTGGTTATTAATAGTAACCAGGATGTGTTGTATCTTCTTGTTGGTGAAGTCAACATGTACTGACTTGAGTTCGTTCAGTTTGATTCTTTTTTTTTGTCCAGACCTGAAAATGACCAAGAGCTGTTTGGAGTTTTCTCGTCGTTTCTTCATTGCTGTTCCCAACAGGATAGCCGTGTCGTCTGCAAATGTTGCGACAGTATTAGCTTCTAATGCTGGGAGGTCACTGGTGTAGAGTAGGTAAAGAACCGGCCCTAAAACACTACCGTGCGACACTCCTGCTTTTATTTCCTTAAAGACAGAGCATGCATCACCTTGTTTGACTCTACAGTATCTCTCAGTCGGGTAAGATTTTAATAGTTGTGCAAACTATTTTGGGAGGATACTTCCTAATTTATTGTTCAGTCCTTCATGCCAGACTTTATCAAAAGCCTGTGCCACATCTAGGAAGACTGCAGAACAAACCTTTTTTTCCTCTAATGCTTTTTCGATTATGTTGGTTATTCGGTGTATCTGGTCAATAGTAGAGTGCTTGTTTCGAAATCCGAACTGATGGTCTGGAACAAGCCTTTTGCTCTCAATTATTGGCTTCAATCTATTGAGTAGCAATTTTTCGAAGATTTTTGACATGACGGGCAGCAAAGAGGTAGGTCTATAAGACGTTGTTTCGTGTGAAGGTTTCCCAGGCTTTAGTATCATGATCACCTCTGCTACCTTCCACAGTTTGGGAACATACCTTAGTCTGAAGGCAGCATTGATAAGATTCGTAAGCTTAACTATGGCTTTCCTTGGAAGTTCTTTAAGTACCTCTCCAGTTATCAAGTCATAACCTTCTTCTTAACCTTCGTCTTCAATTTATTTAAAATTTTGTCCACAGTCGGAATTTCACACGGTACGCAGTGGATTTTTGGACCCTATAATTAAAACAAAATAAAACGCTGTTATTTGAATTGATATTTTAAAGATACTTGAGTTAGACCTACTCGGTTCATATGCAGTCTGCTGATTTCAGTGAACTGAATCAAGAATGAATCTAAACTTTTGATATAAAATATCTTTAACTTGATAGCTGATATCAACTGCTGGGAAATTATCATTAATAACAATGAAATTGCCGAAATGCATTTGAAAACATATTCCAATCATTACATGCGGATGAAATTCTCAGAGCCATTCCGTCTGCTAGAGCGATTTCTAATTATGTTGAAGACTTGCATCCGGCAATAAAGAATGGGGGAAATGGACGAAGTGGTGATTGAAGAAAACGAACTCATCGTGAATTGATGTTGCGGAAACACACGCTGGGGGAAGCACTTATTTTTAAGAATTGCGATGAAGCTGAAAAGTCTATTGGCATCGTTACATCCAACAGACGTACGGTCAAGCTGGGTCAGTCGCAAGGGTAGCTCCACTAGGGGATGGGGTTAGACCTCCGCAATCAGACCGACCAGGATTCTACGCTATCGAAGCCACTCGCTATACACCTAACGGCGTATCGATCCCGGCGTGATGCATAAAGCCCATTGAACACCTTGAGGCTAATGATGGTTGCAGATATGATAACGTCATTAACATTTATGTGTACGTACAAATTGCCGTTTGATCTTACCCACACCTAGAGACATACGTGTATTTCTTGTGAACGAATCCTCTCTTCGGAATAACAAATTTGACGCGTATTGAGCACCTTCTGGTCTCAAAGGAGCATGGACGATCAGATAAACACTTCGGACGACTTGGACGGCCCATAGATCCGTCGATAAACGGAGAGTTGCCGAACTAATACTCCGCGGTACTATCTGATCATTCCTGTCTGTTTAAACAGCCGAATTTATACCAGGTAATTGATTAATCCCACCCTTTCGTCTAGCCCTACCCAACACCTCGCTACAACAACCTAATAGCAATTTTCCTAACCCCTGAATGATACAGAAAATCTAATCATACCGTCGCACAGAGTGAAGATTTCCCAAAAAGCTGGCCAAAACTCATATATTATATTATTCAAAATAAACAGAATTGACCCTATATAACCACTCTTTGATCACTCATGGTATCAGTTCAAAGTTGTCGATTTGTGCAAAGCGTGGTGAAATTCATGGATCAGTTTTATTGTTAATTTCGCGTGACTAAAGACCTACATCGTCCTAATAGTATACACAATTGTAATAGGTTAAGATTGTCGATTAATGATTTTACTATTTTTTGGTACAAGTCGACTTAATAAAATATTAGATAGACTAAAATGCAATAAAACAAGGTAATAAACAAACAAAATAATGTCTAAAATGTGAATCAAGAGTACGGATTTATTACCCTCGGGCCATAGGTATATTCCTTCTGCCTAGTGTGAATGTCAAGACGGTGATTAAACTTCGATAACTCAGTCAAATTTCAACCGATTTTAATAAACAAACTCGTATTAAACGCAAATTTAAATGGTCTTTCAGTAAAAAAATAGAAATAAAATATTATAGATTGAAACTGGTCATTAAACTGTTAAAGTTCAGAAAACCTGAAAATAATAGGAAATTTCTGAATTTGAACGTCCATAACTTTTTGATTTTTTATTGAATCTGACCTAACTGTATATCCTTATAATGGTCGGTGTTCCCTCATTCAATTGCATCTTTAATTTTTTAAATCGAATGGAAAATGGCGGAGTTCTGCATTTTTATACATCTGCAAGTACCCAAAAACAGTCTTTTTGAAAAAAATCCAGTCTTTGGGGGTGTTTGGAAAATTTCGTATATGCCATTATGTTCAGTTATACCAGCTCAGTAACTTACACTATGTCTCGCGAAAAGAATATTTTCACTGTAACACTGTAACTGTTATATATGCAAAACTGGCTTATTTATAACTTATGACCATATAAGGCTGCATCGTTTGTCCATCAAGCGTTTAGCGTAGAACTGTACATCTTAGAGTAACGGGGTATTCACAATTGCATTCTTTGGAAAATTTACTATCCGATGCTGTTTGAATCGTCCAGATAAAGCGACTATAACGGGTATAGAACGGAGATTACTAAAATGGTGGAGGAGCCGGTAAATTTTTTTTTTCACCAAATTATAAATTATTTTTGTAGGTAATTCGTTAATTTGATTATTTTAAGTCGATCTAACCCAATTTACCAATATAAAAAAGTGCCTCGTTTCTAAGATATAACAAAATATTGTTTTTGCCGATTTCTCGATACAACACGATATTTTATACCGGTATTTCATGTGTTATGGGTAGTCTAAGCAAAGCAATCAATGTAAATTACCTGCGATAACTGATGGTGCTATAGGAAACTATCATTGTCGGTTTCCAATTGAGATGAGTTTAATCCAGGCTGAAACTCCAATTTGAGAATTGGACGTTGCGCGCCCCGGCTAAAATAAAATGGGGATGAAATGGAATCGAGATATCGCGCGTATCGAATATTTCGCGTCGAGCAATCGCGGAAGCGGCAGAAATTCGACACGCCAAATTAAAAATACGTAAATCGAATTTTTAATATTACTTAATGTGAGCGGGAACCCCACTTCAAATACATACTTCAACTAGCAATAAAATTCCAACTCGATACGCCTAGCAAAAAACTGGTTGTGATTTCAAATTCCAGAAAACTGTGTATAAACTAATTGACACTAAATCGATATACAGTTGCGTTGTCATTAATCAAATACATCCCAAATACTGGTCCAGAGCATAATAAAAATAATAAAGCCCTTTATTCTGTTATCGAAAATAAAAAATCTTTTATCATACAATATATATAATTAATAGTTTATTTATTAATAGTATATATCATACCGCGTATGATAAAGTAAAAAGTAAAATATAAAATAATATTAAAATAAATTGCAAGTTTTGTATCAGTAAATTGCCACAGTAATCTGTTACTATCTTTTCGCAAGGATGTGATAATATTAAGAAATTAAGTGAAGAGCCGTTTCAACTTTTATTAGTGTACCGAGAGTTAGGCAGTAATTACCGAATACGGGCGACCACGTGACATCTTGCTCACTTCAGTTTGCAAACTGTCTGCATAAGAGCAATTAGAAGGGCCCACAATGGTGTGCTTCAGGATTAAAGTCAAACATGGTCGTTGAATTGTATAAAGTTGGTATTAAGCGCGTTGAACCGGCCGTTATTGCTGTACGTGCCAGTCGGACAGGTATATGCGAATAATTGTTCTGCAGGGCACTTTATCACGGCCATCAATATGTCAACAAATATTAACTCATTTGCTCTTCCGCTTGGCCCGCTACGTATAATTGCTTATTATTATAGTATCTATGTATGCGTAAACTAGATAAACAGATTGCTGTATATATAGTATATACTATATACTGTATCAGCACCATATTTTGCGTGATGGCACAATTATTTTATCTGCACACGGTTCATATTATGAATACACCAAAATATTTTGATTGTACATACTTTAAATACGGTATCCTTATTTTTTAACACCCTGTATTTTACTGACAATCTGTACAGGCATGGCAAGATGTATGTTCCCGTCGTTATCTCTCTAAACGAGCATGTCGGTTATAATCCCAACTTTAAAATCCCAACTCTACCTTAGGTCTATATTTTAGGTGCGTGAAGTTGGCCCCCATCGTTGGAATTTTGAACTTTTTATTACACCATCGTTTGACCATTTGTTTGACCATGTTTTATCATAGTTTTTTTTGTTTGACCACCCTCCGTTTTGGAGATATTGGCATTTTTAAAATAGGGACTACCGTGAAGTTGGCCCCCCATCGTTGGAATTTTAAAGTTTTTAATACACTAGCTTCACCGTAGTCCCTATTTTAAAAATGCCTCTATCTCCAAAACGGAGGGTGATAAACCGAAATAAAAATATGGTCAAACATGGTCCAACAAATGGTCAAACGATGGTGTAATAAAAACTTTAAAATTCCAACGATGGGGGGCCAGCTTCACGGTAGACCCTATTTTAAAAAGACCTATATCTCTAAAACGGTGGGTGGTCAAATGAAAAAAAAATGGTCAAACATGCTTAAACAAATGGTCAAACGATGGTGTACTAAAAACTTCAAAATTCCAATGATGGGGGACCAACTTCACGCACCTCTATATTTTGGAGTGTTTGATGTATGCAAAAGTAAATTCGGAGACTTTTACTCAATCAAATTCGATGTACACTCTTTATCACACTGCAGAAGTCGCGTGTCGGGTCAAGTTATTGGGCGTTAACATTTTATATATAAGAAAATCAAGAAAAAGTACTTATTGGAAAAGGGTCCGTACCGCATCGAGGAGTTTCTAGATCGTGGCTTTCATGATTTGAACCATATGTATTTTTTTTCTTTATTTATTTCTATTTGATGTATTCTTTTGACTTGTGTAATTCTCTTCTTGGCCACTATGCAAAATGATGGATATATCACAGACACATCAGCTTTAAAATTCTGAAATAGCGATAGGAACATACATCTTTCCGTAACTGTACATACTAACATAGTGCACTTATGAGATACTTTGTAATTTGTTCGAAGACGAGACGATTGTTCTCTTCTTGGTTTCTGGTTTAAGCAACACCGGGTGCTCATTCAGTAACTATATATTATAATCGGGCTTTGTTGTTTCAGTGGTGGTGGAGGAGCCAGAATTCACCGACGTTATCGAGAATATAACTGTCGCTGCGGGCCGTAACGTCAAGTTCGCCTGCTCGGTGAAGAACCTGGGAACTTACAAGGTAAGCAAACATTCTGCCCTCTCACAAACTCGCTCTTTACTAATTTCCAGCTTATCGAATTACGCGGCCCCAGACCCGATGGTGCCATTGCATAAAGCGCGTAATATAAATACACTTTTAGCCCGTTTGTTGCAACCCGGCCCCACCTCGGGTTCCTCGCATCTTTCTGAAAGTCGTCCGAGGAGGTTTTGAATTTCAGGAACGCGAATAACCTTTGATTTAACGAATCCTCGCGAGCTTGTCGCGAATCTCAACCAGTAAATATGCTAATCAATGTTGACCCGCCCTGTAGCGCCAGGCTCGCTCATAATCTGATAGCACTGGCATAATATTTGTATTCATTCACCCCATTTCCACGAACGAGAATGATACCCATGTCGATGGAAAAAATACCACGGGTACATGTATACGTACATATGTATCACACATATAAAAAATGGAACGTAAATGTTATTAAAAGCCTATTCTTTCTCGTTTCTGGGGCTTACCCTTTCAAAAATTTGCCAAATTAACAATTGAATCCTGAAATTATTCAAAAAATTACAGCCACAACCTGGATTTGGACCAGGGACCTTTGCGTTTCTAGCACAATGCTCTCCCATCTGAGCTACTGAGGCCTAGGTTTATTTACAAGTTACTACTGCAATCAGAAATGTTCCTAATACTCAGATATAACCAAGTTTGTTCTTCCTAAAATGCAGCTACTAGCATGAAGTAAAAAACCAACATGATGAGAATAGATGAGTATTTATAGATAGATAGATAGTGTAAATAGAATCTCAAAAATTTACAGATTACGTCATTATCAGTACAACTTCACATAAATAATATATAATTCATCCATCTAACAGTTCCTCCAGGGTGTAGTATGTCCCCTCTATTAGAAATTTCTTCAAGGATATTATCATCTTTGACCTCTAAGGGTCTCAATATGTGGCAGCCATGTTAGCTTTGAGTCGACAGTGACTCCCTGGTTTTCTCTCCTGGTTCAGAAGACTACTGCAAACCATGTCTTTAGGTCTTTGGTGGCATCACTTTCTTGTTTGTGTTTGCATCTGGTGAAGTATGTTGTATCATCAGCATACTGAATGATATTACCTGTCTGGTTTTACTTGTCTGGTTGTCGGATATTTTTTGTAATATCGGCCTAATCATTTCGGTGAAATACTGACAACAAAATTATGAGGTATATTTGGTGGCCTACTCATTTCGAAGCCGACCTTAAATGCTCCTATTACATACGCTTTCAATTGAACTGAACTGATCCCCAACACGGAAAACAAATGAAAAGTACTCTCAATAAAATGTTTGTTTATTTGTGAACTATCACGTGGAGTAGTCAATTCGCTTGTGTAAACAAAACCGCATTGACATCGCTACTAGCTATTAAATCCTCCCTTGTCGCTTACCCTGCAAAATATAGCCGACATTTTTGTCACAAAATACTGCAAAGCCTTTATTGACATTATGATCGGCGTCGTTTTTATTAGTGTAGGTTTTCAACAGTTTGATGGTTACTGTTTGTTTGGTCTCGATTAATTGCGAATTTGGCCTTGACCAAACAGATACCATGATTAAATATCATGGACAGGATTCGGAAGTTATTTTGTGTATATTGTTCAAACATTACAATCATTTTAATCGGTTTAAGTATACGGAAGTAATTTAAAATTAATTAATTCTCCCCTGGGTTCTATTTTCGTCATATTCGTTATATACCGTATATTTAAACCGATTAAACTAGTTCCTACATTCCAATAGCAAGATTTGCGATAAACTTGACATACCATGAACCAATTTCCACCAGTGTCCAATAGATGTCATGATAATATTAGTTAGACAGCAATCCTTACTGTTACTATCGTTTGAAATGACGAATTAAATCTATTCCTTCCACAGGGCTCGGTAGTTCAGCGGTAGAGCAATGCCCCGGCAAGGCAGAAGACCCCGGTTCGAATCCGGGCTGAGACCGTATCCCTTTAACTAATTTTAAGTTACTTCTCTCCTAGGTTCTATTTTCGTCATATTCCTTATATTACAATCATTGTTACAACGTTACTTCTTCCTCGTACGAAATAGTCAGAAAATCAATCAGAAATGAGTGTTTTTATGTTTTTATATTGTTACTCTATTTTCTATGATAGATCTATACCTTGAATAACGTATGATGTACATTTCTTTCCGATGTAAGATATTGTAAGTCTCGTAATTTAGTGAACCGGGCGCAATAAGGCGCATGATTGATTTGTTCATAGATATCAGATTTGAATCAGGCGTTTTCATGTAGATGCGTTCGTCCACTTCGCTGCTTCACGGAGCCCGGTTTGCTTTTTCACCGTCCGATATTTCTTTCGGCATGCTGGTCTGCGCTCTGACATTACTTTTTTAATACATCAGCCGGCGTCTTTGCGCGCAAAGAAATTGGACACTGTTTTTAGAGAAAAGGTTTTACTGATATCTTTCGATTGAGGGAGATTTCTCCCCCGCACCCCCACCCTCACCCCCCACACTCTTCTCCCCCCGGTAATAGCTGTCCGCTTATTTTCAGCATAAAGGGACGTTTCACTTTTCAGTATTCTACTAATGACCCACGCAAAATTCCGTCGACTCTCTTCAAATTACTGCTCCGTTCCTCGGGGGAGTGGTCTATTTGACATTAAGTGAAATTGCAAATTTTGGAAATTGTAATATACTTTTAGCGTAAAGTCCAACCCTCTGTTTCCCATTCGGGTGCTTAAAATGCATTACACACAAGTAAAGGTTCTTACGGGGGAATGAAAGCAGTTTCTAGAGGAACAAAATCATCAAACGTTGCTCACAATTGATCAAATACATGGGTGAACCTGTCAGCACGGTTGGTGCTCTGTCAATGTATCCAGGATGTTGTGCTTCCTTGTTTCCAAAGAAGGTAAGACCTCATTTAACACTTCTTGATAATATAAATGCAGGTTCGATACTTCTTATAGCTACCATCGCATGAATATATAGTGGTATGTGTTGCAGGTAGGGAATTTTAAATTGCTGAAAATTAGAACACATGTAGAAGTGGGTACCGGGCAGAGTTATTGACTTTCTCCGCGCGGTCTTTTGAAAGTAAAAAAGCGCAAACGTCGTATGTAACGTTGACATTAAATTATGCCGTAAGCCTCTGGGAGAACCGGCGGTGGAAATTTTTATATCAGGACAGGAAAAGTTTTATGCAAGATAAAACAGGGTTAAGTATTTTCTATACACGTAAGCCCCGCGCTCAGTCGAAAAAAGTTCGGAGCTTCTTAATATGGCTCGGCGATTACAAAGTAAGTCAATTTGGCGAGACTTTTAAACGTTTTTGAAATAGGTACGTGAGGATCCTCACGTTTTCGGCACACCAGCTAATACAGCCAGCCGAACTTTACTCTTTGTCCAGATTTACTTAGTGTATTAAAAAACGCGACTTTCAATTTTTAACTTCCACGTTTCACCTTTCAATATGCTAGATTAGCAAATAATATTACAGTGTCAAGTGGGGTGTACGGAATGCTGGTGTCTATGAGTGTACCCCACAATAAACATATCAAATAGACATTGAACCTTCTCAGATGGTCGTTTAGTCGTCTACTCAACTTGTAAATGTAGCCTGGCATCGGAGTATTGCTCTTGTCTGTAGCCGACTGGTGAAAAGCTCCCTTTAAGCCCCTGAACGTGCGGTCTATCTTCTAAACTGCGAATGGCTTATCGACACCCTTCTCGCTCGCTCCACCACCGCCTCGCCGACTCGCATTCTTCTACAAATGCCTCGCAGTTTGCAGGAAGATTCAAACGACATATCAAACACGATAGTCCGGCCCGATAACCGCCGCTCCTTTTTGCGTAAATTATTCGATTCGATCCGTCTACACTTGATATTTCACAAGAAAATACTACCCTTCTTAATAACTTCTATAGTCAATAAATTCACGAATACGTGGCTTTTCACCAACCCCAGATAAGGCATGACTTAGTTTAACAAACGAGTTGCTTAAGTGGCCAGGACGTATCACGTAATTGGGATTACTGTTAATGCCACCAGATTCGATTGGCTGGATTGGATCTATAGGCTGCCATAGTGCTGCCGCCAGCTGCCACATGTATAAGGTTATCTATGTGCTGTCACTGATTTGGCGTTAGTGATGCCGATTATTACCGGCTAACGGCCGCGGTAATACCGACCGCGGACTTTAAGCTACAATAGCGCCATCTGTCGACGGTCCGAATAACTACTGGCCACGCATGCGCAGTTTGATCCCGGGCACTACATCGATAATAATAATGATATTTATTTAGTTAAAAGAAACTAATAATCACAATAAATTTGGTTCCCTAAGTAATAAACTTATCAACTACTTAAAATTAGCCAATACATGAACCCGACATGATGTTTTAAAAAGACTTAGCGAACTACTGTTTTTTATATCACTTGGCAGGGTATTAAACATCTTCAGTGCTTTATAATAAAATGAATTTTGTCTGCTGCTTTTTGTATATTTTGGTAATCTGAAGTGGTCCTTTTGCCGAGTATTGTATTCATGCTGCTGACTATTGTATGTTAAATAATTACTCATATAATTTGGGAGTTTATTATTTATGCATTTATATACCAACGTGAGTGCCTGATATACCGTTCCTTGTTTAACATTCAAAAAATTTAATTTACTCAGCATGGACTCGACACTGGTTAACCTGGAGCTTTGTAATAAAATTCTGAGTGCTCGATTTTGTTGTACATGAATCTTTTTAATGTCTTTGTCTGTACACAAAAATATTATACTGCTGCAATAGTAAACATATGGTTCTATAATCGTATGGTACAAAGATATTCTAGCTTTTAATGTAAGTTTATTAGATATTCTTCCTAAGTAGCTAACCTTTCGACTCACCTTTTTAACTATATATTCCATATTACTCGTAAATTTCAAACTATTATCTAAAATGACACCTAGATATTTAAATTCGACCACTATCTCAACAACTGTGTTATCGATAACTATGTCTGGTGTAGGGTTTACCGAATTTCTATTTCCAAATACCATAGCTTTTGTTTTCAATACATTCAAACATAATTTATTTTCTTTATACCAATTTGATATCGATACAAGTTCGGTGTTTAATGTCGCGATTACATCAGGTAAGTTATCTCCTGCAATTGATATTAGTGTATCGTCTGCAAATAGGTGCATATCACAAGCTTTAACTTGTGAAGCAACATCGTTTATGTACAGATTAAATAAAACTGGTCCAAGAACAGAACCTTGTGGTACCCCTAAGCTGTTTATTAATTTACTTGACTCATTTTCTCCAATCCTAACCTTCTGTCTCCTGTTTGTTAAATAGTTTTCAAACCATTTCAATTCTTTTCCACTGATTCCGTAAGTTTCCAATTTTTGTAGTAACTTTTGACGACAAATTGTCTCGAAAGCTCTTTTCAAGTCTACAAAAACAGCAACTATCGTTTTACCGTCTTCTAATTCTCCTTTCCAATTTGCCAATACCAAATTTAGGGCCGTCTCGCATGAATGCTGAGCACGAAAACCTGACTGTTGGTCAGTAATATATTGATTTTCATCCAAGTACTCACTGAGCTGTTGTTTAACAATAATTTCCAGTATTTGTTCTAGTTAGACAAAATAGACAATTAGATAGACAAAATATATATCTCCGTCTCACATTGTAGGAACCGAGCTACACATTGGCGCTATAGGACAAGCTCCGTATAATCCCTAATACGTATATGTGTAGTATGGCGACGTAAGTGGCACGAATTTATAAACATTGGGGTTGGCTGTTCGCCGGGGTCATGAAAATTTGCGTCTGAAGCAGGAACGGTCCGGAGTAAGCCAAACAAAGCAATATTTGTTATTGATGCCGGGGATATCCATTTGACTTAACAGATACGAGTAAACCGGGACCAAGAGACCTAGCCCGGGGCTTATAATCTAATAATATCAACGTCGTAATCAAGGATTCCCCCATCTCTTCGCAACCCTTCGGAATCGCTACCGGATTACATATTGTCTGCGACCGTAAAAATACTGCAGTCCGATGGATACCGTTCACTTAGTTACCAACTTCTGATGTTTGCCGCTGTCATCCTACGTCCCCCACCAAACCCCCCTCCCCCCACTCGCCCCCACCGACGTCTGGCGAAACTTCGTTGGGTAGACAATACAATTAAAATTTGGTGAGAAGAGGAACTATATCCACTATTGGGAACCTTAACATACATATGCGATTATCCTTGAAGTTCATTAGGAGTCAGTTCCATTTCCTCCGTAACTGACTTTTGCAGACAGTTTCTATAGCGGTTTATTGATTCCATCCACCTCATTTTGCTTTATTTTGAACATCTGTAGTCAACTTTACGATGGTAACAGAAGTCACTTGCTATTATGATAATAATAAGTATTGTTTTCTGTAACCTGAAGATACTAATGTGAAGACAGAGGTAACGAATTAGGAAGCTATGGCCTTAAGTCTACAGCCTTCAGTCTACTCTGACATTACTGTTTTCTGAGCTATCTTCATTAAATATAATTGTTCCTTTATAAATCTTGCACTGGGTACTTTTGGGGAATTCTGGCCAATTGCTGATTGGCTGACCTGATGTGCCATGATAAAGCAACAAAAGGGACCAAATGGGACCAACAACAACCGTCTAACTTATCTCTAGCTTTTTGTTTCTCTAAACACATATTCATTTTGCAATATGGAACATAAACAACAACAACAAGTTTCCATAATATGTCGAAGGTGGAACAAACAAGGCAATAAATTTCGTTTAACCGCCCGACGCCGATTAAGTAAAAATAAAATGATTATGTAATAACAGCGGAAGTACATCTTGCGACGCGTTATGAACTATAAAACGGCATTAAACAAACGGCGCGTCCTTCTTGTACGGCTTCCCTCACTCGAGACGTCAATAAACCTGCGAAGTAGACCTTGGGGACTCCTGTCATTGGTATAAATCCGCCCATAAAGCTCCGACTACTTCCCTAGAATTCCGTATAAAAAATCACACCGATTTAACATCTTAATTCAGTTATTTATGACTATTCTTAAGCGTTTTCACCTGAAACGCCGCCGAAACACCATTTTTTTCGAAATTGCGATGTTATTTTAATGTTAGTTTGCCACCTCTCAGGTAGTTTCGTTATCTGAAACACCTTTTCGCTGACGACTGGTTTCTGATTGAAAAAGTTATTATTGTGATCATCAGATGGATATTCAAAAATCCCTTAATATCGATATTCTGGACTGACGAAGACCAATTACCAGCAGTAACCAAATGCAAACCAATGACAGAGAGAGGGTTGTTGAAAAGAGTGCAGAATTAGTCTGTGCAAAAGATGCTTTGATTCTGTAAGTACTGTTGTAAATTGCTGTTTAAATTGTTTAGGGGTTGGGTATATATGAATTAATAAATTTCGCGATCCCGGTAGGGGAGAGCTAATGTTGCTCTTTTTTTGCGAGGATGCGTTCCATTGCATTTGGAAATAGCCGTGGTATAGCCGGTCGAGGTCAGAGCGAGACGGCTATAATACATGGATGGATAACAATGGGCAGAACGGAGACGACCATGCGAGGGACGCACAGCATCTTCCATTATCCGCTCCACAGCATCTCAACCTCATTTTCTCGACCGTTGATTTTGTGTCCCGTCTCAGCGTTTTCGCTCTCTCTCCTTTGTCATACTTGTCGCTGCGTTGCCCACTTGTATTTACATCCGAAGGAGCAACCGCCACTAACTGCTATATTACAGCTGTATTATGAACTCTTCTACGGCAATCGCATTTCACTTAGAGCACCTCGTAAAAAAATTCACCCCTTGGCGGCGAGCAATCGCCGCGATTTCGAACCCCAGCCCCAGCCGCAGCCACCTGCCCCCGCAAAATAGGCGCGCCGGGGGGTGAATATTTTATTTCCGACATATTCAAATTCGATTATTGTGATGAGCGAATAACTTCGATTATGTGTGAAGTAACACCAATTCATGTTTTCGACATCCTTCGGCTTCGCGAAAATACATCACAGAATCCACTGGCACGTGGCGAGAAATTACCAAACCGCCACATACATTTTATTAAACTTTTATTGGACGTGAAAATACTTAATCTAAGAGAGCACCCATTGCATACTAACCCGAAGACCAAGTCTCCAAACGTCTTGGGCAGTTTTGGACAAACGTTAAACATGCAAAGTTTTTCTGGGGTTGCAAATCAGATGTAAGATTTCCAATATTCAACATGGCGAGCTCTCTCTAAGTTTCTGTCTTACAGTTTACATTCTCATATTAAGTTCAATTTTCGATTATCATTGGTTTTACTAATGACGTCATCGAGATTTTCCTTCATACTAAGATTTTGAAAGTTAATAACTTAATAAACACAACAGTACACAA
Source organism: Melinopterus prodromus (assembly GCA_964023965.1). Taxonomy (NCBI): domain Eukaryota; kingdom Metazoa; phylum Arthropoda; class Insecta; order Coleoptera; family Scarabaeidae; genus Melinopterus; species Melinopterus prodromus. The sequence continues at coordinate 9,367,634 of OZ030399.1, forward strand.
TATGAAAAAGCAAACTGTATTAAAAATTGTTCTTCACTGCATTACACCTATTGTAAATTAATTACTGCTACAATATTTGTCATCAATATTTTCTTGTGATTTTATTTCTATTATGTTTTACCGTGTCAAATTCATAAAATAATATATGGCATATCCAGTTTAAACACGCAGCATATACGGATTTAAAATTGAACAAAATATGTCGTTTTTGAGTTACATGAGATAACATGTTTGGGTCTGCTATGTTGTAAGAAAATCCTGAAAAAAGTTTTATTTTTAAAGACCTGTGGTAGAGGAAGAAAATGAAAGTTTACACCAGTCGATATTCTGTATTGAAACGGTACATATGCTATTCATGCTGTTTTCCGTTCGATGCATTCCTTTTAAAACGTGGTAGTAGAGGCAATTAAGAACCTATTTTACCATATTAATCACTATAAAATCTATTATTTTTAGTATTATTTCAAAATTGTCTAACATTTATACTTATTGTTTCCATGAAAACTTTCGAAGTTTGATCATACTTCAAGCTGAAACGGTCGTTTTTTAGTGGTATGACCCTAATACGTATGTTTTGAACCCGTATTCGCATTCCGCATAAACACATTTATCGAAAACGCCTAACCAGTTTCTATTCACAAACTTACTATTGTCTCTCCTCAACAAGAATCCAATTTAAACCAGTGAACTGTGTATGCGAGTAGGTTCTTTGGATGTATTTTCTTGCCTTGAATATGAATCCGATTGGCTTCAAGCAACCAATTTCCAAGAAATGCATATACAAGTACAAAGTTTAAGGTTCTTTCGGATGATTTTTAAGAGTCTAGGTCATCGGGGTTGTTTGCTATACGTGATCCAAAACGGAAAAATATACGTACATAACGGCATTTACAACTTACAACATGCATTGAACATAAAGTTGTCAATATCTCGATAACCGTAACTATTTGTATATAGCTAAATATGGTTAAATATGTTCTAAATTACCTCTACTATCACGGTATCAAAATTGTATCAAAATTGCACCAAATTCCATATAACCCGGTACAGCAATTTTTGGATTTTCCTTTACAACGTATTACAAATAAAATCACAAAAACCGCGTCCGCACCTATCCGCAGCAGATTTTCCAGTAGTTGTAATGTCAAATATGTATACTATAATTTGAACCACTTTTAAAAGCTTAACAAAGCTAAACACTAAACTAAAACACTCAAGTTCTGCATAAAACTGTTCAAATACCCCAATGTGCGTCGCAACGAGTTAAACGAAATCTGGTAATAGTACAGGCGTTCATTGACGAAGTTGCCCATCTCTGTGATCCAGAGTCAACCTCATTCGCGCTGCTTTGTGATGCTGCGTTGGGCGTGGTGCGCAGACAGGTCTTCTTGGTTTCAAATTCGCTTCTTTTAATCTGTTTCTAACAGTTTCGTCAGAAATTTCTATTCCATGTGCTTGTCTTAGGTCGTTTAGGAGGCCTCGTGCTGTGGCAGTACGCTTACGTAGAGAGGAAAGGACAAGAAATCGGTCTTGATTTTGAGTAGTTTATCGATTTCGGCCTTGTGTAAGGTCCTCTAACATACTAGCCAGTCCCTCGAAGCCTGCTAACATGTCGAATAGAGTGGCCATGCTTAATAAGGGCGACAGCACGAGCAACATCTTGCGAATTGTATGCACAGTGAAAATACAAAATCATCCTCAATTCTTTAAATATGTTGATGACTCTTGATTATACTGCTCAGTACGAATCTCGTGATAATCAATTGGCGCCTCGGAGCGTTGACGAAAGAGGGCGTTTCTCCCATCTTCTCCAATTTTCAACTGAATACGGCGATGACGACTGAGTCGTCAAGCGTCCGAGAAAATCGTCTGCGGAGTGAGTAATCCGATAAAAAAGTGAAGGGGCCACCTGATATCAGCCGCAAAATACTGACGACCGCTCCGGACATGGAACAAGGGAAGGGAAGCCCTGACGAAGTAAAATACCGGAATGAGTCCCGCGTGATTTGGCCACGGCAAAACAACGGAGGAGACAGAATACTCGGGAATCCGTCTCGCCGACGAAGTAAACATACGATAAAGAAATTATCTACCGGGGGAATGCGCGCTCTCGTTTTGAAACATTTTTGGCGTTACAATTTTGGCTGCAGCCTGAATTGGGGCGCGAAAAAAATGTTAATTGAACGCGCCTGAAAATTTTAGCAAGAGTAGCACCGCACCAGTTATTCTATTCATCGCGAGTTTTAATTAAGCAAATGTTGATAATAATTGGAATTTCAACCGCAGCGGTATAGCGGGACAGACGCTGCGAGCACATGCCACTCCTTCTGCATGGGTAGAACGAGTAAAAACTATTCAAACCCAAACGAAATGTCGAATACGTCAAACACGACATTTCAGTCATCAACCACGTAACCCAAACTATAACAAAACACTTCAGAGAGTCAATTCTGAGCCTAGCGTGAGTTCACGCTAGCGCGAACTAACGTATGACCTTGGATGCAATCAGTTCGTATTCTATGGGCAGTGTCGACAATGCAGTGTCCTTTACTACCGGTAGAGTACGTCCGTTATGTTCATGTTATTGCGATTGGTAGTAAAGGACACTGCACTGTCGACACTGCCCATAGAATACGGTTCGAACTGATTGCATCCAAGGTCATACGTTAGTTCGCGCTAGCGTGAACTCACGCTAGGCTCAGAATTGACTCCCAGAAGCGTCCATGATCTAGAGGACATCTGACTATTTACTTCTTCTATTAGACACAGTCAGCGTTGCCTGAGCAATGTCAGCAAGAAGAAATACTATGTGAAATCCCATTACGATAAACATTTTGCATCGATGATATAACACCATTGTTCATTTCGAGGTTAGTTTACCTCAACAAGCCACCCGGAAACTGCTGTAACTTGGGACTCGTGAGTCCCGAGCATCAATGGCGAGATAATGGAGTGTTCGTCCCGCCGTTTCGAGCAGAACATAAATTAGAAGTCGAGACGTTTATCATATTACGAAAATTCGAGCTGACAAAAACTTTAATGGGATTTTTATTTTTATAAGAGTATAATTTAGTCAATTTCGAGGTCACTTACTTTAAATTACCCCCGCGGCGGGCCCGCAGACCGGGGGTCGGGGGTTGGGCGCGATTGAATATGATAATTCACCCTGATAACAAAATCATAAAGAATCCAAAGTTATGCATCACCTTTTATAATAAGGATTCTAATCTGAACTTCTGGTACATAAAGTTGATATGAAATTGGGTTGTATACTTACTACGTCACATTTGGGCTTAAAACGCATTCTGATAACTATATTGAGCATCAATAACAGTTTAGAAAACGTACATATGTTCCACACTCTTACTTTTTCTGCAATAAATCATCAATTAATGTTCTGGGTTAAGCTCTTCAAATGATATATGGGTAAGTTTTCATTGTTTTTTATTACGATCCTTGAGCAATTTGCCAGTCTTCGTGATTTGACACCAGTGCTAAGAGCTGGCATTCGGTGAGAAGTTGCTAAGAATGCTTGCCTTACTCAGTGGATTTTCTTCTCCTTTAAATCTTGAAACGTTGTTTCTTGAGATATATAATCTGTCCTGGGTTGAGCTCTTCAAATGAGATAGATATTGGTGGTTGAGTTTTTAATCATTTTCTGCTTACGATGCTTGAGAAATTTGCCAGCCGTCATGATTTGACACCAGCGCTGACAGCTGGCATTCGGAAGATGTTGGTCAGAATGGCCATACTGAATGTATTGTCTTCTTATTTAAGTCTTGAAGCGTGGTTTCTTGAGACATAAAATCTGTTCTGGGCTGAGCTCTTCAAATGAGATATGTTTTCTGGTTACTATGCTTGAGCAATTGGCCAGTCTTCATTATTTAACACCAGCGGTGAGAGCTGTTCTTGTTCTCCATTAAATCTTGAAACGTGGTTTCTTAAGAGGTATGATCTCTCCACCCTGTTAGTCCATAGATTTCTGCAATCAATAATCAATCAATGTTCTGGGTTGAGCTCTTCAAATGGGGTATTGGTGGTTAACGTAATATTGTATCGAGGTGAGGAGATATAGAGCATTGCTAATCAATAATAATAGGCTTACTGGCCTATGTTTGGTTAGGAAATTATGAACTTTTAATTGTTTTCTGATTACGGGGCTTGACCGAGGTGCTGTCCATAAATCATAATCCCTCCGGGCGCGGGCTTGTCCGTCCCGATAATGGACGCAATCAACGGCATATTTTCTATTATGACTATATTATGAGAAGATTCAATAAATAATTAATGTAGATGATATCGGAAAATTAGATTTCGGATTACGGCGCATTCAGGCGCCGAAGTAATCTCTCGATGCGAGCCGCCGGTCAATCTAGGAATAATTAAGCAGATTATGGGCTGCCCCGAGAAGTTATCGTAGTGCCAAGTTAAATAACAGACTCGATTACGGAATGGGCACCGGTCAGCGGCCATACTCTGTGCACGCAACGTAACCGCAGCTCAGAGTGGCTTAATAGACAGACAGATTAATATCTTGAGCGGATTTCGGATCTGTCAATCGAGCCTCTACGTCATTCAGCCCATGCGTACACGTGGCTAAACCCATACGTAATTATATTATCTATCTTGCCATTAGTAGTACATCACTACCAAGAGTTACCATTTAAACCAATCACACATACCCTTATGCATTCGTAGCAATGCATTTTTAGTCACCCACGCTTGCTTCAAAAGTTGTCTATTGACGCTGACGACGAGTGTCAAAATTATACGAAACTTACTAACCTACTTCCTTCCTCTTCTGTGTAAATCTATAACCTACTTTCCTTCTCCAAACTCCGCCGATGGTTAACTGTCCTTCCACCTCTTTGATGGCCGTATTCTTGGTCTTCTTCTACTGTCTTCTTGTTCATGGATATGTTTATAATCCCTTTTCCTTCTTCTTTATCTTCCCAACCTGACTCATGCCGCACTATTCTCTAATCGTGCTGTTGTTGACTCTAGTCAGGCATATTCACTAACACCAAGCTAACCTCGGAGCTAGCACTGGAGTTGCACAACTCCTTCGTAGAGGCATCTAGGAAGATCACCACCACCCTCACCTTGATGACTACTAAAGAGACATGGAATCAGTAATTGTCTTCTGTGATGCCTTTGTTCAGGAGTTGGGCTGGCTTATGAAACTAGATGATTAGCACACTGGGGTCGAGGACCTAAGACCTGAACGATTATTTCTCCATTAACCTCCAGTTGTTGATCTCAGAGGTTCTCTTGCAGCTGTTTGAAAAGTATTTTTCGTCCATTTTAAGTATCTTATATTGGAGAGATTCCAGCGCCTGCACCATCAAATATTATTTGCTTCTACCGGTATTCTGGAGATTTGTAAATAACTGAAGTTAATGGATTATCTCGTCGTTGTTGCATCGAGAGCATACCTCTGGAAAGCTCTGGGTGGTAGGTCGCTATAGCAGAACAGCATTAGGAGATGTATTTTTTTACTGCTTAACATAAAAAGCGTATAAATGTGATTTAGGAAAAGTTCCGGTCGTGGTTCCCGTCCACGTACAAAGGGCTTGCTTTATTTTCGAACGCGGAAAATATGATTCTATATCTCAGATGGCGGAATTGTGCGTGCTCCTCCGGCTTTGGGTCAATAATATCGTGAATCTGTTTAGGACAATAAAACGCTACCGCGGTGCCGGACGGAAGGAAGGGGCCGTAGCAATGAATCCTGCATAAAAGCAGATAAACGGTCATCAACAATAAAAACATTCAAAGTCCGTGATGAGCCAACTTCCGGGGTGGGTTTTTACGGCCGATTCCAAGAAGACGCCGCCGGACCGGCCCGGAGAGCGGAAGGGACGCCCTCCATCTCCTCTCCCCCCCAAAGCACATGTTGTTTTTATACGATGCATCAACATGAATCGATTAGGTTATGTCCGACAATAAATTAATCTTTCCTTTTTCTACTCCGTCGCATCAACAAGAGAATCTGTATGAATTTATACGGGAAACAGTTTGATTTTTCTTCCGTGTTTTCTTTTGTGTTTTTTCTACTCTAGTCTGACCAGTTTTCCTGATTTTTTCACCACAATTTGCAGCTTCTTCCTTTATTGATTTCCTGACTTGACTTCCTTGATCGAGTCCTGGAGGTATTCCATATGTGTTTCATATTCCTTATTGTGTGGACTTTTCAGTTATATTTTTTCGAAACTTCATTATCTTTACGCTACATTATACTCGTAAATCAAATATTTACTGTTTGAGTAATTTTGTTCGAGCATTTCCAGTTGGCTTGTACCAATTTAAATGTTTCTAGTTATTAGCTTAATGTAGGTATAATTAATTAATGTAATACCTACATTGAAATGTAATTCTGCTTTTGATTAAATATAAAGTTAACGAGCCGTGGGTTCCGAAATATAGCATTAACGTGAAAAGTTGGCCGTATTTTTTTGTGATGGAATATCCAACCATATTTGAAACATTAATTACCACATCGCAAATACAAACGTAATATTTCGATTATAACATATAATTCCATGACTATTTAGTTCTACACTGCCCAAAAAAATTATGGCAACACTTTTTTCGAAACCTGTAACTTTTTAAATAATAGCTATCAGCTGTCACTCACATAACACTGTGGTCTGCCTTTTTAACATCACTTCACCAACTCAAAAGGTTTGGTTGTTTTGAGTCTTCGCACACTGTCACAATTATCAAGAAGCTTGATTGCCTCGACATTCGTGTGCTGGAGAAGTCTGTTCTGATGATTCTCTGCACAAACTTTCCAATTTCGTTCGTTACTAATTCCATCTCAATATCCCTGTGGAGATTTCTGTTTCTTATATACCACGGTGCACCCACGATGTTTCTTAGCACCTTATTTTGGAAGCGTTGAATGATGGTGATATTGCTTGGCTTAGTGCAGCCCCACAGTTGGATACCATAGGTCCACATAGGTTTAAGTATCTGCTTGTAAAGTAGGAGTTTGTTATATGACGACAAAGACGACTTCCTACCAATAAGCCAGTACATTTTTTGTATCTTATGCCCAATTCTTCTCGTTTCTTTTTAACATGTGCTTTCCAGCGGAGCTTGGTGTCTAGCGTCATACCGAGGTATTTTTCCGTGTTCGAGTAGGGTACGGTGGTGAAATTTATTGTAACTGGAACGTATCGTATTCGCTTGTTGATAAAGTTTACGTGAACTGATTTGGTTTCGTTCAATATAATTAGCCACCATTGCATCCAATCACTAATATCGTTGACAGCACTCTGCAGTTTTAGTGTTGATCCTTCAACATTTGTATCTCCTGCCATGATAGCAGTGTGATCAGCAAACGTGGCAACGGTAACACCATCTGGTTGCAGAAGATCATGTGTATATAGAAGGTAAACAATTGGGCCAAGTACACTACCGTGTGGTACTCCAGTTTTAATACATTTGAGGGTTGAGTACTCATTATCTTGCTTTATGCGGAAGTATCTGTCAGAAAGATATGATCCTAATAGTTTGCTATACTCGAAGGGTAGTAGCCGATCCAGCTTATAGAGTAGACCTTCGTGCCAAACTTTGTCGAAGGCTTTTGCCACATCCAGGAATATGGAGGAGCATACTTTTTTTCTTCTAAAGTTCTTTGTATGATCATTGTTATTCTGTGCACCTGATCAATTGTGGAATGTTTGTTTCTGAATCCAAACTGATGAATGGGTATGATGTTTCTTTCATCTAAAATTGGCTTCAGTCGTTTTGCAAGTAGCTTTTCAAACAGTTTTGACAGTGTGGGCAGTAAAGAAATTGGCCTGTAGGAGGATGCTTCATTTGGTGGTTTTCCTAGCTTGGGAATCACCACTACCTCCGCAGTTTTCCAAACAGATGGCACATATTTAAGCCTTAAGGGTTTCATACGTGAATTAAAAGCATACCTGACATTTTTTTCATTCTGTTTTGCGTTATTAATTTACACTTTTAAGTGTAACTTAGAAATCACTAAGAGTTGTAACTGCTGCAATTTTTTGAGCAGTATGTTATTTGCCGAATATTCGATTTCAATAGATGGTTTCGGTCGTGTTCGTGCTTTACCCCTATTTTTTATAATTCGTGAATATTTGCCGTCTACGTACATTGACATATGGGTGTCGAATTGACAGCGGATGGGAACAACCTCAACTTTTAAGCATATCTCAAAACTTTTGTAATACGTGATGTATTTTTTGTTGGGGTGAATTTTATTCAACTCCCAGGCGCAAAACAAAAACTTTTCGCTTCTGTATATTGGATTTATATTAGGTTCGCCTCGGATATGTATGTATGTATGAAACGGCGACGTTTTTTCGGCGATTTCACGTATATTTACCATTGCATTTCGTCAATATGTCAGTATAATTTTTTAGATGAAATGTTTGAAGTTGGTAGAATTTTGCTAGGGCTGTTGGATGGTGAGTGGAGTACTCGCGGATTATAATATAATTATTGCTCGTCGAGCCGAGCCTGACCCAAATTGTAGCATCGATAAGTTCCGGAAAGATGTCCGGCCTTATTTAAAAGTGCTTTATATTCTGAATATCAATTTTATAAAACTTTTGCTGAGGTTATATGCAAATCGTACTATTAGCATTTAATTACGGAATTCCCGCTAGCGCCCTCTTGTTGGTATTAAAACAATTCGCAATATTCGGCAGATTGTTTCATAAATATCTCCTGTTTTCCCAGATGTTTCGGAAATTAAATCGCCAGATCGCCGGTGCCAATATTAACGAAATCAATCATTAAAGATTGGGATATATCTACGAATAATACAGATCGTCCGTGTAACCTTAAAGGACAAATGTAGAAATATAAGATAAGATTTAGATTCCGGCTGGAAAGCTCACAGCTTGCATCCTCGCCCTCGGCAATTTGCCACACGTGACGACGCCCGGTGTGTCACAAATATCTTATTCAGATAAAAACAACGCTTCGGTGGAAATAAAATGGTTTGTCAATTTGCCAAGACAAAACAACAATCGTCGAAATTGCTTCCTTCTGATGGTCACACTTGTTGAATCCCTTTTTTTTTGTTAAAAATTGCCAGATTCAAGTCGTTGTTTTTGTGTTAACGCTTTTTAATACAGTAGCAAACAGATTATTTATCGAAATTAAAGTAAACGGTCCAAATTCAGACAGGTTAAAGAACTTTTATTATATTTCTTAATGTTTCTTGCAGCTGGAATGTTTAGTGTTTTTATTGGTGCTGCTTTTCATTCTGTTCCTTTTTCACTTCCTTTCTTATTTCTCTAGAATTACTTTATTTTGTGCTTTCTTCCTTTTTATTAACAACTATTCTCTCCAAGCATTAAATAATAATGTTACAAAAGAACAGTTTCTCTTTACTTTATTTGGGTGTTTCAGGCCTGAATAATGATTTTTTATGGAGATGGCATGAGTTAAACTGCCATCTCCAAAGGTGGTGTATTAATGCCAAAATCCCTACTCTTTGCTGCTACTGTAATAACAGTAGTCAACAGTCAAAATGTACATTGGATCCGCAAACTCAAAAATCGCATTAAGAAAATTTTGAATGGATACGTTTTCGAATAATGATTTTTTTCGCGTTAGTAGTTTCAATGTAATGGGCCAGAATATGAAAAGTATGTGGCCAAAATGAAAATCAAACATTTACTCTATAACCGGTGAAAAGTAGAAATCGTGGAAATATTATCAGTTTCTTATTTTTTACGTCAAGTTTATACTTTTACGAAGACAACAATGAATTTATGATAAAAATCTATGGAAAAATGCCGAAGTTATGAGCAATTATGATTGACAGGTACCAAACTACCAAAAATAAACTTTTTCTCTTTTTATCAGTTTGTTTAATTTCGTTTATTTTTATTGAATGTTTGCAATGGGGGAACCAGATATAATCCCCCACTATCTTTCGTTCCAAAATCCCTGGTAGCGCCTCTCAATGGTCTTCATCTCCTGGTGGAACCTCTCACCATGCTCGTCACTACCGTCGCCAAGATTCTCAGGAAACACTCCAGATGCGAATGTAAGAAATCAATTTTCAAAGACATGTTGAGGCCTATTGGAAAATAAAGAATATTTTTGCATATTTCTGGCGCAAATCTTTAACAATAGTCTGGAATTTCGGGCTTTTTTTGTTTCCAAGGAGATCAGAAACAATTAGCTTAAAAGAATTCTAGAATTTCTTTCAACAGATTCCTTATTTGTGGACCGTCAAAAACTTCTTCCTTGATTTTCGCAAAAGAAATAAGCAAACGCTTGGTCTTCTTTATTCAATGCTTGCACTAATATTTTGAAGAGTCCATGATTAATATGTAGTGGTGCAAGAATGATGTTTTCTTTTTTGATGGGTTGGACATATTTAATGTTGTCTTCGTCCACTCCGTTTGTTTTTTCTTTCCAGCCATTGTTTTCTCTTATAATGGTGTTCTCGATCACGGCTGTCCCAGAGCCATAGGAAACAACAATATTTTGTGTAGCCACCTTGCAGTCCACACAACATTCCCACCACTTTCAAATCGGCACAAACTTTCCAGTCGTGTTCTTCATGCTTGATCAATTTCAACAATTTGACGATAGTCTCGTATGATTCCTTAGTCTTGATTGTTTCCGTTATTCAAAATTACTCCTTTTAAAATTTTTTTACTGCCGTCAACTAAATAGCCGCCACTCGGTTGCATTGTGAGGCTGTCAAAGCTCCTCGAACAAACAAGGAATGTCCTTGCAAAAGCATATGTTATCTTCTGTCGTATAATGCATGGCGTAAGGCTTGGGTTGCTAGACAACCCAATTTCCACAACTGTTGAACACTGGAGTGAACAGTACAGGGAAATACAACGATTTGCAATACAAATACAAAACAAATAAAGAAAAATACAAAATAGAAGAAAAGCTGAATTTTGGTAATTTCGTAGCCATCAATCAAAATTGCTCAGAACTACGTTATTTTTCCATAAATTTTCATCGTAAATACCTTGTTCTCTTCGTAAAAGTACAGACTCTACGTAAAACTGAGATTTTTCACGATTTCTACATTTCCCCGGCGACTAAGTAACTAAAATTGCACTAAAACTACTGAAGTGATTGGAAAACTTAATCAAAACATAAAAATACCCTTAATCCATGTAGCAGGTGGAACCATATTTTTGACTTTTTGGGAAAAAAGGTAAAACAGGTAAAATGAAAATGGCGTCAAATTACTTACTTAATTTGACGTAATTGTGGAAATCCTTTAAGCTAGTAACAATAAAACAGTTGAAGCACAATGCTTAGAATCAGCACCGTAGTAATGAGGGTGTAATTCATACAACGATGTGTTTAGGTAAATAAATGGTGAAATGGGTTATGCGTCGGTGGTTCAAAGCGGTAACCCACCACTGTTGACACTGTTGGGGGTCGTTGCGGGCAACTGTTTTAAATATTTCACGGCGCCCTTAAATAATGCAAGATATCCCTTTCACTTACGTTTGAGCACTTGCGAATGTACGTATTTCTTTTGTGCCATCCCTAACACGATATAAAATTTTCCCTTATGTACGGCGAACGTAATATTATACTATTGCCGCATGTAATATTTACAATTCGTAACATTCCGAATGCCATTCGCCCGGCTGGCAGTCGGCGAAGTCTTCGCACTGGAAAATATGCCCTACTTAATTATTCAGAACTGGGAAAAAGCTAATTCTCAGGATAAAGCAGTGGTGTCATACGGCCGGAGCGAAATACGCGAATAACCGGAGAAAGGAAAAATACCGGTGCGCCAAGGCGCAAAGCTTATTATTGTATATCACCTATCGATCAATTTGTATCATCCAGAGAGCGACAATTTTTTGTGTACGTTTTGTTTTATATCACATTCATCTTGCCTCATAACAGAAACTTATCTTTTTAAACACCCGCGAAAAAGATACCCATTTTTTTAGAAACATTTTTAAACAGAATTCAATGAATAATAACAATAGTGTTTATTTGTTAAACGAAATAACTTTGTTTGGGTTAGTCTTAGAGAGTTGAAATAAAAATCACTCTGTGTAACATATTCCAAGCTATCTGTTAGGTATATAATACATAGAGTTTATGGTTATTATCTATTTAAAAACATTTCTTAAAGTTTACTTACGATAGTCATTAACCGTTTTCATGATTTTTTGGCCTGAAGGAGCTTCCTTACTCCTTCCTCCTATTGATAACAAGCTATTGAAATTTGCAAATTTCTTATTTTTACAATATTTTAAGTCAAATATTTCTGATGGGACCAGGATAAAAATTATAAAACATTCATAATTAATTCATGTTTTTAAACTTTAATAAAAAATAAAAACTGTGTATTGCACTGTTTGGAATTCACATGAAATTCACATGATGTTGATGTCCTTGTAACATCTTAGTACACCTTCTATTTCTAGAGGCGAGAATTTGTGAAAACTAGTTCCTGTTATCTTCTTGGATCTCTGAAATCTATCTTCAAGGGTGGTTTTGTGACCTAAAAGCTCTACTTTCTTTACGAAGTTGTAGTTTACCCCAGGTCGATTACAAAAGGAGAACATATCTCTCTATAGGTTAAAATAAATTTTAAATAAATCAAATATTACAGCCACCACAACCTGGATTTGAACCATCCTGCGTGTATGTCACCATATTATTAACCTATAATATTACTTTGATAAAGCATGTCGTTAAACATCTTCATATCTCTTTATGTTTTGCACTGCCAGAACATAGACCAATTCGTTAAAAAAAATATGATTTGTTTCTAAAATAGTCAAGCAACCACCTCTGGACCACTTTCCATGGATTGACCCAGTTGTTCAACATCTTCAATTTTGCAAACTGCTTTTTGTATTTTTGGTAATCTGAAGTGGTCCTTTTGCCGAGTACTAGGTTTATTCACGCTGCTGACTATTGTATTTTAAGGCGCCCGTCTCAATTCAAATAGAAGGCTTTTCTCCAAAGCTTCGAGATAAAAAAAAATCACCAGGTATAGATGGTGCCACTATACACATGTCAGTTTTTATTTCGTATTTATTATATTTGACGTAAGATATAACCTAAACAAATGAATTGTTTAAATTCCTTTCTATATGTGCAAATATTCAAACTGTGTGCCCATAATGTAACTATAAAGTTACATTTATATACCAAAGTGACTGCCTGATACACTGTTCCATCTGTAGACAAAAATATCCGTCTATACGAACAGTGGGCTTCGGTTTTCCCTGAGTGCGGCTCCCATTAAAAAAATTTTCCCTGAACCGTTGGTAGTACACTTGTGCGCTGTATTTAGTTTTGAAGCAAAACTGTTTGGTTACTTTCTTGAGGCAAATATATTTGATCATTCTCCAAAGCAAATGCAAAAGCAAATGTAAATAATATCAAAGGAGAAAAGTTGGATAAATAAAAAAATAAAGAATTCAAACAAATACAAATTCATACTTTGAAGATTTGAGAAGTTTGAAATCTACATTTGCATATTTTGTGAACCCTTTTAATTGTGACATTATTGAAGATGGATTTTCATTTTCTTAAATAATATTTACTGAGAATCAAGTATTGTAAATGCTATACAAAGCTACATCTATTATTGAATTTTGACGATAGTGGAGTTTGATTGAATTTTCACAATGAAGTTCGTGAAGTCGAAACGTCGTTCACAGTTGACGATCGACAGCTTACAGAATTTCTGAAGATAGCTTTAACTAATTTTACCCCAAATATTGAGATTAGTGTATCTCCTGTAAATAGGTGCATATCACAAGATTTAACTAGTGAAGCAACATGATGAAGCAAAAAATAAATAAAACAGGTCGCAAAACAGAAGGGCTCTTTCCCAGTCTACAAAAACTGGTCATTTTTCGTCTTCTAATTCTCCTTTCCAAATTGACAAATTCACAAAAAAAAAACAATTTTGAAAAACAATTAACTCTTAAGTAACACTGGGTCCTAAATATAATTTTTTTAGAAATTTTGAAGAGCAGTAATACACGGAAAAATCAAAAATAATGTAAAATATGTCTAAACTCCTTTGTCGTTTGTATTAAAATAATTTGGTTACCATTTTTTGTACTCAAAATGAAATGATGATATTGTTTGAAGTTAGTTGTGGTTTTGTGGCAATTAGGGTGATTTGGTGGTTGGATTTGGGGTTAGTAAACGATGACGGATTGTTTAATAACTTACGAAGTCGGGTAGATAAATAAAGAGGAATTTACGGTCGAGTTCTATCTCCGGCGTATCTCGTAAAAATCCGGGAAGCAGAAGAAGAAGAAGAAGAAGACTGACTGGAGGGTAATTTATAGATTATAGCACATGTAGAATAACTAATTAAAATGTTGAGCGAAGCCGTCGAAGGAGTTGGGAGATAGGCAGCACCCGCAATCCAGGAACCACATTATAAACACCCGGTGTACGACGATCTCCCCCCACAATAACTACCGTCTGCCCGCCACCCCCCCGCCGCCGCCAGCGTCGCTTTCTGCCGCCGCGACGCCCCCCTCGTCACACCAACCACTTACATGTACGTGTGATTTTACATAATTTTATCACACTTCTCTAATATCTTCTTGAATTAAAGAAACCTGGAACGGCTCTTGTGTACAACTTTCGAAACTTTGCCCCTGGAATACTCAAATATACGACTATTTTCAAACCCATTGCCCCGAGGGAAGTTTCATTATATCTGAACAATGCCCCATCAGTATTTACCGTTAGTTTGTAAATAACTGAAAACTTAAACTGGTTGCGGTCAACGAAATCTCCTGATATCTTTGAGCTGATGACTACAGAGCTGACTACAGCTATTGTCGACTGGTCAGCAGCTATCTAAATCAGGCTCAAAGAGTTAATGTCTTCTAATTCTGGAAAAAATTATTTTGTTTCGGGTTCTTATATCAAATATCCAATTCTTTATGTTGAAAAAGATACAAAATCAGTACCTTCTACGATAATGAAGATCTCGGGATTATCCTAAAAACAAAATATTTTTTTTGTGTTATATAATTCGATGAGCAAATTTGACATTGATTAAAGAATGCAATAAGTATCATAATAATCTATAGTATGTCTTTACATCCCTAATATGTAAAGAAGGTGGTCTCCGTCTGCTTCTATACAAATCTGAGCCGCTTTTTCTCTACCGTAAATGTTATTATTTTGGATTTAAGCGATTTGAGTATTAAGCCGACACTGTTTAACATCAACAAATTGTTATTTTTATATTTATTGTATGGTATACAGTGGGCGCGTAAAGTATGAAAATATGAGAAAATCTAAATGAGAATTAGTTATTGTAAAAAATTTTCGAACACGTTGATTTTTAACTCTTGGAAACGTGGATATTCTGAATGGAATATGAAAATGTGTCTGGATAAAATTAGTTGCTTTGTGTACGAGATAAAAATGTCAAAAACCTGAACCCAATGTTCTAGATACTCAAAAGGGTCTCATAGTAAACCTTAAACTTTGTACTTTTACCTGAAATCCTGAATGTTTGTTCACAATATACTTGAATCATTAACAGCGATTCTAACTAGTATGCCGATGGAGCAATTCCTATTTCAAATCTACCTAAAGGGCCTATTCGCTTTTCGTTCAAGTACAAAACAAGTGAAGAGGGAAATTGAATTTGTTACAAATATGTTTCCAATTTCCGAGGTTTTATCATGCTTCCATACTTTGCGCGGTCACTGAATAATTCTTAAGAAATAACAAAAAGCAATACGTCAGTTCAATAAGAACAGTCCATAATTGAGTTATAACCAATAGGTTATTACTCAATAATGGATGATTATGGATGATAATAATCATTTCCAAAAAAATAACATTCATAACTAGCCCATTAAAAATAAAAGCCCAACAAATTTTGAACACCAAAGTAAAAGATGCAGTTATCTTATGTTAAAAATGAACAACGATGAAACTGTGATCAAGTAGATCAGTATCATGTATTTTTTCATGATCTCATACATGTTTACTAGATTGACCTATAGACTAGATTTGACCGTATTTCGGGCTTTTACACTAACATACGTATGCTTGTGTGTGTACCATTCGACTTTAATGTGTATTATACATAAAAAATATCAAGTTTCTCTACAAAATATAAACATCTAATTTATGCTAAAGAACACCTACATATTACATGTTGTAATTACAATTTGAAAAGTTTCCATGGGTGATTATATCGAGTTACAGCCGCTTCGGGACCTACGCTCGTCAGGATTGAAACCTCGTATAAACATATAAATAAGATAAAAGTAAAACATCCCGGACAGCGGCGCGCCGTGCACAGCTGATGGAACACACACGCATGCCCCTTTTGTTTTATTTATTTTCACACGCGCGCACTTTCTTGTAAAGCCACGAATTCAAATGTGAAACGGCGGCCGAAAACGAGGAAGCACGCATACGCTCGCGGCTTCGATGCGAAACTATGTTACTTTTTCAGACAAACCGAAAATAAACACGCGTGAAAGTGTTTACTTCTCCCCTTCTTTGTGGCATCTCTTACCATTGTACATTTGGTGCTGCTCTTTCAAATTCCACACGTTGATTTTCATAGATTATTCACACTGCCTGGAGACAGGGGGCGCCGTTACATATAGGGGGCGCCCCCCCTCCCTGGGTTTCTAAATAGTTAGTCATTGTTTTCCGCTTATGTGGTTACATTTTAAAATAATATTTTCACCTTTTATTGTTTACCAATTTGTTATTAAGACTTTTATCGGATGCTCGATTAACACGATTATAGAATTAACTTATCAATTGTGTTCATTTTGTGCGTGTATTTTTGGTTTTGAAAGGTGCCAGTTGCTCATTATACATTAGGCCTTGGTCGATGAACACGAGCTGGAAATTCTTATAAAAAATTAACAGTGTTTTCTCTAGAATATGACAAAGTAATAAAAATTCGTCAATATTGGTTGGCAATCAGACCAAATCTAATATTCTAGGATAAAAGTTGCATGATTCTGAAACAAATATATAATACAGACATATTGGTTGTAACATATGTAGCTTAAATTGTAACACGATGTATTGGGTTTGCCCCCTCCCGTTACAGTTTCTGAAGGCATCAGCTGCTGCTCGATGCCACTGCAGTCCAAATTATCTAACGGTACGCGTTCCACCGCGCCACCGTTATTGATTTGTTCCAGAGAATACATAAAAAACAACTGGAATACTACTTGAATTTAATACAAGACGTTATCATCTCTACTCACGAATCTATGCAATGTTTAACCAGTTGAAAAGCAATACAAAAGAAAATAAACCATGTGTAAAAACATAACAATATTCTGACTTTAGGCGTGACATTTTTGGACATCCAAAACACTTTCTAAAAAATAACTTCATCTCGAGAAATTTTAATCATATCTTTTTCAATTTTTCTCATTGGGTAAAGAATTGCGAAAGCATCATGCTGAAAAAGCTTTAGCAGATTTTACAGGATATAACGTGTTCGTAAATAAGTTGATGTGATTGCGAGTTTGATTTTCTTATTTCAGCAATTTTTGTCGAAAAGATACGTGATTCGTGCGACGCGTGGCGCTTGGGGCAATCAGCCTTCTTCAAACTGTTTGCCGAGGGACCGATATTTACCGACAATATAACCAAAATTGATTTAGCGATTATTGTATAAAAAAATAGAAGATGTTGAAACTCGGTCACGTCGTCTGGCACATTTGTATGGGCCGTTTAAAGGCATTCGGTTCAAATTTCCTTTACGAGACATTATTGCCGACGGAAGTCGCTAGATGGCGCCATTGAATGTACCTTAGCACAGCCCTTCTTTCGCGCACGTGCCATAAATGTATCTGTTTATGATATGCTCAAACTTTAACGTCGGCCTTAAACGACAATGTAAACAAAGCGTGAACATTTTATCGAAGACAAGTATCATAGTGAGTTTGTTGCTTGTCAACGCAGCAATCGATACAAAACTGTGATTATTTTTGGTAGAATTTGTGTTCTTTTCTTATATACCAGGGTGCACCAACGATGTTTCTTAGCACCTTATTTTGGAAGCGTTGAATGATGGTGATATTGCTTGGCTTAGTGCGCCCCACAGTTGGATACCATAGGTCCACACAGGTACATTTTTTTGTATCTTATGCCCAATTCTTCTCGTTTCTTTTTAACATGTGCTTTCCAGCGGAGCTTGGTGTATAGCGTCATAGCGAGGTATTTTGCCGTGTTCGAGTAGGGTACGGTTGTGATATTTATTGTAACGTATCGTATTCGCTTGTTGGTAAAGTTTATGTGAACGGATTTGGTTTCGTTCAATGTAATTAGCCATCGTTGCATCCAATCAGTAATATGGTTGACAGCATTCTGCAGTTCTAGTGTTGCTCGTTCAATATTTGTATCTACTGCCATGGTAGCAGTGTCATCAGCAAACGTGGCAACGGTAACACCATCTGGTTGCGGAAGATCATGTGTGAAGTATAGTTTGCTATACTCGAAAGATAGTAGCCGATCCAGCTTATAGAGTAGACCTTCGTGCCAAACTTTGTCGAAGGTTTTTGCCACATCCAGGAATATGGAGGAGAATACTTTTGTTTCTTCTAAAGTTCTTTCTATGACCATTGTTATTCTGTGCACCTGATCAATTGTGGAATGTTTGCTTCTGAACCCAAACTGATGAGTGGGTAGGATGTTTCTTTCATCTAAGATTGGCTTCAGTCGTTTTGCAAGTAGCTTTTCAAACAGTTTTCACAATGTGGGCAGTAAAGAAATTGGCCTGTAGGAGGGCGCTTCATTTGGTGGTTTTCCTGGCTTGGGAATCATCACTACCTCCACAGTGTTCCAAACAGATGGCACATCATTAAGCCTAAATGCTGCGTTGCAGAGGTTAGTTATCTTTACTATGGCTGTTTTAGGCAATTCTTTTAAAATCTCACCTGTTATCAGATCAAAACCAGGTGTGTTTGCTTTCATTTTTTTAATTTCATTTAGTACCTCTTTAGGAGTAATGGGGGATATTCGATTTCCTTGGATTATTGTAGAATTAGTAATTCCTTCTAAAGTTCTGTCTTCATTTGGAGGAAAGGATTGTTCCAAGTAGTTTTTTTTTATAGGTGGAATTTGGGTGATTGGTTTCTTAAGTCCTTTAGTCGCCTTCCCGAGAGCATAATCTGTGCTTACGTCACTTGTCATTTCTCGTAGAGTTATGTTTATTGACTGCTGCAGAATCTCTTGAATCGTTCTGCGTAATTCCTGAGTTAACCAATTTAATTTAGTTTTGATTGTTGGTTCCCTGGTTACCTGCCAACGTTTGCTCGTTTTCCTTTTTTCCATGACTATCTCCCTTACTTCCTTTGGGTAAGTTTCACCTTCTAATTGTGGGATATTCTTGATTGGTACTTGTAGATTTATTCTATTCTCCAGACTGAGTTTGAATGTATTCCAGCACGGATATTTACTTGTAAGTGTTGGATTATGAATTTGATTTTGATGAATTTTTACTATGTATGCGAACAAAATGATTGTAATAAAATGGAAATAGAAATTAACATCTCTGTGTCATTCTGTGTAAATATCTACATCGACAAGCATTAGATTCACTGCGAATGCGTACGCGCAAGAATGCTGAAGTGCTGGAAATCGGGAAAAAGTTAGGATAGGGAAAAATGGCGCCGTTGTATTTTGTGGAAGCCGTGCTTGGTAGTACGCTCACAGCGCATTTTAATGCAACAGTCAATATAATCTGATTTTATGCTTTCAAATCTTGTTTTATCCTTTCCGCACGGCTCGAGGAGACAGGGATAACGGCGCACTTTGTTTTTATTCGCGGCCCGTTCAGGTTCGCATCGAAAAGGTATCCAGCTAATTCATTCCGCAATTTCATTAATTTAATTCACCCAAGGAGCTGTTTATCGATTGCCGGCCCATCGAATTTTCCCCGAAGTTAATTAAGTGTACTATCCTATCAACTGTGAAAAAATTAACCCGAAAATATACACGCATAAGTGATCGTACGCACCCATTATTCCCGCACCTTATTCGCCGCACCGAACTAAGAATTTTCTTTATTTAACGTTACTGAAGAGGGAAAATCGAATTATCAGAAAAACAAGGTTTTCTTTAAATCCTTTCAGTGACGTTAAATACATAAAACCTTGGTACTTTAAACGCATTATCCTATGATACTCTTACAAACAAACAAAAATCTCTTCTATCATTGTTGTGACGTAAGACAGTGTAGTTTTATCACCTAAATACAACTTACACACGGTAGAAATAAACTATGATCCATTTGATCTTTTATTTGGCCTATATGGTACGCGATCCTTGAAATGCGATCGTGCACTCAGCTTAATTGAGCTTTTCACAATATTTTAAAAGCTTCCGGATAACACACGTATAGTTAACAGGATCATTAATTAGCGCTAAAAGAAGAGTTTCCCCTTCGCTAGAAGATACAGTACCAACAACACCGGAATAATGCATAAATATTATGTATATGTTACCCGCAAGACCCGTTTTCAGGTAGAACCAGTTTAACCTAGGTTAAACTAGTTCTGCCGAAGCGCCTTAAGTCGAACTAGTTTAACCTAGGCCAAACTAGTTCAACCTGGTTTGTAAGCGCATGCTTTAGGTCAAACTTGTATGGACTAGGCCAAACTGATTTCGATTAACGGATATTGAAAGAATTATTAAGGTGCTCCGGTAATTTTGACTATCTTTGCTTAATAGCATATACACTGTGGGCCAAAAAAAGCGGTACAAATATTCAATTACTCATATTTCCAAAGATTTTAAGTAAATCCAAGCAAGCATTTCTTTGAAAAACTAATTGCTTGTGTTGTGAGGATTGAAAACATTCCATATTCGCAATTCCACTTCTTTTTTGCGTAAAAACAGCAAAAAAAAACAAAATTGTTTCAAAATTTCACCCTGTATACAAAAAAATATAGTGTACGATGCTATAAAATCTCTACTGTCCCTTTTGACCAAAAGAACCTTTCATTTCACATTAAATTGGCCCGATTTATTTTACAAAAAATTTAATCAGATGCTTAGTATTAATCAAAAAAAATTTATAATATATAGGCTGTTTTATTTACATAAGTTACGAATAAATATTGCAGATCGAACACTAGCCAATCAGCTCGCAAGTACAATTTGTTATTTGTGGAATTATTGATCTGGCGCTTGTCGGTCTAATCGAGCTACTCTACTAATCATTACATTTTGGGTTCAGAAAATCATCACGATTGAAAATACCGCTGACAAAGTATAGCCTGCAGTTTACAATGTAAAACATCACGTCATTTCCGGAAAAACCGGAAGGAGAAAAAATTGTCTATCGATGTGTGTCGTTTTTAGAATATCATCCCTATTGAAATTACTATAGACAAAGTATGCGTTTACAAACCAAGTTAAACTAGTTTGGCCTAGGTTAAACTAGTTCGGCCTAGCGCGCTTAGGCAGAACTAGTTTAACCTAGGTTAAACTGGTACTACCCGAAAACGGGGTTTGCCGATAACATACATTTTCAAGATAGATATTCTCGAATTTGATCGGTTTCAAATTCATGGTGATCATTTGTAGTGGTGCGAAATGGCAGATGATGCCGCATAAAATCTACCTCAATTCTGCGAAACTTTTCTGAATAGCAATTACGAATTAAGTCATTTAAAAGTTGGCCAAAAAGTAGTGTACAAGATTGAACTAGACGTGAATTGGAAAGTTGGGGAAGACAAAAATTATATCTATATTTCAAGTCGGGCGGGAGGGCTTGCGAAAAAAAGCGGTAAAATTCCTCTCCTTGACTTAAATAACTTGGAAAGTATGATGAGTCTAATTTATCAAAAGCTCCGGGCAAGTTAACTAGGTATATTCAGGGCTCAGGGCGAAAAAGCAAAAGGACCGTCGTAGTAAATTTAGCAAAATTGCACTCATTGAGTGGGGAGCGCACTCTGTGTTCGGTTAATATTGTACTTTACTCGGGGGATGGATTTAAACCGTGCAATTTGATTTATTATTAAGCGCGGCACCGCAGAGATTTGTACACTGTTAAAAATGAATAAAACACCGCCGCGCGCGCCGCCCCGCCACGCAGAGATAAAGAAATTTCAGACAAGAAATGTGGAAATTATTCATAGGCTTTAGCCTCGCCGAGGTGCCCGGATTCCATCGCACCCCATCACGACTGCTTTTTATTTCTTTCGACAGTCATTTGTCAAACTATATCCAAGAGTTTAGATCAGAACAAAACTCCACATTCGTACGAACATCGCAAAGTTCCTATGCTAAAATACTCCTCTCCTTAGCAGTCATCTTCTTTCTTATATTGTTTATCACAATGTTTCGTTCCCTATTTTAAAATTAGTATTAGAGGTCTCTCGTACGAACTTTTCTTAATAATATGGATTTATTTTTTGAAATTTCTATAAGATTTCTTAAATTAACTACCGACCTTTAGTTATTATTGACAATAACTAGGTACTCCTCACATTACCTAGTTAAAGTGCAAAACACATTTTTAATTGCAAACTTTAACCAGATTAGGTAATGTTGACATTATCTAGGTAACGTAGACATTAACTAGGCAATGTTAACGTTCACTAGGCATTTTTAACAATTCGTAGCGTTAATTGCAGATTCATGCTGCTGACTATTGTATGTTAAATAATTAGTCATATAATTTGGGAGTTTATTATTTATGCATTTATATACCAACGTGAGTGCCTGATATACCGTTCCTTGTTTAATATTCAAAAAATTTAATTTACTCAGCATGGACTCGACACTGGTTAACCTGGAGCTTTGTAATAAAATTCTGAGTGCTCGATTTTGTTGTACTTGAATCTTTTTAATGTCTTTGTCTGTACACAAAAATATTATACTGCTGCAATAGTAAAAATATGGTTCTATAATCGTATGGTACAAAGATATTCTAGCTTTTAATGTAAGTTTATTAGATATTCTTCCTAAGTAGCTAATCTTTCGACTCACCTTTTTAACTATATATTCCATATTACTCGTAAATTTCAAACTATTATCTAAAATGACACCTAGATATTTAAATTCGACCACTATCTCAACAACTGTGTTATCGATAACTATGTCTGGTGTAGGGTTTACCGAATTTCTATTTCCCAATACCATAGCTTTTGTTTTCAATACATTCAAACATAATTTATTTTCTTTATACCAATTTGATATCGATACTAGTTCGGAGTTTAATGTCGCGATTACATCAGGTTATCAAGTTATCTCCTGCAATTGATATTAGTGTATCGTCTGCAAATAGGTGCATATCACAAGCTTGAACTTGTGAAGCAACATCGTTTATGTACAAATTAAATAAAACCGGTCCAAGAACAGAACCTTGTGCTACCCCTAAGCTGTTTATTAATTCACTTGACTCATTTTCTCCAATCCTAACCTTCTGTCTCCTGTTTGTTAAATAGTTTTCAAACCATTTCAATTCTTTTCCTCTGATTCCGTAAGTTTCCAATTTTTGTAGTAACTTTTGACGACAAATTGTCTCGAAAGCTCTTTTCAAGTCTACAAAAACAGCAACTATCGTTTTACCGTCTTCTAATTCTCCTTTCCAATTTGCCAATACCAAATTTAGGGCCGTCTCGCATGAATGCTGAGCACGAAAACCTGACTGTTGGTCAGTAATAAATTGATTTTCATCCAAGTACTCACTGAGCTGTTGTTTAACAATAATTTCCAGTATTTGTTCTAGTTTTGGTAACATGTTAATAGGCCGAAACTTCGCATTTGGTGGTGTTCACAATTTTTTGTATTGGTATAATGGTACTTAATTTCCAAGAGTCAGGTACTATTCCTGTATTTAGTGACTCATTAATGAAATCTGTTATAAATTGTCCCACAACAGGTAATGCATCTTTTATTATCTTAATTGATATAGAATCTGTGCTGTTGGATTTTTTTATCTTATTTACGACAGAAAAGAGGTGTTGAACACTAATTGTTTTAAAGTAGAATTTTTGTGTAGTGCGCTTTATTTCGGATTTGGTTGCCGGGGGTGTTAAAATTGATCTATTTATTTGATTGATGCTGTCAATGAAATATGTATTGAACTTGTCTACCATGTCGCATTCTTCTGTAATTGCCACGTTATTAAAAACCACTTTCTTAATCTTTTTGGGTTTGTTGTTACCTATTATTGTTTTTAGAATTTTCCATGTTTTCTTTTTAAACAATCAATAATATTCATTTACAACTTTTTTCTGATACTGGTAGAAAAATCAGATTTTTTGAGGAATTAACTTATAAATTGTTATAAAATGTTCGAGATATCTAATAAACCCACATTTGTTTAGCAAAAAAATTGTTTAAATGAATTGCATTTAAAATCAAACTTCGGGTATTGTTTTCATTGCTCTTAATTAAATTCTTAATTAAATTCTTAATGGTAGTTAGTAACGCGTTTCGCCTGTTAAAGTCATCTTCGGACTAACTAGTCAGCAATTTCCCTTTCCTTAGCATAAAACATAAGTGGATCCAAAATATTCTATATTCCAGTATATTCTAGCTATACGTACCAGATGCAAAGATAAAGGTATATCGAGGAGGCTTCTATGTTAGAGGCTGCTATACTACTAACATTTTAATATTTCGTTTAACTGTATTTTTCTTGATTCATTGAGTTTATCATTTCAACAAAAACGCTGAAAAGGTTTTCTGTAGTTTTCCGTTGTCGTGCAAGTTCTCCCTTGAGGTAAGGTGTAAATGGCGTGATGTTCGCAACATTTTACAATATCTAATTATCTTTTGAGAAGTGCATAATCATTCGCAAACAAACAACGCCGATATTTGAAAGCAGGATACCCTTTATTGCGTCCCATTTCCTGTGTTAGTTAGTATGAATTACGATGCATTAACCGGATGGAATACAATTTAAATATTTTATGGAGGATGCTGCGATAAAGTGGGCATTAAGGATGTAGTGCGTCGAGGACGCAATATATTTCGTCGGAATCGGATATCGGCAATAAGGAGGGGTAGCGGTGGCGGCTGGCGGTGGCGATGGCGGTGGCGGTGGCGGAGGCCCTCCGTGTGTTTCGAGCAAAATAATATCGCGCGGGAAAAGGCTAGCGATCCCTCGCCGGTTCGCGCCGTGCCATTGAACGCTGAGGGAAATTTACTACCTTGTTTACCACTTATCCCACGTTTACACACTCGGCGCTGGTGCACGTTGGGAAGGCTTTGTTTTTCCTGGCTCTACGCCCGGTATCACTGCTTGACTGCCGCCAGCTAATCAGACGGAGCTGTTATTTTATCAGCATGTAGTTAACGCACTATTGATCCACTTTCGGCCTATCTGAAGCGAGCCGGACGGCGTAACGGCGAATCAATTAAATCGAAACATATTTCTTCGCGAGTTATCACTTTCCCTATTTCATTGTCGCTTATCGACGCCGGCCGTTTGTCAAATCCTGCTAATTACGCTGTTAATTAATTCTACACGCCAGGCTCTTGACCGATCCAGTTTCAATTTTGCCCGCTTTTCGCTCGCATACATCAAAACGCTGCTAATCGAATTAAACTTCCGAAGCCACTTCATACTTATTAGATAAAACGCACTAATTTTATGATTAATTAATTGATCTTGGAATTTAACCGGCAATCTTCTCCTTCCTGTTGACTAATTCCGCTTCTTCCAATCTCTCAGGCCTTTCCCATTTTCTTCTGCATTTGTATATGCAATATTTTTTCACCTGAGCCCTGAGCCACGTGTCCTTGTCAGCCAAAAGTTATATTTTACTATAGTTGAACGATAAATGTGACTTTTTTGTTATACATTCTTTAGAACCAAGTATGAACTTTCATTCGACATTATTTTTATTAAAATTTACCCACAACAGGGCCGAGAACATTCGCTGTTATAAAAAAACAGTTTTATGCAGAACTTGAGTGTTTTAGTTTAGTGTTTAGCTTTGTTAAGCTTTCGGAACTTCCTCAAATTATAGTATACATATTTGACATTATAACTACTGGAAAATCTGCTGCGGATAGGTGCGGATGCGGTTTTTGTGATTTTATTTCTAATACGTTGTAAAGGAAAATCCAAAAATTTATGTACCGGCTTATATGTAATTTGGTGCAATTTCTTGATACCGTGATAGTAGATGTTGATTAGAACATATTTAATGACAAGTTTATGTTCGATGCATCTTGTATGTTGTAAATGCCGTTATGTACGTGTATTTTTCCCTTTTGGATCATGTATAGCAACCCCGATGACCTAGACTCTTAATAATCATCCGAAATAAACTTTAAACTTTGTCCTTGTATATGCATTTCTTGGAATTTGGAATATGGAATTTCTTGCATTGATTGAAGCCAATCGGATTCATATTCAAGGCAAGAAAATACATCGAAAGCGCCTACTCGCATACACAGTTCACTGGTTTAAATTGGATTCTTCTTGAGGAGAGACAATAGTAAGTTTGTGAAGAGAAACTGGTTAGGCGTTTTCGATAAATGTGTTTATGCGGAATGCGAATGGCGGGTTCAAAATATGCATGTTAAGGTCATACCACTAAAAAACGACCGTTTCAGCTTGAAGTATGATCACATTTCGAAAGTTTTCATGGAAACAATAATACTAAAAATAATAGATTTTATAGTGATAAATATTTGGTAAAATAGGTTCTTAATTGCCTCTACTATCACTTCTTAAAACGAATGCATCGAACGGAAAACAACATGAATAGCATATGTACCGTTTCAATACACAATATCGACTGGTGTAAACTTTCATTTTCTTCCTCTACCACTGGTCTTTAAAAATAAAACGTTTTTCAGGATTTTCTTACGACATAACAGACCCAAACATATATGTTATCACATATAACTCAAAAACGACATGTCTTGTTCAATTTTAAATCCATATATGCTGCGTATTCAAACTGGACATGCCATATATTATTTTATGAATTTGACACGGCAAAACATAATAGAAATAAAATCACAAAAAAGTATTGATGACAAATGTTGTAGCAGTAATTAATTTACAATAGGTGTAGTGCAGTGAAGAACAATTTTTAATACAGTTTCCTTTTTCCTATTTTGTACTGTTTTATTGTGTTTATTAAGTTATTAACTTTCAAATTCTTAGTATGAAGGTTAAAATGTTATACATAAATAAAACAACACATCTAGAGCCTTTTTAGGTGAAAAAATAATTTTGGCCAGGTTTTCAGGTCAAATACCCCACTGTGCGTCGTCATCTTCGTCACATCTTTGTTCCAAAACTAAACCAAGTACTTGACAGAAAGTTCATTCACCTTCCTACAATGAATTCACAATGAGAAACATTGATTTACAAAAACATGTCAAAATATTATACCTTCTTCAAACAAATGTTTGGTTGCTTTTCGTATCACAAACTGTCCTTTCTCGATAGCATATTATTCCCACTGAAACGAACTGAAACCGTACCTTGTACTTTGGTAGTTCTGATATGTGGATCATATATAGATTATTTTTAACGATTGGATTGTATATCCTGCTCATTGCTAGAGTTCTAACCTCAAAACTGTGAAATCTGAATAAAATCAGCTGATCCGGCGACTCCATCTTGCCCCCGGTAAGAGATGTACTCAGAATGGCATTTTCTATAAGACAGTTATTGGAGAGTTATAGAGTTCTATAAGGGTTTCTTATCGAAACCTATACGCTATAGATCCATAACGTCATAGAATCTTAAGAGTGAAAACGCAGAATCGACCCATTTATCATATTTCCAACCAGCGTAAACCAGGCTTATCTGTATTAGGGTTTTAAACATGGATAACGACATTCTCACTAAATACAATTAATAAAATGATAATACATCGCGAAGTTGGGTACCCAGTACGGCCGCAAATCCGTAGATTGCAACTGATAGTTCAAAAGTGGACTTGTAATGTGGTTTAATCGTTGGTAAATCCGAGGATTAAACATTCGGGCCGAGCGGTACAAAATACTGCGCGCGATAACCGGACGCTGTTGCGGGGGGGTCAATTTAACAGCTAATAAATTTCGATAAAGATTATCAATTTAAATGTTCGCCGAATTTGATAATTTTCCGGTACGCTTTGTTTTGCGCGACCGTCCCGACAGATTAAATCCGCTAATGGTGTCGAACCTGTTGAATGCCACGCATAAATATGTATGCACGGAAACCAGCGGCAAACAAAAAACGGCGTAGCAGTAGTACGAGTAGCGCCCTCTTTTAAATCTGAGCTCAACTGGCTGTAAAATGAAAAACAATGACTTCCGGAATTCCCCCCCCCCCCCCCCCCGGACATCGCCACTCGAGAACCCGCTTTTTCTTTGCAACTGTTTGCGACGCAAACAGTTCATTTTTAGTCCTTTCTTGGGTATACAACAAAATGAACCGTGTATACAAACTAATAATAAAGAGACTACTTTGCTATCACAATGTTAATTGACAATCATCCTTTTGATGCATTTAAAGATAACTTAATAATAATTAATAAAAACAACATTTTTGCAGATTTTGCCGTTAAACTATGTCAGTCTTTTACTTGAGTTTTTTAAATGGAACACCCAGTGTTTTATGTGCTAATTGAATTGCCCATCAAGTTCCCTTTAATCTATGTTAAATATGTATATTTACAATTTAAAGAAAAATGTGTACCTAATATTATCTAAATATCCCATTATGTACTTGTTCTTTCACAGAGAGAAAGGAATGCTCAATTCAAATAAAATTGCTTTGCATCAAAACAACGGTTGATTTCCATATCCACGAAATAACTATCCACTTCAACCAAGACAATATTTTCTCAGTACAAATGTGTTAAGTGCTTTGTTCGAGATAAAATTAGTTGCAACGAGTAAACTATTGACTTGCACCAAATAGTCATCAACTCGAAAGGACTATAATGTTGTTTTGAATGAAACTTTGTAGTATTATTTCAAATATTTCAACATTTGGACCAAACTAATATTGTTTTAATGCAACCATATGATGTCTTAAAGAGAGTAATAGAGCTATCGGAATAAGTAATAGGTTATTTTGCTTGGAAGAACCAATGTTTCAGAGAAACATTTGTAATTTTGGTTCAACACCTTTAGTGTTCTGAATAGAATATTTTGTTCTCAAAGCAAGTAACTGTCATTTTAAACGAAGTGCGTTAAAAATTCAAAGCAAGTAATAGTAATTTACATTCAACATAATATATTGATTTGAAGTGAATGTTTTTGTTGTTTTGTTAAAACTATCTACCGCTGCTGCAAAGGGTACATAAAAAAATAAGTCTATCAAAACAAATGCAGAAAGAACTACACGATTATAATAGCACATTACTTTCTTAGTCATATTTACTAGCAAGAATAATTCTTTTACCTGACAAATCTAATCAAAACATAATATGTGGTATTACATCAAAGTTCTTTAAGCAATTATTTTGTAAGACATATATTTTTTTAGTCATCTAGCAAAGACAATGGGTAAAAAAAGTTCATATATACCAATACATTAATTTATTATAAAAATAAAAATACATTTCAAACAAGTAGGTGTCATACTGATATAAACCCAATAACTTGTTATAAAAGAAAAAAAATACATTCAAAATACAATCAAAAATACAAGAAAATGTCATCCTGATACAGTAATTAGTACAGTTAAGAGCTAAGCAGTCAACAAGACTTGATGGGCCTTTCTGCAACTGGCCATTATAATACGGTTTCTCACCTTAGATGTTTCTAAATCTCCTCTTAGCATCACCGCTTCCCGGAAAACAATCCGATCTCCAATAGCCGGAATAAGTTCTTTTATCTCTTCTTCTGTAAGTTTTCTGTAATGTTTTGCACAGTTATTTTATGGTCTGCAAACATAGAATGCACATAGTGTATTAATATTCGCATAAAAAGTAGATATACGCATATACTTACTGTCAAATATCGTTTTAAGATGATCTGGTGAAATTGAAAAATCATCCACGCTGTCCATTATCACATGTAAAACTGCAGATACAATCAAGCGTATCAAAGCGACACTGCTTACCACTATAACCAATATATTTGCATGGAGTTAACGTTGTGAGGGTTGTGAGTGAGACTGGAGAATGTAGTCCTCATATACTGCGTATCTAAAAACTCTCGCTGTTCTACGTCGCGTCAGTCTGGTGCCACAAACCGCGCAAACTCTTAAGTTTTCCGCACAATGAAACCACCCGATTTTAAACTAAGCATTTAGTTACTTGGTTCACACAAAACGTCTCTTGCATCAACCAACTAATTTTACTTGTTTTGAACACCATATTTTACATATATGATCTTGTTTCAATGCAATAGTTGTTTTCATTGGAATATATTGAATTGTTCAATGCAACACACTATATTCTTAAAAGAACTCATAAGAACTTTTAAAATTATCCAATGTAGTTTTACTTGGAAACAAAATGTTGTCGCTTCAAAGGAGAAATTTGTGAGTTTTGATTCAAAAAGCTCATCTAATTTGAAAACTTTATTGATTTGTTCGGAGTAAATTTCGGCAAGACAACGAATGTCTTAAACATTTCTCTGTGTGTTCTTTTTTAGTTTGTCTCTTAGTTGTAAATCAGTAATAGTATATTCACATATAATTTAAGAAAAAAATACTATTAGTGTTTATTAAAAAAGAAATCCTTTTTACTTAGTTTAACCTATTTGACGCAAATTCAGAAACAAACTATAAACACTTAATGAACATTGCAGAACAAGTAACTATTATTTTAATTAATATTTGGAAGTTGTTCACAATGGCGCCCCTTTTTTCTTCTGCAAGCTTTAACGCGCTGTATAAAAGATCTTGAGATATTTCTTAACATGTACCTCTTATTTACTCTAAGATTGTCAAAAACATTGGTTATACGAAGTTTCATGTCTTCTGGTGTAGTAGGTGATGATTGGTATACCAGCTCCTTCACATATCCCCATAAAAAGAAATCTAGTTTGTTGAGGTCTGGAGATCTTGGTAGCCATAACGTAGGACCTCCTCTTCTCTCTTTGGTCACCGTTTTAGTTCTTGTTTTGTGCTGGTAATTAATATTAGCTGTTTCGTCAAATTGCAACCGAACCCTGTTTATAACACTTGGTTGGGGATGCCGTCTATCCGGATATCGCTGTTCATACATTCTGGATGCTACTAATGTATTTCTGTCGGCTTCGCCATAGATATAGATCATGTTAATTAATTCTTCTCTGCTATAATGATAACTCATCGTTCAGAGAGAAGATAAATATTGCTACTAATTTTGACAGCAATAACTTATTGAGTGTCGTTAGATCTCAATTCTTTGTTTCTATGATTAATTAATGCTAATAGTATTAAGTAGCGTTATTTAAGTTGTATTTTAATATAGTATTACTGATTTACAAATGAAAGACCAACAAAAAAAAACAAAAAATAATGGCTTTATTAGATAATATTACACATTTTTCTTTAAATTCTAAATATCACGCAAACTACTACAATTGGACATATGTCATCCTTAACATAAATTAAAGAGAACTCGGGGGGCAATTCAAATATCACATACACGGTGTTCCATTTAAAACGAAAAATAACTTTACCTACCCTAAGCTTTATACTTTTTGATTTATTGGCATTTTCATGTAAAAACAGCAGTCTAAGAACAGCGGTATATCTCAATATCTGTTTTTAATTTGATTGTGCACTCTTTGATTATGATTAAGTAAGAAGCGTTCTATTAGCGTGATTACCTACCATATCCAAATTGTGTACAGGTTGGTCATAATCTGCAACAAAATATAGCAAACAGTTTTTCCTAAGAAAGTTGTTATTTTTAAATCGAATTATATCTAATTAATTTTTTGGATTCTACGCATCGTTCTTCACAAAAAAATGTGCTAGTACACACTAGTGCTAAAATAAACCATTCCAGTGATAACTAGTCTTCTTCATAAAAAATCCATTTTTCTATTATAAAGTGCTTCTTCACCTACATTAACTATTAAACAAGCTAAGTATTTACCTAAAGTACTGTTCTCTCGAATGATTTCATCTTTTTTAAATAAAATAAAACATTTTTGCACATCTGCTCTTTAATATGATAATTTAAAATAAAATTTTACATAGCCTATAGGCTATGAAGAACTTTGCTAAACAAGTTATTAAGGTATCTGTCAGTGGTGGTGATATTGTTAGGGTTGTCAAGTTAGATTTGCATAATTTTGGGAAATATGGCGAACTTTTCCCAGGAGGAACTAATTGACATGGTGTGGGTTTTTGGTGAATGCAACAAAAATGCTTTATTGGCAAGTAGAGTTGACAGATACCACTGACAGATACGGTAATAACTTCTTTAGCACAGTTTTTCACAGCCCACAAGGTATAAGTAAAATTTTATTTCAAATTATAGTATTAAATTCCAAATCGTTTACGAGATTTACGTTTACGAACTAAAAATTTTAGACCGTTTTGCAGTTTTTTTGCGAGAAAGTGATAAAACTATGCTCTTTTCGATGTAGACAACTATATACAAAAATAAAGTACACTGAATTTGCTATAGA
The DNA here is from genome assembly GCA_964023965.1 of Melinopterus prodromus. Taxonomy (NCBI): domain Eukaryota; kingdom Metazoa; phylum Arthropoda; class Insecta; order Coleoptera; family Scarabaeidae; genus Melinopterus; species Melinopterus prodromus. The sequence continues at coordinate 9,400,160 of OZ030399.1, forward strand.
AAGCACCCTCAAGTGGATTTGTGGTTGAATGGTATTTGTGTTTTTTTCCTGGGCAAAACACCATTTGACTGGACTAAAATTATGAATAAAACTAAAAATAAATTTGCAAATATCTCGGTTATTTGAGCTAAACTAGAAAAACGCCTTTGTGGAAGTGTTCAGGGGGATCATTATTAGCCAAAATTTCCCGGGAGAAATTTTTTTGTTGCACGGTGTTATATATAAATTTAAAAATTGCGGTTAGACGCAAACATCGTTACGGTTTCATAATGCCATTCATTATGAAACCGAAGATAGTGCCGCAATGCGTTAATTATGAAACTAAAATAGAAAATAGTGACATTACATAGACAAATATTTGTCTTTGTTAATAACATGACGAAGGGACGTTGTAAATCGCGCTGGTTCTTGCGTACTTGACCTCACGCAATCTAGATGCCAGGCATTATGGGACGCGTGCTCAATTTAATTCGTAACATACTTGGGCGAGGAAATATGTGAAAATTAAACACACTGCCGCTGACGTCGCAGATATTCGCACGCTGCGGTCTCGCCTTCATTTGTCACATTTCAGGTTTCATTAATTATACCGGATGTGTGGCATTTAGTCATTCAGTAGTCTAATCTATGCTACAAAATCTCCAGATAAATAACAAAACAAACCCTCGATAAAGAATTAATTCAGTTTTCATTATCTGCTATTTCCTGAGCACAATATACCCGGAAATTATCGTAATACAAACAATTAACGTTCACTTTATTATTTATGTAAGTGTATTGTTATTTTGTGTCAATAAACTTGTACAATCGAACAAAATGTTTTGTTTTCTAATCTCTGTATTGCAACTAGTAAGCCAACCACAACAAAATCATTAACTCTACTGCCTGATTTTTTAGTGCTGAACTCGAAATTATTACGTTTGAAAGACGCCGATCTATAGTAATGACCGTTTTCGGTGAGTTAACGTCGCCTCTTGACAAACAATGTCTTATTTGTTTGCGAAGTAATAAAGTAATAACATAAACCTTTAGTGCCGCCTGTTATTGCAGCACAATCATATTTTAACTTCACGTTTTATGGGCCATTTTATACGCTCTCATATGTCCGGTATTAAATAGTACGTTAAATTTCAAGCACTCGACAATCTCCTTCCGTATAGGAGTTTGTAACTACTTTTTTGATGAAACGGTTTATAGGACAGATTAGACGAACTTTCCAGATAAATTTCAAAACCAAATAGGTTTTATACCACCACCACCACCACAACAATGTTACTGTTACAACTCTCTCTCGTCTTCTCTTAATCGACTTCTTGCGAACTAGGACAACATTTAATAAATCTCCGATTCTTTTCCAGGTCGCATGGATGCATTTCGAACAATCCGCCATATTGACGGTACACAACCACGTCATCACCAGGAACCCCAGGATAAGCGTCACCCACGACAAGCACCGCACATGGTTTCTACACATTAGCAATGTCCAGGAAGAAGACAGAGGCCGCTACATGTGCCAAATTAACACTGTCACTGCCAAAACACAATTTGGGTATCTGCACGTCGTTGGTAAGTCCCAAATTTATTCCTTAAAATTATCGATACATGAATATCACTGCACCGTAACGGTAAATATATTTTATAAAGAATCTTCTTTTTTTGATAAATTTCAATTTCTCACCGTCGAGCACGCTTACGCTGAGAACTCTACCACATGTTACAGATCACAGATCCACGATCAAATCTATCCACTTCCTGTATAGCAGCATTCATCAGGACGTCTATATACCTCGTAACGAGTTTAACGAAATCTGGACTCGTCTGTAAACAGTACAGGCGTCCAGTGACGAAGTTGTCAATCTCTGTGATCCAGAGCAAACCTCATTCGCGCTGTTTTGTGATACTACGATAGGCGTGGTGCGCTGACAGGTCTTCTTGGTCTCAAATTCGCTTCTTTTAATCTGGTTCTAACAGTTTGATCAGAATTTTCTATTCCAGATGCTCCTCATTTTACTTCTAATGACGTTTCTAATCAATGCAAATTGACAACTGAGTTCATTTGTCATCTTTAGTAGACTTTTATACGTGAATTCAAAGCATATTTTCCATTTTTCCATTCTGCTTTGCGTTATTAATTTACATTTTTAGGTGTAACGTAGAAGTAACTAAGAGTTGTAAGATTGTTTTAGTAGTTTTCTTTAGTTAAATATATGCCGTTGAGTATACCAAATTTGATCATTAACCACGTTTGTGATGTAGGGAATATGAGAGATGAGACACACTTAAACGGATAACAAGATATCATTTATTTCGATTCACAGAATTTCGAATACGATACATGTCATGACATCACTCCACTGGCAACTGTTACACGCCTCGCGGCTTTACCTATGCAATATGATCTAACCCAACTGATTGACATATATTTGCTCTCTCCGTTTACTAGGTGCTTTTGTATAGCTTCGCCTTTGTTACCAGTTTTCATACAGGAAATAGTGGTCGTTTTCATCGCTTAATTTTGTTTTGACTGTAGACATTTTTTGACAATAGTTGTTTGTTGAATATTTTAAGAATATGATGCTCTGTGTGATATCCCTGATATATATTTACACTCTCTCTTTAATTTTGATGTACTCTATTACAAAGTCAGTGCCTGTCGCCTAAAACTCTTCTACTCTCTCTCCTAGTAAGCCAGTCCAGGCACTGGGCAAAAGGTACAGGGCATGATACACGACCGTTACAAATTCTGGCTATGGAAGGTCAGAGGTCTCGAAGAACACTTGACTTTCCAAGAGCCTCTGGTCTTCTAGGGTAGGTCATTCGCACAAGAAGTGTCTTAACGTCCCGTCGTCCTGCTCACAAGCTTGACAGGTGGACGTTTCTGTCAGTTGCAGTAGCAGTGACAGATACCATACTCTTTTTAAACTGATATTAACGGTAAATATATTTTATAAAGGATCTTGTTTCCTTGATAAATGTCAATTGTTTTAAGTTCGCCTATCGAGGCCGCTCATCGGAGGATGGGTGCACCGTCGAGCACGCTTACGCTGAGAACTCTACCACATGTCATCACCAATTCTGGCTATGGAAGGTCAGAGGTCCTGAAGAACACTTGACTTTCCAAGAGCCTCTGGTCTTCTAGGGTGGGTCATTCGCACAAGAAGTGTCTCAGCATCTCGTCGTCCTGCTCACAAGCTCGACAGGTGGACGTTTCTGTCAGTTGCATATTGAACATATGCTTTCGTCGTCTACAGTGCCCAGTAAGAAAGCCCGTAATGAGACGAAGCTTACCTCTGGGGACCTGAGCAAATTTCCTACATGTCGAGATGGACGAATAGTTGGCCAAAGTGTCTTCTTAGCAAAAAAAAGCTAACTGGCTAACTTGGTCTGATTACCTTTGTTCTTGGAGGAGACCTTTGATTCAGATGACCTCCGATCTGGGGCAAGTCAAAATAGTTTTGTGGCCATGGCATACAAATGACATTATTTAAACTAACTATCCGCTGCATGCAGTGATTATTTGGACACCCTGGTTATCTCTTGAGGCTACATGGTTACGATACCAAATGTTAATGTGCAGATCAAAAATTGATGATCTGGTGTGTTATGATGTTGAGACGTGGACGATAGAGAATTCGTTTCCCATCGTCGTTGTTGGGCTAACAAGAGGGTATAGGATAAATTCAATAAAAGAGACAGGATAAATAAATAAAAGAACAACATCGGAATGTACGGTTGAGGTAGCGGAGTAACGTAAACGTCGTAGAGTCGGGAGATATTGAAATTCTGGTCGTAAATTGATTGCACGTGTCGGGGGAATCGGACCACTTTAAATACTGTCGAGAGGGAGCGGTCTCGGCCAGTTGAATATAATGCAATTTAGTATTTCTTATTGAGTCCAGCAGTTGGCCGCAATGTTTCCTAAAGGAATTGGCGATTTGTCTGCGATTCACATCGGCTAGCCGAGCCGGAAGACCACAATAGTTTAGATATTCGAATCATGGAAGTCGTTCCGACAATTGACCGTTTAAAAATTGATAAAAATACCGAACTTACAAGAGGGCGGAGAAGTCCATTCAAATCGATTTCTCTCGGCGGCGCACTGTGGTACGAAATCCCGAAAAGCTGACCAAAACCCCAAAAATTAAAATTTGATTCGGTGAATTTTTACTGTTAGATTGCATTGAAAAATTATTGCTCCATTCAGCCCTGGAAGAAGAAAGCCTAACTCTTTATACTAAGCTCGGTAGTTGGTCTTTCATGAAAGTGTTGGAGCTGGGCAAGAACATAGACCAAAAACGGCGAACTTTAAAATTGCAAATCTCGGAATCAATAGTAATTTTTAATTTTTACGGATGGATTCGACTAGTTGAAGAATGCAAAATTCCTGTAGTATATAAGGCCGTTGCCGTTGACTCACAATTTTAAAGAAAGAAACAACTTTTTTCTTTATTACGCCAAGATATATCACCTCTCGGGCTAGGCATTACTCATTATATTGTCGCGCGCTCAAAAAGTGAATAGATCGTATAGGGTTGGGAACTTAGGGTGGGTTGTAAAATCTTCTTACAGGTAAGTCGTCCAATCTGTTAATTTTTGTTTAAATCAAAGTTTATTTGAAGTTCTGGCCAGCTTTTTGGGATTTTGTCCACTGTGCGGCGGTTCCGCTGTCTCGCTGCCAGTGAAAAATTCGGCCATAGTTTTGCTCCGGAAAACCGGTCCGCAATGAATTTTAATTAACGTCCTTTAATTCGGGTGTCATTTTATTTACTCGAGTAAAAACGCGATATCAGAAACACTCGTTTCTCCCGAGCCTTTGCCGCCGCCGCCGGGGCAATTTTATCTTGACTTGTACCCACTTCAACCCCTCCACTACTCAAATATAATGCCGGCACCGTGCCGAGGAATTGCGGATATTATAAAACCGAACTGCTCTTTTCTTTTCGACTGTTGACACGTGTTTGCGGCGGCGGGACAGCCCGCCCCCCGCCCCTCGCCGTGTCGCGATTCTGCTGAGTAACCACTTTAAAAATTTTCCATGATACTAGTTTGGACGGAAGCCCCTATATGTCAAGTTCGTCCGACGTGCGTCGCCTACGGAATCTGACGTCGTTACTTATTTTTTGAAGGGTGTTTGCCCGCTCTTGTCTTATTCTCATATAATGCCCGAATTCATAAAGAAGCTTAATCGGCTTGTCCCACACGTCTATTATTACTAACACTGTGAAAGTAATCGGAGAGAATTTTCTCCGAATAATGCGGCGGCTTTTGACTTTTGGTTTATAATTCTCGTGCGGGTACCGTCGATTCCATTCCGCTCTTTTAACTATTAAAGAAATCATGAAGCAAAAATGTGGTTTGAAAGGCGAGAAGGTTTTCCGATCATTTTGATAGAGAAACGTATTTCTGAACTAGCTCGCACAATACCATTACTGGGTTAACTATAACATGTGCTAAAATTGTAATGAACCAATAAAAAATATATCTGGTTTCAATTTAATGTAGACAAACAAAATATATTTGCCATTTCAGACAACATCGACCATGGTATTTTGATTTGATGAATTGTTTCAACAGTAATTAATATAAATAAATGTGTTTGCTTTCATTTTGTTTGCGAAGCAAAATTGCAAATTAGTGAGCTGATGTTCGAATGGGCTAACTTCATGTAATGGTGGATATTGATATTATTATACGGTAATATTTAAATGTGCCGTATCATAAGTACATAATAATACCGAAATAGTTTAACAAAACTAATTTATTATTATTGCGAATTTATATAAACGATACTAAGCACAGTGTCACAATGACTCCATTATGAAACCAAAGTAGAACATTGTATAAAAAGTAATCTAGCAACACAACTGATTTTAGATTAGGCACTATTTTCTAGTGCCTACCCAGTAGTGAATTTATTGCTAGTTGGAATATATATCTGAAGTGGGCTACCGTTCACACTAAGTAGGAGTTCCAGCCCGGATTAAACTCAGCTAAATTGAAAACTGGGTGCTCTTGAGTGTTTGCTTAACATTATACAAAATAGATCAAATTTAAAGGATTTTTCTCATAATTTGCTTTTGGAGTATCAATTTTACAAGACGTAGTTGTCCGCCGATATCGACGATCTAACCGGATGGAAAATTGCCCGAGAAATACAATTCTGAAAACCTCGTTACTCATTTTCTGGACAAACCATACGTTTTAAACGGCTGTAGCAAAGAAATGAGACGTTTTCTTATATAGATAAATTGGGTTAGATCGACTTAAAATGTTCAGATTAGCCTATCAAGTTCGAAAATTATTTTTATTTTGGTAAAAATCTTCCAACCCGGCTCCTCCACCATTTTGGTAACTAATGAAATTAACATTTAATCTTGCGAAATCAACCTGCATCGGATGGCCCCACCTTATTCATCCGCTTTGGTGATTCAGATGGTATCAAATTGTCCGTACTTGAAGTATTTTGTGAGTAATTGGCGAAAAGAGGCGCAAAAATCATATTCTTGCAGTTTTAATAATATCGAGGTAATGATTTCTAAAGGAATACAAAGGTGGAGAAAGGGAATGTGACAGAACCATAAGCGAGAAGTTTCATAAACTAACGATTGGGTTCACATCCGTAACCCAACTTCTTTGATGTCAAAGTTTTCTGCTAGTTTTGCGCTGTTTTGTACCGCAAACTGGAAGTTTCTAGTAATTTCATTTCAAAGTTATAAGCAGTTTTCGTAGGGAGAGTCGAGGACTGCCCATCTCGCACTCATCCAGTATCTAATTTTCAACTTTTCTTGATCCTCCAGCCTGGCTAATGTCTGACAATTTATTTGTATCAATAAATACATGTAGCGGCAAGAAACTACAAGCAAAAAGCGGCTTCAATTGTACAGGTGCTAATAATAACTGCATTCATTGCAATGACGGACTTTCAGCATTTTCGAGGGCGATTCCGAGCACAGTTACAATTAGTTTTTATCCCCAGTTTCATTATTAATTAGTCGGCTGTGACTGGGGTTTCAAAAGTCCTTGTCTCGCAGCCGCTGCTATAGATGGGGAAGCGAGATAGAGGGAGGTAATGTGCACAGACAACAGGTACAGCGGGTTCTTAAATTTCCAAGTTCAAGTGCCGAGACTGTGCCTCCTGAGCAGCATTGTCAAAAGTATTGCAATTAATTACAATGAATACTGGGCCGTCTGTGGGAGTTCAGCTTTTTGCCGAGGCCCACGATCCGCAGTAACAGATGAACAATAAGTTATGAGGTCACAGTTGTTAATTAAGAAATTACTGTTCCAAACTTCACTTATAATTCGCGGGGATCGCTAGGCGCCGCCGCCGCTGTGACGGTTTCGTTAAGCGCACCGAATCGTATTTCGTTCTGCCATTAGCGGAACGTTAATTTCGCAAATCTACGGCGTGATTTTGCGATATTAAATGTAAACGAAACGTATCGAATTATAATGGAGAACGCAGAATTAAAGATGTCTTTTTTATTGAGTTTGTTTTGAAGAAGCGTTGCGAGAAGCCAATATTTTCATGTCAATATAACTTGTAGTCATTATACCTGATGGATCAATATATTGACAATGCATATTGATCGTGCATATGATTTTCCATATAAAAATTATGTAGTAAGTTAAGGAGGAAAATAAACAAAGAAAACTACTTATACTTTACTTGGTAATAGATTTAAGGGCCATGGTAACTCAGAGCTTCCCAAAGTTTGTTGATTGGATGTTTTTAAGACTTTTAAGTGGAGGGGTTCACTTTGACTATATCGCACTTCAAGTAAAGAATGCCAGTTAATCAAATGTAATTAAACCGTTTAATCAGTATGGTTATTTCCGGCAAAAGGCTTTTGCCTAGGCAAAGCTATTTCCCATGGCAAATAGATATTAAGTCTTCATTAATATGTATACAGCTATTTGCCTAGGCAAATGTATTTGCCTAAGCCATTGTTAGGCAAATAGCCTTTTGTTTGCAAAATCGATCGGTCTCCTTAGAGATCAGGGTTTTTTTAATAAACTTGAGCTAAGAAGCTTAAAATGACGGTTTGTAAAATTTGTGCCAATATCGGCAAATTTCATGTATTGTCCGATGGGAAACTTTTAAAAAAATTTCAGTTATAATCACTGCAATCACAAAACCAGACATTTCTGTTGTGTGAACTTAATTTTTGTTGTTTGCTACCGTAGACCTGTGTGTAATTTTCCTTAAATGGGTGCAGATGGTGAATGGAACAATCAAATATCAATAAAGATTGAGAGGATAAATATCGTTATTAGATTTGACGGAGGGGATGGAGCGGCGGTTATTGGCTTGAACGTGGGAGTGCGACATCTAAAATGGCTAAGGTATTATCTGTCCGCACATTCTGGGACAAAGGCTGACAATTACTAGATTTAAGGGAATTTTAGCTATCCCACAGATTTCAATTATAACCCGAGTTCCGAAACCGCGATTCGATCGAATGTAATTGACCAGGTAATGGCTCCAACGACGGCTTCACCTTAAACCAGAAATAGCGCCAGTGTTAGTTTGCAAGCGTCCCCCTAAATCATTACCATTATGTTCAATTTGTAATTGTTTCCCCGCCGACGACCGCTCCTCACTTTGCGCCCGACTAATTTATGGCGCAAAAATTACAAATGTAATGCCATTTCCAGTCCCTCCGAACTTTACAATCGATTCCCATTCGAAACTTCCAAACCCTAATCCTAAATATTTTACCTGCAGCACTATTCAGCTCTAAATGGAACTACCAATTCCATTTTAACAAACTTTAATCAAACCAATCTTTATTCCCATAAATTCGTAAACAATATGTGGGATTAAAATCAGCTATTCCAGCCAGTCCAAAATGTGAGTACTGTGAAAATTAACAAAATATATTTGTCGGTGCAATATCTTAAAAAGTATACCAGTTGGCTATCTATTATATGTGCCAACAGACAAAATATAAGTCACAGAATATTAAATGTATTACAGACTTTATTTATATTTGCATTACAACTACACATTACACAACGCGGTAACCAGTAGAGACACAGACTTTTCCTATGTCAATTTATAATCAGCGCACCCATTTTAGTAAGATCGCAAAGGTTTCATGTTGATCCGGGTCCTAGTTTTTGAGATAGGTGTGCCAATTCAAAATTTTATTTTAAAATATGTGATTTCTTACAAAATTATAGCCCATTAAGGTTGTGGTTCTTGATACAGTTTTTGACGCTGATTACGCCGGCATAATTAGATTTTTCATATTTGGAACGGTTCGGCGGTTATTACGTTCCCAGTTATCAAAAATGATGCTAAAAACACCTATTTTACTATATTAGAAACGTTGAACGCAAACTGTGTCCGATCCAATCGACCGATGTCGACGGTTCAAACGGTATCGGATGGGAAATTGGACGAGGAATTCATTTCTGAAAATCCCGTAGCTCTAAGATGCGCGGTTCGCGAGCAAACCGCGAGAAACCGCGGAAACTGTGGTTTTCCACTTTCTGTATATACATACAGTATTGAAATGAGCAGAATTCGGTCCAAATGTTACCGAAATCTTATACGTTAGATAAACTAAGAAATCCCCAACACTTTAAAAGTACTATAGCTTCCTACGTGTATGCTGATATTCAATAAACCATTTATTGGGGCATATACAATCTCGCAGCAGTAATTAAAATCGTTCACATCTACGATGTAGGTTTGATCTTCGCATAATACCTTATTAAAGTAACACAGCGGTAATTTTTACGCACCCTGTACCATATACAGGGTGATACGATAGATTATGATATATAGTTTGATGGTTATATATACATGATAGTATTAAATTTCCTCTTTGAGGTGGTAGTCGGTCCAGAAGTCACCTGGTTTTCACCAGTTACATACTTGAGAACTTTTTTAATATTATCTATTCTTTTTGATGTTGATATTCATATTGATTATTTTGAAACTTTTGAACCTAAATAACGTAGAAAAAGACACCTTCCTTTGAACTTCTCTAAGATCAAGAAACTGCGATGTAATATGAAGTTTTTTTGATATCCTTTAGTTTCTAATGATATCCGTGGCCCAATTGGAAATATTGTACAGAATGGAAACCTTGCGACTGTTCAAACAAGAGTCGGGAGTCAGTCCGGGAGTTGAAAAACCACTTTAATTATTCTGAATAATTGTGTTGACACACTGATAAACTGGCCTAATAAATTATGTCTCGGTGAATGGAAATATGTAAATTTCCGTCTAAAATCAACAAAGAATTCCACCTGCTGGCTGCTCACCATCTGGACCTCTAACTCGTGCGAATTCTCTGCTTTTTTCAGATCTGGAAATTTGGTAATGGTGGGCGTCTTTCATCTAAGCATCAAGCCTATGTATGTACTTTCTAACCGAACAAAAGCAGAACGCTATTGAATTTTATGTTTCTTTTGCTTGCTTCGAGACTAAAAAAAAATGTTTACTTAATAACTTGCTATAGAATTTTCGAAAATTATCAGACATTAACATTTCATTATCTTTAAAAGGTTGATAATTGATTGGATTTTGTTTCTAAATGGAAAAAGGAAGAGTAAATTATGTATATCTAAATGTAAATAGATAAATTTGTTGATAGGAAGAAGCTCAACACTATCAAATCGAAATCAATTTCTTGCAGAACGAAAATCAAAACACACTCGTTTGTTTGATTCTCAACTCTGAAATCTACGTACAAATTTGGTCGGTACGGTAACAATCAATTATTTTCTGGGAGTTTTATTTTATTTTCTGGGTGGTGAAACGGCAGCGGGTCCAGCGGCTGAAAAAAACATCATTTGCGCAAAAATCCCCATGAATAAAGCAGGACCAATTAAGCGTGTAACGAATATTATTTCAGAAAGGGGCGGACTTCCCGCTTCCAGTTTTTCAATGGGTTCTTCATCAATGCCAGTATGTAAGCCAGGGATGTAACACACTGTCCGTATATCCTTTTCACCAAAATTAAATAGGCAAATACAGAACCGCGTTCTCTTCGCGGGATGTTTCATTAATTTAAACCGCAGTGCTACACACGCATTGAATTCTAGTTCTTAGAATCCCCATCTTATTTCACTTCAACAAAATTTTATGTTAATTGCTCTTTGGGCCGATAGCATGGCAATGCTTCTCTTAGGCATATCAGATATCAGATAAAAACATATCAGTAGACGAATAGATTATCCAGATGCTATCGTGGGGCACAGCCACGTAGAGCGATGACGTTTTGTCACGTCAATTCCATCAAATCGGATTCAAGGTTACAAAAATCGGTCCCTCTAGTTCAAACGTGCCTACACGAACTTTCCCATCTGGTTAATCTGTGGTAGAGGGCTGTAGGAATCTTTAAAACTGAAGAGCAGAATCGAATGGTGTTGGTTTTATTAAGATTGCACTTCTATCCAATCTTATTTTCTGGTATTTAGTTGCAATATTTGATAATCCGAACAATTTGATAATCCGAGTGACCTTCGGTCCCAATTAGTTCGGATTATCGACGCTCTACAGTACTTCGCACTTTTTACTCCAGAATATTACAAAGTAATAAAAATTCTGGTTGGCAATCAGACCAAATGTAAAGTTCTAGGATAAAAGTTCAATGATTCTGAAACAAATATATAAATACAAATAATATTCTTAATAAAAATTTATAATTGCACATTAGTAAACGATAGAAAGGCAGCAAATTTTCTTGCAATTCACTTAATATCGATATGCTATAGATAAGTTGCCGAGCATACAGGAGTCACAACCGTGGCTAATGACATAAAATAATGTGTAAAAAATTACACAACCATAAAAGCAACGGATATTTTTCAGGGTGAATGCAATTTAAATTTAACGGACAATATGGGGTATTGGGTATTTTTTTAAATATTTTTATTATTTTCATGTTTGTTATCTCTAAATTTTAGAATCCTAACTAATAAATACGAATATGTCTCTATCAATGCCATTTACAACAAATAAAACAACGAAAACGCTACAAACTAATTAATAGTATAGTTAATCACACTACGTTATTAGCGTTTATGTTTTCTTCAGTTTTATACAGTAAGGTTGTAAACAAGATTTTGATGGAAGCGGATAGATCTAATAATATGGAGTTAGCAGATTTTCCGATTAGTGGTGAATACTAAATTAAGTTTGCTTGATAAACCCAAAAAATATTTAAAAAGTATGCCCGATTTTGTTATATAAATATTCAAACTATTATAACAGTTTCAACAGTTTATTTGTTAATAATATTTAAATACATGCACAAACAATATAAAATAAATACCAACTCTTGATATATTACATATATTACAAACGTCAGCTCTGAGCGTATAAAACTTAGAAATATCAAAAAACTTTTACAAATTTAGCATCGTAAATTTGTAGACATAGATTATTTTGCAGATCGTTCATTAATTTTAAATGCTAATCCCGAAACCCGATTTAAATTGCCAAGAATTTCCATGGGACTTCCAAATGCATGTTCGTGGTTCTGTTATCTTATTGACTCAGTTCGCCATTATTTTTTAATTCGGTCATCTGTCGCCGGATATCCAAATTTCTTTGACGAGGCATAATCGCCGTGTCGTTATATGTATTGTGTCCGTAAACACTGTTCTCCTAGTAGCTAATGCACGTGCGATCCGCCACTACTTGCAGCGTCGCTGTCGTCCCCTTCCCCCGCTCACCCGAAAGACCGAAGAGCGCCGCATCAATCGCAGCAATCATGAGATGCTTCAACTCGATCTTTTGTAGGGAAAATGCAAGATAAACAATGATTATGTAATAAGCTTTAAACCTATGAATTAGTGGGTAGCCTATAGTCCATATTTCATTATTCGAGCTCTTGTAATAAAGGAATTGCTGGCATTGCATAATACAGCTTTTGCACATTCAAAGCTAGCATTCCGCAGGTGATTTTACTTTTTAATTCGTTGAAATCTATAGATTATTTCCGGAGTAATTAATTGCTAAAGTTAAACGAATAAAACTTACGGGGCAAAAACATCGCCAATACTTCTTAATTTGGAAAAATCGGGAAAACGCTAACATATACAGCTTTGCAATTTTTATGAGCTGTAGCATATTAATCAAGGACAGCACCAGAATTTTTTCAATTTTTTTCGCCCCTAGATTTGCGAGAAAATTGACTTTTGTGGAAAGATATTTCTGTGCGTCAACGCGCGTCTACCATCGAACAAAAAATAGGCGATCACAATTTCGCCATTTTAATGCATTGCTAACACGGCGGAAATTGCTTTGATAGTATCTAAATCGGGATAGCCCGGTTTAATTTGGTTTTAAATACATAATGAGTTTATCCATTATTTCTGAAATTGGCCCTGTAAAATAACCCGCACCGTTTAACCCGGGAAGTATTAACTGAATTGTTATTGTTGGCGAAATTGATTTATTAACTTATAATAACTGGCAGCGATAAACGCCGCCGTTGTTGCAGGACGGACCAAACAATTCCGGATATCATTAAGTGTAGAATAGGGGAATTGATCAAAATTTCTCATAAACCGCGCTTCATTCACCTCAATACCCACCATAAATAGGATATCGATTATATATTAGGCGATTTTTCGACTTTGCTTCTCAATTATCGCGTTTTTGACTTGACGATTTTACTAAAGCTACTTTGGAACAAAATAGAATTCGTCGACGTGCGGAACAATTTAGGTTATGTTTGTACGGGTAATAAAGTGTAAAAAGAAAGCGAAAGTTACAAAAATAAAGTGGTACACGTACTATGAATATGTGGGAATATTTGAAAGTATAGTGAGGTTATGTGTTCACGAGGATTATCCTCGTGTACACAGATAGAAAAGATTTCTTGTTTTTACGAAATATATGCTTTTGTATTTATTATTTTGGATCAAAACATATTCCTTTTATGGCAACACTATTTACTTCATTGAATACTCTAATTTATTTGCTTGTAGAGATTAATTTATTTGCAATATTTATTTATATCAAATGAATATATATTTGGATTCAAACAAATGTTACTTTCCTTTAAAGTATTATTTTGGTTTTGATTAAAAAAGACGTTTCTTTACACCAAAGAAATCTAAGTTTGATTCAAATTATTATATTGGTATACCTACAAGAAGAGATTTAGTTTATTCAAAGAAATATTTTTGATTTTGCTTAAAAATAGGATTATTTCTGCCAAAGAAATCATATTTTGATTACAATGAATATATTTTTAATGACAATAAATGGCGCTGTCCTCGCAGTTTTGCTATATCTTGAGTATAAATAATAGACTGGTGAAAGCCTACCGCTCCGTTGATGCCATGCATCTGGCTAAATTGTTAAAAAGGCCGTGTGATCAGGAGAGTGCATGCAGGTTCAAGTTCAAATTCCGAATTAGTGTACACTTTGCTACCCTAACCATGACTATATATAGGTCTGGGGAAACGAAACACTGGTCGAGGATGTACGACATTGCAAAACGCGGTGAGGCGTGGAGATTTTGGTATACTGTACCCTTAGAAAAGTTCTAGTCGAATTTACTTCGAATTTTCGAATTTTAACACGATCAACAATTTTGTCATTAAAAAAATTATAATTCTTGCACTCAACACAAACATAATTATTTGAACTAAATAAATCTCGTTCGTTATATACAAATTGTAAATTTGAATTGAAAACATAAGTTGTTTGACACAAATAACCGCTCTTTCTACCAAATTCACATTCAAATTCTCATTTATTTGCATTTTTTCAACTGTTACATTGATGTAAACTGTAAAGTGTACTTCTTTAGGCCTGATTGATGTCTGGATTGGATTGTTGTATGTAGGATTGTTATGTAATATCCTAATTTCGATTGGAATACATCTTCATGCGCACAGATAGAAAAGATTTCTTGTTTTAAATAAATGTATTTGTTTGAATTTATTCTTTTGGGTCAAAACATATTTCTTTGACGCCAACAATTTTTACTTCATTGCATACTCTAGTTTATTTGCTTGCAGAGATTAATTTATTTGAAATATTTATTTAAGTGGAATAAATATATATGGATACAAACCAAAATTACTTTCCTTTAAAGTAATATTTTAGTTTTGATTTTAAAAAAACGTTTCTTTACACCAATGAAATATAATATTGATTCTAACATATAAATTTGTATATAAGGAGAGATTTATTTCGCTTAAAGTAATATTTTGTCTTTGGCTTAAAAATAGGTTTACTTCCGCCAAAGAAATCATATTTTGATTAAAATAAATATATTTGTACACAAGAAGAGATTTATTTCCTTTAAAGTAATATTTTTGTTGTGGCTTTAAAATAGGTTTACTTCCACCAAAAAAATCATATTTTGATTCAAATAAATATATTTTTAATGTCATCCAACTGTATTGTTAGATGGCGCTGTAAATTCTCTCGTCGCACTTCGTACATATCGAGAGTATAAAGCCGCGTGATCGACAGTATAGAACTTATAGAGTACAGTGCCTGCAGGTTCAAGTTGCGATTACAAATCAGAGTACACTTTACTAACTTAACCTTGACTATATGTTGGGTTGGGAAGACCAAGCACTGGCCGAGGATGTGCGACATCCCAAAAACGAGGTGACACATGGCGAGTCGTCCGAAAAATCCTTGTCTATTAATTCTTTCAACAAATTAATAATTTTAAGCATTTTAACTCGACCAACCTTGTTAATTTAAAAAAATGTAATTCTTTCACTCAACACAATCATAATTCTTTGAAGTAAATAAATCTCATTTCTTATAATACACAAATTGCAAACTTTTTAACTGGAAACATAAGTTGTTTGACACAAATCAACGTTCTTTCTACCAAACAAATATTTCAAATAAATGCGTTTTTATCCGCAAATAAATATTTCTTTGCCTCTATTGAAACAACAAATTTCTCTGAGTCAATGCATATTTATTTGAATCAAACAAAAATTTCTCTCTGTGCGGTTTTCCCTAATTTTCCATATCTTGAGATTATATCTGATTTGTAGGTTAGAGCTCTCGAGATCTGACCAGTAAATAGAAATGGGCATTTTAGCGATTTAGCGACGATTTTTGTCGAATTTGGTAGATGGAGATTGGCCTATTACTATCTTCGTGTGATCACAACTAGTTCTCGAAAACAGCGTAGATGGCGTAACGGTCTAGACGAGAAATTAGATAGAAAAAAAACAACACCGATAGCTGGAAGATTGTTTGTTTTCATTTATTTGCATTTTTTCAACTGTTACATTGATGTAAACTGTAAATTGTACTTCTTTAGGCACTCGCCTGATTGATGTCTGGATTGGATTGTTGTATGTAGGATTGTTACGTAATCTCCTAATTTCGATTGGAATACGTCTTTATGCGGTTTTCCCTAGTTTTCCATATCTTGAGATTATATCTGATTTGTAGGTTAGAGCTCTCGAGATCTGACCAGTAAATAAAAATGGGCATTTTAGCGATTTAGCGACGATTTTTGTCGAATTTGGTAGATGGAGATTGGCCTATTACTATCTTCGTGTGATCACAACTAGTTCTCGAAAACAGCGTAGATGGCGTAACGGTCTAGACGAGAAATTAGATAGAAAAATACAACACCGATAGCTGGAAGATTGTTTGTTTTCATTTATTTCCATTTTTTCAACTGTTACATTGATGTAAAGTGAAAAGTATACTTCTTTAGGCACTAACCTGATTGATGTCTGGATTGGATTGTTGTATGTAGGATTGTTACGTAATCTCCTAATTTCGATTGGAATACGTCTTTATGCGATTTTCCCTAGTTTTCCATATCTTGAGATTATATCTGATTTGTAGGTTAGTGCTCTCGAGATCTGACCAGTAAATAAAAATTGGCATTTTAGCGATTTAGCGACGATTTTTGTCGAATTTGGTAGATAGAGATTGACCTATTACTATCTTCGTGTGATCACAACTAGTTCTCGAAAACAGCGTAGATGGCGTAACGGTCTAGACAAGAAATTAGATAGAAAAATACAACACCGATAACTGGAAGATTGTTTGTTTTCATTTATTTGCATTTTTTCAACTGTTACATTGATGTAAACTGTAAAGTGTACTTCTTTAGGCACTCGCCTGATTGATGTCTGGATTGGATTGTTGTATGTAGGATTGTTACGTAATCTCCTAATTTCGATTGGAATACGTCTTTATGCGGTTTTCCCTAGTTTTCCATATCTTGAGATTATATCTGATTTGTAGGTTAGTGCTCTCGAGATATGACCAGTAAATAAAAATTGGCATTTTAGCGATTTAGCGACGATTTTTGTCGAATTTGGTAGATAGAGATTGACCTATTACTATCTTCGTGTGATCACAACTAGTTCTCGAAAACAGCGTAGATGGCGTAACGGTCTAGACAAGAAATTAGATAGAAAAATACAACACCGATAACTGGAAGATTGTTTGTTTTCATTTATTTGCATTTTTTCAACTGTTACATTGATGTAAACTGTAAAGTGTACTTCTTTAGGCACTCGCCTGATTGATGTCTGGATTGGATTGTTGTATGTAGGATTGTTATGTAATCTCCTAATTTCGATTGGAATACATCTTCATGCGGTTTTCCCTAGTTTTCCATATCTTGAGATTATATCTGATTTGTAGGTTAGAGCTCTCGAGATCTGACCAGTAAATAAAAATGGGCATTTTAGCGATTTAGCGACGATTTTTGTCGAATTTGGTAGATGGAGATTGGCCTATTACTATCTTCGTGTGATCACAACTAGTTCTCAAGAACAACGTAGATGGCGGATCGGTCTATAGCAGATTTTCAATTATTTGAATTTTCCCAAGTGTTACATTAATGTAAAGTGAAACTACAGCGTTAAAATTTAAAATAAAACTACAGAATGTTCCTTGGTCTAATTAATCAAATAATATGACAGGTTTAATCTAAATACTTAACCTTTTGATTTAAAACAACCCATTTGTTTGAATTAGGAAACTTTGTTAACTGAGAGAAGCTTTTGTTGTGTGAGAGGTTGGAACTGATGTGAAGGTAAGGGATTAGCTGTAAGGGTGTCGGAGCAGATGTCGAAGTTATTGGTAGAAACGCACGGTATAATCAGAATGATTATTTTTTTCCTTATCCGTAAAATTTATACATAAACATGATGAGTTCTACGTCGGGCTGATCGCAACGAATGATTGATGATGCGCGGATGTACGTCTGGCTCGCTCAGACGGCGAGGCGAGGAGCTCGCGCGGCCGACATGGGCATACAAGCTGTCGAGGATACAGGCGGGCACAGATTAAAGCATTATTACATTAGGGGAATCCCGGCTCGATACGTCGTTGCCGTTGCTCAGCTATGGATTGGACGGCATCAAATTGCGCCCTTTCGGGCGGAGCCGCTGGGCCGCTTCTTTAAAATTTATTGAAAACCCAAACGCTCAACATAAGTTAACATCGCGCGCGATTTTATTATGCGGAAATATTATTATGTTGTTTATGTTCAGGACAAAAAATCTGAAACTTTCAAAATTAATTCATCTTTTCATAAGGTTTAATAATAAATAAAAACATTCTTGTGTATTGCACTGTGTTTGGCATAACAGCCCTTTAAAATGAGAGCAAAATCACACGACGGTAAAATAAATTTAATTAAAAATTCTCAGTAAATACAAAACAAAGCATACTATTCATAACAATTATGTCATCTTTTACAAAAGAGACTTATAAACCTACGTGATCTTCATACGTTTCTGAAGTTGATATGATGTAATATCTTGTTACACCTTCTGTTGGTTAAGGAGAGAATTTTTTTTTATGATACGATAAGTTTGCAAAGTCCTTTTTGTTCTTGTATTGACTTACTGCGCCACCAGAGAAATATATAAGTTTTGATATATAATAAGATAGCTAATATTTTATTACAAGGCCTTTGCATGCAACTAAAACATATTTAATGGACAAATGATGTACCCCTTCATGTCAAAAAAAAAATCATGAAAACGGATCCTAATAAGCTATTGTAGGTAAATTTTAGGATATTTTTTTAAATAGAAAATATACGTAATCTATACGTATTATATACTTAACTAGCTTGAAATAGAGTGATTTTTATTACAACTCTCTAGGACCATCACAAAAAAATGACACAAAACTGGGCGCCATTTCTGAATGGAGTAAAATAATTAAAGAAAGAAATGGTTTTGTACTCCCAGAACACAGGCAAATTCATTTTTAAAAAAATAATTTTTTCGGAAAAAGCTAACCATCCTGAAGAATTTAATTATAATAATTTTCATTTCCGGAACGTACCGGAAGTAGTCGTAACACTTTTCATTTCAATCAGGGCATCCCTGATACAAACGGTTTGATTATTATGAATAAAATGCGAACTATTGGCGGACTTGGAAGTTTGTTGTATAGTTGCGCATAACTCACTCAACTTGCTGAAGTTCGTAGCAGGTATTTGTTCAAGTGGTAGGTTGCGTTTACCTCGCAACAAATGCATAGTTAATCAGTGAATTGAAATGAATTAAATAGAAAGTTATCCTACTGTGGTTTCATAATGAACATATCACGCATACCCGGTTACGGTCAACATATCCACACCACAACTTCTATATTTATGATTAAATAATAACTAATTATATAATAATTAATGTTATTAAAAATATATTTATATTTTTTTTGATATTTGGAATTGTTATGTGGATAAGTTTTTCAACCACAAATACCCATGGCTCAGTTGAAGTAGATATAGAAATTGCTAAATCGACAAATATCGCACGCAGTCATTTGTACTCGATACATGCACGATTTTTATTTTATTTATTATTGTTTACTATATATATATATATATTTATTTAAGAGCGAAAATAGTATTTGGAAAATAATATTTTATATAGTGTCCGTTTTCATGATGCCCATGTAGTGTTCGAAGAAACACGAAAAGGTTAAAGCAGGGCAATGTTTTGCATTTTTACGCTGATCAATTTCATTGAAATGAAAATTTATCCCACTATTTTGTATTCAACAAATAAACTAATTGTTATTTTTGATTCAAACGCTTGAGAGATAGAGATATACAAACTAAACAGCCGACGTGCAGCGCGCTAATATTATAAATCAGCTTGCTGGGCGTGTCTTAAATCACTAACAATAAAGTGGGGGACATTATTTGTGTAACTGCCGAGGTAGACGCATAGCGATCAATTTGAACCCCACCTTAAGCTAGACTGTGTTGTGTATTGCAAACTGCTGTCACCTGGGAATGTTTAGATGCTTTTTGCAGCAACTGGTTGACGACTGCTGCGGACGGAGTTATGTTTTAAATGTACGACGCAGCTGTTAATTTAGATCGGTGGTTATTCTTTAATTATAGTAGCCGAGTAAGGCAAAGTTGGCTAGGGGGAAGTGATGTCGGTAACTTCAGCGGAGTATAGCCGGCACCGGCTAATCTGAAACGTGGCCAGCATAAAAACGGGGCGCGCCGACGGACAGGACGCGCTCTGCGGTGACACCTTTTAATTTAACAAGTTCGGACTCACGAGCCGACCAGTGTAATGGCGAACGGATACCCTTGATGGACTTCATAAAGCTTAGCCCTTTCGCAAACAAATTTGTTTGCGGTATCTCTTCGCGGCATGGGGCCCAGACTCCAGCAATCTACAGTGCCAACACACTCTACCCATACAGATATTTATAGCCTTATTATCATAAGTTTAATAGTTTCGATTATCTTGATACAGGGCGAGGCAATACGTTTTGGCATATTTCCTCTTCAAGGATGTATGTATGTATGATATAAACGTTTTTTTGGTCAGGGGAAATCTTCAAAAGACACTAGCCAGGGTCTCATTGGCCAATAGTGTGAGACTTGACTCACTAAAAACCAGTGTAGGCACGAGTGGAACCACCCTTTGACGTTTTAATCACCGCTCGTCCCAGGTATACTTCTCCTTATCTGATGTTCCTCTCTCCTCTTTCTGTCTCCATCAATACATCTGCGATGTATGACTGAATCTTCCTCCACGTCTGGTCGTCTTCTGGCATCTTGTCCCTGATGTTATTCAGTGTCAGCTCTTCCAACAGCTGTTGCTGGAGAAGGCTCTTTCTTACGATTATCACTTGACATTCACATAGGGCGTGTCTGGGGCTATCTTCAAGTAGGCATATTGAGCAGTTGTCATTGTCATTGTCATTGAGCAGTTGTCATTATGTTTCTTATCAACGTTTTTGTCCATTAGGCCTTCAAGGTCTCTCTGTCCCATCTGCTCTGCCAGGTTGCCATCGTTTCGAGTCCTGCTTCTCTCCTCATCTTCTTTCTCATCCGATGTCTCTCCTCGATTGTCAGGTCGATGGGAATGGTTCCGGCGATCACTGATAGCGTACGTCATCATGTTCTCCGCTGTTGTTGCGATGATTTTTCACTTCGTGCTCAGTGGTCCTTGTAGTTT
Source organism: Melinopterus prodromus (assembly GCA_964023965.1). NCBI lineage: Eukaryota > Metazoa > Arthropoda > Insecta > Coleoptera > Scarabaeidae > Melinopterus > Melinopterus prodromus. The sequence goes on from OZ030399.1 coordinate 9,421,586, forward strand.
GGGCATTATTCCTTTGAGTGCGTTGATGGTCCTCATTGCCTTTGCGTCGATGTGTTGTACATGCGCTGTGTACCTTAGGTTCCTTAGGTTATTGAGGTTAGATGTATCCCATAGCACTTAGGTTCCATTAGGACCTTTCATACTCCCGGCGTCATAAACCAGTACAGGTCCTCTGCAAAGGCTAAGAAGCACGACATAGGACCACTACATAAGGCTACTGCGTCCGTAGTCTGCAGTGCCCAATGAGTAAGCCAGTGATCAACCAGCGAACCTTAGAAAACTTCCTGGGTGTCGCGATGGATGGGTGCTATCTCCCTGGCCAGCGAGCAACCTGGTGAAGTTTCCCATCTTTGAGCAAATAATTTTGTATGGCTCATGGGTGTTACCATGTCTCTTGCAGAATGCAGAATGAAACGTCTCCTTGGCTGCCTTCATGGCACTCCAGTGCTCCGAGGTGAATGGTCATTATATTCTATGATATGCTTTAGCTTCAAAAAGAAATTAAAAAAAGGAAATGAAGGAAATCATAGGAAGTGAGGTCAGAGTATTGTCTTTTATGATCTTATGTGGCGGAGTTTTTGTAACGTTATGTCCTAATACGCTTATTGCAATGCGGTTAAGTATTGATTCGCTGTCTTAAAAAATTCAATAAGACGCGGGAGCCAGTGCTGGCGACGCAGCGGATAGCAAGAAACCAAGGAATCTATGTATGTTACATATTTATTATATTGTTCTTCTTCGGCATCGGTAGTAGTTCCAAGGGTCTCCTTGGCAAGGAGTTACTGTTGTTCGATGTTCGGGCCGAACTTCATAAATAGAACTTTATCGTTTTAATAGTTCCGGTATGCCGGACTAGAGGGTACATTTGAAATTCAATTTTTCAATTCGTACACAAAATACTAATTCTACCGAGTTCGGTTTTATGACGTAGGAATTCGCAGAGAAGAGGTTTTAAAACCGTATTACCGACCGGGGTGAAAGACGCTCGCCCGGCTAAGAGATTTTTCATTTAAGGAAATTGCTAATAGGCGCGATGGCTACGGGCAGATTTCAAAGTTCGGGACTCCATTCAGCCGACCAATAGACCGGATGATATTCCGTGATGTACCACGTTTCCTATATCTGTCGCGTTGCTCCTTTTCCCCTATTCCGTTAGCAGTAAAAACAAACAACATAAAAAGAAAACCTGAAACCCCTTTAAACCGTTTTCTGCCCATTCATTTCCTTCCAATTCCATTATTAGCAGGAGAAACCAATTTTTGTTTTCCATACTCGACATTCCATCAGGTTTCCCAAAAAAATAAACAAAGAAATAGAAAGATCATAGATCAAGAGTAGATAAAACCCCATAAAAGTAATCAGAAATAAAGTTAATACTGAGAAGTGTTCCAAATAAAAGCTGGAAGAGATAGCAGATAATCAAGCTCAAGATCTGGAGAGTAATTCGACGATAGCTAAGACGAAACCACTAAAATGAGAAGACCAAGGACTCAGTGTGACACAAAACAAGGAAAAACAGGAGGTGTCTAAAATGTAACTTGATGATGACTTGTCTGGCCTACATAGGCAGACCTGGAGAGTGTTAAGATAATAGCTAAGATGAAGCTACTACTATGAGTAGGAAGGAACAAGACATGATGAGACAGAATAGAGAAGAAATACGAAGCGTTCAAAACACAAGTTAGGAAACAAAGAAAAAGTAGATATCACCTGAGAATGTTAGTTTGGAGACAGGTGTAGGTGTTCTATGGCCTAGATAAGCCTACCTAGAGAGTGATACGATGACAGTTAAGACGAAATCACTGAAATGAGAAGAAAAGGACGAACTGATGGGACAGAATGATGGAGAAACAGGAGGAGCCTACAATATAACTTAGGAGACAGGAGATGTCTTTTTGGCTTGATAAGACATAAAGCCACCAACCAAAGGCTTCACTTTTCTGACAGGATGGTGGACGGGACGTTGCGGTTTTTATTCTATAACCATCATTAGGTAAAATGATGTTGCCATCAAATGTATGATGGTCGTCCGAAGCGCGATTGGTTTCAATTTGTTGGTATATGTGGGAATTGGAATACACGTGGTTTATGTTTCAATAAGAGGTGGATGCAGCATTAGGGTTTAGGTTCACGTAGGTAGGTGGTATTTAGTATGGACGAGGCGTGCGCACCTCAAGTGAAATGAAACGTGGAAACATCTTACTTTTATCAACACAGAGAAATTCTTAATGAATTCCGCTAGTTAAAAAAGTTTGCAGCATTCGAGCATTGGGTCTGCTGCAGCGAATAATAATGCATGGCCGGGAGGCGAGGGTCAAAGTTCATCTCCAAACCGCAAGGGTCCGCTGTCCTGCGCCGCTGCCTGGATGCTGCGTCTCGCCAACCGCCTCCCCCCCCCCTCCCCCCGAATCACGTGGATTGGATTCACAATCACCACCGTAACCGTACTTAATTACTTACAAAATAAACAACCTAATGAGACCGACTTCTATTCTACACCCACTTCCTCGCCAGATGCCATTTAGCCCACCAACATTTTATTCCATCCCCCCCAATTGAATAAATAACACAACAGCCATTTTAATACCATCACGAACAAACCTATTTAGACACATGGGTTGAAGTAGCCACCTATCTTATATGTATGTTGTATATGGTCAAGCGCTGAGAATAAGGCAAATGTTGCTCAGAGTTATAAAGATTTTGATGCCTAGCTTTTAATGAAGTCAATGATGCTTCGGGAAGGCAGTTGTACCAGTTCTGTCATCAGTTTGTATATCAGTACTTGTAAAGTCGATAGAGGATTGCCTTCAAGACCATACTTGCTTTGTATCTGGTTTATCCTAAATAGTCTATGTATCCACTTTGGTTTGTTCATTATGTGTCCTTGTCAAATATTATCAAAAGCAAGTCATAGCTGCTAAGCCCTTGAAAGAATACTGTTGAGCATAATGCTTTTTCTATTTATGTTCTTTGAAAACAGTTTAAATACTGCGAAGCGTCCTCACCATTTTGTCGTTGGCAGAGGGAGGGGGGAGAAACAATTTTGCAATTATCCAGATTGTAAAGGTAAGGGGAAACGCTGAGGTATAATGTAAGTCAATTAGTAAATATGGGTGCCGCGATAAGGTGGGCGACGTGATGTTTATACAAGACTTCATCTTACTGTTCTTGTAGAACAGGATAGGCATTGTGTGGCCTATCTTTAAATCTCGGTTTCGTTTAGCCCGGAAATTAATTCAGGTCCCCCGATGGCACAAAGTCAACAATTACGTTACACTGGGTAATTTTCAGTTTTGCAACCTCTTATGTAAATCTGTAGGAGTATCAAAATTTTACGTGCACTTTTTCTCAAAGGTGGCGGCAGACGGAGAGAGAGAGGGACCCGCGCAAATACCGATTTAATTATTTATAAAACAAGCTCGCTGCACGGTTGACATGCCGCCGGGTTGTCTTTTCGGCTTCTTTAAGCGTGTTTACATTTTATGAGCAGTTTTAGCATCCGAATTTTACCCTTTGTCGTGTATTACAGCGGCGCCGTTGTTCAGACCGCCGTGTTTGTCATCTTCTATTTGTTCTGCATTAATTATTATTTGAGTTGGGGCCGCGGCCCTGTTGACTTTTCTTTCCGACCCCGAAAAACAGCCGACCTGAAATACGCTTTTTACGCGACTCCCGCCATTACCTAATCTTTATTATATTGTTACTCCTCGTTCCTCTTATACCTCGTTATATGCTTTAGGTCGCATTGTTAATTATAATTTTTCTCTTACCCTGGGGCACATTTAACTTGTTTTCTACCTTCCAGCCACCCGAAAATTCAACTCAAGTCCAATACATTATTTCCTCATTATGAGCTTAATCGTACGTATTATTTTTGTAATACTAACCCAGAACATCAACAAATACGAAACCAACGCTCCAGAATCGAAAATCATAGATATATTAGCCATAATTGCAATAGACTATGCTTTTAACGTAATTATCAGAAACTACTTTCATCGGAGGATGGGTGCACCGTCAAGCACGCTTACGCTGAGAACTCTCCCACATGTCATCTCTTTCAGCGGCTTCTCATTACCCACATACGTGGGATAGGGTAGCTCCACGTCGAGAAGGGTATAGACCTCATGTGGGCTATAGCGTCTATCCGCACTTGCCTTAATCCCTATTCGGATATACTAGATATCAGATCGTTAAGTCCTCATGATGGCACAACTTCCGAAGGCCCCGTTTGATGAGTCACTGGCAAGCACTAGATGCCTGGTATCCCTCCCTCACATCTATTACTGCCTTGCTCGCCGTTACTGACTAGTGGTTTACATCTGAATGAATCACAGAAAGATATAAATAACCTTATATCCAAAATCACCAGTTCTAAATTTCGATTTAAGTTCATAATATTAAAGATATTAAATGTTCATATTATGTTAAAGGTTTCAATAAATCAGTGTCCCATAATAATGGCTATCGATGCGTTCAAACAACTTTGATCTCTGGTTTGCCCCAACCGCAATAAATGAATGTAATGTCGGACTCAGGGTAAAGGTGGTCCCTCATATTATTCTATCACCTGATGTTTAAATATAAATCAAGCGAGTTTTTGGTTCATCAATCATTAACAATTCTCCGATATTTTTGCTTCACCAGTAAACACCTTTTGTATGGCGACGCCTTGCACAAAACACAGTTTAATGTCTGCTTGTCGTCCCACAGAACTCTACTAAGCGATTTATTATTTATTATACGTCATAATTCTGGTTTTACACGGAATAAACAAGGACATAAACAGACCGATTCCTAACCTATCGATAACTACATTATCGTAAACAAAATATGCATAAACTTGACGCTAGAAGCGCGAGAATTTATTTGAAATGAGAAATGTTCGTGAAACTATGTCATTGTAGATAATGCGAACGTTTAAAACAAATTTTCCAAACCGTATTTCATAGCAGTTTAACACCATTTCTCAAGTATTAATGGAACATTCCTTCTTTGATTCGCGTTATTAAAAATGTTTCACATAATACCTCCGGTAGGTAGTCGGCAGTCTCGCAGCAAGGAAGGAATTTCACAATTTCACTTGCAATTGTGCACCGTAGCTACCGTACTCTTTTAAAACTTGCGCCAAATATTTAACTGCATCCGTACAGCGAGCGCCGCGCCAGCTCGAGGCATTTCGTTAATTTTAGGATGTATTTTAAAACTAAATTCAGGAATATACACGTACTTTTCAGTCCACGAAACAAGATTCCTTTTTTATTATTATTACGCGGCTTTTATAAGGGTTAATAACTATAGATATAACTCCACAGCCCGATTTCTCAAATTATAAACAAGAAATAGCTGAACACGCTTCCAAAAGACTTCTTGGCAATGCTGGGAGCATTGCCAGAGGGAAACAAATGCACAACTGGGATGCACAAATGTAAGTGTATCAAGGTACAAGGAATGGTTTATGATCAGGCAGGTACCAACGTCAGCACCTTCCATAAGAATATTGTGGCAGTAGTGGTCTCTGCTGTATGAACGCCTTTGGAGACAGTGGTATTATCTTGGGCATTTGAATGGAAAGGTTTGCGCCTATAATCTGAAGAGTCATCTTCACAATCTTCATTCTCACAATTGATGCAAACTAATGTGCTTAATCCAGGAATATTCCCATAGGAACTCACAAAGGGCAAACATCTACATATGCCCAGACAGTCAGGCGACATTGAAAGAGCTGCAATCTAAAGCCCACAAATCCAAAACTGTCTGGGGCTGCAAATTATCCCTGGAAAAACTAGCAAAAGGGAACAAGGTTTTACTGATGTCAGTTCCAGTACATTCAGGTATCGAAGCAATGAATTACCTAAACCCTGTTGCACGTCTACAACTTGGAAGATAAAGGTAAACGAGCTTACTGGGAATCATCACCTGGCATGAGTCTAGCTAAGGCTACCATAACCTTCTCCGCCTCCAAGGCCAGACAGTATATCCAGTTACTAAAACAGACCTTCGCCTGATGACAGGTTTCCTTACAGGACATTGTCCACTGAGATATCACCTCACAAAGATTGGACGGGCCAACAACGCAGACTGTAGATTCTGCCGCCATCATTGAACCAGCAGAGCTGATACAACTTACTCCTCGATCATTACTGATTTCGTGAAAAGGCTCAACATGGAAGGACTCTATTGTATGAGGGAAAGGCACAGATGCCAAACGACCCAACTCTACCATACCATACCAATGTGCTTAATCGTTTTGGTCTCCATTCGTCCTACTCTTATCACGTCTTCAGGTCATCAGCATAACTTCTGTCACATTTTTAAATGGCTCAAAATACCTTGGTCTCAGATTTCCGTGGCTCTAACAATAAACATATTCAATACCTATTAGGTATGATTGAGAAGTACTAGAGTAAAATGTCAAGTGAGAATAAATGGGGTGTAGAAATGTGTTGCAGTTTAGTTAGGTTGCGATGTGAGTTCTTCGGACGGGCGGTTACTGATTGGTGGACCGGAAAGGAATTGAAACAGGACTATGTCCCTCACAATTCCTAGACGCATTAGAGGTCCACTTGATTGCGGCAGTATTTCTTCTCCGGGGTCGACCGTTTTCATTAAGCACCCCGCCAATGTGGTTAAACGTAAGCTATTGTCGAACCCGAAACTTCCAATTGAGTCTTCGGCGATGCCTTAATAACAGGTAATTCATTCGCCCCCAGTAAGTGTATCACCGTTTCTTATATTGGAATCGGGCGGCGGTCCTCCCTTTTGTCTTTTATTTCCATCATAGTTCCCGCCAATGAATACAAATTCGCCAATCGAGTCCGGTCCATGCCAAACGGACGGCTTGAAATCACCCGGAGGTTAACTCAATCTAGCCACCGGCCCAAAGTTAACTTCCGCCAATCTATTTCTTCGGCCGGGAAGGGAAATTTATGGCCCTGTATTTACACACTTTTATGGGATTGATATACCGAAAATAACTAAGTGAAATATATACGACTTTTTTCGGTTCGCTCCAACAACAATTTCATTTGCCAACTAAGGACAATCAACCAAATTAAAAACAAAACTACAATAACCAATTTCAAGAGTGTCCTTTATTGTATGTTGTGGTCTCTCTACGATATATAGTACGTAGATAATAAGGGAACGTACTTGTGCTGTGAGAACTGAGCCCAGTCTCAGGAACAAACGTCTTCTCCTTCTAAGGCTGCTATCCAGCTACGGTTTACACTTGGCGTGAAGAACATGAACATGGTTGCATTCCACGCTTCCTTCTTCACGTCGTGGTATACTTTGATCTAGAAGATCGTCAATGTTGAGTCTTTTCGCGAAGTCAGCAATTGCTCCAGCATGTTGTGCCAGTTGCGCTGGCTCATTGGTGGCAAGAGTCTTCAATCTGCGGTGTTTGCACGTCCAATTTTGGTGAAATGGTACCTCAATGGACAATGTCTTGTGAGGAGACCAGAGATTGTAAAGCTGGTTTACCGCTATGCTGATGACCTTTGTCTAATGTCCCATCACCACCAAATATGCAAGCAAAATTAAACAAACTAATGGAAGAAGTGACAAGAGTTGGAGGAATGGAGGCCAAAACGATTAAGCACATCAGGTGATGATTCCAGGAGGCTCGTTTAGGTTTATCTTCCCAGTTTTGCACCATCTTCCTGATGTGGCTCTTTGTAATACTGCAACAGGATTCAGGCCCGTAGAAGGGAGTCTTCGAGCTTTCTCTGACTAGGAAGTCGGTTTGTTCGTTGCCTTCGATCCCTGAATACCCTGGTAGCCATATTTTTAACAAGTTGCGCTTATACAGTAAGGTCCTTT